>CM021100.1:408715070-409915705 GCA_007115665.2 Sequoiadendron giganteum | reverse complement strand
TTCTAGATGCAATTGTTGCAATGGATAACCTTCAAATTATCAGGCCATGATGAAATCCTTGTCATTCCAAGGAGATGATGCGATGCGAATGCGATGGTGAGGTGTGTGCATAATGCCAATGAAAAGACGGATATGCAGAATGAATCCTAATAGATGAGAGAGCCAAATAAAATCACAAAAAATGTCTGTTTGCTAGGTTTTCACTATTTGTTTTCATTGCACCTTTTCCTGATTTTATGATTTTTTTGTTATTACCAAGACGCCTGTTTGCCAGGTTTTCATCAAGGCAGTTTTTATTTTTATTTTTAAAAATGTTTTAGGACTTTTTATATTGTTTTTGATATTTTCTCAGGTGTAGAACCTTTTCAGATGAATGTTGTTGGTTGGATCTTTGAAAAGGTCCCCTTCTACTATTGACAACTGATATGCCCCCTATCCGTATGCTGCAACGACAATGAATGGGCCCAACCAATTACGTTCAAACTTTCCTTTCTTTTCCTGATCTTGTTGATTTCAAGGGTTTTCTCTAAGAACCAAATCACCCACTTGGAAATTTTGTGGTTTCACTCTATGATTGCAGATGCAAGACATAATTTGTTGATATCCCTTCAAGTAATTAACCACAATTTGATGTCGTTCATCAAGCAGTTCTAGCTCTTGCAATCTTGATACTCGATAATCTTCATCATTGATTAGCCCTTTGAGTGATACTCAAAGTGAAGGAATCTCCATTTCTAGTGGTACAATAGCCTCTGCTCCACAGACCAACACATAAGGAGTAGCTCTTGTCGGTGTGTGAATGCTTGTCCTTTAGGTCCATAATCCTGGATTCAATTAGACATGTTAATCATGACCTGCTTCATTCACTGTTTTCTTCAAAATCTTTAGAATTGTTTTGTTTGAAGCTTCAAATTGACCATTCCCTTGTGGATAATAAGGTGTAGAGAACCTATGTTGGATACGAAATCTTTCACATAGTTCATCAACATCTTGATTTTTAAAGGGTCTACCATTGTCTGTGATAATGGAGTTAGGAATGTCATATCTACAAATGATATAATTCAAGATGAATGAAGAGATTTGTTTTCCTATAATAGTTGTTAGATGAACAACTTCAATCCACTTAATGAAATACTCAATGGCTGTAATGATAAATTTATGTCCATTTGAAGATGATGGATGTATCTTGCCAACCAAATCCAATCCCCACTGAGCAAAAGGCCATGTTGTGGTGAAGGGTTGTAATTCCTGAGCAGAAGCATGAATGAGATTCCCATGAATCTGAAATTTCACATATTTCTTCACAAAGGTGAATGATTCTTTCTCCATGGTTGGCCAGTAGTACCCTAATATTACAAGTTTCTTTGCTAAGGTTAGTCCACTTGAATGTGTCCCATAAATTCCACCATGGACCTCTTGTAAGGCCTTTTATGATTCATCGCGTTCAAGACATCTAAGGAGGGTACCATCCAGACCATGCCGATATAAGACGTTAGCAAGTAAGGTGTATCGAGATGATTGACGAATGAAATTTTATTTTTGATTTCTAGACAAGCCTAGGGGTAAAGTAGTATCTTTTAGGTAAGTACAAATTAAGCCATATAAGGAAGAGTTGGAACTCGCTAGATGGGAAATGATTTGAGTTTCATGATTTTCATGGGTGGGAGAAAACAATTGTTCCACTAGGAAATTGTACCATTTTTTATTGTCTGTCAATTAGAGTAGAGAGACGATTGTAGCCATAGTGTCTGTTGCGTTATTATCAATGTGTGGAAGCTGTATGAACTTGATATTAACAAAGTATTTCTTGAGATCTTCCACCATTATTTTGTAGGATATCAACTTGTCATATTTAGTGTGATATTCGCCATTGATTTGGTTTATAAAAATTTTTGAATCACCAAAAACTTGAAGTTCTATGATTTTCTAGTCTATTGCAATCCTTATGTCGATTATCAATGCCTCATACTAAGCTATGTTGTTTGTGCAAGGAAACATTATCCAATAAGATTTTGGGATTGTATGTCCTTGAGGTGTAATAAAAAGAATTCTTGCTCCTGAACCATGTTGAGTGTAAGAACAATCAAAGTAGAGTGACCATGAATGTTGGATATCTGTTGTGAAAACATCAGCATCAAGAAAATCAACATGTATTGGGTGTTCTGCAGGTATTGGTGCTTCTACTAATTGATCTGCAATTACTTGTTCCTTTATATCTTTTCGATCTACATAATGAATATCACACTTGCTTAGGATCATAACCCATTTAGCTAACCTGCCAGTTAAGGTTGCCTTACTTAGAAGATATTTGAGTGGGTCAATCTTAGCCACAAGTTTTACTGTATGAGTTAGCATGTAGTGTCATAATTTTTTAGAAGTAAATACCACTGCTAAACAATCTTTTTCAATGAAGGTATAATTTAGTTCATGACTTGTTAGGGTTCAGTTGATGTAATAAATGGCTCATTCTTTTCCCGAGTTGTCTTCTTGTGCCAATAATGCTCCTAAAGACACTTCCATGGCAACAATATATAATATGAGAGGTACACCTTGCACTAGTGGATTCATGAGATACTGCTTTATCTGATCAAATGTTGCTTCGCATTTGTACTCCCACTTGAATGGAACATTCTTATGTAAGAGATGTGTAAATGGTAAACTTTTATCTGCTAGTTGAGCAATGAATCTTCAAATGCATTGTAACCATCCCTGTAAAGAGCGTAGTTGACTAATGTTCCTTAGTGGTGGCATATCAAGAATTTATTGTACCTTAGCTAGATCCACTTCAATTCCCTTTTCTGACACAATGTATCCTAATAACTTTACAGATTTTACTCCAAAGACACATTTCTTTGGATTAAGTCTTACATTGAATTGTTCCATTCTTTTGAAAAATTTAGATAAGATATCGATGTGTCCTTTTCTAGTGTTAGACTTGGCAAGAAGATCATCAACATAATCTTCCATGAATGTATGCATCATATCTTGAAAAATTGTTGTCATTGCTCGTTGGTATGTAGCTCCTCCATTTTTCAATCCAAATGGCATTACGTTCCAGCAATAGGTACCCCAAGGACATGTAAATTTTGTTTTATCCTAATCTTTTGGTGCAATCTTTATCTGGTTGTATCTTGAAAATCCATCCATCAATGAGTGCATTGCATGTCCAGTAGTTAGATCCACAATCATATCAATGTTTGGTAAGGGAAAGTCATCTTTAGAACATGCTTTGTTCAAATCCCTGAAATATGTGCAAATTCGAATCCTTTCATCTAGTTTTGAAATAGGCATGATATTGGAGATCCATTCCACATAATATATAGACCGGATGAATCCAACGTCTAAAAGTTTATTTAATTCCTCTTTAACCAACAATGCCACATGTGGATGCATTTTTTTCAGTTTCTGTTTCACAGGCTTTGCCCCCGGTGTAATAGATAGATGATGCATGATGAGATCTAGATCTAATCCAGGCATATCTGCGTAGGACCATGCAAAAATGATTTGATTATCTTTGAGAAATTTTGTGAATCTAGGTACTTCTTTATCTGTGAGAGATGCAGCCAATTGCAAAACTTTAGGCTTTTTTGTAGTACCTATATTGGGTGCCTCCATCGCTTCAATTAGAATGGAAGATCTTTCCTAATAATATTCTAGAAGGGTGTCAAGTTTCCCATCCTCTAGGGCCTTTGAAAGGTTTTCACCATTGGATACACTTTTTATTTTCCTCTTTTCTTGATCTAACACTTCCTTTGTTAGGTTTTCACCATTAGATCTTTCTTTCATTTTTATTTTTTCTTGATCTAATACAGCCTTTGTTAGGTTTTCACCATTATATCTTTCTTTTATATTATTTATTTTATAGCTGAGAAACTTGGCACTTTCCTACCGAAAACTCTGATCTTGTGATTCCCCGATGGAACTTGTTTCTGGATGGAATGAACAAAGAAATTTTATTATGGTTTCGTCATTTGGAAAATTTGGAACATCAATGGGTGCAACTTGTTCCCAATCAATGAGTTCGAGATGAACCAAAGGTAATGGATCCTTAAGATGAGTAAGGTCATTGGATGTGAGGGTCATGATGTTATTGTCAATGTTATTATGGGAGAAGTCTAAGATGGTATCTTCCTCAAATTGGTCTCACTAAAGTCCTGATTGCTCTATATGACATATTCAAGTGGAGGTCTTGAGCTTTCTCATTGTAAGAATGTAGGTGAGAATTTGTGTATCACATCCACTCTTTTCTTTGAGATGAGCGTATCATCTGAGAAGTCATCCCATTCATATTCATTTGAGTCTATTTTAGAATTATCTGCTTGAATTCTCAGAATGGATTCAGCTAACTTGTCATTAGATGGTCTTTTTGTTACTTTTTCCTTAGTATCTTCACCATATCCTAGCCCAATCTTATCTTTTGGGTGCATTTTTTTAATTGGACAAGTTCAACAATACCTTCTTTTCTTTTACCTAGAGGGCCATTTCCTTCATAACCCATTTGTTGCATGATAGCATAACCGTTTCCATATTGTTGTGTGGGAAACTTGATATGCTGTACGAATTCTTCTTCTTCTTTATAGAGCCAATCAATAGTAGCTCTATCTTCTCCTTCAGTTTCTTTGATAAATATCCCATTAAACTTGATGATGGGGGCTGAAGTTGAGGCTAAAATTGCTGCAACCTTCTATGTAGATGTTGACGGCTAACCATGGGATCTTGGGAATAGGGGTAGATTAGAGAGAGATAAAGAATATTCTCCCACCCCATTATCTTTCAATTTTAACTTGGTGCCAAAATTGCTTATCATTTCTTGCACTTTTTCTTTGTTTTTGGAGGTAGAGATGGCCAAGGCCTCTCTATTATGTGGGACAAAGGTGTCTTGAGTTGCTCTTAGGTTAGAACAAGTTTGACTGCTAATGTGATCAATGGGTATTGTTACTTCCTGTCCATCATATGGAAACTTCAAACATTGATGATAAGTAGACGAAACAACTTGCATGTCATGGATCTGTGGATGACCCAATTGTATGTTATAGGTTAGATCCTGATCAAGAACTTGACAAAAGGTATTCTTCACAATAGGTCCCACTCTAATTGGTAGCATGATGAGACATTTGGAAGTCCTTTCCTCATCATCATAGGCCTTGATTGTAATTTTCCTCTGTGGATCTATAGAGTCTGCTGAATATCCCAAAGCTAGGACCAATTTCAAAGTACAAATATTTAATTTGGCTCCCCCATCTATGAGAACACATCTAATGTAGGCTTTGTGAACCATGACTTCTAAATAGAGTGATGAATAATGCAGATGGGTTATGGATGAATCGTCTTTTTCAGAAAAAAGATAAACATGTGTAGGAAGACAAGTGTCCCACCATGGCTTGAAATTCATCGATACCCAGATCAGGAGATACAGTTGTATCAATAAGGGCCTTTTCTAGAATGTCCTTATGTGCAGGTGATAACTTTAAAAGTTCCAAGATAGAAATTTGGGTTGATGTATTTTGCAATTGATCAACCAAATTGTATTGACTTGGCGGGGGAATTGCTGCTTTAGATGAGCTACCTTTGACAATGATCTTGGCTTGTCCCCTTGTCATAACATTGACCTCTTGATATTCTTTCTTACCTTTGATTCAGATAGCGTTGATTTCAGGATCGTCAGTATAGATATGATTGATAATAATGTCATGGATGTTATTAACATTCTTACCCTTGTCACTCAGGGATTCCCCTTTGTGATAATTAGGGAGAAATTTTTTGAATGCTTGATGGTCATTATTGACATTATGTCCCTCAACTGTGATGGTATGATTATCAATCAAATCTTGAATAATATTCTTTAAGCCTTGGTAATTGTTTGTCTTATGACCTTTGTACCTATGATAATCATAGAAGTGTGATTCATTCCACGATGGTGGTTTAAATCGAGGCTCATAGTCTCTTTTTGGTGGAAAAGTAATCGCATTTTGATTCAATAATTCTTTGAGAATGGATTCTAAAGATTGGCCCAAGGGAGTGAAACTTCATTGACTTGAAAAATATGATTATCTAGGCACATTTGAATTTTGATTATTGCCAAAATTATTCCCACGATTGTTAGTTGTGTTTCCTTGATTAGAAACATTGCCTTTGGTGCTAAAATTTTGAGTATTATTGTTACGTTGAACACCTGACACATTAAGGATGGCAAGCTTCATATTCACATTGTTAGCACCTACTACCCCATCATTCACAACATTTTTATTTTGAGTCCAAAATCATGACTTTTCATTGTTGTTATTATGGTTTTTGTTGTTGTTGTCTGAATTTGAACCCTCTTTATCAATTTTTAGAAATCCATGCTTGATCAATGCACCTTCAATAGTAATTGCATTTTCAATCAATTTTTCAAATGATTGAGGACAGTGAAGGTTTAGTCTATAACTCATTTCTTGATTAAGACTATCAATGAAGATCTCCATTTTTTCCTTTTCACGAATAGGACGATAGTATCTAGCAATCACCCTTCTCCACCTTTGCAAAAATGTAGTGAAAGATTCCCCTACTTTATGTTTTATCTTACAAAGATCAAGCATGGTTATCTAGTGTTGGATGTAAGAGTATTGTGATATAAACTTATTTATCAACTCTTCATAGGTTTTGATGGGGGGAGTGATCTCTAAAAGCCGCTCCATGGATTGTCCACCCAGACTTCATGGAAACAACCACATTAAGTAGGTATCATCATGAGCGAATTCTAAGCCCATATTTCAGAAATCCCTTACATGTTCAATGGGGTCAATTTTCCCATTATACCTATCAAACTTAGGGATTTCGCAATGTTTTGGAAAAGGAATCATTCAAAGATTTCTATTGAATGGATAAGGACATATTTCCTCCAAAACATACTTCTTTGTTGCTCCCAATTGAATTTCTTTTATTTGCCCTTGTAATTCCTTGATCTGTTGAGTAAGGGCGCTAAAATCATTAAGAAGAGTTTGAAGATTTTCTTTAATCCCTTCTATGTCAAAATCAGAAGGTAACTTAGCTCCTTGATTAGCTAAAGAAAGAAAGTATCTATCCTTGTTTCATTCTAAAATCCTTTCCATAAGAGTATGGAATTGAGGATCCTGCTCTGCTTCTTTAATTTTTTCTTCTATTAGCTCTTCAATAATTGAATTTTTAAAGAGGTTTTCCTCCCTCTCACTATTATCACCCATTTTGCTCACTGTACTTTCATCCTTTTCTATGTGCTTTCGAGATCTTGCTGTAACAGGCATAAGCTTTACTCAAATCTTACTAAATTTGATCAAAAGAATGAAATAGTGCAATGGTGATGGATATGAAAGTTAGGATAGAATGAAGATTCTATGACTTAAAATATTTTTAATCTTTAGCTTGTGATTCCCTTATTGAAAGGATGAAAATCCTATTTGTGGGAATTAAACCTAAGATAAAAAATAAAGATAATTTTGCACTTTGTGAAATTTGATCTTAGCTTTGTAGAAAGATGAATTTAATGGATGCCTAATGTGCTTTTGAAAGTCACTTTCTACTATCCAAGTAGCCTCTGACTCTGGTTGATGTCTCCACTTCACTAGGTGCTCTAGGTATATCTTGTGCCTAGTCTTCTTCTTCACCCTTGAGTCTAGTATCTTGTCCACTTGTGGTCTGATATGATCAGGTACCTTGAGTTCTTCCACATCCTTATTCACCTCAACACTATACTATTCCTCATCCATTTCTGGTCCTTGATACTTCACCAAGTCCTTCACATTAGAGATAGGTGAAATAGACATCTCCTTGGGTAACTCCACCTTGTATGCATTTGATCCATACTTAGCCAACACTTTACATGGCCCTATCCTTTTCATCTATAGCTTACTTTGTATGCCTTTTTGTAGTATTGCCTTGTTCAAGTATACCATCACCAAATCACCTATTTCAAACTGTAGTTCTCTCTTCCCTTCGTCTATTTTAACCTTCAACTTTTGGTTAGCCTACATTAATGTCATATTTACCTGCTCATAAACCTCTCTCATTGACTGAGAAAAATCATCAACATGTCCATTGAATCCTTCATAACCTTTTAGATCTCTTAGCTCAAGTACACCCCTTGGATGTAAACCATATACTATCTCAAATGGACTCTTACCCGTAGTCCTATTTGTGCTATCATTATAGGAATATTCTTCCTGTGAGATGACTTGTTCCCATCCTTGTCCATACTCCTTAGTTAGACACCTCAACAAGTTACCAAGTACCCTATTGATCACCTTTGTCTATCCATTTATTTGAGGATGATAAGCTGAGCTATGAGACAAGTTGCTACCTAACCTCCTCCAAAGAGTTTTCCAAAAAAGTCTCATAAACTTCACATCTTTGTCTACAACTATGCTTTTTGGAAACCCATGTATTCTTACTACCTCCTTGAAGAATAGGTGTGCAATCTAACTTGCATCATGTGTTGTTTTGCATGGGATGAAATGGCTCATCTTGCTGAATTTTTCCACTACTACAAACACACTGTCAAAACTAGTCAGTTTCCTAGGTAACCCTCCTATGAAGTCCATGCTTATGCATTCCCATGTTCTGTTTGGGATGGGTAATTGCTGATAAAGACCGGAATTTTTTGATGTTCCCTTTTCCCTTTAACATACTCCACATTGCTCCACATACCTTCTTACATCTCTTTGCATCTTAGGCCACCAATAGAACCTTTCCACTAAGTCTAGGGTCTTCTTCAATCCAAGGTGTCCACTCAAACTGCCATTGTGCTTTTCTTGGATAAGATTCTCCCTCATGGAACCTCTTGGAACACATAATTGTTTCCCTCTAAACAATAGACCATTATGCAAAGTAAAATCTGCATATTCACTGCGAAAATGGTTTTCAAAATCAGTACATACCTTGTAGATCACTGAGAAATCATAATCTCCTTCATATAGATCTTTGAATCCTTCAACCCCTGTACTCTACAACTTTATCTCTTGGATAGTAAGAACTCTCCTACCAAGGGCATCTGCAACCTTATTGTTAACCCCTTTCTTGTTCTTGATAGTAAAGGTTTATGACTACAAAAACTCCATCCATTTGATGTGCCTCAAACTGAGCTTCTCTTGAGTGTTGATGTAGCTTAAGGCTTGATTGTCAGTGCATACCACAAATTCCTTGGGAAATAGGTAGTGCCTCCACTTCTTGAGAACCTGTACTAAAGCATACAACTCTAATTCATAGGATGACTACCTAGATATTACTTCATTCAACCTTTCACTAAAGAGTGCCACTAGCCTGCATTCTTGGCTTAGGACTGCTCCCACTACTATTTTTCTTCCATCAAATTCCACAATGAATAATTTGTCAAAACTTGGTAAAACTAGGATAGGTTGGGTAGCTATCACCCTCTTCAGTCTTTCAAATCCTTCATTGGCTTCTTTGGTCCACACAAACTTTGTTTTCAGTCCTCCTTTGATGGTGTCAAGGACTAGTGCATAGATTTCACTAAACCTCCTAACAAAACTCCTATAGAATTCAACCAATCCATGGAAACTCCTGACTTCACTCCCTATCTTGGGAGTAGGCCAACTAAGAATGGCTTCAACCTTGCTTTTGTCCATCTTCAAGTTCCCTTGAGATACTACAAATCGTAGGTAAACTAGTTCTTGCTTCATGAACTCACTCTTCTCAATATTTATGGTGAGCTTCTCCTCTTGAAGTTTCTTCAACACAAGTTCTAGGTGCTTCATATGTCCTTCTTTTGTTTTGCTAAAGATGAGAATATCATCTAGGTAGACAACCACAAAGAATCGTATGTATTCCTTCAATACCTCATTCTTCACCCTCATAAAAGTTCTAGGTGCAATTTTAAGCCCGAATGGCATCACTAACCATTCATACAACCCTTATGTGGTTTTAAATGCTGACTTCCATTCATCCCCCTATTTCATCCTAATCTGATAATAGCCACTTTTCAAATCAATCTTAGAGTAGTACTTAGCATCCCCTAAATAGTCCATCAAGTCTTCTATGCTAGGAATAGGAAACCTATATCTAATGGTTATCCTATTTTCTACCCTAGAATCAATACACATTCTCCACTTATCTCCCTTCTTAGGTGCCAACACCACTAGAACAACACATGGACTTATGCTTTTTCTGATTAACCCTTGGTCTAAAAATTCTTGAACTTGTTGTGCTATCTCCTTGTTCTGCTCTGGTGTCATCTTGTATGAAGCCTTGTTAGGCAATGTTGCTCCTAGTACAAAGTCTATTTGATGACTTCTTACCCTCTTAGATGGTAGTGTAGCTGGTGTGCCTTCACAAATAATATCCCCGAACTGATCCAATAGTTGCTTCACTTCTGCTATCATAGGTAGCTGATTAGATGTCTCCTCCTCCTTTGGTTTCACCATAATTGCATAGACAACTCCTTCTTCCTCCTTCACATCTCTTAAGAATTCGTTTCCACTCATCAAAAGTGCACTGGTTTATTCCTTCTCCACTATGCCTTCTTCTATCAAAGACTAAATTTTTTAATTCATTCCATCCTTCTTCAATGAGTACTTGTTCTCCCTACCATGGTTAACTATCCTCCCTATCATATTGCCATGGTCTTCCAAGCAACAAATGGCATGCATCCATTGGTAACACATCACATAGTATCCTATCTTGATACTTTCCTATAGAAAACTCAACCCATACTTGTTCATTGACCAAAAACTTCTACCCCTTATTCAACCAAGTAACCTTGTAAGGACACACATGGGGTATCTTGATCAGGTTCAACCTCTGTACTGCCTCCTCTGATATGACATTATCAGTAGATCCTGAGTCAATGATGACCTTGAAGACCTTACCTAGTATCTTGCACTTTACTCTAAAAGGATCTCTCATCTGTTTGTGTTCATCCTCGGTAGGTGCTTTGATCAAGATCCTTCTCAACATGAGACTCTCCCCTTTCTATGAATCTAAGCTCACCTCTGAATGCTTTGAACAGTCCTCTTCTTAGACATATGTGATCTTCTTCTCACCTTGGGAAGATGTTGGTTTGTCAGGACACATATAGGCCAGATGACCCAACTTTCCACAATTGTAATAGTTCATGAAAGAAAAATGAGAACTTCTTCAAAATGCTCCTAATCTGCCTCTTCCACCATTGTTAGAGCTTCTACCTCTATATCCCCCTCTACTATTTTCCTCATGGGATTTTTCAACATCCTTAGAATCCCCTTCGCTTCTACTGTCATTGCTCCTTCCACCAAAACCTCCTCTATGTCCACCTCTAGAGTCTCTACCTCTTCCTTTACCCCTGGTATTAGAATCTTGTTTTATTTTCAGTTTCTCTTCCACTTTAACAACCATTTGATAGCAACTATGGAGGGTAGTAAGTGTAAAGAGACTCAAATCCTCTTCTATGTTCCATCTATGGTTGCTCAAATACCTAGCAACCTTAATGCTTTCAATTTCTTGCACTCTAGAGCTAAGGCTTAGTTTTTGGAACTTTTCTCTGTAGGCAGCTACATCTAGTTCTCTTTCTCTGATATTTTTCCTCTTCTTTTGCAACTGGATGTCATAGTCCTTAGGTAGATAGTTTTCCTTTACTTTAGCCACCATTGTTTTCCAATTTTCTATTGTCTTCTTTCCTTCCTTCTCTCTTTCTTCTTGCAAGAACTTCCACCAAGTTAATGGTTGTCCTCTTAACCTCGATTTGGCTATCTTCACCTTTTGTGCCTCTGTAACCCCATCACTTTCAAAGTGATTCTCCATTCCCTCAATCCATTTCGTAACTAACTCTGCATCCATTCTTCCTGTAAAAATAGGGACACCTTCTAGTTCCTTGCCACTTTGTGCCTTCAATGCTTTCAAGAAGGGTTCCTCTACTAATGGAGGGTCAGGTTTAGGTTCTATTTCTTCCTCAACATGGTCTTTACCCTTGTCTTTAACCCCTGCTAACTATACTTCAATCTTTCTTGTAGTCTCTGCAACCTCTTCTAGTTTTTGCTTCATTTCTTCCACAGATTCTTCAAGTCTTCTATTCTTTTCCTATTGCTCTATCAAATCTCTTGCTAGCTCTACATTGGTCACCATGGTGTTCTCTCCTATGGATTCACTTCCCTTTGTCATACACTTCTTAATTCCCATGCCTTTCAATGGCTCTGATACAAATTTGATGGGGAGTCCTATCCCCCAAGAGCACTCTTGCTCCTCCCAAGACCTATTCTTTGGTCTTCCCAGGGTATTCCCCTCTAACCTACTTAGGGATCACTCCTAAACCCCTCTCACCACATAAGACTCTCCACCAATTTCAAACTCTTCACCATTACTCTAGGGATAGGTAGGGGTGTTCTAGTTGTCACTTTTTTTGTTTTTCTCCTCACTAGTCCATCTAGGTGGTTTCTTTCACCTTTTACCTATCGAGTTCATAAAAACCTTATTTTAGGCCTTGTAGCCTTTTTGCCCTAATTAGGCCTCCTAGAACCCATTTTCTTGACTTTTTCTCACAAACAGTCTTAACAACCCCCAAATATTTTTGTATATTATTTCTAGTGACCTTCAAGGCTCCAAGATTTACTAGGTCTTAGGTCCTAATAGGGCCTGTGTAGGAGTTGAGAAAATACAACTTCACAAACCCCGAAGATCACGTGCATGCAAATAACCTGTCACAAAAGAAGAGATGGAGACAAACAAGCAAGGGTTCTCTGAGAACTGAAAATGTATATATCAGAGAGAATGAGAGAAATGAATTGATATGAAATACAATGGGATCAATGCTTATAAAAAGGAGATCATGCAAACCCTAATAAAACCCTAATAGGAAAAACCCTAATAGAAGCCCTAATAGGAAAATATTTAATAATTAATATAATTATTAAATGTCACATTATGCAAACTAACTTGAAATCTTATGGGAATAAAGTTAACTTAATCAAAATAATTAAGTTAAGACCTTTACTCTAACACCCCCCCTTAAGATGAGCAACAATGCAGCTACAAACAAATGTAAGAAAGAAAAGGTAACTACAATGCAAGAAGGAAAACATGGGTATCGACAACTAGGCCAGATCAGGTACCCAAATACAAAAAAATATTTGTAAAGAGGAGAAAAAGAGAAAACCTCATGGGAAAAAGATCTACTCCAAAAAGAGATGCGCAAAACCAAGAAGAAGAACATCACTGAAGCAGAAAAAGTTGTAAACAACGATCGAAAGATGACTGCTATGGTGCTAAAGAACCTCTGCTAAAGATGGAAGATCCCTTCCAAGGTGAAACCAAGGAAGAATTAGCACAAACAATATAATAACCCTCCCATAATGCTAAACTGGGAGAGCCTGAGAGATCCACTGAGATGATGTGAAACACCTTGTAGTGCATGAAGGAGAAGAAACATCTGAAAGTGCACAAGATAGCACCTGCAACTAAAAAATTGGTGTGCAAAACAAAACACACATGCATGAGGCTAGAATCATATGGATCCATGGTTGTCATGGAGGGACACTCACCGGACAAAGGTGTGATGGCAAACAAAGGAAAACTACAGAACCCCCCATGGTATGGATTCACTTTCATCATGGAGGGACACTCACCAGACATAGATGTGATGGCAAAACAAAGGAAAACTACTCAACCCCTCTTGGCACTTTATAATAATAGTGCGAGTACAAAATATCGCACAACCTTATGTGCGAAATCCCCAAAAAATACATGTAAAATAGTGTGGCACTTTATCTCAATGTGTTTACATAAAAGATTTCTTACAGATGATGCTCAAAATGTCCTCAAAGGAGAAAATGCTGGAAATACAAGAAGAAAAGCCAAAAACAAAGCATCCCATGCAAACAAAAAGTTTCCAAGAGCAAATATGTCCAGGTAATCCACCAGAGTGTGAAAACACAAATAATTGAATAAAATATACTTGGAGTGAGATCTAGAAAAATTGCATAGATGAAATTGAAGAGGTCTGAAATATGGTTCCAACGCCGTTGAGATTGTGAAAAATAGAGAAACTAATCAAAAGTTATGAGCTTGAGACTGAAAATATCCCCTTTGTCTTCAAATGGATATAGAATGCACCAATATAAGAATGAAGTGATGAAAGCCACACCACTAGAAAGATAAGAAAACCAGCTTTCCGACCATATCTTGTTTTCCAAAAAATGATATCGTATGCCCAAGTTACGACGTCTGGAAGAAATCAGGTCCAAAGAGGGAAAAAAAACCAGTGCTGGGTTAAATTTGATGGTCATATGGCCGTTGCAGCAAAAATACTATGTTAAATTTCACGGCCAAAAGGCCGTCATCGTAAATGCAGAATTAGGCTTGTTACAAAAAAATTGTTTTTTTATAAAATAAACCAAATAAAAAAAGACATTGAATTTTTTTAATAAATTTTTTTTGAAAAAAAACTTTTGGTTGGGGCCACCACCCATGTGGGCGTGGGTTCCCTACATAAGGGACTACGCAGGTACAAACCTGCCCAGTTATGCATAGGTACGGATCTGTGCAGTACCCTGCATAGGGTACTGCATGCACCACTTGCGTGAGCAAGCCGTAAAAAGGCTTTACTCTATTTTTTTGATTTTTTTTTTAGTTTTTTGAAAAATCTAAAAGGTTTACAATGAATTTTTTTTTACATAGAATATATATTTTTTTGACGAATTTTTTTCTGAAAAAAAAATGCAGAAAAAATTTGAAAAAATAAAAAATAAAAAATTACCAGGCAGGCAGACGGTCGTACGACTGTACTGCAAAAATGTTTTTGCCTCAAATTTTGACTTTGTCCAAAATGGACGAATGAACAGAGTATTTAGGGGTTTTGGACTGCTACGGATGTAATGGCGAGGTCCATTTCAGAGGAAAATGCTTCAAAATTGCAGGTATGCCCTGGATCAAGAAAAACAAACCCCAAACCTTTGAAGGTCCAAAAATCTTCAAAAGAAGAACAGGAAGCAGCAGGTGTGGAGCTCTAATACCATGTAGGAGTTGAGAAAATACAACTTCATAGACCCCGAAGATCACTAGCATGCAAATAACCTATCACAAAAGAAGTGATGGAGACAAACAAGCAAGGGTTCTCTCAAAATTGAAAATGTATATATCAGAGAGAATGAGAGAAATGAATTGATATGAAATACAATGGGATCAATCCTGATAAAAAGGAGATAATGGAAACCCTAATAAAACCCTCATAGGAAAAACCCTAATAGAAGCCCTAATAGGAAAACATTTAATGATTAATATAATTATTAGATGTCACATTACGCAAGCTAATGTGAAATCTTAAGAAGGGAATAAAGGTAACTCAATCAACATAATTAGTTTAAGAAATTTACTCTAACAGTCCGTACATATGAATTTCCTCAAATCCCCTATTTTCAAGGGTTTCTAGGGTTTTTGGCTCTTTTTCCTTCTTTGAGGGCTTCAATGACCTCCTCAACTCTCCTCCTTGCACACACATGTCTAAGATACATGTTCCTACACTCCCATACTCCTGATTGGCACAAACCAATCCATTTGGCAACTTTCCTTGCTATTGTCCTCTCCAAGCTACTAGCCAAAATGCACTTGCACTTGCCTAGTTCTTGATGTTTTCATCACTTTCCCTGTAGAAAAAGACTCCTAACTCTACATGTACACTATGTACATACTCCCCAACTTGATTCCAAGTGGCCATGAGAGGAAAGCCACACGAAGTCAAGTGGGACTCATTATTCCAAAACTGGCCTGAACGGACAGTGAGACCAAGAACACCAAAAACTTGCAAAAACCTTAACTAGTAGAACTAAATGATTAATCTAATTTTTCCCAAGGTAATTAAGTGACACAAATGAAAGACTCAAAGCATGATATGAGTCCTTTCAATCCATTCTTGACTGGATGAAGGCTCAAACACTAAAATTCAATGAAAACTTACTCTTTTCCAAGTCACAAAATCTCCTTCTCAAATCTCAATTCGTATAATCAATCCTCTAACCTAGGTATTAGGGTTTTTATGACCTTATATACATTTCTCCCACATTCTAGGACCCTTAGGTCAGGCTTAGAACATCATTTATGCCTTTTTCGAACTTTTAGGACAAATTTCTAAGACAACATTGTCAAGATTTGCCTAATCTCCTCCCTTAGGTCTCAACAGCAAGCTAGTTCTAGCCACACTATTCCCGACCCACTAGTACAACATTCTCAACCTCCTACACAAGCACATTATTTGGCTATTATTCCATATAATATGGGACAAGTGCCTATTGAAATTGAGAGGGATACTAGCCCTAGAGGTGGACTCTCTAGGGAGAAATTGATTCATCAGGTCGAAGAGTATAAGGAGATGGTAAAGCAAATCCGAGATGCATTAGGTAGAAGCAATTTGGTAATTGTGGACAGTGCTATGAAAAATTTAAATAAAATGGTCCAAAGTAAGCTAAACAATGTTCATGAAAATTATGCCCTAATGTTGCAAGCACTAAAAATGTTCCCAAAGGATAAATAATTGGCCATCCCATTCATGAACAAATGGAGCCCTAGAATGGAGAAGTTAAAATTCATGGCAGAAGGTGTAAAAAAACATGGTGATAAATATCCTACTATAATAGCAACATACCAATTGGTCAAAGGAATTGTTGAGCAGAAGTTTCAGGGAGTTTTTGTCCCTATGGAGTCCAAGATTAAAATATTAAAGAATGTACATGATGGAAAGGACTTGACCCCTTTGCCGCATATTTTTCATAGTAAGAATGAAGTCAAACCCCTACAAGTTTGGAAGGATCAGATGGACAATATAATGATGTCTAAAACACAAGAGATATGCAAAAATGCTGACATGCGCAAGCTAGAGAATACATTGGAAAAGTTGTCTTTTGTTATTGGTTTCTTACAGAACTTTGATAAAAAGGCCTCATCGATAATGGTGAAGTATGCTCCCTATCGAAACAAGGTTGATATGGTTATGGATTTCCAGTGGCCTTCTAGGGAGGATTTTCAATTATGGAAAAATGTGTTCACTAATGAACTAGAATTATGAATGTCATAGTCAATAATTGCAGGTTGGTCATATATAATACAAGTCTAGCCTTAGATATTATATTATAAAACTACGTTCTCCTTTTGACTTCAAGTATAGGGTGCTAAGGTGGAGTTAGTACTATAACGGTTAATCATGCCTTCGATGTAAGGGGAGCGACCTTTGGAGCGATGTTTTCTTCCCTCCATATCAACTAATGATGATTCTTGTCTTATCCTCTCCACTCACATAATATAATTATAACTGAATTAAGAGTTAGTGGTCCAATCATAAATGGACATGTTTACTCTCAGTGATGAAGCTTGTTGGCTCCCTTATTTTATAAAAGGGAATTTTGGGCCAAGAGAGAGGTGTGTTGAAATATCCAAAATATAAGAAATAAGAGTCTAGTGATACAAAGCGTATGAATTGTAAGTCTAGGTTTTAAATTTTTTGAGTCATATTGGACAACTTAGTTAATCATGGGGTTTTTGAACATGGTTGTATCAAACTCGTGAATATTTGGAGTTTATTTTCTCTCCTATTGTGTTATGTTACATGTGTTATTAATGAAATATCAATCCAATATGATTTTCATTTGGTCTTTACTATGAATTATGTTTAACTATAGGTCTGGTTCAAAGGATTGGTTAAATGCTTAAGTAAATTAGTAAGTTCATGCAATATCACAACTAGGATTCATAAATAAGTAATAAAATTAGGTATAGATATATGGATTATAATGCAATTCATAATAGATAATAAGAGTTCAGGATGAAAGTTACGCTATAGTTCAATTTTATCTTTTGACTCTGTGCATTGGGATATGGCACTAGAATTCAGATTATGTTTTATTCTCGCATATTTTGTGTTATGGTGTGAGGATATTTTACTCAAACATTTCCTATCAAGTTACTTTAAGTTGAGTTTTTGATTCTATGTTAATTGTAACTGAGCCTTTTCGAGGAATACCCAATTTCTTGAAGGATTTCATCCATTAACAATAATTGGGGATCTATTTGTTGCTTACCTATGTGCAAGTGAATTATTTAAAAGCTATATGTTAAGAGCACATGTTAGGTAATACCCTCCTGGACCTTTCACAGTCTGAAGTGTGGGAGAATTGGCCTTATTTCTACTCTCGTTAAGTTGGTTTTATTTTTCCTAGCCTTTTATTATTGAATGTGGCAAGTTCATAGGAGCTTCTAGGAAGTACATGTGGGTTGCAGTAAAAAATGCCAGTAGTTCCTATGTACTTGTAGATACAACCTACATCAATAGGTGGCTACATGCATTTCAGTGAGATGAATGACTTACCATATGGACACTCTTGCATTCCTATTTCTATAGGTTCTTCTTTTTAGTACTATTTTAGTCATCTATCAACTCTAGTGTACAACTTCTTCATGCTTCAATAATGTTCTACATGTTCCTCTATTTGAGGACATTATTTGGCTGGGGGCTTCTTAGCCCCTCACACATTAATTTTTTTAGATGTTTTAGTTCTTCATTCACCTTTCTCTCTTTTTGAAAGAAGTTTTCTCCAACCATGGTTTTATCCTTTTCTCTAGTTTTGAGAGATATTTTGTTTATACATAGGTACATCACCAGACCTTATTTTTTGGGACCCAACATGCATTCTCTTTTTAGGGTTTTCAGCTACTCCCTAATTTCATCTTAAAAGGGGGTGTTAGAGTAATCATGCATTAACTAATAATCAATTACTCTTTAATTGATTATTAGTCTAATTTATTCTCATGCATTTAAGCTAAACTTAGGAGTTATTTATTATGTTAAATAAGTTATTTTCTATGTTAACTAAAGGGAGAAATTACTAGGGTTTCTCTTATATAGCACCCAACCCTCACTGTATTATCTCTCTATATATTTACTCTTGAATTTCAACCATTGAGGACTCTTATTTTCCTCAAAGTTTCTCGAGGTTATTCTATAGCTTTTTCTTGTTGAGGAATATAGTAATTATTTGTTTGTAGATCTCTTGCATGGAAGGTGTCATTGTTCATTGTTTGATCACATGGCTCATGGTTTTGTGGTTTTTCACAATACTAATAGTGACATCTATTAGTTGTTTTTTAAGAACTAAGTTCATCTTCAAAATTACCTATGGAATTTATCAGTGGGTTTGTGCTTAGATTGAAATGCCATATGGTTCTCAAGATATAGATCCATGTTCAAATCCCCTAAAGTGACATGTTAAGTTATAATTCCAAGTGGTGGTTGTTGGAATTCCATTGTGGCTTCTTAGTTGAATAAAGTTGAATAAATTGTTCTAAGTTGATTATGTTGAAGGGGAGGAGGTCTCTCTTATGACCTCCATTGGTGTTGGGCCAATCTAAATAATCCCTCCTTACCAATAAAAAAGAAATTTCCTATGGAATTTTCCATTTCCAGTACTTCGTAATCTAAAGGGACTGGCCAATGAATGAGTGAAAATTTTAAAGCTTTCTTCTTGCACTTCACACTTTTTTAAACCCGACAAGGTAATCCCACAATGTATAATCAATAAATTGTACAATTAATAACTAAATACATTGTAAAGGATAGATAATCCTCATATAACCACTCAACAAGGTAGTGTATTGAAAGAGTTGGCAATTTGTTTAACAATATGCTACACTTGGATCATGAGAATAATGAAACATAGCATAACATAACTATAATGGTAAATCATTTGAATTTTTTGTAAATAAAGAGTGATTTGTTGAAAAACTGACCCAGAAATTGTATTATGAATATTTTACTAAAACTAGTTCCTTATTGTAAACAACGAGTCAATATTAACCTATGCAACTTGATAACAATTCTTAACATAGAACTATATAAGCTTCAAAAGAAACTGCATTACAACATTTCAATAATACTTTCTTGGCCATCACTTCTTATAGATATCCCAACACACAATTCATATGAGCTAACAACTTCACTCAATCAATGACACTAATTCATTGAATTAATTAGCAAAAAGTAAACCATACATCCACTGGAAAGAAATGCAGATCAAAAAAATAATCCTTAATTATATTATTCATAACTCATAGAATAAGTATATAGGAGAGAAGGTGGCCATGAAATTAGGAAAATTTTGTATTATATTTTCCATCTTGTTATCAAAATTACATACATAACTATAGACTCAAAACTTAAGACAAAACTCAAAATATGCTCAGTATTCATCTTAAAATTCACTATGTTAATTTAAATATAATGAACCCCACTTTTTGGCCTTTAATTCCTTCTTTTAGAAATGAAGGACCAAAACAAGCTTTAGTCCAGAAAGTACACATGTCATAATTCAATTTGAATGCTATAAGATATATTCTCTTTTTAGTTACATTTGACTTCTCAAGTTGTTGGAAACATATATGAGGAAAAAGTAGTCCACATTCATTGCTGGTGATCTAGTCCCACCTTTAAAAGGAATCTTCGAGTATTTTTATCAAAAATTGTGTCCCCACACATAAAGTGAAAATGAAAGAAAGCAAGAAATAATCAAAAGGGAAGGAAAAGATGAATGTCCACGTCCATTGAATTTTCATTAATTCAAATTGGGGAGAAGACAATATATTATTCATTACTTTACCACAAGCCTAATCTACATTAATTCTAGGCCATGCATTACACTTCTCCCATCTGTTACTCATCATGATTACAGTATTAAAAAAATAAATTCAAACCACCACCCCACTGTTTCAAATTAATCCTCCAACTCAAAAAATTATTTTCCCTTTCATGCCAAGAATTCATCTATAGAAAGGTAGTTGAATTTCATGAAACCATTAGCCTTTATCTTATAACATGAATAATTGATAACAACTTGATTGGCCTCCCTATAAAATTATTACAAGACAATTTATGCATGAGACCACATGTCAATATTTATTTTTATTGTATCCATATCATATCTTTGACAAATTTAAATAGAATGCTCTGAAATATCTTTATTAGTTTCATCTCTCCACTCCTGCAAGGTTTTTATGCTACCATCATTCATCAGAATGGAGGGGAGGAGACCATGATGTGATTCAGGAAAGGAATTCACCAGTTTCTTTATTCCTACTTCCAAAGGCTCTATATTTTCCCTATATCCCTTGATTTAATTTACAAGAGTAATAGTTTTCTTAAGCCTTTTAGGGGTTTAGCATCTTGACTAGCTCCAATAAACATCAACCTTAATTCTTGCATCTTAGGGATATATGTTTCCATAAGTATCGTGAATGCTTCAATCTACTGTTCAATCCTCTACTTATATGTTCCAAGATTGTAGTCACAATCCTCATATTTCTCATAAAGGTTTCATTATCATGATTTTCACATTTCTCTTTATACACTTCTAGGCACCTAAGCAACTTGTCCCTGTTGATATCTTCCTTAGCCTAGGGTACTTCTGATGTGGTAGGCTCCATTATTAAGATGGTCATAGTTCCAATATTATATGGCACAATTGTACATGAGTAACTCTAATTGTGGAGTGTAATTAGTGGGTGCATCTTCATGTCAAGTAGTAGCAAAGCCACAATCAGTTTGCTTTTGTTTTTCTTGTTGCAAGTTTTTCAACTTCTCTAAAAATGCTATCCGCATCTATAATTTCATTTTTTTTGTTCAATCCTTTCAAAAAAAACTATCAAATTATTTTATTGTGTCCTAAATTTTTTCTTTTCTATAGTCACTTATTCCATTGTAGCTATTGTGAACTAGGCAACATGCACTAAAATATTTTTTGCCTCTAGAGCTGATTTTTTAGACACCCATTTTATTATCAGGCCTCCACTATAGTTTGTTGTAAGTTATATAATATTAGGTTTCCTTGTACTTGGGGCCAAGGAACAAATATCTAATGCATCATACTACTCACTAAAATAAGATCCTTGTAATGCAATTTTAGCCTCGTCTTTTGAATTGTAAAGAGGCCTATCACATCTCTTTACTGTAACAAAGGCTATTGCTGAGGAAAAGTCCAATTTTGGTAACACTAATATACCACTATTTATTACCAATTTTCTTCCCTCATTTTTAGTCACCTTCTAAAACCTATCTCTCATGTCATTAAAGAGTTTGGCTTCAATGGTGACACTAGGAAAGTTTGGATGAAGTCTTCTTTCTTTAGCTAGACTATTGACATACTTAACTATTTTGGCCCTGTAAGCAAATTCCATGAAATATTGAGACCTCACAAATGGACCATCATTCATAAAAATTTTCCATGCTTCCACCCAAACATCATCTTTTCCATTAACTCTAGTGTGGTTAGCCTTACTCAACCTCATACTCAATTGTTGTGTCACCATCATTATTGGTGCAAAGAGAATTCCTTCTTGTATTTCCTGCTCTAATATCCAAATATCATCATTATAATCTTCATCAACATAATCCACCAAAAAATTTGTTTCAACCTTTTTCTTCCTCAATGATGGCTCTTTTGGTGGTGAGGCATATTATTATTAGGCACCAAGATCCATAATTTTAGGTGTTTTTCTCCTTGCAGTTGGTGGAAACATCTGTGGCTCAGAAGGAAGAGGTATTTGCGCCTCTTGTTGGGAAGCAGTAGTAATTGTAAAATTTTTCTTTACCTTTTTCTTCCTCTTGATGAAGAAATTTATTTTTGGTTCCTCATGAGGATGAGATGAAGGTTTTTCTTCCATCAAAATGATTTATGAACCACCTTGTTCTATTTCCATGGGGGATTTTCCATTATCTAGGATCATCTTCTCACTTTCAATATGGCCCACCACTGACTCAAAGTTTGCGAAACATATTCCATTTTTTGCTTTATATTTTATATTTTTGGAAGAGTAGTGAAGTTAGATTATTCCCCCTTATGTTTCTTTTAATTTTGTTGAAATAAATCCATCTTTCTCTTCTCCTATCTTGCTTTGAAAGATCAAATATTTTCCTTATCACATCTTAAAGGTATTGTAAAATATGCATAAACCTATAAATCTTATTCCTTTGCTTTAACCAAGCAATGAAGCCTTCAGGATCATACCTCCCCTTCTCCATTTCTCTTTTCATGTGAAAATATTTGAGTACATCATGTTTCTTATTCCAATATCCCTTTGTCTTTACAAATTTAGAGAAGCATGTATATCAAGGAAAAATTGTTCCTTTTCCTTGATTCAACAAAGGTTTTTTGGGAATGCTTCCGAATTACCATATTACTTCAAGGAAACCAATTATCTCTAGCATTAATTTTGGTAGCAATTCAGGTGAAACAATGGAACCATATATTCTTATAATAGTGTATGAAGAATAAGGGATAACATCTCCATAGTTTTGATCAACTCCTAATTCAAGCCTTCTTTACTTGGGTCTCAAGAAGTGATGTAGGGATTTTGGAATTCTAGGTACACTCATAACAAAGTATCTTTCCAATTTTGAAGCAAATTAATTATCAAATATCACATAATCATATATCCTATCATCCTTATCTAGGACAATAGTCCAACACTTAACATGCAACTCCAAAGAGCCATCCATTTTTTCTAAGGTTATATTATGTCCAAAGTAATGTGCACCTTTGAATAGAAAAATGTTAATTAACAATGAGTGCCAACTAAACCTAACTCCATCCACACCCTTCTTGAGTTTTATCAAACCCTCATTAATTCTTTCTTCAAGGAACTCCACATATATACTATGCAATATTGGGGGCACTATTGGATGTGGGTTTCCATATACATCCATGCCATGGGCATTCTAGTGACAATATCGTAATCAATTATCTAAAAAATAGACTAAGAGGTTCTTTGGAGATAAGGAACAAAGTAAATAACTGGAAAAGGCTCTTTATCAAATTGTCCTAGTATGATTTTTCAGCCACAAATTTCAGCTAAATACCTTAGCAATTGTATATGGACTCTAAATGCAATATTAGTTCTATCATAGTCTTCCTTAAGGATATTTTCATTAGTTTTACCCATATCATCACTCGACTTGGTGAGT
Source organism: Sequoiadendron giganteum (assembly GCA_007115665.2). Taxonomy (NCBI): domain Eukaryota; kingdom Viridiplantae; phylum Streptophyta; class Pinopsida; order Cupressales; family Cupressaceae; genus Sequoiadendron; species Sequoiadendron giganteum. The sequence goes on along the minus strand of CM021100.1, from coordinate 409,891,770 downwards.
TCAAAAACCTGAGCAATTTTATCCCTAGTGATTTTAACCGATTTCTTTACATCATATGTCCTTAAAGTTCATGTGATTGGATCATATGTGTTGGCTATTTCTTTCAGTGGATCGACATCCATATAAACATTGGGTATAGTCAGCTTCCCTAGGACAAGATTCCAGCGATTACGAACTAGAATACCCATGTTTCTATTTCTAAACTAGCCACAAAACAATTCCCACCCATTGCAAGGTAGTTTGGCATCCCTCATAAAACAAGTTTTGTCAATTAAGCCCACAACTACTTGTGGAACCCGAAGAAGAAATTGACCCTTAGAGTTTTCATTAGTTGAGGGTGGCAGTTGGTTAGTAAGATCTTTACTCAAAAGTCTTTTTAGGAATAGAAACCCCCCCCATTAATGAAGATGCTTTTGTTGTTGGAGGCATAAGTTAAGAGTTTCTATAAGGAAGGGTTTATGGTTTCTTGGAATAACTTACAACTCAAGTAAGTGTTTGACACAAATTAAAATAGCATGAGATCAAATAATTCCCCTTTTCAATGAACGTCAAACCTTAAAATGAGAAACCAAGAAAACCCTAATTAATAGAAAGATTTGGAGACTATAGTTTACCAACAATTTGAGATGAGAAGACAATAATCCACTAACTAGTTTTCTGCAAGTTAAAAAACTAGATTTGACATTAGAAAGGCCTAGAAATCATAGCACGAGCTCTCCAAACATGCATAATCTATTCCATAATACTCAATTATACTCCTAAAACCAGTTTTAATAGCTATGTAGCTTCCTACATTGGCAGCTTGACGCCCTTTCTATTATTAAGGATTCCTCATGTGAACTAGAATGACTCACTTGCATTCAAAGAGAACTTTTAATGCTAGTCACTGATCACAAAAATGTGTTTACTAAAAGATGATCCAGATTTAGTGAGCCTGATTTGAAAAATCTGACTATCTACACTTATAAAAATCATCACATAAACATAAGCCATGTGGAACCACTTTCTAGTGATTTGTGGGCTCCATCATTTCTTTGTAGTTGCATCCACAATCCACATGTCATCTTTCCCTCACCCCCATGAGTCTTAAACCGTTTACAACTTCTATCAATGAGGGAATGGGGAAGGGTTGAGATTAAGTATCATGCCTTCAATATAGTCAAGTCTTAGTCAAAGACCAATTACCTATGGCCTCACTCCTTTGAAACAACCAATGACATAGATTAAAAGATCTCAAATATTATTCAAACATGTGCCATATACCTCCTTTTAGTAGCACATGCTTTATTATCGATACACCATGCTGAAATTTTTTATTAAAGTTTTCCTTTATTCTAATGTCCCCCACACCTTCTAAGCTTTTGCATGTGCTAAACACCCACTTTTCCGTGTAATTTATTTAGTAAAAAATAAAATCGGATGGGGTGGTAGGGACCAGCTAATATGAAGCCACATCACCCAATGAACACCATTGATTTTCATTTCAGTATCACTCATAAACCTTTCAAAGGAACCAGTTCCTCTTGTGTAGAAGAGAAGTGGCTTACACCCACTAGCCCATTGAAATAAAATAATGAAGCAAGGGTAAGGGGAGCAGTTGTGATTTACTCGCAATGATCAAACAACCAATATAGAACCTGATATCTGCACATGTCGAAAGTGTTATTTTTAAGAAGGCGACCAACTAGCTCAATGATAACAAGATCCATGGGATTAAAGAATTTAGGACTTAAGTCATTTTGATGTGAAATATTTCACCCGACTCAAGAAATATTAAAGTGATGGTTAAAAACTTGATGACTAAAAAACCTAGACCATGGGGCCAGTGACGATATGTTTCAGATGACTTAATCCATGACTTAAATGACCAAAAATTTATTGTAGCAAGTCAATGAAGGAAAATAATGACTAGGGTCTAAGACTATGCAAATTTGAAATGAGGGATTTTGAAGTCAAAACCTAAACCCAACCCTTTGGCATAGATTAAAAGGATAATGACAAGGTAAGGAAACAGGTTACAAAAAAAATAAAATTAGAAGCTCTAATAGTGACTCCTACTTGGGGACACATACACATAGTGGGTATGGTGAGAATTCAGATCAACATAGAGAAACACAACAAACAAAAATCACACCAAACCTATATACAAAATCTATAAAACCTACAACGTAAATGGAGTAGAACATACTTAGGAGAAGTATGGCTTCAAGAACTATCCATGTACTGGCAATTCAAGAAGTTAATCTGTCAAGCTCTAGAGGAAATATGAATTCTCCCCATGTGTACTAACTATCAGATAAGCGCCTAACCATAAGGCTTCAAACTTTACATGTTTACCCTTATCTCGAGCCATTTCATTTCAAACTAGTACCATACTATTCACCTCAATTTTTTTGGGAGAAGCTTTCATGTCATGCAACTATATAAGGCTATCAATTATGTGCTCCATATCATTACAAGATATTTGGTGAGTAAAAATGAAGAAATACTAGAGCTACCAACTTGAACATGAACATGAATAGACAAAGAACAAAACTGCATGAAAATATTTTTGGTTGGTGCAAGATTGCCAAGAACCAAGGATGCTCCTGCATTAGATATCCATGGTTAATCAAAAGTGAGTCCCTTAATTTTTCGAGGCCAAAGGAAAAGCAAGATGACCTACGTCAACCTGAGAAATCCAAGAGGAATCGTCCACTTGTCTACCTTTCCATTTCACTAGATATTCTTTGTATTGTCTACCACGAGTCTTAACTAATCGTTGTTTAGGAAGTTGTTCTTCAAATTTTTCTTTATAGTCTTAACTTAATTCTACTTCATGGTACTGATGTAGGTCTACGATGTTCAATATAGGTGATATACCCATGTCATCTGGTAAGTCAACTTCATATGCATTTCCTGAATCAAACTTATTCAAAATCCTATAGGGTCCAGACTTCCTCATCTTGAGCTTATTGTATGTGTCATATGGGAATATTTCCTTCCTAAAATAGACCATTACTTCATCTCCAACTTCAAAATCCTTATCTATCCTCTTTTCGTCTATGCACTCCTTATACTTTCAGCTCATATCTTTCAAATGTTGTTTCAATTGATTATGCACTTACTTCATAAGCCCTGCAAATTCCTCCACTTCTACGCTCATTTTATCTTCTTTATTGATGTCTCAAAATTTTGATAGACCTCTAGGATGAACTCTAGTAACAATCTCAAAAGGTTTCTTTCATGTACTCCTATTCACATAATTATTGTAGGAAAACATTTCTTGTGCAGGGGCTAAATCCCAACTTTTGGTCTTCTCTCCAACCAAACATCTCAAAAAATTTCCCAAACTTCCGTTCACTACCTCTATCTGGCCATCCATCTATGGGTGAATATTAGAACTGAACTTCAAATCTATCTTCAAATTCTTCCAAAGTGTCTTCCAAAAGTGACCAAAAAACTTTATATCTCTATCTCAAACAATACTCCTAGGTAATCCAAGCAGTCTGACCACATCCCTAAAAAACATGTCTACTACATGAACTGCATATGTTGTCTTCTTACAAGGTATACAATGTGCCATCTTGGAGAATATGTCTACCACCACAAATATAAAATCATTACCTATTTGTGTCTTTGACAAGTCAAGTATGAAATCCATACTAATATCCTTCCAAGATCTTTCTGGAATTGTCAAAGGTTTGTAAAGTCCAACATTATGACTACTCCCTTTTGCAACTTGACAAACATAGAAACTCTGCATAAATCTCCTAACATCTTGATGAATCTGGGGCCAAAAATAATTCTCACTTACCAATTCTAATATCTTATCAATTCCAAAGTGTCCTTCCAATCCTCCACTATGTTTCTCTTTCACCAAGTTATCCCTCATTTAAATTCAAGGTATACACAACTTATTTCCTCTAAACAACATATCCTCTTGAATGAAATAATCCAACCATTGACTTATATCCTGTAAAACTAGTTCTTTACATTCTCTCCAAGGTTCTACAAAATCTGGATCTTCCTTATACAATTTTTTCAAGTCATCAAAGCTTAATACCTCCACTTTCATCTATGTCAATAAATTCCTTCTCCTACTCAAACAATTAGCAACTCTATTTAACTTTCCACTCCTATGTTTCAAAAGAAATATATAACTTTGCAAGAATTCCACCCATCTAATGTGTTTCTGATTTAACTTACCTTGATTTTTCAATTATTGTGAAGCTTGATGATCGGTATACAACACAAACTCCTTAGGAAACAAGTAATCTCTCCAATTTTTCAAGGCTTGAACTATGGCATAAAAATCATAATCATACACTGAATACCTTTTCCTTGCATCATTCAACTTCTCACTAAAATAAGATACTTGTTGGAAACAAAGTTGTTGTTGCACCAAATGATCAACTTGTTAATGCCTGATACAATTGTGAGAGTTAACGGATCCATAGGAGGCTGTTAAACTATTTCACCAATCTTGAGGGGATTGATAAACATATGCCAATAATCTCACCCTCATTGTTACCCAAGGGGATTTGAAGCTGACACCTTAAGCTCTGATACCAATTGTTGGAGACATAATTTTCATTGCACCAAAATATCGACCTGCTAATGATTGATACAACTATGAGAGTTAGTAGATCCATGGAAGGTGGTTAAGCCATGTGACAAATATTGAGGGGAGTATTCACCATATGCCAAACATATCCCCCTCAGCATTACTTGAGGGGATTTAAACTTGGCACCTTTGGCTTTGATACCAACTATTGGAGACATAATTGTCCTTGCACCAAAAGATCAACCTATTAATACGCAATGCAATTGTGAGAGTTAATGGATCCATAGGAGGTGGTTAAGCCATGTCAAAAATCCCAAGGAGAGTGCTAACTGGATATGCTAACAATAACCCCCTTAGCATTACCCAAGGGGATTTGAACGTGACACCTTTGGCTCTTATACCAATCATTGGAAACACATTTGTCATTGCACCAAAAGATCGACTTGTTAATGCCTAATAAAATTGTGAGAGTTAACAGATCCATGAGAGGTGGTTAAGCCATGACATGAATCTTGAGGGGAGTATTGAACATAGGTCAACACTACTTGTATTCATTCTTGACATAACACTACCCTGATTGCAATTTCCACTTGCATCATAGTCTACCTGAAATACCTTACTAAAGTTTGTAAAAGAAAACACATGTTGCTCAGTCAGATTTTTTTTCAACAACTCACAACTTATGTTTGCTCTAGATCTCCATCTAAAATCCTTCCTATCTCCTATCAATGTTTCTGTCATAGGGTTGCAAATAGAACGGAAATTCCTAAGGAGCTTTTAGTAGAAACTAGAAAATTCATGAAATGATCTTGCCTATCTAATGCTTTCAAGTGTAGGCCACTAAAAAAATTCTCTTACCTTCTCAAGATCCATCTTCAATCAATTCAAATATATCACAAACCAAAGATATACCAATTCATCCTTCATAAAACTAAAATTCTTCATGTTTAGCAACAACTTCTCTTTCCTCAACCTCTTCAAAACTTGTTGTATATTCAACAAATGTTCTTCTCTAGTCGTATGGAAAATCAAGATGTCATCCAGGTAGACAATCACAAAATTACCCAAGAATTTCTTCAAAACCTCATTCATCAACCTCATGAAAGTAATCGATGCATTTATTAGTCCAAAAGGCATCACCAACCACTCATACAATTCTTCATTTGTCTTTAGTGTTGTTGTCCATTCATCCTCTTCTATGATTCTGATATGATGATATCCACTCTTCAAATCTATCTTTGTAAAGTATTTAGCTCCACTCAAACAATCCATAATTTCATCCATTCGGGGCAAAGGAAATCTATACTTCACTATGATATTTTCATGTCTCTAGAGTTTGTACACATCCTGCATTCTCCATCCTTCTTAGGTTCTATCACTACAGGTGGTAGCACTGCACAAGGGCTTAAGCTTTCTCTGATCAAATATTTTCTCAACAACTCTTGTAGTTGTTGGTTCAATTCTTTGTTTTATGGCAGTTTCATCTAGTGTGCTACTTTATTAGGTAAACTTTCTCTAGGGATCAGATCCATGTAATGACTAATACTCCTTATAGGTGGAAATTGATTAGGTACATTGTCTAAAATGATAGCTTCATATTCTACCAACAAATCCTTTATTTCCTCAGGCTTTCCTTCTACATGCTTCAAGTCTCCCACATTCTTAGGAACCAAGGCATAACACATATTCTCATGTCTCAATACATCCAAAAATCTCCTTCCATCAACCAAAAAAATTCTAGCAGTCATGCAAACCTTGACTTTAGGAACATCCTCAAAGGGTTACAAGGTTTGTTTCATTTCATTAGCAAAATAGTGTATATTTTCTTCTTTCCATCATAAATAGCCTGTCTATCATACTACCAATGTCTCCCTAAAAAAATATGGCATACATCCACAGGCATTATGTTAGACAAAACTTCATCATGATAATTTCATATATTTAATTTCACCCTTTTATTTCCTTATACAATAAATGGCTTGAACAAGTACCACAGGATCACAAATGCATGCAAAGTTTTGACAATTTGTTTGAGACTCTATATGATCAACATTATAGAATGATGTATAAGATGAAACAATAGGGGTGTAAGATTTTAGAAATCCATTTTTAATTTCTGACTTACACCTATCATTAACATCTAGTGTCTAAGGTAAACAAACACTTGTATTCAAATGACCTTTGTGCATTCCATATTTTTGATTGTTTTCAATGTTCGTGGCTATCTCATAGGCTTAATGAAAAGTTTTAGGATCCTTGTATCTCAGTAGATGGATCATATTATTATCAAAATATCCTAAATAGACAACCAAACATACTACATCACATAATCTCTTCAAATCAGGAATATCCCTCAATGTTTTAGCAAATCTTTGGTTAAATGTTAGAACCAATTCGTTTTCTTCTTTCTCAATGCTCATAAAATTATTTAGCATTTAACTAGCATTGATTAATTCATGTAAGCCCCCTCTTTGTGTGTGATTGATACAACACTTTTTTGTTATATGTCTCCTTTAATAGATGGTGTGATGTGATGTGCGAAATTAATAGTGTGGTTATGCGAAAATATTCTTGTATTTCATTTTCACATTTTGTTTCATTTTCATTGCCATTAGTGTGCTAGGCATGTATTTAAATCAAGGAATACAATTTAAATGTTAAATTGAATTGTTGTAATGTCAAGTCTTGGGATATTTAACTAGAAAAAAAATTTGATGTATGATTTTTGCTAATGATTGCATTGGTAATGTGTAATAAATTCAAGGTACCAATACAAGAAGGGAAACCAATGAAAGAAAATGGAAAGACATCCCATTGTGGTTATGTATTTGATTACTTTTTGGGCTTAGAAGGAAATAAAGTTAATGTGTTCGTAGACTAGGGTGTGATGGTCGATATTAAAGCGTTAATTTATTTATTTATTTTGGGAGGGTATTTAACTGTGTCATGCTAGGTGTAAGTGGGGTTTAGGGTTTAGGAACCCTTATCCAAGTGTGAAACTCGTATGGATTCTTGTATGGATTTTAAAAAGGGATGATTGATTCAATTTCCTTGGTTTTTGGAAAATAATAGACCCCTAGGACCTATACCTATTGGTTAGGAACCTTTTTGAAATGTGAACCTATCCTTGGAGTGTTAAAAGACCCCTCAAAAGTCCACATTCCTAAATGTGACGAATTCAAAAAGTGTTGGGGCTTAGGAAGAGTGACTTGTCACTCTCAGCCTCCCACTCCCCAGAAGTTCGTAGAATTGGCACAAGACTCACACATGTGTGAGCACTTGTGTGAAAGAGTGTAGGTTTGAAGGATTCCTATATAGCTCAAGAAGATGGAAGATTTGGGCATTACTCACTTCTCCTCTTGGAGAACTTGAGGGGAGATGGTAGAAAGAATGAGAATAGGAGAGGAGTCCACCTCTTGGAAAGATAGAGAACAAGATGTCTTGGCTTGGAGAGGGAGATGGGTACAAGAGTTTATTCCCTTCATCGGAAAGGAAAAGAGATAAGTTCTTTCTATTTCCATTCACCCTTGTTCATTAGACATAGGTAGGTGACATAGTGTAGCGATTATGGTTGAAAATAGTAGAGAACTTAGATGTGTGGAATTCGTGCTATGTTAGTTTTATCCTTTCATAAAGATGTGAAAAGACTCCATTTATCATAATGGAGATTTAAGAGTTCCTTTCTCGGGGGTATGACCAGAGCCCAAGAGGATCCATGACGCCATTACGATAGGGTGGAGAGAAAGTCCCATTGATGTGTTTTCTTTTTCTCATTGGCAATTTTGTATCAATCTGATCTGGTTTTACTATCTATATGTATGCATTAATCCTTCAATGAATAAACTATAAATCTACTTGCAAGCTGAGAATTAAAGCCTTATTCATTGTCATGTATTCTTGAAAAATGTTGAAGCAAAGATGTTGTTCGCCTCCTGTTATTTCTACTGAATGTTTTATTGATTAAGTGAAATAAATTTGATATTCCTGGTATTGGAAATGGTAGGCTCATGTACCTTGTATTCAAAATATATTGTTGAAGTATTGTTCATCTTATAATATGTGATATTGGTGAAAAAAATAAAAGTGTGCATGTCAGCTTCTATATACAACTGTGTGTCTTCGACCTCTTCCAAGTTATGGTATATGAGGCTATTTTTGTTGAGCCTGTAAAACTAATGTATTTATAGTGAAGATTTCATCGTGTAGGTTTCTAATTAACAATTTTCATTCTCCCTACAAAAAAAGAGGGAAAGGGACCATGTTGTTGTATGTTGAAGTAAATAAGAGTGGTTATATGAATATAACAGAAAAAGATTAGTGCTCCATTCCTTTAATTTTTTTTATAACATGTAGCTTGTATTTTCTTCTATGTGACGATTTTAAGCTTAAAATAAGCTAGGGAAATTAGTAAAACTCACATTTCCAATGTTGTTACTATATAAAGGCTCTAGATAATAAAATCATCCTAGACCCACAAAAAACAAATAGATTAGCATGCCTCTCAAGAATTCATCGAACAAATCATATGACAATTTCTTTTCAACATATTCTATAATTATAGACATGGAATATGTGTAATAGATGGGCGAGGAATGAAAGCATAAATGAATAAACAAATAAATTTATATATAGATACAAATGTTCACTTATAAAATTCTGAAAAACACTCAAAATATATCATTACGAGATGTTGATATGCCACGGTGAAGAATGTGGTCATGATTGTTCACGCTTCTATTGTGAAGCATGTTTTGTGGGCCTCCTTTTGTAATGACTTCCTACATAGTGCTTGCCTATTTTCGTTCATCCTGGCTTCTCAATCGATTGATATTCGCCCTAATCTCCCCTCTCAAGCTCATGGAAAGTTAGTGCCCTAGTCTAGGTTAGCCCCAAGTTTATTGTTCCACCATGAGAAATAATAAGTACAACTTGTTACATTGCATAATATTTTGCTTTCTCCATTTTGTCATGTCGGAATAAGATGATTTTTTTTAGCTCCAACAACGTATGTTCTCCTTGAGTTACATATGCTAATCCTTTCAACGACATTTAGTTGTCAAAAAAAAAAAAACTAGCATTCAATGCTAACTTTCAGTCATATAATCATTTAATATCCCTTACCACTACTGGGCCTCTCTTAAATGCTGACAGAGCTCCCCATTTATGGAGAAGCTTGGCATGCAAAAGTAGAAATTTATCCCTTCTATCACCAGTTATTCCTAAATGAATGTAGATGCATTGGGTACTCAAAAGAGCAACTGAGTTGGTACAATGAGCTAGAAACTTTAATTCATCTGCGATTTTTAACGTAGAGATACGGAGATTGGAAAGATCGAGCTTAGGTGTGTTCCCCATACTAGTTGATCATAATACTGACCCTTGCAATTAAGAGAAATGTTTGTGGTCATTTAAATTGGTTGGTGGCATAAATATGGGCGCCAGGTTAGTAGTAACTCTATCAGAAAAATTCAAGGACACAAGTCCAGTTGAATCGATGGTCCAGCTTTAAATGCTTATATGGATAAGTCTCAAACCAACCTGCTGGTGTAGTAGTTGTGAAGCTGATCCAAACACGCTTGTTGTATTCCCTGCAAGCCTAGTATGATATGACAAGAAAGATATGCGTGTTGTCATTAATATTGAAATCAAAAAGAGTTGAACGTATCCAAAAGATTTGTTGGTTCACACAACAAGAGTAAGGTGCAGTAGTAGGGATATTTATGTTTGAAGAAAATTTTGACTCTCATGCTTGTCAGATTGCCATACTCTTAGATCCCCTAAATCACCTTTGTTACTGTGATTTTTTGCCAAAATATTCATTTAATTTATTGCTGCTCTCCATTTACTTAATCATTACTTATTTGGATACTAATCAAAGTCATTTTTTTAATTATTTTGTTGATTTGCTGCTTCACAATGTATTACTAGTCGCTAGTTCATCTTCTTCATTCAACAATTCTCTTCTTGTCATCGAGACTTCATGTCCTTCCACTTCTTCAAAATAGGATAAGTGTGCATCCTCCTCATTGATGTTTTCTGCTCTATTCTTATTTTCAGGTCTTTTGTTGGTTCTTTTATGATTGTGAGGGAAATCATAAGATCTATTTCCCTCTTCACCTCATCGAAAATAGGTTTCATGAAAGCTCCCTCTTCCGAATCCTCTACCCGATCTTCCTCTACCTCTTGGATTTAGATCTCTAGGAGGGTGATAATTTTTTTTTGTTTCTTCCTTGGTCTTCAAATTTCTTATTTTTCTGATTTCCATCATAACTTATTCCTCCAGTTCTTCAGCAAGAACATGTTCCTCTTTGTTTTCTTTCAAATTCTATGTTCAGTCTTTCTTCAACTTTCAATGAAAACTTGTAGGCATCTTCAGTGGTAGTCATTCTCACCAATGCTAATTCTTCTTGTATGCTTGGATTTAGTACATTTATGTAATAAGATACCTTATCCTTATTTTCTTGAGAATTTCATGTTCTAATAAGGACCTTGTGAAATTCTTATGTGTATTCTTTCATAGTCCTTAATCCTTATCTCAAGCTCTACATCTTTTTGAGCATCTCCGACTCATAATCTACTAGGAAAAATTGCCTCTTCATTTTTGCTACCATCCTATCCCATTTCAAAATTTTATCTTTCCCTTGTCTTCCTCTTTCAATTTGAACTTATTTCCACCAAATTCTTGCATGGCCTTTTAACTTCATTTTTTCAAACTTCACTATACGAGGATCTTCAATCTCTTCAAGTTCAAAACACTCTTCAATATTCAGACTTCTATTGAAGGTTGAAACCTCCATTTTGGGTCTCTTTCCAATGTATGATATTTCCTTTAATAATATAACTTCTCTAGAATCTATTTGTTCCTATTCTTCCTCTTCATCTTCTATTTCATATTCACTATAATTTCTTTCTCTATGGACTTCTCTCCTATGAAGCTCTTCCATAAAAGATTCCATTTTCCTTCTCAAGGCTCTAATTTCATCTCTAGGAGGGTCTCTTCCGCTAGCACCTTTGCCCATGGTTTTCTCCTCCTCCTTCATGCCTCTTGCCTCACCCATGGGGAGCTCACATCCTCCAATGAAGGAGAAGGTGGAAGTTTTCCCTTCCAGAAAATGGAGGGTGTAAGAGGATTCTACCTTCTTCAAAGGGTGGTCATGTCCTAGCATGTACCATCCTAGTGATGGAGCATGTTTTGATTCCCTTGAGTTCGTTAGTACTCTCAAGTCACTCAGTGAGACTAGCAGTGAATCTAGGGTACCACCTTCCCTATCCATTGAGGTAACACATGGTACTCCCATGAAGTGAATTTTTAACTCCTTGAATGATGTCCCAGCCTTGTCGGCAATCTTCATGAAATTAATGACCTTTGCTCCATGGAAACTGAGTGGAGGAGACCCCAAAGAGTCTCCTTACTTAGTTGTTGTTGTGAGGGGTCAAAGGGTTCCCCCTTAATATTCCACCAGTATAGGCATATCCACCTTCCTCATATAATGATCTAGATTGGGAAGTAGATGACGTCTTGGTCAATGATTCTCAAAGGGGGTGCCTCTTCTTTACCTTTGGATTAGGTGTGTATTTTTTGTGATGTGTTCCTGGATGACCCTTGTCACCCTCATAGGTGGTTGGATACAAGAGTGATTATTTTTCATAAAACTACTTTCATTTGTATCATCATTCTTCCTCTATTATGTGTATTAATTTTCAACAATTAGGGACGATGCAAAGTGTTGGGGAAATTTAGGCTTCCCTTCCATGGTGATCCAATTTTTTATTTTTACTTTGTTTTCTCATGCATTCTTTATATGGTTTGATATAATAGAGAGTTGATGACAATTTACTAAATATACTATTATTATACTTATGAATATTTATGAGCACCTATGACCCGAAAATATTAGATTTCCCTTGTTTCCCTTTGTCAGGTATGTGGAGGATCATGATGGGCCAAAAAGTGGTGATATGTAAGTGATATGATGACCCATGTGGCTAATGACTTTTTCTTACCCAAAATTGATAAAACGAAAAGGGTTTTTTTAAAAAGATTCTTAGATTTCCACCAATATAAATTATGCTCTACTTTGAATTTAATGAATAATAATTATTAATTTTCTATTTGAATTACGACTAAAGTTTTGATTGATAGGACGATTGAAAAACATCTATAGCTTTCAAACAATATCACATTTTTTGAATCTGAAACATGTGTCACATTATATGCTTTGTATGCTATATGATTTAAACAAAAAAAGGAATTTCATGAAGTTTTGACCAAGTTAAGGTGGTTAGACATATAATTTTTTATATTTTTTAAAAGGTGTAATAAATAAATCATATTTAATTATTTACCTAGAAAAAACTTACAAAAAAATATGCATCACATTGGGATATGAGTCCAAGCTACTTATATCTAAAATCTTATATTATCATTTTATTTTGGTTAGGGTGGTCAGACAGACACCAACTTCTTATTTTTTCCCTGAAATTTAAGTACTACTACATTTAAATTTCAAATTTTTACCAAATAGATTTTTTTTTAAAATAAAACTTGTAGTTTAGAAACTACATTCAATTTTCTAGAGATTCTATTCTTACATATTTCCCAAATAATATAGATAACTTATTCAAATTTTGACGTCAAGTTTCCTAACTCTGATTTTATGAATTTTTATTGCCACTTAAGGGCCTATTTTTTCCATGATGATCTTGCACATACCTAGTCATGATATTTTTTTGTTATTTTCTTATCTTTCTCTCTTATATGGTTATTGGAAGTGGATTCACTCTTAGAGGGGGGGATGGTGAATCAGAGTAGAGTAATTTTAACTTTTAACCTTGAAAGCATAATTACAATTTTACTCAATTAACCCAAAGAGATGCATTTGATTAAGCAAGTGAATGTTAAATTCTAGGTTAGATTGACATGAGACTTGACTAACATTAGAAACCCATATTAAAATAATCATATGGCATTGTTCAAATAAATCTTTAAGAACAATCTTGTTGTGCTTTGTCAATAGAACTATAATCTTCATAATATGCAACTTTGACTTGCTTATGACAGACTCTTGAGAATTCATGTAATGAGAATATAATGCAAAAAATATTCACCTTATGAAAGACATTTTTCATTAGATTTTCATAATCTAAATTTGCATGACAAACTAGAGAAAATTGACTTTAAACTTTTAAACAACATTAATGTATCAGATCATTGACAAACTAAATGAGCACAATAACATAAATGACTAAAAGGAGTATGCAAGATAAACATAAATCACACAAATGAGGGACACATAAATTGTCGAGTGGAAAACCCTCCTGGGGTAGAAAAACCACTCCTAAATTGCCTTACTAGCTTAATTTCAAAAATTATTTTGACAATACCTCAATGGCTAATTTCTGAGCACCGACTCAAGGAGCACCAACCCTTCTATGTAGAGACACCAATCTCATGGAGAACCAACCCCTCATTTAGAGACACCGATCTCAAGGAGCACCAACCCCTTCATCATTTTAGTAAATCATACAATAATAAAGAGGTTCTCTTTGTTTCTCTTTTATCTATCAAGTGCCTCTTGACAGACAATATCTAAAATCCGCAAATTTCCAAAAATTAACTTTTAGAATTTCAGCCATTGTCAAGCCTTAAGTCAGCTTGATTATCAATTCATATTTGAAATTTTCAATCTCAAAGCTCAATATTTTTCAATACAATCATTGTGATGTACTCACATATTTTGTCCCTTATTGATTCATTCTTTTCTCATTGTTCTACTTCTTGCATTTCTACAATTCACACTCTTTTTTTGTTTTTATACTCTTTTCATGGATTGTCACAGAAAACCAATTAACACATTTTACCCTTTTTATGTTTCCTTTATATTAGAGCGCTAATCTCTTTGTTTTCTTCTTATTAAAAATTTCATCATTACATTCAAAGAAGGTTACAATAGTTTCTCATTTTAGTATTTTAGAGAATAGAAACAAAGATGATTATCAGGTTACCAAACCTTCAATTGACCAACAATGCCATGTGTGAAAAACAATTATGAAGAATTTCTTCTGACATGACTACCCAAGCATTATGCAAATATAGAAGGGAAACTGAAACTTGTCCTCTCAGGCAGCCTACACAAGAAGTGCTGAAAACAAGAATCATTAAAGCATGTATGAAATTCATGAATAATATCCATTTTACCCTAGTTGTAACAACAATGTAACTGAAGACAAGTAATCATCCATTTAATAGAAGTTACCAATGACTCCAGGAAAGGTACTGAATAATTTAAAAGTTTTCAAGATGACCCACACATTCAAAAACTTGTTTCATAAAAATTGATATGATAACGTTCAGAAAATGCAATCAAGATTTAGAGCAAATGTTTCAGATTTAGCCATCAAATGAATACTCATTTTTTACCTTTTTACTATAGCATAGAAAAATTCTCTCAAATTTTCCTTTCCTAATAAGTAATGGTTCTACAAATTAGACTAAAGGATAAATACCTATGAAGACTGGAGATGAATTCACCATGATCAATTTACTAGATTTGCAAAGTGACTAAGTAGTTCGAGCTCTTTCCCCATTCAGGCTTCCACCCAATGGCAAGAGACTGAGAGGTGAAACGACCATTGTCATGGTCTTCCTATCTTCCTTATACGTTGTCAAAGATGACAACGCCAAAGATTACAATGAAACAACCAAAGGAATGATTCCATTATGGTGGTCAGAGTAGGGTTCAAAACCCTCAAAGAATGAAACATAACAATTTTTCCTAGTTTCCACATGAATTCCTTTACAAAAATGAGATCCAGTTTGAAGTCTAAAAGGATAGTCATAATAATCCAAAAGAAAAACATAGTGAGATTTGAAATCCGCTTCTTTACTGCACAATCGCAGTCTTCCTTCAGACAACCCATGGTATAGAGGTAGCACCTTTCAAACCGCTAACATTTTCCACCGCATTACCTCGGTTAAGCTTCTAACTACCCGTGGTATAGTAGTAGCCATCTTGTATGCTGCTAGTCATTTTCACCATGTTACCACTGTTACTTTTCTAACTGTCTGCAGTATAGCAGTAGCCACCTTACTTGCAGCTAGCCGTTTCCACCACATTACCGTGGTAAAATTCCTAAAATCTCACAGTGTAGCAGTTGATGTCCTACTTTCCACTGATGGTATACTCGCACTACCATAGTTTCTCTGGTGACAACTCGTGGTGTAGCAGTAGCTATCTTGCTTACTGATGGCGGTTTCCACTACACTACCGCACTCACTGGCTTAACTGCCAGTGGTACTGCGGTAAGATCTTGAAGTCTGTGGTGTTACCAATGTCAATCATACTGACAAAAAAATCAAACTCATAATGCCTTTCCAAAACTATGAGAAAATAGTGACTTGCATGCCAACATGCATGATATCAATTGACTTATTTAGACAGTGAATAAATATCGACCAAGAAAACCTTTGAAGAGTATTGCTATGACCAAATTACTCATCACATGCTGATTTCCAAATGATCAAGGCTAGGTCACAACTAATGTGACATTAAAATATTAACCAATGCCTTTACCTTTAATCAAAGTTAATTTTCCATCATATTAAAATCCAATTTCATATAGTGTGCCCAAGATACTATCCAATGCCTTGAGAGGTGATAAGGATTACATTCATGTAGAGTTCTCAAATCAATAAGCACAATAGTTATCAAGCCCTTAAAATAATCAACATGAATTAAATATGCCAATGTCAAATGAATACCAAATATCAACTATGCCAATCAAATTCCATAATAAAACAAGACAGAGAAGTGCTTCCAAGGCACCAACCCATGACAGTTTTGACATCAAGGATAAATGCCATAGAAGAAGTCAACAATGGTTGGGTTGTGATTTTGTGTTTTTCATGTGTTATCTCTTGTGTTTCTGACAACATCACCATGGTGACATCTTGTTATGTCTTGTGGGCCACAACATAACTTTTTCATTCTTTCTTTTCTCTCCTTTGCTTGTCAGGTGCTTCTGCATTCAAAATGCACCACCCTAAGGGGGAAGCTACCATGTCAGCTTTGATTTTCAAAAACAAAATTTTGTGACTAGTGGATCTTTTCTCAAAAACTTTTGCAAACTTTTTCAAAAATCATAGGGTATGTGCAGGATCATGATTGGCCAAAAAGTTGCAATTGATGGGTATGTGGCTGAAGACTTGTTTTTTACCAAAAAATTTTGAAACGAAAAGGGTTTTTAAAGGGTATTCTCAGCTTTCTAGTAAGATAAATTATTCTTTACTTTGAATTACATAAGTAATTATTATTCATTCTCTATTTGAATTACGACTAAAGTCTTGATTGATAAATTGATTGGAAAACACCTATAGCTTTCAAACGGTAACACATTTTTTGCATCGCAATCTATGCTTCGCATAATATGGGATTAGAAAAAGAAAAATTGAATTTCATGAAGTTTTGACCAAGTTAAAGTGGTCAGACATACGATTTTTTTATTAATCATTTTCTTGGAAAAAAATTATTAACAAATATGCATCACATTGGGACATAAATCCTTTTCTTATATCTAAAATATTATAAAAAAATATTATCATTTTACTATGGTTAGGGTGGTCAGACAGACACATACTTCTTATTTTTTTCCTGAAATTGAAGTACTACTTCATTTAAATTTCAATTTTTCACCAAATAGATATATATGTATTTTAAATAAACCTAGTATTTTAGAAACTACATTCAATTTACTATAGATTTTTTTCTTACATATTTTTGAAATAATATAGATAACTTATTAAAAAAATTACGTCAATTTTCCTAACTCTGATTTTTTTGCCGCTTAAGGGCCTAATTTTTCCATGATGATCCTACACATACCCCACATTCTCAACAAGGACACCTAGTAGAGCATGTTTCCTTCGTCATGGGTTCTCAAAGAAAGAACTTGAATAAATTTCCTCTTAGGAGGGAGCAACTTTTCCTACATGAGAAGCCTTGACTTTCCCCTCATGAGGGGGCATTTTCTTCATTTTGAATTCCTTGATGATGAATCTATTTGAGAAAAGAAAGTTCTTGCACTTTTAAATAACACATCCCTCAACTGGACCCCTCTTCTCTTGAAGGGTTCTTGAGGGGTGCCTTTGAAATCTTTTCAATTTTTTGATAGTCTATGTGAATGTCTACTTGTTTTCCTACATGGCTACTCTTTATTCTCTAACATTTTTTAATTGCGGATTAACGTGTTGCTTTGTAGGTGCACCTATGAAGCCAATATCCAATTCGACTCTATAGAATTCCTCTTTGATTACAATTTCTTGATGAGAGTGTACTTGGGGAATTCTTTCTTTCTAGATTTGAGGGCCTGTGAAGCACTTGCATCTTGCATGATTTGTCCATCCTCGGTCTATGGCCATCGGTGTACTTTGTTCAACTTTATATTTTTGTAGAGCTACATAATCCTTTATCTCAAACCTCCTCAGGAGAGAGTACTTGTGGAGTCCTTTCCCTTACCTATACTTTCAAACTCATTAGATCATGGTCAACTTCCTTGATGGTTTAGGTATACATTTATAACTCCTGGATCTACTTTAATGAACACTCATCGATACTCACGCTCACTAATGTGGGGGTAAAATGTATAGGAGTGAATTTTTACCCCTTGTGTAGATTCCCCTTTTCCATACCCTCACCTTTGAAAATCAAAACCGAAGGTGAAACTCCACATCGACCACCTATCTTCCATATAGTTGGTATGTGTTGTTTGTGTCGATGAGGGAATTTTCATCAAGGATGCAAGTGCAAAAAGTAGATGTCTACGTGGCACATTGACATCCTTGAACAATTCTTCCCTCTAGAGTCTACAAGAATCTTACACTCCTTATTTGGGATGAATTGTAACACCTCTATGCGACCAACCAACTCAAAAATTGCTTATTCTCTCCCATTTTGGTCTTTAAATGAATCCAAATCAATCACTTCATCCCCTTAGCAATACTTTATCTTCTAGAAATCTATCACATTCTCTCAAGCATTTTTCACAACTCCATTTAGCATTGCAGCAACTTGTTACTCCATCAACTTCATCTTTGTATGTGTTTCTCTACCATAAAAGCTATGAGCTTAGAGTCTCATGAGACCTCCCTTCATCACTGCTATGGTTATGTCAACTTATCCGAGCTTTTTTCCGTAAATTCTCCCTTCATTGGCCTTGAGAGCCTTTGGGTAGAGGTGGTATTGCATCACTTTATTTTTCTCATTATGGTTTGATAAAGTAGCATAACATCTTTCATAGTGTTCAATACTATCTTTTCTTCTTTCCTTTATTTTAATTTCCACTTCATGGGCCTTTTTAGCTATCTGTGGAGGTCGAAAAATGAAAGCAGGGGTTTGATTAAGGCAAACCCCTATAAAACCCAACATTTTCCCCTTTGCTTCTTGTGTCTAGGTGGAGGTGTGCATGGAGCGTGCTAGTGAACTGGAGCTTTAGTGAGTTGATATTCAACACCCTTACCTTCATTATTCTATTTATCTTTTATATAATTACTCCTCATACTTCATAATTTTGTTTATTTTGTCAAAGCTAGTTAGCTAGGTAGTTAGTAGGTTTCTAGTGTTATACACTACATTTTATGTTTTTAGCTCTATGGATTCCAACAAGTTAGAGAGATTCTAGCATGTTTCTTTGTCATCCTAGACCCACGATGTCATCCTCAGACACAAGGTTGTCTGAGGTGTAGTTTGAGCTCCAAAAACTAGCTCGTCTAGCCCTATTTAGACTTTCAGATCTATAGAGTGATAAAAGCACTTGAGAGTGCTCTTCCTTCTCAATTCTTGTGCTAAACACCTGTTAGATTGAGGTAAGTTAGGATAGCTCTTCACTCTCGGATCTTTGTGACCTAGAGCCTTGGTATGCTTGGTCCCCCTCTCTTACAATTACTTTTTAGGATGGAATCATGTTATGTTGTATGTGGAGTAATCTCTTCAATAATTATTATGGTCATATTATTTTCCAAATTAAGCAAGGGGGTGGGTGAAAATATGATTATCAATTCTTAGAAAGTGATTTTGATATATTATCAAAATATTTGGCCAAAGTAGTTATAAGTTTCCACTATGTACACTTGACAGTTTGTTATGTGCTAGTATTGCACAACCAGGTTGGGAATGTCATGCATGTAGCGAGGTATCCACTATATTGCAATAGTATTTATATAGGAGACAACACCATGGTTAGGTAGGCTATTTTATGAGGGTTACTATACCAATCTCTTCATCAAAGGGAGGGCCATCTTACCAATTAGGTAGATGCAAGGGAGATTGTAGTAAGTACATGGTTCGAGGAAAATAACTTGAGTGATACTCTCCCTTATGCAGTCGACAAATAAGATTTGAGGATGTATGCTCCAATAGGATGCATTTGGACTATTTGTACTTTTTTCCTTTGTGCTCTTCAAAGTTATGTATGTAATCACAATCTTGTATCTTAATGGAAAATGTATTTATAAAATCGAATTATTAAATGGGATTATGTAATGCCACTTTATTCGTGCTATGTAAAATTGAAATGGGTTTATTTCAAATATGCATCTTTTTTATTGAATTTGAAATTTTTTATTACTATGTATTGGTAAAATTAAACATTTCTCAAAAGGGTTAAAACATAGGTGAAAATAATAGGTAAAACATTTGGCTTGTTGCATGTGTAAATATAGTTTCATAGCAAATAAAAAAATTGAGTAGTAGAATGTGTTATGCTCAAAGAGGTTATTTTCAACATGTGAGTAGACCCCAAGCTCATCTTTGTTTTTTTTGTAGGAAAATTACCACTATAGATCAAAAAATCCATATAATGTATTGTTCTCAAAAAATTTATTTCCATTGTGTGCACATAGATCTACAACTCATCTTTGTTATTTTCTTCCCCTAATTCATCTACCATTATAAATAAAACTTGTGTCTCTTATTATGGAATGCAAATTGAGATGAGGACTCTATTTATTTATTTAGATTGAATTAAATTCTATGTAGTACTATCAACATTATCCTTTACACTGTAAAAAAACCAACCCTATAAGTGATCCTAAGGAACACCCAAACCTCTAGACATAAAATCCAAAGATCAATTACTTATTAATGATTTATTTTTCAATGATAGATGATAATTATGCTCCAATAGGAAACTCTATCCAATATTTTTGGTTAAGGTAAACTCGGGAAGGGCCCATACCTATTATAGAGTGTAGACACTGGAATATGCAAATGCTTAAATATTTAACATAGATTAACATTGTTAGCAAATCACAACATCCCTATGAGATATTGAACCATACTAAATAATGCAAATAAAACACTAAAATACCAAAGAGACTCATTTCAAGTATGTTCAAACCTATCCCATAGTGGGAGTGGTGCCTAGAAAAATGTGGAAAGAAAGCCCTTTCCCACCCTTGATAAGTAAGATTTCCAAAATGAAAGATGATGAAGAGAAAAATTAGTTCTCACATATAGTGAGTAACTTTGCATGGAAAAGTGTTCTTCTCAAATTGTCTTGTTGTGGTGTTGAAATTCCTTGATTTTATAGATTCAAGGTTGAAAGATAGAGTGATTTGGATGAATGTGGTATCATTCATGAGCCAATGACAAGATGCCACTTGTCAAGATTTGAGAGGATGAGGAATGTGCAAGTTTTGGCCAATGTGCCAATTTAAAATTTGAATTTTGTTGAAATGACATGTTTAGGGGGGATGAAAGGTGAATTAAATGCCAAGTTTGACTTGTGCAAGAGACATGTAAGAGCATTTAATGATTTGTTGGAAGGGATAAGTCCTTTGAGAGGGAGATTCAAATTGAAAGAATATTCCATCGTGATGCCCTTTTGAAAGAAATTGGAAGAATTAATAAATCAAAGAAATGATTTATTGGTGCACGTGGGTGAGTTAGTTGAGAGTTTAGATTTGACTCCAATTGAGTCAAAAGCTAGAGAATGGGTAATTATGTTTAGAGGTTAAATAATTTAGATTAATTAACTTGGAGGATTTTAAGGGTTTGGTATTTGATTTAAATTATTTTGATTTATTGAATCAAATAAGAACTTAAGGACTTAATTAAATAATTTGATTTATTTAATTAAATATGATGAAGCTAGGGAATTAATCAATAAATTGTTTTAATTGATTAATAGAAGAATTGGATGCATGATGTTAGTTTTACATGTCTATATGTTTCCCCTCTTTAAATCAATATACTTGTTATATTGGTTCAAAGAATGATGCCACCGTCATCGAAATTTAAAAAAATTATACTTTTTCTTAGATGTCCCAACAGAAATAAGTATGTTATTACATTGCCCCCTCGAGAGATTGAGTGAAAGATTCGATTGGAGGTCGATCTCGCGATGAAGAGGTTCAAAATGGATCTAAGGATGGATAGACTATATGATCTATTTGATAATGATGATGTAAATGAGATGTTTGGAAGATGCTTAGAATAACAAATTTATATTATCCTAAACAACTTAGATGATTATGCAATGCATGTGAGATGAATGTGATGGATTATGTTGTCCTATGATGATATGACATGATTATGCAGGATGTAAGATGGATGCATTGTTAGCATGCAAGAGGATAGAAGAATGAGAGAGATCAACCTTTGAATCCAAGTAAACGCAGAAGTTCAACAAGTCCATGAGTCATCGAGACTTTATTAGATATGATGATGATTGATGATGATATATAGCTTATCTAGGGATGGGAGAAATAAAGAGCATAACTTTCCTTATGTTTTATAACACATATGTGTGATGCATCAAGGTATTAATAACTAGGATGGTGTTGCACCTAGTGTGATGGAATCTGACTCAACAATCAGATAGGAGTGATCTTGTTTACACTTGACATATGGAAACCTTGCTAGGACGAACCAAACAAAGTATGTATTCACCAAGTTATTTTACAAGAACATCCAACAAGCACAACCGACAAAAATATAAAGATCATTGCCCATTTCCTTTCTCTCTAAACCTATTTTGTTTAGGCATCATCGAGAGGTACTTGGAATGAGTGCAAAATAAGATAAGTCAAAAAGACCAAGATAAAGCAAATAAACAAGCTAATGTTCTTCATACCACTAGACAAGGCTAAAATATTGTGGGGTACCTGATTCATATGTCCATCATGGGAAGGATTCATCCTAGGACATGTAGTGATCATTGTTTTGATGAGATTGGATTGGATGATAAGCTATTGATACTTTGAGTTGATCAACTTGCTTGCTTACAGATCTAGACTTGAGACTTTCACGATTAGGCGTTCACTTTTAAACCTACTAGACTTGCCTCTGATTGCTTCACCAAAGGATGAAGGGGATGATTTTTTTTTTATGAGTGGTGATTATTGTGGGTGAAAGTGAGATGAGATGGGTGCACCATTTTGGGGTTTTTAGATGTTTTTAGGCAGTTTTTGGGATTTGGAGATTTTTTAATGTTTTTGGGTTTTGAGATTTATGACTATTTTTGGCTTTTATGTGTCTCGGGGACCAATCAAGGATGGCCTTGCCTACGTTTAAGCTCATAGACGACGTAGTTGGAGAGGATGACTCTTTCTTTGATTTTTTTGACTTTTTGATGTTTTTGAGTTTTGAATGATTTAGATGTTTTTTATGTTGGATTTTTTTTATGTTTTTGAATTTTTTTGATGAAATTTTGAATATTTTTGCATTTTGATGATTTTTTCATTGTTTGTGGATTTTCGCATTATTTTGACAATTTGGATATGGACATGTGATGATATCAGTTCTTTGTTTTGGGATTTTTTTTGAAAACCAAGCTTACTATTGATCGATCAGATTGATGGATTGATAGTTTGACTAAGTGTGTTAAGTAAAAAAAAAGTGATAATGCACTTGTAAACTCTAGGAAGTTGTGTTATCCTACAGTAAACTTGTACAAAAGAGGATGGTTTGACTAAGCGTGTTAAGTCAAACAAGGTGATTATGGATTTGATAATTTGGCTAAGTGTGTTAAGCAAAAAAAAGATGATAATGGACTTGTATATTCCAGGAAGTTGTGTTATCCTAGAGTAAAATCATGCAAAAGATGATAGTTTGACTAAGTGTGTTAAGTCAAAAAAGGTGATAAATGATTGGATTCAATTGATCAAGATTGAGGAAGCTTGTTTTGGAACAAAATTATTTTGGTGATTTAACGTGATGTTGAGGTGTACATTAGAGACAACTGATATTGATTGTTCAGATTGATGTTCGACAAAAGATAAAACTTGATAAGGAACATAGTATCGTCAAAATATGCCATGTGCTAGTGATTTGACTTGGTGCTCACAAATTTTTTAACCAATTTGATTTCACGCTTGCCAATGTTCAGATTGCCACATAAGTTGGAGGATATAGATCAAGATTTATTCCCAAACCAAGATGTAAATATCTGCCCCTAGTGTCTAGCAATGTATGGAATGCCATGGGTGGATTCTTGAATAGGTTTATGGATAGATACGGTAAGCATGCAAAGGATGCCAAGGATTACCTTGTGACAAGATAAGGTGTTCGAATAGAGGATTGCTCATTCAGATAATGCTTCAAGTCTCACATAACATTCGGTAGGATGGGATCAATGACAATGACCCATGTCAAAATGTTTACCATAAACAAGTGTAAAGTGTGCTCCAAAATTTTATCAACATAATGTAGCTAGATGGTAATGGGTTGGATAAACAGTTCATGGATGAATGGATGATATGGCTGGGGTGTTGGATTTATTATGGATACGATAAGATGCTTTCTCCTGAAAATGGCACACGTAGATGCTTGATTCTGCACATGATGCATGTTTACCAGTTTTTCATCATGGTACTTGTCCAAAGCACCACCGAAACGGTTTTTGCTAGAGGACGATTTTTCTCTTTACTATTTTTCAATCTATTTTTTTTATTTTTTTATTTTTTTTGTCATTTTGAGAGATTTTAAGCTCATATTGAATCACCTAGTACTGCTGACATTAATGCTTCTGTCATATTCTACCATCAATATCCTACTTGAAGAAGCTTCTTTGCCAAGATACGTGCACTTGAATGCAGATTTTGAGATCCCTGATCTGCTTTGATGATACCGAAGTTAACTCTGTCTTTGTGTGAACATCGCAATAAAGTGCCTTCTAAATCATTATGATGAAGGATCGCTGCCAATACATGGTCAATGTGAGAATTGGATATCATGCATGGAGGAGTGGGTGGCAGAGTGTGTTTAGGAATAAAAGATGGATTAGTTGATAGTTTGGAACTTTTGACTCTTCAAACTTGGGAAGATGAGAAAATTATGGATGGATATAAAAGTGTGCTTGGAATTAGAACCAACATCTTGATATTCTTTGTGTGTTGCTTGAGAACCCTACTTTTTCTTCTCGCCATATTTGATGGATAGTTTCCCCTTTTTTATTTTCCCCAAAGTTTCTTTGACTAATGGAGTTTGATAGGGATAATTTTCCTTTGTATTCTTTGGTATCTAGTTGAATTTTATTTGTCCTTCATGCTTTGCTACCTCTTTTTCTTTGATATCATTTTTCATTCCTTGATTCAAGTTTTTCTTTTGATGTTGGTCCCAATTCATGGATGGGGTGATGGGTGGATGGAGATTCATGATGTGGCGGGTTGTAGTATTGGCATTGGTTTCATCTTAAGGATTATTAGTGCACCCTATGTTGACATTTGGTCAAGATGAAGTTTCCCCCAATTTTGTGGAAGTATCACTGATATGTTCATATCCCTTCCTTGTTGAATAACCAAGGCCTTGATGTTTAGGATTGCCAATAATCTAAAATGGTTCTAGGATACCTTGTTCATGCAGACCTAATCCTTTGCCCTGATAATTCATCTACTAAAAAAAATTATTTGCAATAGGATATGATTTTTCTTGGAAACAAAGTGCTAATCCTTCTTTACTCTATGGCGGATCTTCAAAAGTGGTAGCTTCTTTATTGATGAGATAGCTTGCTTGAAAAAAGGTAAGTGATCCAAGTTTATAACTGATAGGATCCTCCATAAGTGGGATAAATGCATAATTGATATCTTTGTCTTGATCTTGTGAGAAATCAAATGGCAATGCTTCTTTAAGAAGTGTATAAAACTTTTCCTCATGATTCATTTCATAGGGTGTTTCTGATTCATGAGTTTTGTAGGAGCCTTCTTCATGATCTATTTCTGATATATTTTTGCAAGATTTTTCTACACTTCGATCATGTGTAAAAGTGTTAAGATTAGGAGACTCTTGTTCCTAGGCAATGATGTCAAGAGTATCAGACTCTTGTTTTGAATGAAGATCATTTGTGTGTCCATCCAAAGAAAGCATCTCATGGGTAGATGGAGGAATATGTGCTATATGGATATCATCATCATTTGCAACATCTTGTATAGATAGAAGAGTGCCCATTAGTTCATTATAGTATCTTGAAGATACAAATTCTTGATCTTGAATGATTTCAAAATTGCTTTTGACATGCTTTGGATCAAGTTCTTGACATGGGTCAATTTCAAAGGATGGATTGCTTTCAAAGGGTTCTTGGACATCATCATAAGGTATGGGAAGTGGCTCAATATCCTCTTGATCTTTGAGTGGACTTGGATCAAATGGTGAGTTGATGATTTCTTCAATATCTGTAACCATGAGGTCAAAGGATGTCAATATGTCTTGGAAAGGTCCATTGCTAAACTTTGGTGAAAGATGTTGATCATGCTTTGGAATAAATTATTGAGATATGTCCTCTAACTCATTAGGTGATGTAGAGACATTTTCAACATGATCATTGGTTGAAGGATCTTGATCATCATTTTCAACCATAGGATCAATGATGTTAATGTTTCTTTAATTAAATCATTTTAATGCATCGTTGATGAGTTTTGATCATGATTGAAAAGTGGCTCTTGGTGTGTGTTAATTTGACCACTAGATGAGATGAACACATCTTCAAGGTGCTCATTGATGGGTTGATCTTGATCATTATTTTCAACAATTTTGGTGGGAATCAGTTGCAAGCTCTCCTACATGAGTGATTCTTGTGTTTGTTGCTAAACCAACAATGCTTGTTTTTGGTCGTGTTGTTGTTATGCTAGCAATGATTTTTTTTGGGCTTGTTGTTGAGATAATTGTTGATGCACGTGTTGATGGATTTCTTGCAATAGTGCCTACAATCGTGCTTGCGCCTGCCGAGCTTTGTGTTGGGCTACTTGAGATGCTTGTGCAGCTTGTGTGGCTTGTTGGGTGGCTAATTGTGCTTGTGCTTGCTGAGTAGCTAGTTGTGCAGCTTGTTGGTTTTGGAGTGCCTTTTGGTGGGCAGCTTGTTGAGTGGCTTGCAACATGATAGAGAATGAATTTTTCATGTTGTGTTTTGGCGGTGGTGGTGGGGGATTGGGAATGGTGTTGATCGTTGGGGTTGCTTGAAGGGTTGCCATTGATTGTTGCGATATCAATGGAAAAATTAGAGGATTCGATATGATGCTTTGACTTATGAAGGGAGTGTTGCTCGGATTCGGTTGATTGATGGTTGGTAAAGGTGGAAGGCTCATGCCTTGATTGTTTGGTTGGTAGATTTGTAAGTTTTGGTTTTGACTTAAATCTACCAAAGAGAAAGGTGTTCCAAAATTTAGATTGGGCAATGTTCACATTTGTTGTACCATTGAGGTTTGTAGATAATGATCCCATGTATGAATTGTACAAATGAAAGTTTTGAAAAAAAATTGGCATTGTAAGGCTTGGATAGTTTGTTTGAATTGGATTACTCATCATGGATGAATCAAGTTCATATTCCATGTTCCTCTTGTGTTTTGACCTTGTTGACCTCTGAGGGGTTTAGGATCAATGATGAGACGAAGGATGAAAGGGGTGAATGATATGGGTGTTTTGAATTTCTTAGGATCTTTGGATCAATGCTACACTTTAGGAGCTTATTTTATTCAATTTTGATTGTGGATAGTTTGACTAAGTGTGTTAAGTCAAACAAGATAATGCACTTGTAAACCCTAGGAAGTTGTGTTATCCTAGGAAAAACTTGCACAAGAGAATGAATTGGCTAAGTGTTTTAAGCCAATCAAAGTTAATATGAACTAGTAGACCTTAGGAAGTTGCATTATCCTAAAGGTAAATTTGTTCAAGAGGATAATTTGGCTAGGTGTGTTAAGCCAAACAAGGTGATGCTGATTTTTCCTAAAATTCTAGCATGAATGATGTTTTCAAAGTTCCAAAAGTTGTTGGTGAAATGGGATTTGATTGATGTTGAGTGATGGATGAAGTGTTTGAATTGATCCTAAATGAATCTAAGGACTTGTCTACAAGACCAAAGTTTTGAACAACATGCTTTTCCCTAAGAGTAACTCAAACCAAAATAGCAATGTTTGCATGGAAAACCATAAGACATAAGTTTTCAAGCACATGTGTGGTGTCCAATTGAGTTAATATTTGATTAATGACTTATTTTTACCAAAAGCACTTTCTTGATTATGATTTTCAAACTGAATGTCAAATGTCCTAATTTCCCTTTATCCCACAAAGTGTAAATTTCAAGGAAATCAAGGCAAAGGTTTCCTATTGTTGAATTTAGTGAGAAAATGGAGATATAAATTCAAATGTTTAGAAGACTACAAGGATAGAATCCCTAGGGCAAGCAATAACACTTGAAATTTTCCAATGGTATTTCCTTCCTAAAGGGTTTGAAATTTTGAGGATTTTGTGAATGTCTATTTTCCACTGTTTTGGATCCAAGCAAAGTGTTTTGATTCCAAGCACATGTACAACTCTAGGCTAAAAAAGGAAATATTTTTGAGGTTACCACTTGGATGAATCTAGTTGCACATATTCTGTGCAAATAACTAGATGCTTGACCACATAAGCTCCCCCTTATAGTGCACACACTTCTTGGGTAAGCCAAGCATTAGTACCCATGAATCTCCCATGGCATACTTTTCATCTCTATAACAAAACTGCATGTATACGTGAGGTGGATTTAGAGGACATGACCTCTTGCACCAACAAATATAAGGTATTTTTGGCTCCTAAACAAAATTTTGTAGTAAGGGCATCCAGTTTAGGGGGTGCAATGATAAAATCCTTGTGAGAGATCTCCCCACCCTTAGAACATGGGATTTATGCATCATAAAGATACTGGGGGAGAGCTACCATGCATCGCTTCCCATTATTCATGGATTTCACCGTGAACAAAAATTTATATAACGGTTTGGAAGAGCTTGGCTCTAGCCCATTACCGCTTGAGTCATTCCCTTGGGGTGAGTACTTTTTCCCACCAAGGCAGGCCCTCGAAAGGTACATAATAGTGAGTAAGTGCATTCATAGTTCCATCATCTTTGTTTGTGTGAACAAAGAGAGAACACTCGCAATGCCTTTTTCTCACACTAAACAAGTTTTTTCAATTTTAAGTTCCCAAATCGAAATGTGAAGGAAATATTTTTGACAACTTAATATCACAAAAATAATTGTGATTCTCAAGATCAGCGTGAGGCACAAGAGAAGCGCATACGCCTTTTAAATGATATTAATTTATGAAAAAGATTGTAAAACATGAAAAACACTTGTTCATTTTAGACCTCAAAAGCAGTGATTTTGATTCATTTTAAAGCACCAAAATGAGATGTGAAGTTTGCCTTGTCCAATTTTTACCAAAATCAAAATCTAGTAAATGTCTAAGGTTCTTTTTAACCAACTTTGAAAAGATCAAATTAGTGATCAATTTTAAGCCCAAATTGAAAAATTAGCTGGTTTAAAATAGAAAACAAGAGTAGAAAATGAACACTCTAGATTGTTAAAATAAGCATTGAAAAATATTTTTTCCAAGTCTTGATTTCAAGAAAAATCTCTAACTCCACTTTGTTGGTCTTCGTTTTCACTTGATCCCAAATGTCAAACCTTTGTACACATGCCCTCAAAATGCCAACACTTGTTCATTTTGACCTCAAAAGCAGTGATTTTGATTCATTTTAAAGCACCAAAATGAGATGTGAAGTTTGCCTTGTCCAATTTTTACCAAAATCAAAATCTAGTAAATGTCTAAGGTTCTTTTTAACCAACTTTGAAAAGATCAAATTAGTGATCAATTTTAAGCCCAAATTGAAAAATTAGCTGGTTTAAAATAGAAAACAAGAGTAGAAAATGAACACTCTAGATTGTTAAAATAAGCATTGAAAAATATTTTTTCCAAGTCTTGATTTCAAGAAAAATCTCTAACTCCACTTTGTTGGTCTTCGTTTTCACTTGATCCCAAAGTCAAACTTTTAACACCTTTGTTTAATTTGGATGCTCAACTTCTAATGCCAACCTTGATGTCAAACCTGTTCCTATTAACATCACAAATCCATAATAAATAAGATCTATAAAATAATAAATAGTAACTTATCATAACAAATATAATTTAAAACATAATGTATTTGTTAAAACAAAAGAAAACTATCTAAAAAATAAATTAGTTTAAAAGTTACCACCTGAATATATTGTTAATTATTTTCCTCATAAACCCACTTTTAGCTTGTGCTTACATAGATAAATTCTTAAATGCTCTCATGGAATCTCTACCTAGATTGAGTGATAAATGCAAAATAATTATAATATGATGTCACATTTTCTACACCCTAATTTTTCTTTACTTAAGATACACTTCATCATAGTGAGACTTATGGTGGAGTTCATTACTTATTATGCCAACAAATGTTGATTTCATAGGGAGATAAAGTCAATATACCTCCATGCCTACCTAGTCTTAACTCATGTACCAATGACTTAAATTCCCTCATCCTCCCAATATTATTCTCAATAAATGTGCATCACTTTAAAGTATTCTAAGTAGGCAAATGAAATCAAAATGCATCTATTGATATGCCAAGATGGAAGCTATTTTGGAGTAGTTCAAATCATAACTGGCAACTGGATGGTATCATAAACTTGTTGCAAGTACCCTACCAAACATGGATGCAGACTTTTGAAAACATAAAAAAGACACTTGAAATACTTTAAATACTAGCAACTATATGTGATTGTAAGTTATACGCCAAATGCATGCATTTTAGAAAAAAAAATTAGTAACCTTCCTACTAGCAAATTAAAAACTAGTGACAGAAAATGAGCTACCCTTGAACAACTTTAATGATATTGTTCATGCCCCAACACATTCATAGCATTATTGTTTGTTTATTATGCAAGGAAGAAACCACCATACAATGAAAATGGGAAGCAAATACCACTGCTAAAAATTAGATTGGTTAGACCCTAGTGTATGAATTCATCAGATAATGTCAAAAAACAACAATCAACATTAAAGAAAAAACAATGACTATTGCACCATCAATGGTAGATTTATTTTTCTTCTGACACTACCAGTTCCCATATCAATCTTCTATCAGTAAGAATATCGCAAGTTATAGATCTGTTGTCCCTAGTCAGAAAATAAATCATAATCCCAAAGTGAAGATCCGTTGTCCGTAGTTAGAAAAGAAATCATAAAGATATCACAAAATACCAATAATTAAGGAGATAGGTGAGCATTAAAGAAATCGAAGAGCATAAATCTATATCACCCTAATGCTATATTCTGGATTCAGCATAGGGTAACTAAACAAGCCAAACCAACTTGCAGGTTAATTAAATTTTTTTTCTCTAATGGTGTTAAAGTTGGATCTAAGTTGAAGGAGTACATATTAAATAAAAGAAATCTCAAATGTTTAAATCAACTACACTAGCTTATAAGGTGTTGTTGTTTCAATGAATTTGTGAAGTAGGTCATAAGGGGAGGGCGTATATCTCCATCTCCAAGTAGAGGATTAAGTCCCTTGTACCAGATCTATTTAATCAACCATGATCAACCATGGAAGATCTATGATTGTGTCTCTCCAGCATGATCACAAGGCTTCAAAGCTTATATTTAACTCTTAATAGAAATTTTTTTTTGCAAACTTGATTTGTTGTCTTTGATGTTTAAGACTGAGATGCTTAACGTTTCAAATTTTAGCGGACAAGCCCTTCCTTGCGATTGATATCTTTCTAGTGGAATATAAGATGAATTTGTTTCGAAAGAAAAATTTGATAGAGGAACCACAAGCACATTCAAAGAGAAACAAACTTTGTCTCAGCAAAGGAAAACATAGGTAGGGGATGGTCTTTGATTTCAAAGATATATACTTCAAACATACTGACCTCTAGGACTATAAGAAATAGTATGGAGAATAAAGCTATAGCAAGGCGTGATTAGATTATGAGTCGATCTCTTTTCTGATGGAATATAAGATGATTTTTTTCCAAAAGGACAAGCTGATATAGGAACCACAAATGCATCCTGAGAAACATAAACTATATCTCAATAAAGGTAGACATAGGCAACGATTGGTCTTCAAATTCAAAGAAATCTACTCCAAGCATACTGACCTATGTGACCAAATGAAGGTAGTGAATAGTCTTTAAACCCAAAGAAATATACTTCTTGTAAATAAAAGAGATGATTCACACACCCATTCAAAGCATTAAACTGTAATAAACTAGGCACATAGGTGCATTTATAATTTACTTTGCAACAAGGATTTTAAATTAGTTGCGTATTTAACCAACAGAGGATTAGTTTGTGAAGAAATTCTGGAAAGTTAAAGTACCTTTTCATTTGGGAAATCCAACAAACCTACTTTGTGTGTTAGCCAATAAGAGTTATCCTAAAAAAATAAAAAGCATATTCGAATGGCAAGCTATGTCCATGATGCTTATCAAAGTCAAGAAATAATTACTAATTGTGTCATGGTAGTAAACGAAGATCATCTTCCCTTTTTGTTCACTTAAACACGGTGTATTTGAACAATGGCACAAAAACACACCAAGATATTTGGTAGGCCACGTTAGACTCTCTAATATAATGTCTTAAGCAAATTCATGAGTCACTTTACAACCATTCGGGCCATTAGGTAAAGTAAGAAATCCAGCCAAAGATTGAAAGTACTAAGAAATGAAGATTATAAAATATTCAACAAGATGTTTAATAAACATGACAACATTTTATACATCAACTCATATTTTGTCAAGCCCTCCTCCTAGCGCCATTTTTTAGAAACCGAAATCTACAAATGCTTAAATATTTAAGATAGATTAACATTTTTAGCAAATCACAACATCCCTATGAAATATTGAACCATACTAAATAATGCAAATAAAAAACTAAAATACCAAAGAGACACATTGCAAGTATGCTCAAACCTATCCCATAGTGAGAGTGGTGCCTCTTGAAATGTGGAAAGAAATCCCTTTCCCACCCCTTGATAACAAAGATTTCCAAAATGAGAGATGAAGAAAAACAAAATTAGTTGTCACATATATAGAGTAACTTTACATGGAAAAGTGTTATTCTCAAATTGTGTTGTTGTTATGGTGTTGAAATGCCTTGATTTTATAGATTCAAGGTTGAAATATTGAGTTATTTGGATGAATGCGGGATCATTCATGAGCCTATGACAAGATGCCACTTCTCAAGATTTGAGAGGATAAGGAATGTGCAAGTTTTGGCTAATGTGCCAATTTCAAATTTGAATTTTGTTGAAATGACATGTTTAGGGGCGATGAAAGGTGAATTAAATGCCAAGTTTGACTTGTGCAAGAGACATGTAAGAGCATTTAATGCTTTGTTGGAAGGGACAAGTACTTTGAGAGTGAGATTCAAATTAAAATAATATTCCATCTTGATGCCCTTTGAAAGAAATTAGAAGAATCAATAAATCAAATAAATGATTTATTGGTGCAAGTGGGTGGGTTAGTTGAGAGTTTAGATTTGACTCGAGTTGAGTCAAAAGCTAGAGAATGGATGATTATGTTTAAAGGATAATTAATTTAGATTAATTAACTTAAAGGATTTTAGGGGTTTGGTATTTGATTTAAATCATTTTGATTTATTGAATCAAATAAGAAGAACTTAAGGACTTAATTAAATATTTTGGTTTATTTTATTAAATACAATGAAGCTAGGGAATTAATCAATAAATTGTTTTAATTGATTAATAGATGAATTGGATGCATGATGTTAGTTTTGCATGTCTACACAGAGCAATGATAAATGCAAAGAGAAAAAAAATCTTACCAAAGGTGAGACAAGGAAACAATAATGAGAAGAACAACACCAAGAAATTTTTTAACCAAATCCAAGTAGTAGGAGAAATTTTTGAAAAGATAAAAAATCAACAGTACCCAATCAAGGACGTTTGAATCCGAACTTCAACAAATACCACATAGTAGGAGCTAGGCCAACATGAAGACAACCATCGATAACAGGCAAGGTACCAATCTCATCAACAAAATTTCTTTGATGCTTGCAAGAAACACTATCCAGCTTGAAGATCTTAGTAAACATATTTTCTTTACAAAAATAATTGGAGGCAACTCAAAATAAGTAGCACCAGGCCCAACATATAATTTTCTTTTTATCCCTAATATAGGACTAATACCAATAGCGCGATGAGAGGCAAAAGTCATAACAAACTAGATTCTACTATTTAAGGTACTCATCATAGTATTCAAATCTTTTTCATGATTAGGATAATCCTGGTCAATAAGTTGATGCAAATGAGAAGATTCATAAAGAAGTTATTTCTCCCAAAACTTGAGCTTGGAGTTAAGGTTCACACTTTTGGGTAACACAAATCTAGATTCAACCAAACAAAAAATATTTTTAAGAGAAAATTGGATCTATTTTTTGTGAGCTTAGATAAGGTAATAAATTGACCGATAGAATTAGCAATATCTTGAAGAATATCTTCATCCCAAAATTATGAAGGAAGCTCAAGGAGAAACACCCAAATAAGCTAAAAGTTAAGCTTAGTAACATCAAATTTAACAAACTAGCTTTAAAGTTGAAGAAAAGGCTTAGCCCAAAAAGCCAAGGGCCTTCATAATAAATTTGAGTACAATCCTCCAAGGTAATAATGGAAATAATCAAATATTCATTCATCAAGGCCGAGATGTGAAGACCAGGAGAAACCTAATGCTCAAAAGCCCACCTACAAATAATATCAATATTTGTTCTAAAGCCCTAAAATCTCCCAATAAGGGTAGCTTTCAAACAAACCATTGTTCTATCAATCCACCCATTAGGAATTGTGAGAGAAAAAGAAGGAGCAATAGGCATCACAACATTGTTCAGAACAATCTAAGAAGCATAGAAGCAACAACTCCTAAGGAATATGAGCATCAAAATCCATACAATGAGGTAGAGGAACTAAAGAGTGGTGATCACCCATAGCAGAGTTTTTTTACAATCCATTATGAATGACAACAAGAGTATTGGGGACCTCCAAGGGAAATCCCAAAAGAGAACCTCCCTAAGAAAAAGCTCGAAAACCGCAACAAATCTAGTTGCCACAGGGGTAGAGAGTAGTTACAAATAAGTTAAAGGTAGGGGAGAAGAAAAAGGAGGGGGCAACAAAAAGAACCTCTTAAGAGATATACACAGGTTAGATCGATCTTGGCCTAAACTATTGAAACCCTCATGACCCACTACAAACTCATGGGCAAAGCATTGGGTTTCCAACCATAAAGTTAGAAGTGAAATATCCTCATCTAGATTCAACTGGGTAGACCTCCTGATAGAAGAACCGAGCACCTCCATTTTATTAGCTTTCAAATGGACCTCCAAAAGAATTTCTAAAAGAGATTCAACCTCATCTCTACTCCAAGAATTTGAGCAACCATGAAACTCCTCCTCAAGATCTACTCCTTTAGATCTAACACCAAGAGAAAAAAAATCACCATTAGCACCCAATCCGACAACTTCATCGGCCTCGGAAGCTCATAAAACATAGCAACCCACTCCAACACCATGCAAGATTGAAGCCATTTGGGCATATGGGCTCCCCAAAAGCCATATAAGAGATCAAAACATTTCTAGCACAAAGAATGATGCCCACAATAGCCATATAAATTGTTAGAACTGTATCCAATAATTATTCAAATATAGTTCTTTAGTTTTTCGACATTATCTTAGATTAGCATCCCAAGAAAAAATTCTTATAGATAGTTTATAAAATTCTTGACTTTTCTATTGAACTAATGCTACTTTCAAATTTATAAAACATTCTATATAAATTAAAATTGACATATCCACTACAACTCCATTACAATCTTGGTGTAAAATGGTCAAGTTGTTAACCAAAACAAACAAACCACTAAAAGCATGAAGGAAAATTCATAGAGAGAAATGATTGCATGAAGGCAAATCATTAGTCTCAAGTCAAGATTCTATTTCAAAATTGTATACACAAAAAATAGTCTTCTATACATTAGATATTGTAAATTAAATTAATGTGTGTTCTATGCATAGATAAAATTGTATTCTCTAACATATTAACTTGTATATAACTTTCTATCAATGTAACCCTTACACGACATTCTTGTGCAAAGTGCTAGCATTATTTTTTTAATAGATTGTGATATAGATTTGTACTTTGACCCAACCAAATCCAACTATACACAAAAATATGTCATTTATAACTAGATAAAAATGGTCAAAGATTAAAACTAAACACAATTTAATTAAAAATTAAAATACATTTTTTGGGGATTAAAATATATTAAATAAAATAAGATTATTAATATTATTTATTTAATTTTTCACATAATTATATATAATATTATGGTCAACTAGTATAACTTATGAAGTACGTTCGTTAGTGAACCACGTACATAATATATCTGTCTGATCAGACACAAAAGGCTCTACTTAGGGGTGAAACAGTATCCACCGAATATGATTATTTGTACTAAATACTATCCGTCCACGGCGTACTACTGTGATCTTCATTTCATGCGACGAATGGGGTAAGAGTTTGGGTATTTGCCATTGAGGTTACATGCGCTGGTCTGGCTGCAGTCATGACCACAAGATGCGCTCCAAAACACTGTTTCCACATAATGAGACTTGGAATAACCATCCGGCACAGTTAGCACACGCTCGCTACCCGGCATAGTGTATATCGCATTGTCGGCATCATTAAAGTTCACCACCACAGCTTGGTATTCGTACGTTACTCCCTTCGTCAATATCTTTTACATTACACAGAAAGAAGAATCAGAAAAAGAAGGCAATATGCTTGTGTATCTCAGCTCAGCTCAATTCCTCAGCTAAGAAGAAACAGGATATAATATATTCAAGAAATTAGTTAAACATACCGTAGAAGAGGCCCATGCATCGCTAGGGGTCCAGGTCATATTCTCCACTTTAACAGGGTCATTATTGCCCAGTTTATTATCGTTTCCAACGATCTTGAACACCTGCCCAAATTCGGCATGCTGCACCATTACAAATGTCACAATCACACCTTCCCCCTGCAATCACAAGCATTTATTTTACTGTTAGAATCGCCACTCACAGATTACAACATGAATTCGATTTAAATCAAAATTAGCGTTAAAGACAAGAAAAGCGGAGTTTATTGTTATATACCGAAGCGGAGACTGTAAGCAGGCTGAGAACGCCGAAAAGCAGAAGGAGGGGGACCAGGCTTTTACCATGACAAGCCATGGAATTTTTTTGTTTTCTAAGCAATGAAAGGAAGTGTAGTGAGCAAAATAGGTAAGGGGGGTAGCGTTTTTATAGAAAAGGGATATTGGCATACAACCAGGATAAAGCCCGCCAGCATACAGGACGCGCGTGGTTGAAAATGATACTTGGCTTTTGGGGCTTAGAAAGGGTGACGAAAATGAAATGTGTGGTCCTTGCTCATCCAGACCATTGTTCTCGAAACAAACAAAACCCATCGAACATAGATGTCGTATTTACCAGGATGCACAATGGAAATGAAATTCTGTGGGCGGATTTGATGAGCAATAGGTTTTTAAACCAAATTAAAGATAAGCTAAGAGATAAAAGATTATCAGAGACAGTTAACTAGAATTGACTAACAGTAAACAAATACCAAGTAGCCAACAGAAGTATAGTAATGTGGAAAAAACTAGAATTGTTCATACTAAAAGTAACCATGTCAATACTCATTTGATCACAAATGGAATTAACAGTTCAATATTAGCTTGTGAGATAAATTT
Source organism: Sequoiadendron giganteum (assembly GCA_007115665.2). Taxonomy (NCBI): domain Eukaryota; kingdom Viridiplantae; phylum Streptophyta; class Pinopsida; order Cupressales; family Cupressaceae; genus Sequoiadendron; species Sequoiadendron giganteum. The sequence continues at coordinate 409,854,153 of CM021100.1, read as the reverse complement.
ACTCACTTCAAAATCTTATGATTAGTGATTCAAAAATCTATTTTTATGAGAATGAAAGATCAATTTAATACTTATTGTATTTAAGTGATTTTCTTAAAGATGAAACATTGGAATCTTCTAAGAAATCGTTCAGCAATTCTAATATATTTAATCATAAAATTTCTCTCAATTTAAAACCATTAAATTACTTAATTTTAACATGAACAATAAAAATCTACACTCAATCTATATTAATTTTATTTTTTTATTCTAATTTTTATAATTATAATATTAAAAAAATTAGTTTTATCAATAGCTTTTAAAAGATTTAATTGTAGAATATTTTTTTGTCTATGCTATAGCTATGTTTGCATTTTTCAAATCACGATGTGGTTGCTTCTAGATATCTTGACCGATCAATCACTTTTGCTTCTACAGTTTCGATTCGACATCTTGCCCGACATTAATCCATAGCCATTAAGTTCTTTGCTTGAGATACTCTTCATTTTCTCCTATATATGCATGAAGCTTTGGTCAGATGGATTCCAATGGGATTTGTGACCTTGTTGTTTCTCTTATTTTCTTGTATGTCATGCTTTTGTACTTGCTTCAAATATTGTGTTGTTTGACTATGTTGGTTCATTGAAGAGAGTTGTGTTTCCTACCTCATCTAGGGCATTTGAATTATGTGGAGGTTCCTACTATTTTTTTTCCATCTCATTTCCTCGTTTTCAATTAGACATCCCACTTGAGGAACTTTAAGATTTATCTATTATTGTTGACATTCGTTAAGCTTATGTAGTGAAGTAGCTAGTTAAATCTCTTAACCTTGAGATGGGTCATGAATTTATTGAGGAAGAACAATATTTACATATGATCCTTATATGTAAGTTTCATCTACTTTCATTAAGATAGAAAACATTATGATTTACACATGTTGATAAGGCTTCTCTCTTACATCATTGTTTCCTTAATTCAATCTATATTTAGAAACTTTTTTCTGTGTTGTCAATTTGGAGTAGGTTTCCTATTATCCCTTTATAATTAGATATTCTCTAGAAAAGATCACTTTCATTAAATTATTATATTCATCTCAATATCACTCTCAAGAAAATGGAAAGGCTAAACCAATAGATAAAATCCTATTTAAAATCATAGAGAATGTTCCAAAAGAGCAAGAAGTCATTGGATTCAAATCTCAAATTAGCATTATGGGTCAAGTTCAGCAAAAAAACAGAAAAATGTAATGTTGAATGAGTCAAGTTCACCAAAAATGATTAGGGTGAAAAATAGAGTCCACCAAAATGAATGAAAAAGATGATGGATAAATTATTTTTCAGAGCCCTAATCACCTCAAATTATAAAAAATAAGATGTTAATAACAACTAGAAATGTAACCTAATTGTTATAGCAACTATGGGGGATGTTTTTAGAGTATAAAAATTTGTGTAGTAGGCCAGAAAGTTATTGTTTTTGAGCTATGGAGGACTCATTTTCATTTAGAGGTGAACGAATCCTTTTAGGGTTTCGAAAAAATGATTTCAAGATCTTGTACCTTGATGTTTGCACTCTTGAAATCCATGTTATCAAGTTCTGGAAGGTTGTATGCAGTTCTATAGAGATCTTTTTATGATCTTACAGTTTGAATGACAACTTTCACAACTTTGTGTAGGATGCCATATCTCATACATTAGTTATATGGACTAGCATCCTCATAGACTAACATATACCATTTACTCCACACAAAATGCTGAAACTAAACAAACATGTAATGGAGGAAAGGAAATACAACCTATTCTATGATGGATTGGTGCCCTCCATGAAGATGTGAGAGAGCCCTTTCCCAATCCCTTTCTAAGCCAAATGAGATAGACAATGAGTTGTTATGAGCTCAAGTTGCCTATAGCTTTGATGCCTTCAAAGTGTGTTGTAGAAATGAGAGAAGATGGCTTGCATTTATAGAAGGAGTTGAGAGAAGAGAGGCCAAGTTTAGCCAATGTGGGACCAAATCCCATCCAATAGGATAGAGACACTTGTCATAATGGGATTGGTCAAAGCTTGTGCAAGTTTTGGCCAATGTGCCCATTCAAATTTGAATTTTGGATGAAATGACATGTTTAGGGGGGATGAAAGGTGCAATAAATGCCATGTTTGACTTGTGCAAATAGCATTTAAAACCTTGTTGGAAGGGACAAGTCCCTTTTGGGGGGAAGATTCAAATTGGAAGAATATTCCATTTTGATGCCATTTTGAATGTAATTAGAGGAAATAATAAATCAAATAAATGATTTATTGGTGCAAGTGGGTGGGTTAGTTAGGAGTTTGGATTTGACTCTAGTTGAGTCAAAAGCTAGAGAATGATAATCATGATTAGAAGTTAATTAATGTAGATTAATTAACTTGGATGATATTAGGAGGTGACATTTGATTAAATCAGTTTGATTTATTAAATCAAATGAGAAGAACATAAGAAACTTAATTAAATAATTTGATTTATTTAATTAAGCTTGATGAACCTTATGAAATTAATCAATAAATTGCCTTAATTGATTAATAGCAGAATTTGATGTTAGTTAGAGCGAGATATATGATGTCAGTTTTACATGTCTACATTTTGCCCCTCTTTGAAGCAATGTACTCGTTGCATTGGTTCAAAGAATGATGTTGCCGACATCGAAATTAAAAATTCTTTGGTTTTTTCAGATGCCCCAGTGGAAAATAAGTACGTTAGTACATTGCCCCCTCGAGAGATCGAGCGAAAAGATACAATTTGAGGTGGATCTCACGACAAAGAGGTTCAAAATGGATGTATGGATGGTAATGATGATGTAAATGAGATGTTCAGAAGATGCTTAGAATAACAAATCTATTTTATTTTAAGCATGTTAAATGATTATGCAATGCATGTGAGATGGATGAGATGGATGATGTTGTCCTGATATGATGGTATGACATGATTATGTAGAATGAGAATATGGATGCAAGATGGATGCATTGTTAGCGCGAAAGAAGATAGAAGAATGAGAGGGATGAACCCTTAAATTCAAGAAGATGAAGAATTCCAACAAGTCTCCTAGTCATCGAGACTTTATTGGATATGACGATGAATGCTGATGATGTGTTGCTTATCCAGGGATGGGAAAAGAGCATACCTTTCTTTATGTTTGATAACACACGTAGGTGCGATGCATCAAGGTATTAAGAACCAGGATGGCGTTGCACCTAGTGTGATGGACTTTGACTCGACAATCAGATAGGAGTACTCTTGTTCACACTTGACAAACATAACCTTATTCGGAATGCAGTTCAGATATTCTAGACATCTCGGGCCAAAACATAAAAAGGAAAGTCTTCTTATGTGGTCAACAAGATACCTAAAACATCCTTCCTACAAACAAAACAAAGTATGCATGGTGAAGTTATTTTACAAGAATATCCAACAAGCACAATAGATAAAAAGATAATGATCGTTGCCCCATTCCTTTCTCTCTAAACCTATTTTGTTTAGGCATCATCGAGAGGTCCTTGGAATGAGCGCAAAATAAGATAAGTCAAAAAGACCAAAATAAAGTAAACAAACAAGCTGATGTTCTTCGTATCGCTAGCCAAGACTAAACTACTATGGGGTACCTGATGCTTATGTCCATCGCAGGAAAGCTTCATCCTAGGACATGTAGTGATCAGGGTTTTGGTGAGACTGATTACGTGATAAGCTATTGATACTCTAAGTTGACCAACTTGATGACTTATTGACTTAGACCTTCGAGACTTTGACGATTAGGTGTTCACTTTGGAATCTGCTGACTTGCTTCTGACTAACTCACTAAAGGGTGAAAGTGACGATGATTTATTATGAGTGATGACAATCACGAGTGAAAGCGAGATGAAATGGATGCACCATTTTGGTTTTTTCAAATGTTTTGAGGCTGTTTTTGGAATTTTGAGATGTTTTACAAATGTTTTTGGTATTTTCAAGATTTTACAACGAACAGAATATCTTAAAGACCTATTCTAGGGGTCTCGGGAGCTCATCCATAGATTAGGCTTGCCTACATTATATATGCAGAGACCACGTAGTTCGACTGGTGGTGGATTGACTTGATGATAATATGGACAAATGGATTGCCATTTTATTGCCTAAAGGACTGACTTAAGATGCAGACTAGATGGGCAAACGGATTGGCAATGTGACGGACGCCTAAAGGACTAACCTAACCATCTCGAGGGATGATCAAAGATCAAACTTTCCTATGTTCAAGCTCAGAGACGATGTAATTCGACAAGGTGGAAAAATGACAAGACTAAATGATGAAATTTTTGAAGATTTTTTGATATTTTGACATGTTTTTGGATTTTTGATGATTTTTTTAATGTTTTGGATTTTTTGATGAATTTTCTAGATGTTTTTGAAATTTTTGATGGATTTTTTGAATGTTTTTGGTTTTTTGAATGAGTTTTTTGAATGTTTTTGGAATTTTTGATGAATTTTGAAAAAGATCATGAGAATATACACGAATCCAATCCGATGTTGCGAGAACATGCCCATAGTGTGGTGCGACAGACTACTTCGATAAAGGCAGGGTAGACTGCCCTTAGAAATGACAAGTAGTTCCAATGGTCGAATATAGTACAGATACAAACGCAGGCTATGGTATGGATGCGAGCAGATGAGTGGAATGCGATGGAGTGGATGAGTTGTGTAGATCTTGATAGATGGGGAAGGTGCTTTATTTACACTTGACGCCTTTTTTCCAGGTTTTCACCAATGTACTTGCCCAAAGTGCCACCGAAGTGGTTTTCACTAGAGGACGATTTTTCTTTTTACTATTTTCAATCCTTTTTTTGATTTTTTTGATTTTTTGATCTTTTGATTTTTTTGTTGTCACCAAGATGCCTATTTGCCAGGTTTTCATCAAGGTAACCATTTTTTCAAGACTTTTTCTGATTGTATTTTCTGGTTCTATACCTTGCAAGGTTTAGGCATAAAACTTTTTGAGGTGAGAGCTATTCAGAGGCTCCTGCAGAGGCTCGCCTTCTGGTGTTGCTAGTTGATATGCCCCTGATGTGTAACTTGTAGTGATGACAAAAGTTCCTAGCCAGTTGGGCTCAAAATTTCCCTTTGTATCTGGATTTGGTACGTTCTTTCGATTTTCTTTCAGCACAAGGTCACCAACTTTGAAAGTGCGTTGTTTGATCTTCTTGTTGTAGCTCCTTTCTAGGCGACTCTGGTACACTTGTAGATGATTAAGGGCATCCATGTGCCTTTCATCTAGTAATTCCAGCTCATTGAGTCTTGTGACCCTGTATTCCTCATCTGTGATAAGGTTTTGCAATGATATCCTTAGTGATGGGAGCTCGATCTCAATGGGGAGTATGGCCTCTAATCCATAGACTGGAGAGAATGGGGTGGCACCTGTTGGCGTGCGGATGCTGGTGCGCTAGGCCCATAAGGCAGGATTTAACTGTAGATGCCAATCACGACCAGAGTCATTGACTGTTTTCTTAAGGATTTTCAAAATGGTTTTATTTGTAGCTTCTGCTTGGCCATTGCCTTGTGCATAATATGGAGTGGAAAAGCGATGCTTGATTTTGAATTTTTCACACAAGTCACGGACATCCTGATTCTTGAAGGGCGTCCCATTATCAGAGATAATGGATTGGGGGACACTGTACCGACAAATGAGGTAATTCAGGATAAACTTGGATATCTACTTTCTGGTGATGTAGGTCATGGGAATTGCTTCGACCCACTTAGTGAAGTATTCAGTGGCGGTGATAATGAATTTATGGCCGTTGGATGAGGTGGGTGATATTTTACCAATGAGATCAAGCCCCCATTGTGAAAAGGGCCAAGGTGTAACAATAGGATGTAGTTCTTGAGCTGGTGCATGAATAAGATCTCCATGCTGTTGGCATTGCAAGCATTTTCTGACAAAATTGTGTGCCTCTTTTGCCATCGTCGGCCAGTAGTACCCTGTTCGTAGCAACTTTTTAGCCAAGGTCATACCACTTGAGTGTGACCCACACGTGCCATTGTGTACCTTAGTTAGTGCAGTCAGGGCTTCCTCGGGTTTTAAACAACGTAACAGGGTTCCATCAGTACTCCTACAGAAGAGGGTCTCTCCTACGATGACGAATCATGAAGTCCTTTTGATGAAAGTGTGTTTTAGGTTCGGGGTGATGTCAGTGGGGAGGATTCCTAACTTTAGGTAGGTGTATATATCATGATACCAAAGATCACCGGGACCAATGAGTTCACATGCGTATTCTGACTTTGGTACCTCAAATGTGGGTACGAGAAGCTGCTCTACGAGAAATTCATGTTTTGAGACATTACGAGGGATGTCGAGTAAGGATCCAATTGTCGCCATTGCATCAGCCGCTCTGTTGTTTGTCCTTGGTATCTGCTCAAAGGTAATGTCGATGAAAGATTCCTTGAGGCTTTCTACCACCTTCTTGTATGGTGTGAGCTTATCATCCTTGGTTTGGTATTCGCCATTGACTTGGTTGATGATAAGTTGCGAGTCGCCATAGACTTTTAGTGCCATGATTTGCCATTGTGCTGCAATCTTGAGTCCTATGGTCAAAGCTTCATATTCTGCTATATTGTTAGTACAAGGGAATGCCAGCTTGTATGATCTAGGTATGCGTCCTCCTTGCGGCGTGATGAAAAACACACCAGCTCCTGACCCATGTTGTGTGTGAGAGCCATCAAAGTATAACTTCCAGTGGTCTGCTGCACCAAGGTTAAAAAGGGACTCATCTGGGAATTCTGATATGAGTGGGTTATCTGTGTAGAGGGGAGCTTCTGCCAGCTGATCCGCAATGACTTGTCATTTTATGGCTTTTCGTTCTGCATACTCGATATCATGTTCAGATAATATCATTACCCACTTAGCCATTCTACCTGTAAGCGTTGCTTTTGACAATAGGTACTTTAGAGGGTCTATTTTGGCAATCAGCTTGATTTGGTGCACTAGCATGTAGTGTCTGAATTTCTGAGCTGCAAATACCAATGCTAGGCAAGCTTTTTCTATTGATGTGTAATTGAGCTCATGTCCCACCATTTTTCTGCTGATGTAGTAGATAGCCTACTTGGTTCCCTTTTCATCATGCTGGGCGAAAATGGCCCCTAGGGCGGCTGTTGTTGCAGAGATATATAGGATTAGTGATTTCCCCATAATTGGTGGCATCAACACAGGTGGTGTAATTAGATATTCTTTTATTTTGCTGAATGCTTGCTCGCATTTGTCATCCCATCTGAAAACTACTCCCTTGTGAAGTAGGTGTGAATAGGCAATCTGCTTATCTGCCAATTGTGCTATGAATCTTTGGATGGACTGGAGTCTTCCTTGCAATCCTCTTAGTTGTTTTAACGTTCTTGGTGCTTTCATTTTAAGGATTGCTTTTACCTTTACAGGGTCTACCTCTATCCCTCTCATTGAAACTATGTATCCTAGCAGCTTCCCTGATTGCACCCCAAAGACACACTTCTTCGGGTTGAGTCTAACATTATATTGTTTGAGCCTGTCAAAGATAGCACTTAGAGTTGCTATATGGTCTTGTCTCTTCTTTGATTTAGCAAGTATGTCATCTACATAATCTTCGACTATTTTGTGGATCATGTCATGGAAGATTAATGTCATTGCTCTTTGATAGGTAGCTCCTGCATTCTTCAACCCAAATGGCATTACGTTCCAGCAATAGGTGCCCCAAGGACATGTGAATGCTATCTTGTGTTGGTCTTCTTTTGCGATCATTATCTGATTGTACCCCGAGAAGCCATCCATTAGGGAAAGCATCTCATGTCTGACCGTCATATCCACTATCATGTCAATGTTGGGTAGTGGAAAGTCATCCTTGGGACATGCTTTGTTTAGGTCTCTGAAATCAGTGCAGATGTAGATGCCCCCTTTTGGTTTTGAGACTGGTAAGAGGTTAGATACCCATTCTGGATAGTCGATTGGGCGTATGAAGCCAACATCCAAAAGTTTTTGCAGCTCAATCTTTACAAGCAAGGCTATTTGTGGGTGCATCTTCCTTAGCTTCTGTCTGACTGGTTTTGCTTCAGGGTGAACATCCAAATGATGCACTACTACTTTAGGGTCCAAGCCTGGCATGTCTACATAGGTCCATGCAAAATTTACCTTTCTCTCCTTTAGGAAAGCTACCAATAGTTTTTGTTCTTCTTCTAGGAGGGATTTTGCATAGAAGGTAATTTGTGGTTCTGATTTTGTTCCTAAGTTGACCGGGTTGCACTGTTCTGCCAATACTGTTGACTTCTCCTGGTGTAGAGCAGTAGGGGGATGATTGAATCCTCATCCTCTGGCGCCTCAGAGAGGTTTTCGCCATTGGATGCGTCCTTTATTTTTACTATTTTATGGTTAGAGAGTGCCACAGTGTGGTTTTCGCTCAATAACTCTGAGCTTATTCTCGATCTTTTTCTTTTGTGACTGAAGGACTCAATCGTCTCCCCATAGTATGCTCATGTGTCTAGAGTGATATCAAATCCTGCCTTGTGATCTCCACATGGTACAATATCCCTTAGTCCCATGAATTCTAAGAGAGCCTCATCATTTTCGAACGAGTCTAGAATCAGCGGTCCCCGTTGGTCGTGATCGATGAGTTGGGGGTACACTAAGTGGATTTGGTGGGTTTGTTGGATTGGCTTAGTGGTTGAGTCACTGCTACTACAAACATCAGTTATGTCAAATGTGAAGTTATCGAGAGGTAGGCCTGTGGACACGGGTAATCTAAGGTTAGTTGCCGAGACCCGAGGAGAGGACCTGACTGCCCTATTAGGAACACTTCTGCCATGCATAGTTATACTCGGAGGGGTACAGCCAAGGCCAAGGTTTTGCGTTCTTCTTTCTACAATGATGGGCTCCAACCGTCCATCACTATTTCTTCCTAGGCTTTCATTCCTGTTATAGCCCATGCCGAACATCATTTGTAACCCTCTGTTTGTTTCCTCCATGGGTAGGGTTGGAGTGGGTCTTTCATCTTGGTACAGAGTGTTTGTGATGTCCTCCTCGTCCACATTTTCCTGATTGAGATCCCCCCAACTATGGAATCCAGAGGGTTCTATTCTAGTGCGGACAGGTGTTTGAGTCAATTGTGGTTGCCCATGTGATCTAGGAGATTGTGGTAACTCTCCTACAACAAAAGCATTTCTCTTCATTCTATAATCACCGCATCCATTGTCCTGTATCATGTTCTTGATCTCAGATATGTCAGGGATGGTGGGTGTCTCTGTTGCAGAAGTGGAGGCGAGATTAGCCGGGTCTATGTATGAAGTGGATGGGCCTTCATCGTTTTTAGGTACTTGAGGAATTTTGTAAAACTTGGCTTCCAAGTTTTTGCAATAGGTGAAAGCTTCGGGATCCCCATATATGGTAACCTCCTCATTTTGATATGAGAACTTAATGCACTGATGATAGGTTGAGGCCACTGCCTTCATTCCATGTATCCATGGGCATCCCAGGAGAATGTTGTATAGCAAATCAAGGTCAAGAACTTGACAAGTTGTTTCCATGGTTGCTGGCCCCACTTGGATGGGGATCTTGATAGTGCCCTGAGACACTCTTTCCTGGTCATCATATGCTCTTATGGTGATACTTTTGTTCTTATTGATGGAATCCTCGGCGAATCCCAATTTCTTTATAAGTTTCAGGGAACAAATATTAAGACCTGCACCACCATCTACCAGGACTCGCTTGACTTTCTTTTTATGAACTAGGATTTGGAGGTGAAGTGCCCGGTTATGAGATGGCTATGGGGGGAAATCTTGGTCCGAAAATGTGATGAGATTTGGGGTAACGATGTTACCTACCGTAGCCTGAAATTGCTCTGTGTCAAGGGTAGTGGTGACCGTAGAGGCAGCTAGTGCTTCATCCAGGATCTGTCGATGAGCGGCGGAGATTTTTAGTAATTCCATGATGGATATTTGTGCGGGTGTTCTCTTCAGTTGGTCCATTACATTGTAATCATAGGGGATGGCCTTTGTGTTGGTAATGGGGGTCTTAGTAGGTGCCCCAGCAATGGTAACTTTTCTGCCTCGTGTGGTGACTCCACAATCATTGTTGGTTCCCTTGATATTTATGACAGTGACCAACTCGTCGACACATCCGACTATCTCCTCGTATACTAGATTGGCACTAGCATACTTTTGTTTACCCTTATTATTCCCTTGGTTATTTCCCTGATTATGATTCAGCATCAGATTCATGTAGATTTTTAGGTCTTGGTTTCCGGTTGGCTGCTCAATGTTGATGACCTTATCCTCGATGAGGTCTTGGATGATATTCTTGAGTCTCATGTAGTTGGCAGTGGTGTGTCCTTTGACTTTGTGAAAGTCACATAGGAGATTCTCGTTATACCACGGGGGTTTGGTCATGGGCTCTGTGTATTGTTCGGAGTTAGAAATTTTGATTAGGTTTTCTTTGACCAATTTCTTCATGACAGACTCAATCGATTCACCAAGGGCTACAAACTTCCTCTTGGGGGCAAACTTGTTGTGGGGAGGTGGTCCTCCTTGATTACCCACATTGTTGACTTGGCTGGTGGAAGGTGGTTGTGACTGTGCTACTACTGCATTAGCTTGCACATTGTTGTGGTTATGAGTTTGCGGATGATGATGATTTTGGGTATTTTGCTGAGGAGCACTAATGACTACCTTAGCATCAACCACACCGTCGTTCGTGATATTTTTGTTCCTCGACCATGTTCGACGTTTATCATTGTAGTTGTTGGACGGGCAGTTATCCTGCGGTGTAGTGAATGTAGGTGCGCCTCCTCGCGCAGTAAGGACTCTTTCGATGTTGACCACCTTTGGGATTAGTTGATCGTAAGATGTGATGCACTGCATTTTTAAGTAGAACGCTAGGTTTTCATCTAAGTTTGCTATGATGGTGCAAACTTGTTGTTCCTCTGGCATGTTTCACTTGCTCTGATTGGCTTTGGATCGCCATCTTTGCAAGAAGGATGCAAATGAATCTCCTCTTCTTTGTTTGAGTGCAGATAGTTCTTCTAAACTGACATCCACACCCATATTAAAAGCATAATTTTTAAGGAAAGCCTCCACAATTTCCTCGAATGTTTTAATGCCCGTGGGTAGGCGAGAAAACCATTCCATAGCTGGACTAGTCAGGCTTCGGTGGAAGAGCCACATTAGATACATGTCATCATATGCAACTTCCATGCAGTGCACCTGAAATTCCCTGATGTGGTTTTCAGGGTTGCCCGTTCCATTGTACTTATCAATTTTGGGGATCTCGAATCCCTTTGGAAATGGTACAATGGTGAGACTTCTATTGAATGGATAAGGGCACAAGTTGCCTGGTGTCCTTGTGGTTTTTCCTGCTTGCAAGTCCAACACCTGCTGCGAAAGCAATTTGATCTGTGTTGCGACATCCTTGCTTGGGTCAGGGGGTGGGATGAATGAGTGGTGAGGTGTTGGAGGTGTTTGATGGGTGGGGAGCATACTGGCCGGCGTTTGTTGCGAGCTTGGCTGTGCGTTTAGGGCTTGTTGGTAAGCTTGCATTTGTGCCATCAATGCTTGTTGTTGATCTTGTTGTTGTTGTTCCAATAGTGCTTGTTGTTGGTCCATCTTTTGTTGTTCCCATGAAGACTGCTATTGGTCAAGTTGTTGTTGAGCTAGTAACGCTTGTTGTTGGTCTAGCTACTATTTTGCCAACAATGCTTGTTGTTGGTTGAGCTGCTGTTGTGCCAATAAAGCTTGTTGTTTAGCTTGGTGTTGTGCCTGAAAGTCTTGCAAGGCTTGGTGGTAGGCTTGCAGCTGGATTGCTTGCAATTGCGTTTGGTATTGAGCTTATGTCTTTTGTTGGGCTTGAGCTTGAGCATGGGCTTGAGCTTGAGATTGGGCTTCAGCTTGCGCTTGGGCTTGAGCTTGGGCTTGAGCTTGAGCTTGTGCTTGGACTTGTGCAGCTTGTGCTTGAGCTTGCGTTAATTGTGCTTGAGCTCGGGCCTGAGCTTGTGCTTGTGCTTCTGCGGCTTGTGCTTGTGCGGCTTGTTGTTTTTGGAGTGCCTTTTGGCGGGAAGCTTGTTGTGCATTTTGCAACATGATGGAGAATGAATTGGTCATGTTGTGCTTTGGCGGTGGGATTGGTGGTGGAGCAGGAATCATGCCAACTGTCATGGCGGGTGGAGGGATTGTGGTTGTGACTGTGATTTGGGTTGTGGGTAGGGTGGTTGAGACAATTGGTCCTTGACGAGGCATGCTTTGGGAGACTTGAGGACCAATAGATGCATTAACCGTGGTGACAGGAATGGTTTCGATTTGTTGTGAGGATATGGGCAAAAGAAGCGGGTTCAAAGTGGTGGTCGGATTGCTTGGATTAGCAAAATTTTTGATGGTTAAACGTGGAAAACCTATTCCAGGAGGCGATGTAGATGTGAAAGGAAGCTGGGGAAGGGATGACGCACCAATTTGGAAAGAGAAAGGATTGATAGCTTTTGTCATTCCAAGCAAACCAACTTCCTCATGCGGTGGGGGAGTTGGTATGTTCAATTGATAAGCTGGTGTGGCGTGAAATGAGGATGAACCAGCGGGATTATGAAATGTGAGTGGGATGTAAGGGTGAAATGAGTTTTCCAGAATAAATGTAGGGGTGATGATTGCTTCTTCATTAGCCACAAGGCAGTGTTCTTGCAATTCTTGGAACATGGCACTCCCCTTGTTCATAATCGGGGAGGTTGGTGTGATGATTGAGGTGATGCAAGGTTCTTCTTGATTGATGTTTGACAACGGGGATGCAACTGCACTAGTGCTTGTGTTAAGGTTGGGAGGGGGCATGTCCCCTCCTCTTTCTATTGAATTTATGCATTTGAACATAGCACTAACAATTTTATGGTTCTTAGGATTTTGAATCATTTCCATGATTTCCTCTGGTGTCATCCCTATGTCTTCATTTATGTCATCCTCTTGATGACTCTCCTCTTGAGGATTTTGTGATGATAAGGGAGAGTTGCTTGGGGGATTGCTTGATCTTGCTAGGTTCACTTCGATATTTAGATGACTCATGTCCATAGAAGCTGATATGTCTCTAATATTCTCCATGTCCTTCTTGTGTTGAGATCTTGTTTGGACCATAAAAATAGGGATTTGTTCGATCCTAATCTTTTAAGTCCAAAAAGAGAAGAACTAGGGTAGCTAAAAGATCAAAGATGGTGATGATGGTGATGGGCTAAAATGGATGAGATGAGTGAATGAAACCTTTGGAAAACTTTTTGAATTTATGTGCTAAACTTTGAAAGGGCTTTTGATTTGATTTGAATGTGATAATTTGACTAGATGCGTTAAGTCAAACAAGATTGGTTGTGAAGTTGTTTTCCCTAGGAAGTTGTGTTATCCTAAGGGAACTTGCACAAAAATGGATGAATTGACAAAGTGTGTTATGCCAATGTTTTGGAGAACTAATAGACTTTAAGAAGTTGTGTTATCTCAAAGAAAATTCATTCAATGATTTGAGACCATGTTGGCTAAGTGTGTTAAGCCAAGATATGATGATGTTGATTTAGCCCTCTAAGTTTAGTGTGATGTTTGATTCTAGAGTTCTCAAAAAGGTTTGATGATGAAATGAGACTTTGATTTGATGGATGAATGAATAGGAATGACAACTTTGATCTTGAACCTTAACCTAGATGTGACTCTCTCTTTACAAAACCTAGGTGTTGAAGAACATGCTTGACTTCCTATGGGAGAAATGCAAACCTTTGAAACAATTCAGGATTTTGTTGACAATAAAATGCATATAATGTTGGATTATTCCTTGAGGCTTTCTGTAAAAGTTATAAACCAATCTTTCCCTAAATTCGAAAAGTCTCTCAAGACGCTCCTCATGAGCTTTTAGACTAAGCTTCTTGAACTTTGGCTTTGGGATTTTGATCTTGCGGGAAATCATGTTAGAAAACACATGTGTAATCCAATTTGTCTCTTTATCTTGGTTAAATGAGGTTCTTTTTATCCAAGACACTTGCTTGCTTAGGTTTTTCAAACTATATGTCTAGTGTCCCATTCTCTTTCTCATCCCACAATGTCCTTTGTGTGGAAATCGAGGAAAATAGGGCAAAAGTTCCTTATGTTTATCCTTATTGGAAACAAATGATGATAGAATTTGCACACTTAGAAACCTCTAGGAATGTGATTCCTAGGGAAAGCAAGAGTGGGCAAGTTCATCAATAGGTATTTGTTCCCCACAAGGTGTTTGAAATTTCAAGGTTTTTGTGTATGTTTGTTTTCCAAATGTTTTCAAGATCAAGCAATGTGTTTTTTCCAAGCACTTTCACACTCCTAGGTTGATGAGACAATACCTTGTTGGGTTCCCACTTGGATAAATCCAGCTGCGCATATCTTGTGCGAATGGCTAAATGCTTGACCACACTGGCTCCCCTCCATGACACTCACTTATTCGGGTCAGCCAAGCATTAGTACCCATGAATCTCCCATGGCATACTTTCCATTTCCACAACAAGATCGCATGTTATGTGGGGCGGCTTCAAAGGACATGACCTTTTGCACCAACAAGATAGATAAGGTTTTGGCCAATTTCTAAACAAGGGGTTCTAATTCGGGCATTCCGTTTGTGGGGGATTATCCAATGTCAGCAAGAGTCCATTGCTGTCCATCTCATCAGAATAATCCTCGTGATATTGGCCTTTGTTCCAATATCCACACTTATATCCCGGGTGGAAGTCGCTTGGCTTTAGCGTGTTCCCGGTTGGGTCGTTCCCTTGGGTGATTACTTTTTCCCACAAGGCAGGCCCTCTAAGATAAACAATAGCGAGCTAACATATCCCGTCGTTCACACAACCCTCATTGAAAAACAAAGGGGAGAACCTCCGCAATATATCGTGCTCACACTCGCATGTTTTGTTCAATTTTAAAATGCCCAAATTGAAGTGTGGAGGCAATCTTTTATGCAACTTAGGGTCATCAAAAAGACTTTTGATTCTCAAGATCACCGTGAAGCGCGAGAGAAGCGCATACGCCCTTTTAAATGACACTACTTTGCAAAAAAGTTTACAAAACACAAAGTACACATGTTCAATTTTAAATTCCTCAAAGCAATGATGAGTTCGTTTTAAAAGCACCAATTGAAATGTGAAGTTGCCTTGTTCAATTTTAATCCCAAATTGAAATCTAGTAAGTGTCTAAGGTTCAATTTTAACCAACTTTGAAAAGATCAAGCCATTGATTGATTTTAAGCCCAAATTGAAAAGTGAGTTAGCTAAAAACAGAAAAAAAGGGTAGTAAATGGAAGCTCCAAGATTGTTAAAACAAGCATTAAAAAATGCTTTTCAAGTTTTGTTTTTTTTTTTTTTAAATCTCTAACTCCACTCCATTTGCTTTCGTTTTCCCTTCATTCCAATGTTAACCTTTGCTTTCAATGTTGATGTCACCCTTTAACACCTTGATTTCAAACTCCAATGCTAACCTACATTCAATTTAAATACTTGTCTTCAAATGTCCACTTTGATTTCAACCTTGATGTTTCAACCTATCATAAAAAATAAATTAGACTTTCCTCAAGATAGTAGCTATGTTTATACCACATGAAATACTGATTTAGAAAGCTAATGTTACCAATCCAAAAAGTAAAATAACTAATGTTGATGATGTTTAAAAAAAAAAAAAGGTCATACTATATGCAATTTCAAGTTTGGGAGTTCCAATCAATATTCAAATGTTCATTAATCTCAAACAAAGATCTTTCCACTGGCCGAAATATTAAAAACAAGGTAATGAGTTTTTATTATCAACAAAAGATTTTATTCCTAAAAGCACGAATCAATATCTAAAGCTTGAGTCAACCTTTAATAAATTAAGCACTCTAAAACATGAGATAAACAACGACAATAATGACAAAGTGTTAAGTTTATCAGCACAGCAGGTGGTTGGACACATTGGTGACTCTTTCTTGTCATAATTGCGGTTGATGGCTATCCCCTCTATGTTTACCCAATGTACTGAATATAGAGTTGCTTTTTGTTGCCAGACTGTGGATTCGCTAAGCCTTCACATCTATCCTACAGGGGATGCCATAAATTATCTCCTATGACAGCCTACTAATTGCGATGCCCAAGACCCTCACCAAGAGGCAGCTTTGGTGATGACATTAAAAGCGTCAATCAATACCAAGGTATTTACATCAACAAATATTCTTACGTGTAGGAGAAGTGATCTCTACTGAAAATATCATGTCATGCATTGGTTCTAAGATAGCCTCAGATTTTGACTTTTGATTTCTCCAAATTCAGTGAGCTGCTGCCCGCGCCCCATCCACTTTCTCTCGCACTGAACAGAAGTATTTACCACTTTTTAGCTTGTCACACATTGTAGAATCTGTGTGAGTTGTAAAGCCAGCAATAGTAACATGGAAGAAGGTTATTGACAACCGGTATATGGATGCTATTAAATGCAGAAAGACATCTCATCAAGAAGATAGGTGGTACCACACTGTGTTTTAGACAAGACATATGAACTACTCGCCAGATCTCGTAAAGCCCAATGACTGTTAGTGATTGCAAGGTATACGCAAGTTAGGAGTTGATCCAATTTGGCGAGCAAGAGCATAAGTATAAATCCCTGATGAATGTTATTACGATGGTATAATCATTTATGAAATGAATATACATTTAGACATAAAACTCGGTATATGGCCAGTAAACTTAAAGCATTTGTAACTGAATAAGCCATGCATCTTCCAGTCTAGAGAATCATAGATATGGAAGGATACTAGTGGACGTTGCTGCCAATCCAATGCCAAGAGTTCAAAAAGCAAGTGAAATCTATAATGGACCAGGAATCTTACAGTGAATGTGTCGGCTATAAGACAAGTGAGTTTCCAAAAATCTCCATGTTGGTAATTACTTTAGGCGCGAAAAGAAATGAATGTACATTTAAAACAACTGGCCATCACAATGTGTAATCCTAAGAAATCTCCTCAATGCCATAGATCTTGAGACTTTCGGCCCCTACAGTTAAGGATCTTTTGTCATATTTGTTGGTTAAAGTGACTAAATCATTTAATGATCTGTATTCTCCTATGATAAAGCCTATCAAAATTAGAGCAACATTATCCAATAAAAGCAAAATTTCAATCATTCAAGGAACCAAAAACAATGATGAAAACAATAGACACTCCCAGTGGACAATACGAGCTGGGTTAGACATTTTAATTTTTTACCCAGTAGCAGGTAGTCATACGTATGAAATAGAACAACAGTAAGATGATTTCTACCGTAACTTCAAAATGGCTGAAAGAAAAGAAACATTAGAGGCCCGTTAGTCTTTAAATGAATGGTGTAACAAATCTATCATTGTGATTCAATTTACTGGTGTTAAATTATCTACTCAAAAGATTTCTTCAAGAATCTAGAATAGGTTTATTGCAAAGACATTTATAAACTAAAATCAGCAAGCATAAAGTTGATTTTTACAACATAAACACAAATCTTGCACTAATGTGAATGCAGATCTTGCCCTCCTTCTAGCGCCATTTGTAGGATGCCATATCTCATACATTGGTTATATGGACTAGCATCCTCATAGAATAACATATACCATTTACTCCAAACAAAATGCTGAAACTAAACAAACATGTAATGGAGAAAAGGCAATACAACCTATTCTATGATGGATTGATGCCCTCCATGAAGATGTGAGAGAGCCCTTTCCGAATCCCTTTCTAAGCCAAATGAGATAGACAATGAGTTGCTATGAGCTCAAGTTTCCTATAGTTTTGATGCCTTCAAAGTGTGTTGTAGAAATGAGAGAAGATGGCTTGCATTTATAGAAGGAGTTGAGAGAAGAGAGGCCAAGTTTAGCCAATGTGGGACTAAATCCCATCCAATAGGATAGAGACACTTGTCATAATGGGATTGGTCAAAGCTTGTGCAAGTTTTGGCCAATGTGCCCATTCAAATTTGAATTTTGGATGAAATGACATGTTTAGGGGGGATGAAAGGTGCAATAAATGCCATGTTTGACTTGTGAAAATAGCATTTAAAACCTTGTTGGAAGGGACAAGTCCCTTTTGGGGGGAAGATTCAAATTGGATGAATATTCCATTTTGATGCCATTTTGAATGTAATTAGAGGAAATAATAAATCAAATAAATGATTTATTGGTGCAAGTGGGTGGGTTAGTTAGGAGTTTGGATTTGACTCTAGTTGAGTCAAAAGCTAGAGAATGATAATCATGATTAGAAGTTAATTAATGTAGATTAATTAACTTGGATGATATTAGGAGGTGACATTTGATTAAATTGGTTTGATTTATTAAATCAAATGAGAAGAAAATAAGGAACTTAATTAAATAATTTGATTTATTTAATTAAGCTTGATGAACCTTATGAAATTAATCAATAAATTGCCTTAATTGATTAATAGCAGAATTTGATGTTAGTTAGAGCGAGATATATGGTGTCAGTTTTGCATGTCTACACTTTGCAACTTTTAAAATCTTGCTCCAAATCTTTCTCAACTTGATCTTCAACATGTAAATTTGCAATCACACACTCAAGGGCATAAAATTTGTTGATTTTTTAGTGAATGGTGGTTTTCCTCAATCAAACACCTTGTAGTAATTAAACCAAATGATGAAATGAATGAAATAAAGCATGAACATGAAATGATGTAATTGATATCACCTTTTTGTCTTGTGAATAAAATTTGTAAAATATGATGTTGTGGCCATAAATAATGTAGGTCCAGGATAATTGAATATGTTGTGAATAATAGTTATAAGTAGATCTTCAATGCTACATCCACCTCTTTAGCTCAACCAAATGAATGCATGCATCAAACACTTGAAATGATCAGATGATCTTGAATTGTTGTAATAATCTCTTTAAATTGCTTGGAAATGCCCTTGAATTTATCTTGAACTACTCTAATTCTCTTGATCTTGATCTCATGAAGTCACTTTAGTTTGCTAGGATGTCACATAAGATTGATAGGAGAAACAATGTGAATTGAACCCTTATTTATACTATAATAGGAGATCAAACCCAAAATTCATGGAACTAAGGCCGACACCAAATCTAGAAAGAAAGATAATTAAATTCCCATGACAATGAGATTCAAAAATAGAGGTCTCATTAAGGGAAGACCCATTCACCACCAAAGGCGAATGAGTCTTGGCTATATTTCTAGGACCAAGCTTCGCGGAGCTGAAAGAAGGAAAAAAACCTATTCCAAATCAACTGAGAAAGGGGGCTCCTATTAAGGGAGGAACCATTCATCATTAAGGGTGAATGGGTCCTTGCTCAACTTATCGAGACCAAATTTTTCCCAATGAAATAATTTGCTAATTAAATTATGATTGTTGGAATAGGTCTTCAAGAGGTGTCAAAATTAAGGCCTAAATTTGAATTAAAAAATGGTTATTAACTCCAATTAATAGTAATTAATTAAGACGACCTAGATAAGTGTGAAATCATTTCAAAAATCTTTACAAAACTTAGACAAGGTACACATTATGTACATTTCATTTAGAAAGGGGCCGATTAGGCTTGATTAAGCAAATAAGTCCTAGAAAAGCATGAGTCGGTTACAAATACCCTTGCAAAGGATCAATTAAGGCATATTTTAGCTAAATAAAGGTCCTAGAATAGTGTGAATTTCTACAACACATTACAATGCCACTCTGAGATATCATTAGTTCATCTTTAATTTCAATTATCAAGTAAGCTAGGGAAAAAGGCTACCTTTTTGGTTACTACATTTTGCCCCCACTTTAGTGAGAGTATGACCCCATGTCAAACTCACACTAAAGTGGACATTCAAGAAACGTAAGTATGTAGCAATTAATAAGGATACATGATCATACCCTATCAAAGGCCAAGAAAAATAAATAAAAATAAAGGATCAAGCACATCTGATTCAACACGATGTGAGGCAATGGTTGTTTGTCCAAAACATGTTGCTCACTCTAGGGTAATGGAACCTCAGTGTGTCCACTAGGTGTGTGATCCCAACAAGGTGGAAAATTAGAGAATCATATTAGCCTATCATACCATACTGAAGTTATCCTCTTTAAAACTTTGATAAGGCACCACAATGAAAATGCTTTAGTAAATTCTTTTGAATGTCATGTAAAAAATTTGCATAAATGGGATTTTTATTTGTTCGTACAATGGTCTTCATCTTAGGGAGTATTGTGCCTAATGTCTAAAAGAGAGGAAAAGTCAAAAGTGTCAAGTTATCACCCATGGGATGCCTCATTCACATCATGCCATGTCAGTATATTGTACACTCTTGAACAACATCAAACTCAATGAAATCACCAAGAAGATGACACATCACAAGAAAAAAGGAAAATCATGCCATGAAATTTTCCAAAACATGTCATCAATGTATACCTCCACTTTAAATCGGTTGCTAGATCATTAGTGTGAGAAATTGATTTAAAGTAGCTAATATTTTTGTCCTAAGACATGAGAGCTTTCATCAAAAAATCCTATGCCAAGTCATATGTTTTTGAAGCTCGTTGTGTCATGAAATAGGAAGGATGAATTGCCCCCAAAAACAAATAAGAGGTTTATGTATTTGAGGTTAGTATGTCTTTGCTACAATGATTTCATAGAGCATCAAACTGCCATCATTCCCCATATACTCAAAGAAGTATAAGAACGACACAAAGAGAGTGAAAACAAAGAAAAAGATTTAGGTTAACATAGAAGAAACATGAATTTCTTGACGCCCTATATCATCCCCATAGGGAAATATAAAACAAATGAAAAAGATAATTATGACATAAAGAAAAATGAAGGTACAAATAAAAGAATTCAAAAAAGAGAGAGGAACATCAAATGAAATGTCGCAGGGGATCACAATACACACATGCAATCACAAAGAAGAATGAAAAAGCAAAGTCAACCTAAAGAAGGTTGTCTGCCTCCCAGTCTTGGTAGGTATAAATGGAAGGTGGGAAACTATTGAAAGGGACAACATTAAGTGTAGAACTAGGACACACACCAAGTTCAATACTCTTTTTAGGATATTTGTCATCTAAGCTCATAGAAGAAGAAAAAAAAGCATTTAATCATCATGGACTTGTTCTTCAATCTTTGAAATGTCAATGGAATCATCTAAGTTAATCACAACAAGAGGTCGAAGAAAAATCTCTATGCAATTTTCTTGTTTATGTTGTTGTGATGATTGAGAGTCATCATGCATTGCTTCAAGTAGTGTGGATTTTTATTTTCTTGAGTTTTCAATCTACGAGCAATAGCACGATGTCTACATCTAGATCTCTAGCACATCAAATTTTTTTTAGTTTTTTATCAATTTTTTGGTGTGTAAGAGTGGGTTTGTTAGTTGTAGGTACCTTCCCTTCCTTGGGAGGATTGGAGGGAACAAAAATAGGTTTCTCAACCTCTTTCTCTTTCAATTTGTAAAGTTGTTTGACTCTAGGAGGGAAAACATGATTGTTTCTATTATCTCATGTTCTCTTGTATGAAATTGTAGGAGGATTTTCTAAAGGTTGTTCTTGTATGCTCAAAAGTGTTTTTGGTTCAATCAATGTCTCATAAGGGATGGTTGGTTCGGTCATAGGTTGAGGCATGTTGCGAAGGGATAGTACTCCTATTTTCTTTGCCCTGAATTTTTTGTATGATTTGAAAAATAAATCTTCACGAGGCTTCATAGGTTCCATCGGCTTGGGAAGAAATTAATCTAGTGAAAAATTCATTTTTTTGAGCAAGGATGGAATCCTCTATGATGAACAGTGAAGATGTCATTTCCAAATGGAAACTTTAGACACTTATGCACAATTGAAGGGAGGAAATTCATCAAGTGAAGCCATGGATAGCCTAGCTTCACAAGAAATTTGTCCAATTGTGGTATGATGGAGAATGATAATGTTAATATTTTCAGTCCCACTTTTAAAGGGAGATCTATCAAGAATATCGTAGGGCAAGGAAATCTATTGTGTGTTGATCCATGCTTTTGGGTTGTCATATGTATCTCTATATAGCTCATGCACATATAATATTTCTTATGTGATCACATTCTCTCCATAGACGAGATCAATCAATATCCCATTAGTGGGTTTATTATTCATTCAAATAGCTATGTAAAGAGGACCATCAAGTACATGTTTAGGTATATCACTTAGTGAGAAATCAATGTCAAGAGGATGTCTAGTCATGCCCTTACGAGGTCTACCTTCAATAAATGCTATCAATTCATTTGTAAGATGTAATTACATATGATCATGATCCATATTAATATTGTCCTTAGTTTTAGTAGGAAGATTGGTTGTACCATGTATGTTGCTATTTTATTGTTTGTTCAAGTATTATTGAAGGAAGTAACTAGGGCTATAGATAATTTATGTTTCGGTTCTAGTTTTAAGAACTTTCCTTAGATTTTTTTATGATTAGAACCACATTAATGTCTATGAATTTACTAAGAATATGGGCTTGTAAATTTTCACGTTGTTCATCTATCTTTTCAATAAAATCATGCAAATTGATTATAGGAGGTGAAGCCATAGGAAATGAGGTATGAAAACTATGGTCCATGGAGGGTTGATTCTCAACACTATTCAAACAAGAGTTAGGAAACCCAAGATCCATGATGATTGAGATATTACGGGATGACCTGAGCCTCAAACTTTGTCTTATAATAGTATTGTGAATAGAACACCAAGTTGCAAAGTTCATACAAGTTTTACAACCCAAGTGTGCAAACTCTATAATGGAAAAGGGATATGCAATAACCTAGAATGAAATGCAATTTTCAGATTCTAAGGAATGCAATTTAGTGATTAAACAATGTAATAAGCTGAAAATGAAATATTTGGATGCAATTTAGAATTTTTAACAATGCACTAAAATGGAGCAATTTAGGATAAATGCAATGGAATTGATGAAACAACAAATCAGGAAACTGAAAAAAAAGGATAATAGTACCAAAGAGAAGCTAAAACCTAATATTTTAATGTCCTAAAATTGTAGATCTATAGCTAGGGTTCTGGTTAGATCTTTCTGAGACTTTTATGTGGAATTCATAGTGAATTTTAATGTATTTTCTAATGCCAAAAGGTACAGATTAGACCTGATCAAGGACTTATTCATTAGTAAAGGTGAATGGTTCATGGTTAGGTATTTTTAAACTATTTTTTTTATCAATTTGTAAGTTCTCAATTATAAATTTCAGTTCCAAGATAGACATAGTGAAATGTAGCTTTAGATTTTCAAGAAATTCAATGTAAAAATGCAATAGAAAGGTGAAATGCAAGACCTAGTTAGAAATGTAATTTTGTTTTGATTTTCAAATGTAATTAAATGAGATTCAAAATGACATTTATTTTTGTAATTCTCATATTTAAGAAGTGGAAAATATTATAAATCTAAATGCAGTGAATGGGATATTTTAACTTAAGATTGAATCAAAGACTCCAAAAATTTAAAATTGCAATGTTGAATGAGTTGGGTTCACAAAAACTACTTAGGGTGAAAAATAGAGTCCAATGAAATGAATGAACAAGATGATGTAATACTTATTTTTCAAAGCCCTAATCACTTCAAGTTGTGCAAAATAAGATGCTAATAACAACTAGAAATGCAACCTAACCATTATAGAAAATTTGGGGTATGATTTTAGAGTATAAAAATTTGTGTACCTAGCTAAAAAGTTGTTTTTGAGCTATGGAGGAATCATTCGCCTTCAGTGGGGAATGGGTCCTTTTAGGGTTTCAAAAATATAATTTTAGGGACTTATACCTTTCTATACGCACTCTTGAAATCCCTTTTATCAAGTTCTAGAAGGTTTTATGCAATTTTGTAGAGCTCTTTCCATGATCTTGCAGTTTAAATGACAACTTTAACAACTTTGGAACTTTGACAATCTTGCTACAAATCTTGCTCAACTTGATCTTCAACTTATAAATCTAGAATCACACAATAAAGGTAAGATTTTTTTTTGATTTGCTAGAGAATCGTGGTTTTCCTCAGTTCAACCCCTTATAGGTAATCTAACCAAATTATGAAATGAATGAAATGAAGCATGAACATGAATTGATGTAATTGATATCACCTTGAATTTTGTCTTGTGAATCAAATCTGCAAACTATCATGTAGTGTTCATGAAGAATGTAGATCTTGGATCTTTTAATATGATGTGAATAATAGTTGCAAGTAGATCTTCAATGCTACATCCACCTATTTAGCTCAACAACATGAATGCATGCATCAAACCCTTAAAATGATGATACAATCTTTAAGTTCTACAATAATCGCCTGAAATCTTCCTTGAAATGCCTTTGAATTTTTATTGAAGTGCTCCAATTCTCTTTTGATTAATCTCATGAAGTCAGTTAAATTTTCTAGGATGTCTCATAAACTTGCGAGGAGAAACAATGTGAATTAACCCGTTATTTATACTAAATTAGGAGATTAACCCTGAAATGCAAAGAAAGATAATTAAATTATTGACAGAATGAAATTACAAAATAGTGGTCTCATTAAAGGAGAACCCATTTTCCACCAAAGGTGAATGGGTCTTGGCTAATTTTCCAAGTCCAAGCTTTAGGGAGCTTAAAGAAGGCCAAACACCCATTCCAGACCAACTGATAAAGGGGGTCTTGTTAAGGGAGAACCAAATCACCATTAGGAGAAAATGGGTCTTGGCTCACCTTACCGTGACCAATTTTTTTGTAATAGGATAATTTTTAATTAAATTATGATTGTTGGGATAGATCTTAGGGAGGTGTCAAAATGAAGGCCTAAATTTGAATTAAAAGAGGGTTAATAACTCCAATTAACCAAAATTAATTAAGACCACCTAGATAAGTGTGAAAGTACTTTAAATCACTTTAAAAAACTTAAACAAGGTACACATTATGTATATTTTATTTAGAAAGGGGCCCATTAGACTTTATTACGAAAATAAGTCCTAAAAAAGTGTGAAAGTGTGTTAAAACAGTTTACAACACCATTGCAAAGGATCAATTATATGTGTTGTAAAGTGTTTTATTTTGTAAAGGTACACATTATGTATATTTTATTTAGAAAGGGGCCCATTTGAATAGTGTGAATGTGTACAACACATTAAAACACCACTCTGAGATATCGTTAGTTTAGCTTTAATGTCAATTATCAAGCAAGCAAAGGAAAAAAGGCTACTTTTTTCCATTACTACACAATAAATAAATTCACTAAACTTGATGCACCAAGTAGAAAAGATAAAATTATCAATTTAAAAGGGTATTAATAGCTCAAATTATTTTTTGAGAAAAGTGAAAGTAACAAAAATTTGCAGATATTTGATTTAGTATTTGATCTAGAGTGATAAATTGTAATATAAGGGGAAACATAGTAAGTTTAATCCCAAGTTATGAATTGATCCATTTGAAATTATTGATAATCATCGTGAGAATTCACATTTTTGGAAAATATTGATGGTAAAGTGTAGGAATTTTTAGTGTGAGGGAAATTCCTATACAATTATTTTCCTTTTAGCTTTTCTTCCGTGCATAATTCTATTTTTATGTATGTATTTATATACTGTTTTATTTATATGTTTTTTGTTGTGGCTTATCTACACATTTTGGATCCTAGAGTGTTATGCACCATACATACACAAAGAATGTCCCTAAGCAAGAGATGCTATTAAGACTTGAAATATTTTAGTTTTTATATGATTGATTTCAATGATTCCATGCCTTAAACCCTGGGAATTAAAATTTCTTTTAGATTCATGTCAATTTATTTTAAGTCCCTCTAGTGAGTATTTATGTTTGTTCATTTTCTAGCTCGTCTTTCTTAATAACTTGGTTTAAAAAATTATTGCCCATGCTTTTAAAATGACTTAAGTTACTCCTACTATGCATTGGTTGGTTTTCCTCTATTTAGTCCATGCAAGTGATAAATTTTGCAAGAATGATGGTGTTTTCTTTGATGTGAAGAGGAAATATAAAGACTAGTGTTGTCATTGATGTCAACTATGGGATAAATATTTTGAGAATATTGAGAAAATTATGAAAAGAGGAAAATAGGTTGAGGTTGTGCATGTGTAGCTGAGACTTGAGAAAGTTTTGTGAGTACATGGAGCTGTGTATGTGGAGGATCATCATGGAAAAAATTGGCCCTTAAGTGGCGATAAAATTAAGAAAATCAGAGTAAGGCAACTTGACGTAAAAAAATGAATAAGTTATCTATATTATTTAAAAAATATGTAACAATTAAATTTGTAGAAAATTTAATGTTGTTTCTAAAATACTAGGTTTATTTTTTACTTTTTAAAAACTATTTGGTGAAAATTTAATATTTCAATGCAGTAGTACTTAAATTTTAGGGAAAAAAAGAAGAAGTAGATGTCTGTCTGACCACCCTAACCACAATAATATGATAATATTTTTTTATAATATTTTAGATATAAGTAGGGGACTCATGTACAGATGTGATGCATATTTTTTTGTAATAATTTTCCAAGTAAAAAATTATTTATGAATTTTTATTACATATTTTAAAAACTATAATAACTTGTATGTCTAGCCACCTTAACTTGGTAAAAAATTCATGACATTAAATTTTATTTTTTAATCCTATAGTATGCAAAGCACAGAATTTGATGCATGTTTTAATTTAAAAAACTGTGACACCGTTTGAAATTTATAGATGTTTTTCAATCAACCTATCAATCACGACTTCAGTCGTAATTCAAAAATAAAATGAATAATACTTATTTATTAAATTCAAAGTAAATCATAATTTATATTGGTGGAAATTAGAGAATTTCCTTTCAAAACCATTTTTGTTTCATCAATTTTGGGTAAAAAACAATTCGTCAACCACATGGGCCATCATATCACTTAGATATCGCCACTTTTTGGTCCATTATGATCTTTCACATACCCAACTATTTTTTTTTTCTAGAGTTAAAAGATGAGGTGATGAGCTGAGATGATGATTCTTGTACTTGGTTTCCATGTTATTTTGAGAAAAAATAATAAACTGGGTGAACTATGTTGTGCAAATGATCATAGGTTGCTTTATATTATGCTTTACATTATTTTTGTGTTGATGTTATGCTTGTGTATATATTACATGTTATTCAAGGTTGGTAGAGGTTTCTATACTCAGAATTTGGGTTGTTGGATTGTTTTACAGTGCAAGATGTATTTGCCAGTGTTTGAGCTATTTGTTTAGTAATGTTTTATGTTGTCCAGGAAAAATGTATTTCCTCCACATTTCTCCACTAGTTCAATTTATGTTGTGCGGCTTTGCGAAGTTAATTATAATGTATCTATATTTTAGTTTTAAGGATTTTACTTGATTTGATGCAGTACCATGTAAGTTTCAGTTATCATTGTGCAAATAAGGGTTATCAATTGTCCTAAGTCAACTTATTTGTTGATGCGATCTTGGATGACAAATTTGATGAATCTTAATATGTTCATGGATTGTTATGGATTTAATTAAAGTAAATTATTACATCATTAAAAATTTGCTTGAGCTGAGGAAGTGTCTACTTAATGTTTATGGTGATTTGTATGAGTGTTGGTTGACCTTGTGTTCAAAACTACTTGTGAGTCTTATGGAAGTTTGTTGAAGTGTTTTGTGATCTATTTGGGTCCTAATTAAGATTATATCTAGGTTTCCTTTCATTTCTATCCACCATCATAATGTTTAGGTGCTGACATAGTTTGTATTTGAATGTATAACATCTAGTGGTTGACATTAGAGAAAGTTTTGTGGTAGATTTTGATATAAATATGAATGGTGTTGATGCAAGAGGAAGCAAGGAAAGAGTAAGAATAAAGATAGATGTAAATTATGGTGAGAGTAAAGTGTATGTGATGATAATTTGAGCATAATTGTGTGAATTCCATCTTAGAGTTCTAAAGGCAGTGAGCTGAAGGTATCTGATATATTTCATGTAAGACACCAAAAGTGGGAAAAATTATGGTGGAATCTTTGTTGCATTGAGAAATGTTTCTCTATGTAACATTATTCTTCTATCTTCTTCTATTATTTCATTGGAAATGAGCCCTAGTTCTAATCCTTTCTAGACAATGCATCCTATTTTGTTAATGAGCCTCTTTGTAATTATTTTTTGATTAAATATATTGTGAGATAATCCTCACCATGGTTTCCCCCTCATTGGTTTTTTCATGTAAATATAGTGTTCTTCTTTGAGTGGTACATTGTGATTTTATTTTATGTTATCTATATTTCATATTTAATTTATTTGACATAATAAGGACTTAGTGAATTTTTTTGGATCTAATTACTATTGAGGATTTTGAAGGTTTAATTTTCTATAACTGATTCACTCCCCCTCTTAGTTGTCTTGTTCATTTCAAAAATTTGTATCAGAGCAAGGTTCCTAGAAGAAGAGCTTAACTTCTTGAGGTAGATTAGGTGGCATAAATTATGCATTTTGGAAAACACAGATGAAAGGATATTAAATTGAGAAGGCTTATCAGAATACATACACTCCAACTGTGAATGGTCCAAGTACAAGTGCAGAGATCAAGGTGCATGAGATCAATGCTAAGTTAGGGTACATTATTACAAATAGCATTTCAAAAACTGAATTAGTTAAACTTGTGGGTTTGATTACTGATAAAGAAGTTTGGGACAAATTAGAAATAATTTATAAAGGAGATCTAAAAGGAAAGCAAGAAAAGTTGTAGATCTTGAGGGCACAATTTGAAATGGTGCAGATTTTTTAGGATGGAGTGGTTAAAAGGCTACATTAAGAGAATTTATGACCTTGTAAGTGATATGAGAGGTCTTGGCATGACGATTAAAGGATCTAAAGAGGTCTTTTCAATTTTTAGAGTGAAAAGGTATCTGCTATTGAGGAAATATTTGAGTTTGATAAATACTCCATAGATTAGTTGATTGGTAATCTGACTACATTTAAAATGAGAAGATTATAGAAAGGAACAAAAGTAGACACTACTTTCAAAGCTGTTAAATTAGAGAAGGTTGAAGGATCAGGTGAAGAAGATCTTGATGATATTGAAGCTAACTTCATGAGAAAGATGAAAAAAGTCACTAGTAAGTATCAAGGTAAATTATCTTTCAATTTTTTTAGCTATGCTAGTATATGTCGTTATGCTTCTAGATGTCCAAAAAGAGATGAAAAGAAAAAACATAGAGAAGCGAAAGAAAATAAAGGAAGGATGATAATGAAAGATTACAATGTGAGAGAAGATGTTGGTATTTCTGATGATGAATTTGATTATGGAGATTTTGATTATAATGAATGTTTGGTTTTGGTTATAAAAGATGAATCTGGTTCTACTAACCCTAAAATTTGTGTGAAGGAAAATATACCAGAGAAGAAGCATAAGATTCAACCTACTTTGATTTGTATTTTTCACATCAAAAAATATAACAATTATTTGGTTGTTGATAGCACTATTCAAATCATATTACTGGAGCTAAAAGTAAGGTTTTTAAACTTGAGAAATTTTATGGAGGATTAGTTAAATTTGGAGATGATTCAGGAGCTAAGATTTGGGGAATAGGTTCAATTAGTTTTGAAGGAAAGCATAAAAGTGACAATATTTACTATGTTAAGGGCTTGAGACATAATATCTTGAGTGTTGGAAAAATGTGTAGTAAATATTTTAAATATTGTGTTTAAGGATGAAACTTGTGAGATCAGGAAAGGATCCAAAACTATGAATGTTGTGGGTAAGAGAACAAAAGGAAACATGTATCAACTTAAGGATGTTGATGCTAATTAATTTATTTCATAGGTTAATTATAGTTGGTTATGGAGTTCGATGATGCGTCACATAAATTTTGATAATTTGGAAATAATTTTTTTGGTTCATGTTGTGAGATATTTACCTAAGATCATAAAATATATCAATCTTGTTTGTGAGAGCTTTCAATTTGGAAAAACAACAACAGTTAGATTTTAGGGAAAAGAACAATCTACTACTAGACTGCTGGAATTAGTGCATATAGATATTTGTGGTCCTACAAGGGTGAGAAGTCTACAAAGTGACCGGTAATTTATTCTTTGAATTGATGATTACTCTAGAATGACATGGGTTACTTTTCTTAGAGAGAAATATGATGCACTTTATAAATTTAAGGAATGTAAATATTTGGTTGAGAATGAAATGTATTTGAAAATAAAGTGTTTGAGGTATGACAAAGGTGCTGAATTCACCTCCAATGAGTTTAACATTTATTTTTAATTTCATGAAATAAAGAGGCATTTCTTTTCCCCTAGAACTCCTCAACAAAATCGAGTTGTTGAGAGAAAAGGTAGAACTATTCATTAAGTTGCAAGGATTACGATGAAAGAGGAAAATATATTTGAGTTATACTAGAGAGAATCTATTCACATTGGTATTTACATACTTAATATATTTCAAGCCAGAGCTAATAGTAAAAAGACTCATTATGAGTCATGGTATGGAAAGATTCCTACTGTGATGTACTTTAGAGTGTTTGGAACAAAATTTTATATCAAAAGAGATTATGAAAAATTAGGAAAGATTGATGAAAGGTCTGATGAAGGTATTCTCATTGGATATTATATTAAGAACAAATTTTATAGATGTTACAAAAAAAGGATAGTTGAAATTGCAAATGTTAAAGTTGATAACAACTTGCAGAATTTTATTTTAGTAGATGGATATGTGTTCTATGAACCTTATTATAGAAGAGTAGAATGAATAATTGATGAACAAGATGTACAAAATGAAGAGGAAGAATCTATAGAGAAGACCCCTAAAACCCTTAAGTATGTGAAAAAGAATAATTTTTAAGATAAGATCATTTGAGATAAGAGGAAAGGTGTATTGACAAGAAGCAAATCTACTGAAGTCGAAATAAATTTTTGTTTACTCTCTAAAGTTGAACCTATATCTTTCTTCTATCATAACATAAGTGCAATAAAAATTTCAAGGAATCCAGTGACGTATGCATGGGAAAAGCATATATCTATCAGATATCACTTTCTAAGAGAGAAGGTCATGGAGAATGAAGTGACGCTTGACTATGTTCCTACAGAGGATTAGATTGTTGACATATTTACTAAGGCTCTTC
Source organism: Sequoiadendron giganteum (assembly GCA_007115665.2). Lineage (NCBI taxonomy): Eukaryota > Viridiplantae > Streptophyta > Pinopsida > Cupressales > Cupressaceae > Sequoiadendron > Sequoiadendron giganteum. Next base: position 409,823,122 of record CM021100.1, on the reverse strand, counting down.
CTAAGGATATTTTTGAGTAACCTAAGGAGAAGTTGGGGTTTATTTCCCCTCCTTTCTTGAACTAGATGCATATAGAGGTACATCAGTCTAGAAGATCTATCTATCTATCTCTTTTTTGGAATGATGGTTGGTGGCTACCCCTCAAGGGGAGTAGGTAGTATAATGCATTGTCATTGTGTTGTTGATTCAGTTGGGTGTAATCCTAAAGGGGAGTATTTAGAGAAGGTTTTGTGGTTTAGTGTTAAAAAGAGAGAAAAATGATAAACATTTTATCCTTTTCCATTGATGTCAAAGGGGGTGAGAAATAAATGTGAAAAAAAAAAACGTATCTTCTCATGGGGAGAAGATCACTTGAGGAAAAAGACAAATAACGTTCAAAAATGTTATTTGGTTTTTGTTGGATTTTTGCATCGTATGTTGCCATGAATGAAAATGGGGGATATTTTTGCAATATTTATTGTGTTTTCATTGATGTCAACAAGAATTCTACTAACATGTGTTACCACTAACGTCAACTATGGGATAAAGATGTTGAGGATATTGAGAAAATTGTGAAAAGAGGAAAACAGGTAGAGGTTGTGCATGTGTAGCCGATACTTAAGAAATTGTTATGAGTACATGGAGGTACTATTTTTTTGGAGAGTTTGAATATGAGGTAATGAGCTAAGAAGATGGTTGTGGTAATTGATTTCCATCTTCTTTTGAGAAAGTTTAATAAACAGAGTAAACTCTATTGTGTAAATGATCATAGAGTACTTAGTATTATGCTTTGCATTATTTATATGTTGATGTTATGCATGTGTGGATCTTACTGGTGATTCAAGGTTAACAAAGGTTTCTATATTTAGAATTTGGATATTTGGATCATTGTACAGTGCAATATATTATCACCAGTGGGTGAGTTGATTGTTTAGACATGTTTTTTTCTATCTAGGAGAAACTTATTTTCTCTATGATTCTTCATTAGTTAGATTCATCCTATGTGGATTTTGAGAAGTTTCTTATAATGTATCTCTCTTTTTGGTTTAAATTTTCTACTTGATTTGATGTAGTACAATGTAATTTTTAGTTATGAGTGTGCAAATAAGGGTTATTAGTTATCTCGAGTTAAAGTATTTGTTGATGTAATCTTGGATGATATCTTTGATGAATCTTAAGATGTTCATGGATTATTTTGGATTGAATTCAATTAAATTATGTTGTCCAAAAATTTTGGCTTGTATCTAAGGATGAGTGTACTTAATGTTTATGGTGTTTTGCATGGGTGTTGGACGACCTGGTGTTTAACACTACTTGTGAGGCTTGTGGAAGTGTGTTTAAGTGTATGGGGATTTATTTGGGTTCTAATTAGGATTTTATATAGGTTTCCTTTCATTCCTATCCACCACGAGAATGTTTAGGTGCTGACCTAGTTTGAATTTGAATGTATAACGACTAGTGGCCGACATTGGAGAAAGTTTCAAGTTAGAGTTTGACATAAATAAAAATGGTTTTGATATAAGAGGAAGAATCATGATATATGAAAATTGTGATCTGAGTAATGTGTATGTGATGCAAATTTGAGTAGAGCAAGATGAATTATATGTTAGGTTTCTAAAGGCAGTGAAATGAAGGCATCCAAAAATTTCATTCGAGAGTGTGAAAGTGTGCAAGAAATAAACTGGTTGACTATTTGTTACATTGAGAAGTGTTTCTTTGTGAAAAATTCTTCTTCTATCTTCATGTATTCATTTTATGGAAGTTATCCTTGGTTGTGAGCCTTTTTGGATAGTGTTGTTAGGAATAAGGTATCTCAACCTTGAATAATTCCTATTCTTATTATTTATTTTGTAAAATGTGTTTCTTGCAAATAATGTAATTAACTGTGAGTGTACATGTCTAGTTGGCATGTTGATGTGTCACTCCACTTGATGTGTCAGCATCTTGAATTCCTATGAAAGGAGATCATGGCTGAAACGGTTATGACGGATTCCTATGACACATAAGAGCTATTTCTAGAAGTTTCAATGATGGGTGAAGACATGCAAGACATGTGGCAACTGATAAAGTTGAGTACTATACACTCTTCCACGATAGTGGGGTTCAAGTTCCTATTTTTTTGGAGAATGGTAAAACCCTAATACGGCTATCCTTGGAAGTTTCCCTAAAAAGGAAAGTGCATGATATAAGCATTTTTTAGGGTTATAGATTATGATAGAAAAAGAGTGTATTGTTGGTATGATTTTGTGCTACTATATTTGTCTTTGAGTGTCGATTGTCTCCTGAAAGAACTTGCATTGCAAGTGTGTTGTAACTGTTGTGTTGAAGATAATACGTTGTGCAAGTTTTGGAGTGCTGGGGTTTTTTATCGAAAGGTTTTCCTAAGGGTAAATCATTGTGTCATTCTCTATTTTCTGTATGCTGGTATATGACTGCAATATCATTGTTAAAGTAGTTAACGAATTTGAAATTGTAAGGATTTAAAAGAATTTGCACAATACTTTCCATTAGAGATTAGAGTAGGAAGTTGTTTCCGCACCCGAGTTTCCTTACAAGTGTGTCCTATTTTGGTGGTGAGCCTCTTTCTACAAATTTTTCAATTGCTTATATTGTCAGCTAATCCTCACTATGGTTTTTCCCTCATTGGAGTTTCCATGTAAATCTTGTGTTCTTATGTGTGTGGTTTTGTTATTTTATTTATTTTTATATGTATTTAATATTTTATTAATCTAGCAAAATAAAGACTTAATGAAAGTTTATGGATTTTCTTATTGTCGAGGGTTTTCAAGGTTTAATTTGCTAAAGTTAATTCACCTCCCTCTCAGGTGTCTTGTTCATTTCAATATACATGTCTCTTTGTAATTTTATCACTGATTTTATTATGCAATGCATATTATATTGTGTGATGCTTAATATTGTGATCATGTGACATTGTTATTGCTTGGTTATACACCACTTGTGTCACACGAGGGTCCTCAATGATCACTCCTCATTAGAATTATATTGTTCTAGTCCTTCACATTATCTTAAAATTTTAATTTCTTAGAGCTATCATATTGTGATATGATGACACATGCTCTTGAAATGTCATGGGCTGGATATTTCTCTTTTTTCTTTGAAATAAGCTCTTTTTAGTTTATCTCAATGAGATGCTATATCACACTCTTATTCCATATCCCAAGAGGTTAATGGTAGTGCACGATGAAGCTATGATTGTACAAAATCATGATTTTTGTCCCTATTAGTGTCATAGAGGTCCAAGTATCAAATTTCCTCAAAATATTTATGTTGATTATGGGGTAACTAAAAACACATGTAATTTTGTTGTCTATTTGCTATCTCCTCATTCGTTTGAATTCTTGAGTTCATGCAATTTTATTTTAGATATTTTTTTTAATAAAGAAAAAGGTTGTCATCACTATTTATTTATCTTTCACCAAATGAATAGTAATGGGTAATATTCAAAGAAAAAATAACTAGCTTCAAATAATATATTAACTATATATGAGTATTAATAGTGAAATTGACTAATATTTTCTAAGATTTCCTTGATTTTTCATTAAAATGGATTTTTTTGAGTTTGTTCATATCTCCAAGTTTAGCTAATTTCATCAAATTTAAATAATCAAATATTTCTAGTGTCTTAGAAGCACAATTAGGGTTCCAATAAATTTGTTGATAAGTCATAGAAATATCACCCTAATTTACAAAATGGTGGCTTAAATTGAATGTTATAGCAATATTAGGGTTTTTATAATATTATGTGTCAGGTGTTTTATAAAGGTTTCTATGTTCAAGGAGTAAAGTAAATATTTTTTATTAGATATAGGGTTGTTGTGTTATATAGGAATTATTAAGTAGAATTACATTTGGATGTGTTTCAGAGGATATATAAATAGAAGTCTATAGTGGAATTTATCAAGTAAAATATGTCTAAATATTTATGAAGAGAAGATTTATATTATTATTTAAATTTATAGCTACGAATATACATTGGTGATAATAAATTAAGTCCTTCCAAGGTTTAGAACACATTTTAAAATGACAAATCTTAAGAATTAAATAATGTATTATTAATTATATTATGTTCTCATGCTTGGATATAAATATATACAAGGAATTTATCTATTTTCTTTGTGTTATTCTACAATTCCTTCTCATTAAATATGTGAATTAATCTAGTAAGGAAATATATTATTAAAGGTGTTTATTGTTTGGTGATATTTTTGATAGGAATGCCTACATAGGTTTGTGGAGCCTAAAGTGTGCATTGATTTCATATCTTTTTCATGGGTCATCCTCTTATTGTTCTTTATCTTTAGATATTAGAATTGCTTAGAGGATTTTAGGAAATAGTTGTAGAAACAACCAAAACAAAATTAAAGGTAATAGTATGTTCCTAATTACATTACAATACCACACATACCAAGTAACTAGTTTTTCCTTTCAACTAGAAACTATAGAAAGCCTGATTGTATTGAAGAGTCACACGGTTCCTTTTCATTTATCCATATAATATTGAAATACTTGAGAAAAAATGCACATTAGTTTTTTGACTAGTAAATATTTTCCGTACAGCTACCAAATTCTTCCTACACAATGTTTTATAACAATCAATAATTTTCTCAATATTATGCACTTTAGATCATTAAAATTCCTCACCTTTTGATTCAAATATATTTCCTTAAATCAAAGAGAGTACAGAGAAACACACTAAATTTCTCCCACTAGATTATACTAAATACAATAAAAATACATTATAATATGTGTTCAATCTTTCAACAAACGTCCTCACCAAAAAATGAGATTATCACAAACTATTCAAACATATCGATTGGTATTAAATAACATCTAAATTATAAATTTATATATACATAACCAATAATTAATTATCATGTGATTATTCATTAACTTATATATATGACACAATGAATTTTGATGGAACTAAAACATATAAGCACTTCTATAATGGATTGTATTAGACCGCCCATGTGATTTGATATGACCATAAAATATTCTCAATATTTTTTTCAATTGTTATCAATTTATCACTTTAATAAAGAAAAGGGGATTCTCTAGTTTTATTTAATAATTTGAGAGAAGGAGAATCTCTAACAAGGAATATAATGAAAGAAAAAATAATCAAATATTAAGGTTCAACATTTTTATATCATTTAAGAGAACAAAAATATATTCAAGTCACTAAAAAAACTTCAACATAACCAAGACTAAATAAAAAAATGCATCTAAAGTATACCACTTAATATTATAGAATTTGATTTAAACCTTGATCCCCAAAATGAAAAATTATGTCACTATATAGACCCTCACAAATATTCTTGTTAATATAGAATGAAAAATGAGTGTAAATGAGAAATAATCTTAGGAACACTAAAAATGAATTTCCCTATGGAATTTTTTTATTATAAATGGATATTAGCAAGCCGAATACAAATTATAGTGTTGATTTTTTTTGAAATACATATTGAAATTAGGAAAACATGAATTAAGAGAGAAGCCTTATCCACATGGATAATTTTTATTTTTTTAATGCGTTAGTATTTTTAGGTATTAGTGATCCAAGTTGTAATTTTACCAAGTCTATGAAAATAGGTGGAACTTAAAGATGAACTTCATTTGTAAATAATGGTGATCTTCCTCAAAAATTGAAGGCCCATCTAAATAACAAAAAAACTATAAACCAACTTGATCAAATGATATTAATATTGTGAATACAAATGTTAACAATAGTAGCTAAATATTTAAAATTCATGAATAGAATACATAATTGTATACAATGATTGAAGGAGATAAAAAAAAAATAGTTAGAACTTCCACATTATACAAGAAATATATATGACCTAAACTAGTCATGGAAGACAACTTTGTTTAATGAATTAGTACCATTAGAAAATAAAAAACTTGATAAAGTTATTTTTACAACATAAACCTAATCAGTTAGATGTTACCCCCAAATTTCATTTACAATATTTGAGGTGAGCGTTTGAGCATGTGCATGCCCATGTTTGGTGTTATTTTTACAAAACAATAACATATTATTCCACAAATATTTGTGATAAATTTGACACTATTACCACCAACCCCAATGTTCTCCTAAGTATTTAAAGAATCATCATTATGAGGGAGTGAGATAAAATAGAAAAAATATTAGGGAACTAACATGAGGAAAGAAGATGAAAAAGATAAGTTACATTTACAAAATCACTACAAAATTTAGGAACAATAAATCTCTTCAAAAAATTAGCAATATGAAATGACAACAAAACCTTAGAAGAAAATGGGACCAATAGGGACATAAGAGAAATAAACAGGTATTAGATTCCTTCCAAAATCTATCCCAACAAAGTTCCCTTTAGATGTTAGAGATGATGAATAGTATCGCATATCAAAGAAAGGGAAGGTGAGAATAGTACAAGTAAAAGAGGTAAGATGGTTAGGAAATTTGGGAGCTCATTAAATGCTCCAAAAAAAAAAATTCACTTCATTACAAGAAGTGGGGAATATTCCATCAAAATCCAAAATGTTTTATTTATTTCAACAATAATTTTCATTTCCATCATCCTTTATATCACAAAAGGAAAATTTCAACAATGTGCACCCTATGTGGTGGTGGGGATTTATTCTAGTGAAGATTTAATATCTTTCAAATTATTTATAAATCTTACCTTTCTATTAAATATTATCACAAATGTATGTCAATATGTATAACACATTAAAATTAAAATCTTATCTCGGTTCCAGATTAGAAGTTTTCAGAATTCAAGAGATTAATTCTAATTAATAATTGAAACAAATAAAAATGGAAACTTGAGGTCCTCATGTATAGAACGTATGATTTTGATTATAGTGATGTGTTGTGTGTTTTACTAAGTTTCATTAAAGAGGGAGATCAACAAGGTGAATAGATTTAATAACAACCCTAAATGTGAACCAATCAGACTAGAATATCCTTCTTTTGAGACTTAGGAAGGGACTAGAAACTATTTGAAATGATTCAGATAATTAAACTATATTACCTAATTTTATAAATCCAATATTCCAAAGACACATAAATTGAAACATTAAATTTCAGGAAAATCTGAGAAGTATTGGAGATTATGCACCTTTCATAAAAAGCATGATCTAGCATGCAAAATAGGAAACATATTCCTATAGCCATATGGTTCCCTTGAAGGGGGTATTGATATTTATTTTGTAGTCCTCTAATGTTGGATTTGACATTCTTCTTCCCAATAGTGCATTTATTGAAATTTCATTAGCTAATTTTGTAGGTCAATTTATGTGGCTTGATAACTTCTATGGCTTTGAATGTAACAATTGACAACTTGTCCATAATATTTCTTCAATCATATTCAAACCTATCATCTACACATTCAAAGAGAAAGAAAATATTGGGGCATTTAGGGGCTAGCCTTGTTGAAACATCATGTAATTATTTCCACTCACACAATGGCAATGCTAATGACAAAATTGATAATTAAAAAACAAGGGACTTTTAGTACTAAACAGTACAAACCCAAGGTAAGATACAAATTAAAAGGACCTAATGAGATTCACTATCTATAAGTAGGATACATGAAGATTTGAAAATTATAACATAAGTTGAAAATACACTCTATTGACCGAGACATTAGATCTCATTTATCTTCATTTTTTATAAATCACTATTGCATTGCATTCTCGCACATCACAACCCACTCTATGGACTTGCAACTGATTTGACCTTTCCTTTATATCCTTCTCAAGTTCAAAAAATATCATTTCGATTAGTGAGAACATAATACAAACATGGATCTCAATAATTCAAGCATAAAAACATAATGAGGTCCTATCTAGAAGATAGAGAGGATAAATAATATTATTACATCTTCCAATGTGATAAGAAAAACACACATGGTGATGTAAATCAATCCAAGTCAGAAACAAGGAAACATGTAAAAGGAACATGTAGCACATTACTATTTGGGCTAAAAACACATCTTCAATTTAATTTAAACAATGTGGCTCTAAAAAAGATAGGTTGGGACCCATGTACATCTGAAGACAACTTCATATGGTAGCACAAACCACCAAGAACATAAAATAATCAAGAGAAAAAGCCTTATTTTCTAGACATCCACAAATTACCTAGAAAACCTACGCAAAACAATATGCAACACCAAATATATCAACCATTGATGTGTGGAACATAGAGAGATGTTCCATGAACATCAAAAAATGCTTCTAGAAAATTATTTTACACTTTCATTCTACAAATAGCCATCATAAACCAAACATAAGAAAAAATTCATCCCAAAAGCACAAAATGCACAACTAAGAGATCAAACAATAACAAACTAACTTGAGGTACACTTCTGTGGGATAAGGGGGATTCATTGCACATGATTCTCTTTGTTCTCAAAAGAATCCTAGGGAAAAAAATTCCCTTATCCACCTCAACATAGATATAATAAAGAAATTGCAAAGAAAGTATATCCATGTTAATTATCAGAAAAGACTACTTTAGAACTTAAAACTGAAAAAGCTTCTAGATTTTTTCCTTTGATAGAGGACCTCTTAGCCAAAGGACTACAACATAGATTTAGGATGCTAGTTTGGCGTGCTAGATTCCAAATGATGTGTTGGCTTCATAAGAAACAAGGAGATTGAGGACTCAAATGGGTAAACTAGAGCTTCACATTTTAAGCCTGATCTGAGGTACATTTAGTGGAATAACAAGATGAAGAACATAAAATGGAAGAAAACACAAAGATAAGAAAGAGGAAGCTTATGAAAAATTGAATTTCTAAATCTCCACTCTAAACTCCACTTTAACAACTTTCATAGAAGATGAATGAGGAAAAATATTAGGGTTGTATAGGGGCTTGTCACAGTCAAACCCCCGCTTAAATGTTCCCACCTCCACAAGAAGCCAAATAGATAGAGAGGATAATTGAAATAGACAAATGGAAGTGGTGAAAGAAATCCCCTCTTCAGGAGGAGAACACACACCACCAAGTAGTAAATGAGAAAACAAATCTAATCTATCCACAAATAGAAGAGTTAGAGCCTTACCAATAGGCCTCGGCCCCCTCTTGAACACAAATACACACTATTGAATGACTTCTAGAGAGATTTGGTTGTTGGAGGGACCTTATTTTGATAGAGATTCACTTGTAGAAGTGTAGTTGCCAAGAGTAGAAGAGATTGAGAAGTAAAGTTGAGGAGAGAAGCTGGAATGAATGAATGAACCACCAAAATGAGAGAAAAGGAGGATTTTAATTGCATACAAGATAAAAAAGAGTTGTTACACCCAAAGACTTGGATGTAGGGACCTGTGTTAAGAGCCAAGATTCAATATTCCCCATTTCAAACTTAGAAAACCACTAGACACTAGTATGTCACACACACACGTCTGTGCACTGCGCAGGTGTCCAAAACACAACTTTTTTTGGAAAAAGGTCACTAGGCTATAGTTGCTTCACCATTGGATCACATGGAACAGGAATCATGAAAGTGTTAAAATGTGAAATTTCCCCTACGTGCAATTATGTGACGGTAAAATTTTCCCCTACTTTAGTGGGCTCAATTTTGGGAAAAATCGATGACACTAAAGTAGAAAATAAAACTTTCAACCAAACATCAAGTTTTATAGATCTACATGCTAAAAGAACATATTTCAGAGGTCACAGAGGTCGAGTCAACTAGTACTCAAGATACCCCCAATGATCAAACTTAAGAAGAAGTGTAGGACTTGTCATGAAGAATAATGCAAAATATTAGTCTACATAACTCAATTCTAAGTTAGTCCCAAAATTTAAAAGAAGCGACAATGATGAGAAGAATGATCAAGAAAAAAATTGATGATTCAAAAGAAAAATATGTTAAAGAGGTGAGTATTTGTCCCCTCATGATTTTTCCCCCAAATAGGTGGGGTAAAATTAAGAGAAAAAAAGGAGCCACAAAGTCTAGGAAAAATGGGCCTTGGGGTTCCTATATATACATAACTTGGCCCCAAGAAGGGTCATTTGCACTATTCATCGTGAGGATTTTATTGAGTTTTGTGATAGAAAACTCATCAAAATTCCAAGAAAATGTGACTACGAGAATTTGAGGCTAGATCATCTATGTGCAGACATTTTTGAGGGTTTAGAGGTTGACAAGGTAGGCCTCAAAACCACCTCATTTAGCATATTTTTGTAGTGTTGATGTCCTCGATTCAAACATGTCTTCGGTGCGCACTAGAATCGAGGACTAATGATGTCATCCCAAGGATGCGATGGTTTACAAGGGATGCACTACTATCCCTACACCAATAGTAGAAGATCAAACACTTGTGTGGAACAGGGACCTCCATGCGACGTGCACATGTCTTATAGGATTTTTTGATAATTGTTCCTTAATCAGCCATGTACTGACTTAAAATATTTCTCTTTTCTATTGGGGTATCATGATATTTGAGAGCACCCCAGAGGGTGGGTTCTATACCTACTTTGAGATGAGAGGGACTACCTCATAGATGATGAGGTCACCCATCTATAGTGTTTAAGGTCTCTGGCATGTGTACACCATGCCATAGATTTTATATCATGACATGATGCTAGTGGTATTGATGGAGAGACTGGACTCCACCACCTTGAGCTTCCAATTTTTATGGAAGAGATGACCATCACTCTAGAGGATATATACTACATACTTGATCTCCCCATCTGTGGTTGATGGGTGGATGTTGATGACACAAGATTAGTACAGGAGTGATCAGATAGGGTCTGATACTACTCTTTCTAGAAAAAGGGCAAGGATGCGACTAGGCACATATACACCTTGTTGTTTGATTAGGCTCAGATCACTTCCCCTTTGTTATTTCATATCATGGTGGTCACTATTGCTACACATGTCACCATAGATGCATGAGGCTCTCACCTCCATGAGGGGCCTCATCAACATCATCTCAGATATGGTGGAGCAACACATAGTGTTTTCATGGGGGTTAAAAATGCTTGCACACCTCTACGAGGAGCTCAATCGATACATCCTATATATGAGTACCACAACCTAACTATGTGCATGCTCTTGTAGGTGTGGGATTTTTCCCACATCATGCACACAAGACTAGAGAGATACCTGCACATATGATACTACACTGTTCAAATTTCCCACTAGTACGATCTCACTTGGTAGTGGATCCATTTTGACCTGCAGCTCTTGCAATTATAGTTTAACACCTTGATCACAAATAGGATCAGATGGACACCCCACTAGTTTTTTTGGTGGGTGGATAATGGAAGGTTCCTCTAAAAAATGCAACGTGACTAATTCATTCTCAGTCAAAGATATTTTTATCATGACTTACTACTAGAGATAGGTCATACAACAACATAAGAAGATACAGACTATTCCCCCTCCTATCCACACATACACTCAAGGTGTACAGAGTGTCGAAAGGCTAGGGGACTATCTACATCCCACCTTAGCAGATGTTTTCATTTTGAACGATGAGGTCGATGACAATGATTCACCCACAGTGGGCATGATGGACAATATTAGTGTGACTCATGAATTTTTTGGTGTGGTGGGAAGTGCACCATCCCACGCCATCTTTCCCAATAGATTCCCCCATGGGAGATATCAGTACATAGGATGATGTGTCACCACAACCACCTAGGTAGAGGTGTTGAAATAGTGGAGTGAGCAAGTGGAGGAGCAATAGAAGGAGGACCAAGAGCAATCCAAGGAGGTTCGGGCAACATCACCAAGCTCGAGGTTGTGGTAGATGATGTCTTCTCCTCAACATGCCACTTTAGTCTCATTGGCGCAACTAGCCCTCATAGCATTTGAGACAACTTCTGATGCTGGTGGCATGGGCATGAATGCTCCTCCTCCCTGTGACCCATTGTGGCAGCCAGGGGACCAAGGTGTGAAAGTTTTTTATGCTATTTCAATTCAGTACCTTTAGTTGTTTATCTCATGTTTATGTATATCATGATTTGTTTTTAGTATCTATACACTTCATGGTACTCGTATACATTCTCTTTTTATGGTTGCAATGAATACTCAAGGATGGACTAGGTTCTTCACCAAGTGCATATCAGAGGTGGCCCTGTCATACCTACCTAGGGGGTTGTCCTACATGTGTACCAGTTGATATTAGTAGGATTCCATGTCCACCCTTTTGATTTGGTAGCATGCCTAAGGATTTCCTATGAGGAGGCATAGGTCGAGATAGTGTAGAGGACTATTTATGCTAGCACATTCTAGGGGCAATGTGACTAGCTTTTGAGGGAGTTGCAAACATCACTTGTAGAAAGAGACACAACTATTATGAGCGATAATATCATCAAGAAGGCATGTGACACCCGATAGACCCATCTTGATGACCTTAGGGTACATTCGACAATCATGATTCTAGTAGGTGATGAACGATTGCAGTAGGAGCTCATCCAGATCCACATGTAGATATGCTACCTCTAGGGAGAGATCAAGGGGATGCAAGCAACAATGTCTGCCTCATGTTCACATCGCTCCAGATCTATCTCCAGTATGGATCCCCACCTACACCTATAGCTAGAGCTAAAGGTCTCTTGGAGGCATATTCCCAGGCCTTAGAGAGCCTCCTTTTATACATCATTTTTTATAGCCATAGTACATATTTGTAGATATTTTTTGTATACAAATTGATACATATATATAAAATCTAATCATTTTTTGATGAGAGTGGCCTGATACATGTAGATGAAATTTAATATATATATATATATATATATATATATACATGAGATACTAATTCTGATATTATGGAATTGTTTACCTGATGTGTATAGATGTATGTTAATTAAATACAATAATGATCTAATATCCTAGAAAGAGGAGAACTGAGTAAGCAAAGACAAAGAAGGTCTCCATACCAAGAAATCTTACTTTTCTTAGCTAGATAGGTTCCTATGATTTCATTCACATTAAGCTCAGGGTCACCTAGTATACATAGATTTCTTATTTTTAGTGTGATTGCGACACACAAGATAACAATGAGATCTTTGTACTCAACAATGTTGTTGGTGAAAGGAAAGTCCAATTGGAAGGAGAGAGGGACCGGCTTACATTTAGGTGAGATTAGAGCCACACCCGCTCTAGATCCCATGTAACATCTCAACCCATCGAAATAAATTTTTCATTTAAGGTCATGACTAACTATAAAAATATTCTCATTAAGAAATAAGTCCAAACCTAGGAAGGAGCGAGATGAGGGATTGTTCACGAGTTGATCAAAAACTTCCTGACCCTTTATTAACTTATGAGTAATAAAATTTATGTCAAACTTATAAAACACCATCACCCATTTTGCTAACCTCCAAACAAGTTCAACACTGGAGAACAAATGTTTTTGAAAATCACTTTTTACAATAACATGTGTCTCAACATGAAGAAGTTTGTGCCTTATCTTCTACATTGCAAAGAAAAGTGCAAGGAATTTACTCTCCATGGATGAACAACAAATTTAATAATCAACCAGTACATGCCTAATGTAGTAGAATACTCTCTCTTTCCCTGCATCATCATACTGGTTGAGCAAAGATCCCAAAGCATATGGTGATATCACAAGGTAGAGAAGAAAGGGTCTATCCTCCATAGTTGGCATTAATATAGGAGGATTGGCCAAATAGGTTTTGATTGATTCAAAATATTTTTGGCACTCTTCATCCCACACAAAATGAACATATTTCTTTAATAAGCGAGTGAAAGGAAGGGTAGAATCAGATAATTGAGATATGAATCTATGAATTCCCTAAATCTTCCCTCGTAAACTTTACAACTTATTAATGTTCCTAGGTGGGGGCATGTTAACAATTAAATCACTATTATTTGTGTCAACCTCGATTCCACTAAATCCAAACACTTTGCCCACTTCTACACCAAAGATACACTTGAGAGGATTAAGCCTAATCTTATAGAGTCGAATCCTTTCAAAAATAAGACAAAGGTTTTCCACATGATCCTGATGGGTTATAAATTTTTCCAAGATTTCATCAACATAATCTTCTAGAATTTTATGAATGAAATCATGAAATATCAAGTTCATTGCCCATTGGTAAGTTTCTTTGGTATTCTTTAACCCAAAGGGTATGACCACATAATAGAAGGTACCCCAAGGGCTAGTGAATTTTGTCTTGTAATGATCTCTAGGTTAATGTGGTTTTGATTGTAACCCGAGAATCCATCCATGAAAGATAATAAGGTATGGCCTATGCAGTCAAGTCCAAAATCATATCCATATTAGGTAACACAAAATAATCCTTAAGAGAATCCTTGTTAAGATCACAAAATTCAATGCATATATGAATACGTCCATCAAGATTACTAATGATGACAATATTTGAGATCCAATGGGAATAGTTATTTGGATGGATAAAGCTTGCTTTCAATAATTCTCTATCTCGGTCTTAACCAACAACACAACCTTGGGATTAATCTTTTAGATTTTCTACTTAACCACCTTGGCATTGGGACATAAGACAATATTATGAGCCACTATAGACTCGTTAGTGCCAAGCATTTCCTCGTACGTCCAAGAAAAAATGTTAGGGTTAGAATGTAGAAGATCAGAATGCTCCTTATCTTCTTCAGAAGAAATGCACTTCCCAACCTTAATGACCCTTTTAGAATATTTAGGGTACATAGAGACTTCAATATTATCCCCCTTGAGAAGATAACTATAGTATCTAGGATGCAATATTCAGATACCATTATCAATATTACCCAAAGGGTTCTCCTCATCGATACTCAAGATGGATTCTCCAAAATATGTCTATTTATTCAAGAAATATGGTAATCGTCTCTTATGATGAAAAGAAGGTAAAGGGGATTAGGCTCCTGATAATTCCTTGAGTGGTTCATCGAAAAAGAAAACATCTAACAATAATTTTTTGACCTACACCCTATCCTCTATCAATTCAGGGTGAACTAGATTAAGCTATTCAACCAAAACTATATTAACACTCCACCAAGGTTTTTTCTTAGATTGTTCAATAGACCACCCCAAACCCAGATAGTTATTATGAGGCTTAAACTAGATAGGTACATGGATTCATTTCTCAATACATCCAATGCCTTTTCACCCATAGTCATACTAAGAAGCGAGTCTATATCCAAAACTATAACAATTTTTTAAAACCTCAAAAGGAGGTGGTTCCACATAGAGAGCCACACTCCACCAGTGAATGTAGAACACATCTATGAGAGAGAAACTATATTATTTGCTTGATTCACACACATTAATCTCCTTAGCAAGAGCAAGACTATCCTCCTCAGCAGGGGAGTGATTGGTATACTAATTACGATCACAACTCTCTTTCCTGATGGTGGTATTATCTACTTATTAATTAGAGGTATTCGAGCTTACCATAATTTTTAGATGAGAAAGACTCACTTTGTATTCCCCAATAAATAATTGAAATAACTCCAATGATCCCCAATCATCAAAAATAGATAAGGAAGACTTAGGAATTTCTGCTTTAGGTTCTTCTTTATTAGTGTTCACTTTGAGGAAAACCTCCATAGAGGGTATCATTGAGGATCACATAATAATATCAAAAGCTAGATATGGGATACAATTATTAAGAGTGGAGAAAACTGAAGCTCGACTCATAGTCGCTAATTCAAAAAGGTGACTAGCTTCTACGTCAGCTTTGATTATGACCACTCGATTATTTGTAACAAAAATTAGAGAATGATGTAGAGTTGAAGTTATGAAACCCATAGAATGAATCCAAGGTCTTGCAAAAAGAATATTTTAAGGTAAAGGGATATGCATCACATAGACCAAAGTGGGCAAGATAATGGGGCCTAGCCACAAAGGCAATATTATTGTGCCTAGAGCTTGGTAGCCAACATTATCAAATCCATGAATATAGAAAGAAGAAACTAAATAAGAAGAATCAACTTTAATCTTTGGTAATATATCAATACTAAAAAAATTAAGAGCTAAACTAGTGTCAATGAGGGTACACCTAATACCAATGGTATTAAAATTAACTATAATTATTAAAGGATACACTTGTTTCTGCATATCCAGACCCAATAGTTCATGTGAATAAAATGTGATATTCAACGAATCCACATAGGTATGAGCCATTAATGCATTAACATCCATTGGCCTAGTGGAGGCAGGAAACCGAATATTTTGTAGTGCTTTGTGAAGCATTTCTTGATAAACGAGAGTGGTATGAAGTAAATCCTAGTGTGAGATCTTAGTCAAAGTAACGTGGAGTTGCTCAACAAGTTCATAATGACTACATATTTTAGTCACAATTTTAGGTGTTGGTAGAGTACTTGGTTGAGAAGGTGGTAAAAAAGTAGGAGGTTGAGTAGGTTGATATACAGTAACAAAAGGTTATCGATCCAAATTCTATTTGTTTCTTCTTGTATTATATGTTTTCTCAATAACATTATAAGAAGAGAAGTCCATAGATTTTATAAAAATCAAATACAAATTTGGTGAATCATCACAATATGAAATTACATAGACAAAATGATCCTTATTAGGAGAAGGGCTAGCCAGATTCATGTAAATGACTAGCTTCTCAGGGCTTGGAGAAGCCACAAAGACCAACACAAAATTTACTGACTCATTAGCTTATGAAGAAGGATTTTTCTTGGAAGATTTATAGATGTTTTATATACTTCTAATAAATCATCTAGAGCATCATCCAACATATCAAAATATTCCGTGGAGAAAGAATTTTCATAAACATTAAAACATTGTAAAAATAGATCTGACATGTTTCACGCCGGGTTCACCAAAATGTGAGAAAAGGGGGATTCATTGCACACGAGTCACTTCATTCTCAATAGAATCCCAAGGAATGAGATTCTCTTATCCACCTCAACATAAGAAGAATGAAGAAATTGCAAAAGAACTATATCTAGGTTAATTATCGGAAAGGAATACTTCAGAACTTGAAAGAGCAAAGCTTCTATATTTTTTCCTTTGAAAAAGGAGCTCTTGCAAAAAGAACTACAATGCGGATTCAAGATGCCAATGCGATGCATTGGAGCCAAATAATATGCTAGAATACTAAGCAATAGAGGGATCAAGGAATCGAGTGGGAAAACCAAAGTTTCACTTTCTAACCTAGATTTGAGGTCTATTTATCAGAATAACAAGATGAAAAAAAACTATAAGAAAAAATAAAGAGAGCCAAGAGGGAGCTTACAAACAAGTAGATATCTTAATCTTGACTCTAAGCTCTACTTTAACCACCTACACACAAGAAAAATGAGGAAAAATGTTTGCGCTGTATAGGATCTTGCCGCAGTAAAATCCTTTCTTTCATGTTCCCACCTCCACAAGTAGCTAGATAGATAGAGGTAAAAACCAAAATTGATAAAAGGCAGTGGTGAAAGCAATTTCTACTTTAGGAGGAGAACCCACACCACCAAGTAGTAAATGAACAAATATATATAATATATCCATAAATAAAAAATAGTGAGAGAGTGTATTACCAGCAAGCCTTAGTGCCCTCTTGAACATATAGACACACCACTGAATGCTTGGTAGGCAAATTCTGTTGTTGGAGGGACCTTAGTTCAACAACACTTCACTTGTAGAAGTTTTGTTACCAAGAGTAGAAGAGATTGAGAAGTGAATTTTAGGAGAGAAGCTTGAATGAATGAATGAACCCCCAAAATGAGAGCAAAGGAGGTATTTTGTTGAATGCAAGGGCAGAAAAGAGCCATTACACCCGAAGAATTTTTGTAGGAACACATGTAAAGAAGAAAGATTTGAGATTCCCCATTTTAAACCTTAACAAGAATCTTGACGCTAGTGCACCATGCAGAAAACTCTGTGCCATGTAGGCATCCAAAACACAAATTTTCAAGAAATGGGTCACTAGACTACTATTTCTTCACCATTGGACCACACAGAGAAATAATAATGAAATTATGACCCATGGGGTTTTTGCCATTAATGTGTTTAGGTGTCATAAATTCTAGGGAAAGTGCTAAAATGTGAAATTTCCCCTAGGTGCAATTTTTTAAAATTACAACTTCATTACATGAAAACTGAACTATGATAGTACACAAACACTAAGAGAAGGTCCACCAAATTCTAGGAGTAGAAACATAAATGGAGATTAATGTGTAGCATTTTTTATACCCATCTAGACAACCAAAACAACAGCTAATACATTGAAAATACTAGATACCTCCTTCGAAATATTTGTGAGAAGAAAATAAAATAGTGAAACATTGATAGAGCACAAAAAATTGATCCCAAAATCCAAGAAAAAATGTTCAAAATTGGAGAAATTTGGAGCATTCTCCCAAACACTCTTCAAAGAAAATTCCTAAAGAAATTTTTTCATGAGCTTGTGGAGACCAAAACTTCCTTGTAGTAACATATTCTTTCTTAGGAACAATAGGAGAGGGAACAAAACATATCAAATACCATCAAAGAAAACAATTCAACTTTACCACTTCTAATCCTCATCTTAATTCTTCTAATCTACATATTAATATATCATCATAATATTGAATATTTGTTGATAGAAACCATACTCAATACATTTTTACTTGTCATCACACAAAGCATGATAGATCCAACCATGGAAATATCATCATAGAGTATAAACAATATACAACTCAGGGAACCATGACTAAAAGAACTGATGACAACCCAAACGAAGTGTAGATACAAGCATCAATGAGAATTATTATTGAACACTAATTTCACAATCATATGCAATAACATTCCCAACTGTTACAAAAAATTTCTAACAATCAAACTCACCGAGTGTTGACAACCATTTAAAACAATATCCCCCTTTGTTGAATTGATGAGCTCATTGTATACCACCTTTATGTCCTTCAAAGTCTACTTCATCCTAAGCACCTAGTTGCAACAATAGTTTGGAGGAATATAATCAACTTATGCTAGGGATAAGGACATCGAGTCCTAATTTTTACAAAACAAGAGACCAATCTATCTCCCAAGAATAATTCACTTCCACTAATATTTCTCTAGTCATCAACACATCCTACCCAATCAACATCAAGATTAGCACTCAAATAAATTCATCATGCTTCTTATACAACAAACCATAATCAAGAGTTTTCTTCAAATATTTGAATATGTTAAATTGGGTGAAAAGTGGGTTTTGCATCAAAATGAATTGATTAAAATGATGAACCACAACCTTTGACTACTAAAAAATTTAATTATTTGCAAGATATGATTCAAATAATAATCAGAAATAAATACTAGCTATTATATAAACTATGAGGGGATATTTTAGAGCTCAAAGAGGTGTCTACCTTACTACAAGAAACCTATATTTAGGGAAAAAAGGATTCATTAGCCTTTCATGGTTAATGGGTACCTATTCGGGTTTCTAAAATTGAGATCTAGGTTATTCTCCTTGATGTCTACACTCTCAGATTTTGGGTTAATAGGTCCCAAAAACCTATACTTAATTATGTAGCTTCAATTCTTTGTTCTTGCACTTTGAAGGTCAATCTTCCAACTTGACAAATTTGACATTTTTTCTCCAAACATCTTCTCCACTTGATCTTAAACCTGTAAATCTAGAAACAAACATTTAAGGGAAGAAATACTTGTTGATTGTTAGTGAATAGGGGTTTTACTAAGTCAAACCCCTTGTAGGTAATTAAACCAAATGATGCAAATGTAGATACCTTGGATGTTGTCTTGTAATGTAAATCTACAATCTAACATGTAATGGCCATGAAGAATATAGATATTGATCTTGAATAGATATGAAAAATGTTTGCAATAGATCCTCAATGCTAGATCAACTTTCTTAGCTCAACAACATGCATAAATGAACTAAACCCTAGACATGATGGGATGATATTGAATTTCTACAATAAAAAGTTGATAACTGCATTGAAATTCCTTTGAAAACTCTCTTGAATGATCTATAATTCATTCTTGAAATTGCTAGAATGCTTCATAAAAAAATTATGCAAAAATATGCAAATTAACTCCTTATTTATATTAAATCAAGAGATTAACGCCAAAATCCAAACCATTCAAGATGACACCAAATCTAGAAACAAACATTATTAAATTCCCATCATAATTAAATTAAAAAAGGAGGACCTATTAGCCTCCTAGTTGAACCAGGTCCTAGCACTATTTTCCAATCCCTAAACTTTGGGGGATGAAAGAACGCTAAAAATCCATTAAGAATCTACTGATAAAGGGGGTTCCTATAGAGGGAGGACCCATTCACCACCTAGCATGAAGCATGAATGGGTCCTAGAACCAATCTCTAGGACCTTTTTTTTCCAAATTAAATGTTATGTAATTTGAATTGTGGGTGTCAGGATAGATTTTCAATAGGTATCACAAATAAGGCTTAAATTTGAATTAAAGGGGATAATCAACTAAAATTAACCACAATTAATTAAAAGGACCCTAGATAAGTGTGAAAGTGTCTTACAACACTTTACAACACCATAAATAGGGTACACATTAGGTACATTTCATTAAAAGGGTCCATTAGGCTTAATTAATTGAATAGACCTTAGAAACTTGTGAGTATGTTACAACACTTTACAACACTTTTGTAAAGGAAAATTTGAGGTTTTTTCGAAACAAATAAGGGTCCTATAATTATGTGAATGTGTAAAACCCATTACAACACTATTCCATTGAAAAATTTCATTGCTACATTTTTCCCCCACTTATTTAGAGGATGACCCCACATGAAAATTACACTAAAGTATACATTCAAGACACTTAAGTATGTATAAATAATAAAAATTCATAACCATACCCTATCAAATGAAAATAAAAAAAATAGATCAACAAAAACCGTTCCAATGTGAAGTAGAATTGGGTTGTTTGTCCATAACATATGTCGGTCATTCTAGGGTATTGGAACCTCATTTTATCCAATAGGTGAGTTATCCCAATGAATTTTAAAATGAGAGAATCATATTAACCTATCATACCATACCGAATTTATCCTCTTGAAAACTTCGATAAGGCACCACAATGTAATGCTTCTGTAAATGATTTGTATAGTCATGTATCATTTTGTTAAAAGGGGATTTTTCTTTGTCCATGTATGATAATCTTCTTAGGGATCATTGTGCCTAATGTATATAGGAGAGAACAATTCAAGGGTACCAGATCATCACTCGTGGGATGGCTCGTTTGCATCATGCCATGAAATTAGATTATACACTCTTGAATGGCATCAAGCCAAATGAAACCACCAAGAAGAGGACATGTCACAAGAAAAAAGAAAAATCATTGCATGATTTTTTTTCAAAATATGTCATAAATGTATGCCCCCACTTTAAAGAAGTTTCTACACCATCACTATGAGCAATTTATTTAAAGTAGCCAATTTTTTTACCCAAGACCTGATAGCTTTCCTCGGAAAACCCTATGCCAAGTCAATATGTTTCTCAAGCAAGTTGTGTCATGAAATAGGAAGGAAGGGTTGCCCCCACAAATACATAAGGAATCTATGGATTTTGGGTTAGTATGCTTTTATTACAATGTTTTCATAGAACGTAGAACTATCATAAATTCCCCAAATACTCATAAAACTGGAAGAATGACACAAAGAGAGAGAAAACAAAGAAAAATCCTTTCAGGTCAACATGGAACAGACCTAAATGTCTCGATGCCTTATGTAATCTTTAGAAGGAAAATACAAGACAAACGAAAAAGATAAAAGAATCGATTTTGGGTCAACATGGAAGAGACATGAATCTCTCGATAGCTTGCATCATCCCCACAAGAAAAATGATAAATGATAAAAAAAATCTTTTTAGTCAACATGGAATAGACATGAATTTATTGATGTCTTGCATCATCCCTAAGAGAAAAAAAAAAGACAAATGAAAAATTATTATGAGGGTGATCCCACAATAGTGGTTTACAATTTTTGGTCAAACTCGACACTGAAATTATTATTTTTAACTAAATCTTCAGATTCGGGCATCTATAGCGGCTAAACTAGGAGAAATTTGAAGATGATTCAAACTAGAGTCTCATCACATTTTGTCTGTAGATTCTAAAAATATTTTTTTCAAAATTTTTGGAATAATATTACATTTTTGAAAAGTGGCACTCACCGTATACAACATAATTTTTTTTGTATGAAGGATAAAATTCTAATTTATTCGAATTTAGATTTGTAAATATGATATCTAGAACTTTCATTTAGTCTCATATTTTTTTATTGAATATTTTTTCCTTAATAGAGGTTCAAAGTCAAACCAATTGCAATTGAAACATAGGCGAACTGTATACAACATAACTTCTTATGTATGTATCAAAATTCAATTTTATTATTTTAATGGATCAAGGACATCAATACCCAGCACAAAAATATTTTAAAATAAAATATTTTGATAATTTTCTATTTTTCCACATGTGCAAAACAAAGAGCTTGATTTTCGGGGAAAAACCTACGTTTAATAGAACTAAAAAAACATACAGAATAAAACCAAAAATTATTAAAATTATATTTGTGGGATAGTTCATTTCAAGGGCTACCATAATCATTTCAAATAAATTTTAAATGAATTCATTTGATACCCCAAAAGCTAAATCAAAAGTGATTTTTTATTAGCATTTTGATAGGTGTAAAGGAGACTCATTTATAGGTATGATTTAAAATTAGCAAGGTTGTATCCACGGG
Organism: Sequoiadendron giganteum; assembly: GCA_007115665.2. Taxonomy (NCBI): domain Eukaryota; kingdom Viridiplantae; phylum Streptophyta; class Pinopsida; order Cupressales; family Cupressaceae; genus Sequoiadendron; species Sequoiadendron giganteum. The sequence goes on along the minus strand of CM021100.1, from coordinate 409,800,461 downwards.
GGTTTGATCTAAGGTGGTTTGATCAAACCCTCTTCAATTGGAATCCTTAAAATGGAACTTTTAAAGGATTAAATCGTTATATTTTCTAAAAATATATGATTTCAAGAAAAATCAGTTCCTCTCATAAATTGTAAACCAGCTTTGTGGGATCACCCATGACATATAGAAGAATGAAAGGTACATAGAGAGGTACATCAAACAAAAAAACACAGTGGGTGGCATTATGCATGTGAAATCACAAAAAGAAAACATGAAAATAATAAGACTAGTAAGATGCATGTGAGTCAACCTAAATCAGGTCATCTTCATCCCAATCTGAGTCGGTACAAATGGAAGGTGAAAAACTAGCCAAAATAGAAGGAGCAAGTTCCAAACTAGGAGAAAGGCTATCAAATTCTTGCCCCCAATTAGTGTGAGGAAAAAATGAGCCAAGGTAGGTGATGGGTATGAACTCCTTGCATCAAAGAAATTGATTTGCAATAAAATTAGAACATGTAATAATGATAATTTTATGACTCTACAACCATCATATTGCAAGGAGCGGATGGGAATGCTATGCAATCACTCGATAACAATTATCACCATTGAATTGGAAGTTGTTTAGGATTAATCAGAATGTGTGGGACTCATCAGTACTATTTCCAAGAGTTATGTGGTACTATAAATCTAGAACATTTTCCCCTTTAGGATATAGTCTTATTTTTTTTCATGGGTGGTAATGTTATATAAATTATTGGTTTAAAAGCAGTTGTAATTTTATTTCAGTTTTAGCTAGCAGACAAGGGAATTTTAGTTTCTTTAACTTGTAAGGCCTTATATGCTTGATAGATTCACCAATTTCCCTAGGTAGATATAGTGTAGGAGGACATGAGATGACCTTGTCTTCTTTATCATTATCATTAGGTTGGTTGCTCTTTAGGAAGGAGAACACTTTTGTCAAGAAGTGGATCTAAGACAATCCTACCATTTTTACGAGGTATTGGTTTCTCTTTACGAAGGAGGACACTTATGTCTAGAGGGGATATTGATTTCCTAATCCTTTTGTATCTTCAGTTGGTATTTTCTCTAGGATTTGATGAATTTCATGTTCACTTATTGTATCACATCCTTGGTTTCTTAAGATCATAAATCATTTTTTGGATATCTCCTCAAGGTTTATTGATGTATTGGTTACTTTGTTAAAATAGGATGGTTGAATTTTTATTTGTTTACAAGAACTAGGTTCACCTATGGTAGGAAACTGAGGCTTAACATGGGACTCAATTTCAAGATGTAAAAGACCAAACATCTCAAGTTTTGTTGTTTGTTTCATTGATGGATAAAATGATGCATTATTTTCAAGGTTGCTAAGGAAATCATCTATGAATTTATTCATGATGTCATCATATTCTCTCATGATTTCAACATCATGAGGTGGACATGTATTAGGAGTTGTGTGAGCATGACCGAGTTCAATTTCATTAGGGACATTGCTAGAAACACAACTTGAAACTTCAACCAAAGAGAACAAATAATTCCACACATTGCTTAAAAAGTTATCCATTCTCATAATTTCATATCTTAACATGGTAATTTTCTTATTTAGACATTGTAATAGACTGAAAATGAAGTCTTGTAGATGTTATTTTGAATTTTAATAATGCATTGAAATGAAGCAATTTAAGCTAAATGTAATGAATTTGATGAAACAAAAATTAAAGAAACTAAACCAAGAAAGAAAAAACACCAAATAGAATCCTAAAACTGAGATTTTAATGTCCAAAATATGCAGATCAATAGCTTACATGGACTCATTCACCACTAAGGGTGAATGGGTCTTGGTTGAGTTTTTTTGATATATTTTCTATAGATTTCAAGGTGTTTTTTAATACCTTTTTAGATGCCATAAGGTTAAATTTTTACCGCATTAGGGACTCATTCACCAGTACGGGAAAAAGGATCCTAGTTAGGTATTTTTAATTGTTTTTTAATGATTTTCAAGCTTTCAGTAATGGATTTTAGTTATAGATTTGTGGAAGAGAGTTTTACTTTTAGATTTTTAAATATTGTAATGTGAAAATATAATGAAAAGATGAATGCAAGGACCTATGCTGAAATGTAATTTTGTTTTTATTTTCAAATGCAAATAAATGAGGTATAAATGATATGCACAACGACTAATTTTTTTTTGTATTTTTCAGATTTAGAGACATGCAAAACAATGCAAATCTAAACCCTAAATGAGATGCAATTGTAAATGAAAATTTAAAAAACTCTAAATGAGATCTCAATTCAATGCAATGAGATAAAAATGAATGCAATATCTAACAGGTCTAGGATGCAAATAATTCCAAAATAAAAAAATTGCAATGTTCAATATGTCAGGTTCAGCAAAATGTTTAATGGGGTGAAAAGGGGGTTTTGCATGAAAATGAATTGATCAAAATGATGAACCACAACTTTCCACTATTAAAATATTTAGATATGTGCAAGATATGATGCAAATAATAATAAAAAATCAATCCTAACTTTTATAAAACCTATGAGGGGGGTTTTTAGAGCTTAAAGAAGTGTTTACGTTGCTGCAAGAATCTTGTTTTTAGGGCACAAAGGACTCATTCGCCTTTAGTGGAAAATTGATCCCTTTTATAGTTTCTTAAACTGAGATCTAGGTTATTTTCCTTGATTTTCGCACTCAAATTCTTGATTGTTAGCTCCCAAAATCATGTACTTAATTGTGTAGCTTCAATTCTTTGCTCTTTCACTTTGAAGGTCAATCATCCAACTTGACAACTTTGACAATTTTTCTCCAAACTTATTCTCCACTTGATCTTCAACCTGTATATCTTCAAAAGCACATTCAAGGGAAGAAAAACTTGATTATTGTTAGTGAATAGGGGTTTTCCTATGTCAAACCCCTTGTAAGTAATAAAAAAATTGATTAAACGATTTAATTAAAGCATGAAACATGAAATAACGCAAACGTAGATACCTTAATATTGTCATGTAATGCAAATCTCCAGTCTTACATATTGTGGCCATGAAGAATGTATATCTTGATCTTGAGTAGATATGAACAATGTTTGCAGTAGATCCTTAATGTTACATCAACTTTGTTAGCTCAACAATATGCATGAATGCACTAAAACCTAGACATGATGGAATGATCTTGAATTTCTGCAATAAACACTTGACAATCATCCTTGAGATACCTTTGGAAATTCTCTTGAATGCTCTATAATGCTCTCATGAAATTTATATAATGCTTCATAAAATTGATAGGTGAAACTATGTGAATTAACACCTTATTTATAATAAATCAAGATATTAATCCTAAAATTCAAACAATTCAAGCCCAAACCAAATCTAGAAAAAAATTTATTAAATTCTCGTCATAATGAAATTCAAAAATGGGGTCCTGATTAAGGGAGGACCCATTCGCCACCTCGGGTGAATGTGTCCTAGCATTTTTTTCTAGAACCTACTGATAAAGGGGGGTCCTATAGAGGGAGGACTCATTCGCCACCTAGGCCGAATGGGTCCTAGCACCAATTTGTAAGACCTTGATTTCTCTAAATTAAAGGTTATATAATTTTAATTGTGTGTTAGGATAGATCTTCGAGATGCTTCACAAATAAGGCTTAAATTTTAATTAAAGAGTCTAATTAACTCCAATTAGCCACAATTACATAAGAGGACACTATATAAGTGTGAAAGTGTGTTACAAAATATTACAATACCATAAATAGGGTACACATTGTACATTTCATTAAAAGGGGCCCATTAGGCTGAATTAATTCAATTAAACTTAGAAAAGTGTGAAAGTGTGTTACAACACTTTTGAAAAGGACAAATTAAAGTATGTTTTAAACAAATAAGGGCCCTAGAATGATGGGAAAGTGTAAAATACATTACAACACTATTCGAAGTCATAATTAAGTTAATTCAATGCTAATTATTCCCAAATCGAGGAAAAATGATACTTTTTCCATTACTACAGAATATTCTTTTTACAAGATTCTCATGAGTTTTCTTAGGATTATTTTACTATTTTGAAATCAAACATGTACAACATACAAATATAAAGTCTATAGGTATTCAAGTAAAATAACCCTCCAATCATATACCTATAAAGAGTATGATCAACTTGAGGTGATTAATCATTCATTCTCAAGTGGAAATCTATCACCATAGGAGCATTTGCAAGTTTGAAATCTTCCATTGAAAACTTATTCAACATCTATTTAACATAATTATCTTAAGAAATAAATACACAATCATCTGGTTTCACAATTTAACGCCCAAGGAAGAAAGAGAACTCACTAATCATAGACATCTCAAACTCTTTTTGTATCTATTCAAATAACTTATTATACATATCGTCATCTCCACCAAAGATGATGTCATCAACATATACAACCACAGTCAAAATATTTTATTTATCTATAATAATGTAAAGATTACTTTCTTCAATACCTTTCTTGAAACCTCAGTAAAGTAAGTGGTTGTCCAACTAAGCATACCAAGCTCTAGGAGTTTATTTGAGTCTATATAAAGATTTGTTGAGTCTACACTCCATTTATGGACCTTTTGATAACTAGAAACTTTTCAATTTAAAACTATACACCTCTTCCTCTAAATAACCATTCAAGAAGGATGACTTTACATTAGTTTGATATAATTTTGTATTCTTATGAGTAGGAAAAGAAAGAAACATCATGATTTCCTCTATTCTAGATACTAGAGAACAATTATCATCAAAATCAATACCTCCGACTTATGATATCATTTATAAACCAATATGACATTGTTACTCACGACTTCACCATATTCATTCATCTTGTTTGGAAACACTCACTTAGTTCCAATCAAATTCTTATCACCTGGTATAGGAAATAATTCCCATGACTATTTTTTTCTATCGAGTTCAATCTCTCTTCCATCTCCTTTATCCATCAATCACCTTTTCTAGCATGAAAAATGTTCTTAGGATCTACCTTTGATAGTAAACACAATTTTACTTTCGCACTTACTCTTGCAAAGTTCCTCTTGGTCAATACACCTTCATTCTTATCTCCAATTATCTAGTCTACAAAATGGTTCTTTTGAACATATTTCTATAGAGTATTGAGAGCCTTCACTAGTTTTGGATCATTCACTTCTTTATTTTTTTATTTTTCTTCTTCTTCGTTTTCTTTAATCTAAGAAGGTATATAAAATCTACAAACCGTTTTTCTTTTGAGATTTGAAAAAAATATTCATCTACCTTAACATTTGTGCTTTCAATAATCTTTCCCAATATATTCTTATATAGCATCTATAAGCCTTGCTCCTAGTTGAGTAACCAAAAAATATCCCTCCATCACAACTTGAATCAAACTTTCCAAGGTCTTATTCTTCACTCTTGATGTAGTATCTAGTATTGGGATCCTACCATGCAATAACTCATAAGGGATCTTAGTGCTATTGACCCTCAACTACACTCTATCAATAGAATGATAGAAATGTGAATTAATTCCTTCCAGTGCATGTATTAGGTAGATCATGTTTCAACATATCTCTAGCCATCTCTTGGATAGTCTTATTCTTCCTCTCCAATACCCTATTCTATTGTGGGGTCCTAGGAGTATAAAGATGTCTCCTAATGCCATGATCTTCACAAAAAAATCAAATTCATTCGAAGTAAATTAACCTCATCTATTTAACCTTAATAATTTAATATTAGCATACATTTCATTCTCTACTTTTTCTTTGAAAATTTTAACCTTATCAGAAGCTTTTGATTTATCTCTTAAATATGTAAGACATGAAATTATAGTGTAATCATCTATAAGAAATGTGAAATACCTTTCATCTTGTTGGAATACTTGTTCTTGCAGCTCTACATAGGTCAGTATGAATAAACCCCAATGGCATTATAGCATTGCACTACTTTATCTTAAAACTTTTCTTTGCTTGTTGTCCCATTTGAAACTCTTTTCATAATGTTTTTTAGACTTAGATACCTTAGGAATGTCTCTTACTACATGAGTAGAACTAATCTTAACCATATTGTCCAATTTTATGTGTCCCATTCTTTAATGCCATAGCCAAACACTCACCAGATTGAGCTAATATGAATATTCTTCCATTTGACTCCTTTAGATGATATACCTTCAATAACTCGTCTTCTAGACACTATCTTCTTGATCTCACAACTATAGGCATGAAATGTAAGATTGTATCCTTTGTTGCACATCTAAATGACACTGAAAATATTATGCTCTATACCTTTGACATAGAGAACATCCTCGATAATGTTCTTTCTACCAATTATTATGGCACCCTTTTCAAAAACATTGTGTTAAATCATCACCACCAAAGTTAATAGCTCCAAAATTACATTTATTAATATTGGCGAACCTTCGCTTGTCACTAATCATGTTGTTAAATCAACCACTCTCTATCACCCAAGAATTGGCTTCTTCCTTTTCCTAAAAGGCAATCCACATAGCCATAGATATTTTAGTACCTTTATTAGCCTACAAGGTACTAGAACTCTTACATCCTCCAATTCCAACCTTTTTGTCTCTCAAAGCCATGAATAGAGTTTCATCATTTGAATCATCATCCTCATTTTATAAAGAAAAAAGGCTCTCCTTGGAAAAGGAACCCATTATAAAATTCTCTGTTTTATTACTACCATTTGATTATTCATAAGGAAACTGAGATGCAAATGATTAATTCATCCATAATTGGAACACTTCAAAGGTAACTTACCTTTGCTTTTTCTAGTGCCCTTTTTCAATATTCTTAAAAACAATTCTTCTACCTTGTCAAATTTATCATTCTAACTTCTTGTTTCATCATTTTTATTTTTAATAGTTTTGAATGTTTCTTCCTTCTTTGGAGCATCTTTGTCAAAATATCTCATTTCAAAGGTAGTGAGTGAGCCAAAAATTTAATCTACTCAATACTTATGCAACTCCTTGGACTCCTCAATAGCAGACACCTTATGAATATAATATTTAGGAGGACATCTATCAACCTTATTCACAATCTCATCTTCTTTAACTTATCCACCAAGAACTTTGATGCTAGTAACTACTTCATCCACTAGGATCATATAAATAGAAATATATTCACCCTTTTCATTCTGAGGGTTTCAAATATTTTCTTGAATATTTTCATCTTGGATTTCTTATCATTGTTATTTCCTCCATAAATATTGATAGCCTTTCCCCAAACATGCTTACCAGAACTCCAATTCATCACCTTCAAAACTTCTGAATCAAAAAACCCATACAAGATAGCATTAAAACTCTTGCCACTATTCTCATACAACCTTATCCCAGTTGGATTTTTTGGAGGAGCAATAAAAGTAGTGAAACAACCCTTAACAAATTGTGAAACACCAAACCCTAGATATTTTATATGGCCTTCAATTCTCAATTTCCAAAAGTTTTAATTTTTCCCATCGAACCTAGGACCTTTGTAAGCTCCATCATGTGCCATATCATAAATTTTATCACATTTTTAAGATTCTTCGTAGGAAATTCAATATGATACCATTTTTTGAACACACTCTCATACTGAGAGGTAAATCAATATCTTCAAAAAATTTAACCCTTTCAAATCATAAACCCTTCAAGGATATACAAATTTAGACTCTTAGTAAGGTAAAAAAATCATTCATAGATCAAAAACACTTAATCTAATCATCAAAAATGGCGTGTAGGGAAATAAACACACATATAAAAGATAACAACGTATCTATGTTGCAAACCAAATAATGGAAAACCAAAAGAGAGGAATCTCTTAATATAGAAGTTCACTACTTAGAAAATTTCAATATTAAGGCTCCTTTCCTCTTGACTTACAAACTAAGTTGCACAACCTTAGAGTAAGATACAAGTGACTTGTAGTATTGAGGTACACAATCCCAAAGAAAAATAAAAATTCCAAGGACTTAATGAGATTCACTATCTCATAACAGGATACATGAAAATTTAAGAATTACAACATATGTCAACAATAGAATCTATTCACTAAGGTTCTTGTGAGGTCCACCTCTATGATATATTTATTTCTTAGACTATTTTGAGTTTTAGTACTATTAACTATGTTTGGTGATACCATTTAGGACATGATATTTTAGACAATTGAGATTTTATGATGGTTTGACTATGAAGTTTAAACATTTGAATTCTTATGATAATTAGACTATGGGTAGGCTAGATGCTTAGTTAGCTTATTGTGATGGTTGACCAAATTTTATGCTAGTTACTGTGGTCGTTCAAGTTGGTTTTGAAATGATGAACAAATGAAATATGTGATATGAATGAACCACATTGCAATTTGAAATTTAGGTAAATGAATTAGAGATGAAGTGTGATTATTGATTTTTCAGTTATGATATGGGATATATATATGCTATGTGAAATTTTGAAACTTGAGTATATGAAATGGTGATTCAGTTGTTTTAATATATGATTTATTTGAATGAAAACTTATGTATATGAAATGGTGATTCAATTGTTTTAAAATATGATTTATTGGATGAATTAATGTGTGAATTGAGTGTGCAGGTACACTTTCCATGGCCAATGGAAATTGGAGGTAATTTTGGTAACCCTGAGTAATTAACCCATGAAACCGAGCTATAGTCCATATGAAGGGACTATAGTTCCATTTTGTAATGTATTTTATTTGTAATGTTGTTTGTGAATGTTTGTAAGTGATTTTTATTTCCATGTCAATCCACCTAGATGGTGAGTTGTTCATCCAATTGGACAAACTCGGATTTGAACTTTAGGGCACTTTTTGGGGGTTGAAAAGATATGTTTTTTAAATATTTTTATGGGTTTAAGGTCCTTAGGTCAAGTACCTATGGGTTAGGTACCTTTTTAGCTCAAAATTTCAAGTCAACTCCATGATTGGGCACTCTTTTTGAGGCCTTAAAAAGGTTTGACGAAATTAAGGTTTTGAGAAGTGGGATGGGGACTAGTCCCTTTCCACTCCCACTTCTCTATGTGTCTTGGAAGTCTCCCAAGATCTCACACATGTGTGAGAACACATGAGTGAATGTGCTTGGGAGAGTGAATGGGTGAGTGGCAAGTGTCACTTCCCCATTCCAAGGAATTCAAACTTGAATTCCTATATACAAAACCATGAACAAGGGTTTGGGGGTTCTCTTGGGCATTGTTTTGCTTTAGAGTTGTAATTTTTGGCTTGGGAGCTCTTGGATTTGGCTTGGGGGATTGGAGAGAAAGCTTGGAGGAGGATTTGTGCTCCTTCTCATCAATTTCTTCCAAAGCTTGGATTGAAGGTAGGACCACCACACCCCTTTGCTTCTTGTGATTTTTATCAAATTTATAAGTTATGTAAATGTATTCATGTGTTTTGAAATGCTTCCTTTAAAATTTGTTCTTGTGTATGTTGTTGGGGAAAAAGGGTTGTGATGGGATAGGCTCACCCAAATTTGGGTAGAGCATCCCAAGTAGGGGATGGTTGGAGTAGGAACCTCCTTGGGGACATATTATTCCTCCTTAGAAAGGAGAGGTTTTAAAAAAAAAGGGGTATGAGTACCCATATGTTTTGTGAAATGTGAAGGGTGGCTTGGGTGGATAAGGAGATGTGAAAGAAGGGTTGATAATGAAGGGTTGAACTTGTGATAGTTATCCATGGTGTTTACTTTTGAGTCCCCAAAATGGAGTGTGTAGTCCACCCTCCATTCCCCATTTTGAGTTCATAATGAACTCTTTGTTATGTGAAATTTCCCTTGGGAGGGTGCGAAAATTTTATGTGTATTTTGTGTGTTAAATGTTACTTGGGTTGCATGATTGTGCCCGGTTCCCATGTTGCCTCCTAGCTCGGGGGTGGTTGGTTTTTCCAACCAAAGGTTGGGAGGTGAGCTTCCCATTGGCCTATAGAAGAGACTTTGTGCCTTGTAAAGTTGCAGGTTTGAAGAACTCATTGCTTGAAGACAACTATGTTCCTTGCTGATCTGTGTTAGTACTATCCTTTGGAGAAATTTTCCATCATGGAGTTAAATGCCATAGCCATGATAGGCTATTATAGTGAGCTTGTCATAATCTGTTGTTAATATGTAATTGTTGTATGAAGTATATTGTAAGGAAAGAAAATTGATACTCTACGTAGTAAGGATGGAAGAGTTACAATAGTAAATGTTGTAGAAAATAAAAGGAAAAATAAATATTTTACTCTATTATTCTGTTTGTAAAAGACAGCTTTACACCTTATTGCTCTGTTAGGAGAAGGAAGACTTTCATGTATCTGTAAATAAATGAGTAGCTGCATATTTTATTTAAAATAAATAAATAAACTCTATCTGTTGTTCCTGTGATTAAATGTACTTGGAATATGGAAGAAAATTATTTGAGGTCTATGTAGATGTGCATACTGATAAACGGAAACCCCTACCCCTTTGTTGTTTTGTATTAAAATAAAGTCAAGATTGTTGTTCTTTGCAAAAAGAAAAGAAAAGAGAAGTTGTGTTTTATAGATCCACTGCTATGAAAATTAGGTGAAAGATTAGAACGATACATACAGGTCAAGAAAAGATCATTTCCTTATGCTGTGCAAAGTAAATACTGTTTGAAAATATGTTTATTACTATAAATATGTAACTTTAAGGGATTTTTTTATTTACCCTTGCATTACAATATTGTACATTATTTTGAATTTGCTCATTCTTGCAAATTAGATATATGCAAGTATAATATTGGGTTTGCTAGTTATTATTCAAACAAAAAAAAAAAATAAAAAAAAAAATAAGCAGAATATTTCTTACTACTCAGAATATATATATATATAAAAGAAAAATAAACACAATAGTGTGACATTAGCTATCAACATACTTCAAGGTAAAATTCGGCTAGATCTGTAACAAGAAATATTTGGGAGAAGTATTAAGTTGTTCTATGGAAAAATCATATCGCTATAGAATGAAGTTCAAAACGTTCATTGCTACACTCTAGGATAAGACAAAAATCAGGAACTACTAATGGGCATTCTTAAATAAATGAGCTACATCTAAAATAAGGAAAGAATTAATGCAGAAGGGTAGATAGAACAAAAATAAGTAAAACTGTATTAGCAGTGGTGGAGAAGGTCATATCCATCTCTCCACGCAAGATCATAGTGAGGACGCAACCTCTATGGAGGATTTCCCCCTCACTGAAGGTGTAACTCCTCGTCGAACTGGTCACCTCTCTTCCTGTAAATCTCTACCACATTTTATGCAAACTAAAACTGAAATAAAATAATGTAATGTTTAATCGACATGACAATAGTCTGAGACCTTTTGGCTGCAATAACATGATCCCCCTGCCGCAAGTCATTTTGCCCCTACTTGTGCGTGGAGACTATTCGAGAAATGGAAGGTTCGAGGCATTGGCTCTCAACTGTTGCATGCCTCTCCACCATTATTGTCAGTTCCGCCTTAAATCATCCTTGGATTTGGCACTCTAACCTCGACTAAAGTTGGTGAAAAATGATGCCAACATGCCTCTCTAAACTTACTCTTCCAACTGAAACCTGCCGACTTCTTCCAACACAGCTCTCTGCCTCCTTAGCGATTTAGGTCATTTTGTTTAAGTTTCCTTTAATTGTCTTCATATTTCAAAATGGAGGCGAAACGCTATTCAATTTAGTTTTGTTGTTTTAGTAAACTGCCACGTTTCCTCCCACCAATCCTGATGCTTCATACATTATATAAATTAATTTGTATGCCATTTGCTTGGTTGAGTGGACCTTTCATGTGCCACTGTTATCGCCTGGGCAAATCACCTTTATAGTTGTTGTTACCCACTTGACGTTGAGTTCATAAAACTCTCTGCCTCGTCCAATGATCATCATGTTACAGAAAATTTTATAAATTTGGTAGTATTGTTTTCCCCTATGATAAATATATATTTGACTCACAGTAATACCGGTTCCAGATGTTTTTTATCAAATGCAATAAAGATGTATTACGGCTTGTACATGTAAATTTTGATCTAATGTCAGACCTACCAAGCAGTCATAATATTTCTGCGAAGTATTCTTTGTGTTCAATCCAGTATTATTCCACTTAATTCCCTTTCATTCAACGTTTAATGCATAATATTGTCTTATTAACGTCAACGGTGACTTCCTTAATATCGCATATGTACGTTATCGAAAACGTAGATAAATATCAATCAACTGTTGTTCTCCAAGTTTACATGCTGTCCTTGTGTGAATTTCTCTCAAGAATTTAGAAACCAGCGTGGGAATACCTTAGATATAATTCTCCTTCAATAAAGGAGATAATAATATGTTCCCTTATTCTTACAAGAGAATCTAATAGTTTTATATAAGAATAAATGTAGAGGAAGAGCTCCACGTAATATTAGGGAGCCTTTAATATAAAATAAAATAATAGTTCCCTTTATTTAATATATTTCCCCCTCTCTTATTTAAAGGAAAATAATAATATCCAATATGTAGTAGAGTTAATGTATATTTATTTGTGTATAAGCTACTTCCCATTCTTATAATTATTATTAGCTTTTATTTCTTAGGGTGTGTAATTCAAATATATTAGTTAATTGTTTATTTATTTAAGGAATTGTTTATTTAAAGAAAAGTAAATAATTAAATTAATAATAATTAAATAAATAAATATTAAAATTTTATAATTAGAATAAATTAAAAATATTTATGTATTTGAAATTCGAATTTTGATGCTAATGTAAATTTTATAAACTTTGTATTTGTCAATTTTGTATTTGTGTGTGATGGCCTCCTCTATCACCCCCCTCTTTAAATACTCCTTTTTCCACCCTCAGGCTTCGTGTTTATGATGTCATTACTTGGCCTACATCGTTTGGTGCATGTAGCTAGTTAACAAGCACAACACAATATAGCATATAACGAGTGATTAATGGCTCCTTTTCCAAAAGAAAATAAATTGTTAGTTGTGTTTTGCCCTAACATTAATTTTGGGCATTACAGTTCTAAAGATCATTTCTCTTCTCATTTTCACAACTCGTTCCCTAATTTCATGCTCATACATCATCATCCACCCGACTGACTTACAACTCATTTGACCCTTTATATCATTCGCAAGTTCATAAAACATCAATTAGGTTGGCTAAAAAAATTGCAAACAATTATCTCAACAAGTTACCCATAAAAACATAATGTTGTCATATATTGAAGACAAAGAGGACAAAAAAATCTTATTACATCTTCCAATGTGATCCAAAACACACACACACTGACACACATCAATCTAGGTCAATAAGAAGGAAATGTGTAGCACATTATTAGTAAAAAAAACACATCTTCACTTAATTTACTCAATGTATTTCTCAACAATAATATTCCTAACCCAAATACATCTTAACACAACTTCATATGCTAGAAAAAACCCCTGATAATATAGTGCTTGAAAGATAACAAGCCATATCAACAAGACATCCATAAATTTTCCAAAATTATAATTCAAAACATTATATGACACCAAAGAGATCAACCATTGACATACATACCACAAAGAGATGTTCTATAAACATCCAACAACAATTAAATAAACTTTTTCACACTGTCATGCCATAAAAAACCAACACAAATGAAACATAATAATAAAATTTCATCCTAGAAGCATAAAATACATAACTAATACATGGAACATTAACAAACCAACTTGTAATGTAATTCATTACCTGAAAACTCAAGAGAGATACTGCACAAAAATTGAGAGAATTTCAACCAAGTTGTAGGAGAAAAGAACATCAATTTGGAGAAATATAAAGCACTTTTCAAACTAGTAGAGATGAGCAATATAATTGCTAATACATTACAATACTAGAGACATCCTCAAAAAAAGGTTGTGAGCAAAAATAATAGTAGCGCAAAATCCACAATGAAAAGACATGAAATTCAAAAGTACAATAACATACCTTCAATAGCAAAGGAATGTAGAGAATTCTTCCAAACAATCTTCAAGGAAACTTCATGTAGTGTAAAACAATGTTTCCCTTTAGATTTTGAAACTTATTTTGGCCCTCCCTACTAAAACATGGTTCATTTATGCCTTAATTGGTCCTATTTTTCATCCACAATCCCAATTAATTCTTCTTTTTTGTGGATTATCCCTAGATCTAACAAATAGAAAATCACGATTCAATGTTTTTGGTTATGTGTTCCATATTTAGGGATCTAAGATTCATAAACCACCTTGGGTGTATGGATCCCACTTGGCTATCAAGGCCTAATTTTAAATGTTACATTGAACAAGGAACTTGTTAAAATATGTGTCCTAGGTTTAAGCCACTAAGACTCATATGCCCAAACTAGAATATGAGTCCCACTTTAAGTTGGGCCTATTTTAATTCAACTCCTTGATGAGATTTTATTATCCTAGATCTAATGTCATCTTTTAGTGTTATAATTTTAGGAAATTAAGAATAAACACGTATAAATACAAGTTTATTTCACATAATTTCTCCTAGAAATTTTGAGAGGTAATTCATATAGAAAGTCTATGAGATGAGGAGAATTCAAGAGGAAATGATCAAGCATTTGGAGCTACATTGAAGATTCAAGCATCATTTCAAAGTCTTCATGCATCATGTGTGTTTTTGAGGTAACACTTGTGATGTAGGTTTCATGATTGAGACAAGCATTCAAGACAAGTTTCAAGAATTCAATAAAGATTCAATATCCACATTCATGCTAGCCATTTAACACAATTTTTCATACTTGATTTCAATGGTCTGGTGAGTTTCAACATTACATTTTTTCATTCATCATTTGTTCATGCTTTTCTCTTTCATTTCAAGGTTTAATTACCAAAATGGGTTTTGATCAAGGAAAACCCTTATTCCCTAACAAAAAAACATTTATCCATCTTTATGAGTGTTTGTAGATCTAGGTGAATCAGACTTTGAATATCCTTTGAAGACAAAGTTACAAGAGTTGTCAAAGTTATCAAGAAGTTGTCATCTTCACAAAAACTCACCTACATACCAGAATTCAAAGTTTCGACCTTGAAAATCAGAGAAGACAAAATCTACAAAAGATTTCTAGAGGTCACAAAATATCACTCAAACCCTAGTAACATTAATAACTCACCCAATTGGGCATATGAGTCCCAGTATAGCCCTTTTTATCATCTTTCTATAGATCTTGCTTAGCCACTAGAAAATTCAAAATTTTCATAGATTCCTATACTAGGACTAAATCACCAACCTATCATATTAGTCCCAATACACTTCAAAAGGTATATTTTCAAATTTGTGGACCTTTTTCTGAATCCATCATTCTTCTAGGCACCCTTCTATTTAATTCTCTCTTATCAATCTGATTTCATGCTCTCAAGTTTCTATATTTTTCTACATAATTGTTCACATTTATCATTTGAAACTTCATTTAATTGTAAACCCCCCATATAATCACACAAGGAAACAAATATTCCTTCTCTGAATTGAGTCACTTGGTTGAGGGATCTTGGTTTCCTAATGAACTAAAGTGTGAAATAGGTCCCAAAGTCCCATCTCCTAAAAGGTGGACACCTTATTTCCATTGGTTCAATACCTAAAGAAGAAAATTTCACCAACCTATAGAGACTAGAGCGTCCTTGTAGAAACAAATTATTTCTCAATAAAAAAAATAAGGGTGCACAATGTATTAGATAACATCAAAATCTATCCAACTTCAACATTACTTCTAATCCTCATCTTAATTCTTGTAATCCACAACTTTATATATCATAATGGTATCATTTCTACTGAGAAAAATAGTAATAAATCTTTACTTGTCATAAAATAAGGCATGACATCCAACTATGAACATTAGGAACATCAAAGGAATAAAATTCAACCATAAATATATAATCATAGCGTATCAACAATATACAACTAAAGGAACCACATCTAAGAGCATGAAAGGTAGCCCAAATTGAGTGTAGATAGAATCATCAATGGTAAGCGATGTTAAAGACTAATCTCATTAACATATAAAAACAACTTCCAAAGTGTTCACAAATAATCCCAACAATCAAAATCACCAAGTGTTGACATTAATGATAGCCAATTCCAATAATAACTAGGTATTTATATACAATTGTTCTAATTTCCCAAAAAATTAGATTCAAAATGCCAACACTTGACATTTGAAATTTGAATGTTAAAATGGCATTCAAAACATATTAAAATTGGTCCCTAAAAACATTGGGGGACCTGTATACCTATGGCCATATGGATCTTGTCCCTATATTTTAGGACTTTTAGTGTCAAGATTGAAACATTAAATTTTATTATTTATTCAATGCTTGCAATTCTTTGAAAAATGGTAAATATAGGCCTTAGAATGTATAATTTAGAAAATTAGGGGTTTAAAAAGGTGTAATAAATAAAGGGGGATGAAACATAATGTTAAATTGTTAAGGGTGACAATTTTAGACACTACATTTAGCCCCCACTTTAGTGAGAGTATGAACTGATACTCAGACTCGGACTAAACTAGAAAATTAAATGTCAAGAGGGGTCTGATTATCTAAATTTTGAAGAGATAGGATGAAAAATAATTGAGGTATTTTTCCAAGCCCTTGTAATCTAAGATCCCATGGTATTACAACATAAGAAGAAGGGAACACACATTCATATAAAATATGTAGCAAGAAAACATATAAAAACATACATGTTTAAAAGCACGAAGCATATAAGACGGAAAATATGACATAATATAACATGGATGATGATGAAACAAAAAACATGATACAAACACAATGAAAACACAAATAAGACACATGAAAAATTACATATAAAAACACAAGGTTAGTACTAAAATATTTTAATTGGTAACGTAAAAAAACATCAATCTTAAATTGTCTCAAATACCAAACATCATCCATTAAATAAAGGAATGCTCCCATGATGACTAAAGTCATACATATCACTCATAAGACACATGGCTCCACTGAAAAGCAAGCTATTTTATGCTAGGTGGTCATTATAAAAGGTGTTTGTGACTCATACCATAGAAAATTATGCTAATTACTAGAAGAATCACAAACTATAAATGATATGGGCTAGTGAAGTTTGATATTCACTAGCTGAGCCCTGAAGATAAGGTAAAATTAGAAACACACTAGGTATACTAGGTGTACCCAAAAAATAACATATACCAAGACTTATTATCTTGGATAAATTTTATAAGGTGTCCAAAATTACTATATGAATGTATCATTAAGTTCAACACTTATGAAAAAATGAAGGAAAAATTCCAAGGTTTAATTTCATGGGTGATGAATATGACAAGGGTTAATGTCACAAGGAATGAATATAAAAAGGTTTATTGTCATGAGGGGAAAATACAAATGAAAAAATAAGGTTTTAACCTCCAATAATGTTTTAAAGAATAATAAAATGGTTTTCACTTAATTCATGAGAGTTGGTGCCTTAGGGAACATCACACTTGAAATCACCACCAAGAGAGGACTAGTCGAGGAATAAAATATTTTCACCTTATGGAATACTAACCACATAATTACCACAAAGATGAACATCATATTACAGGATATGTCACACTCTTAATGTATATTAAGCCCAATATCACAACCAAAGAGACACTCACATAGATCAAGAAGACAACACTTTGATTTACAAGGTCACACTTCCTAGGAGATATATCCTAGAATCACCAAGAATGGACCGTTTGCCATCTAAACAATGACTGGTAACAATATGCCCCCATTAAAATTTTATTTTACTTGCTAAACTATTGTTTTCTAGATATAACAAGGGATATATTTCTAGAAGGAATGCTCTTGGGAGAAGTCTCTCTAACCCCTTTCCCCCAAGTATAAGAAAAAAGGTGAGCCCAATATGTTGCATCTTATGAGACAAAATATTATTAAATAAAGCTACACTTTATACCTCCATGAATCGTAGTAAACAGGTTATTATACTACAACTACCAAATGGCAAGGAGCACAAGTAAATGAATGTTAATCTATGACACATTCAAATTCATCCCCATAGGGGCTAAATTCTCTCAATATCTTCTTATAAGGATAAAATTCATCAACAAGATATCCATGTGTTATGTGATATGCACAATAAGATATATTTCTAATCTTTCCTTTCTTATATTCTAGGCTAAGAATTGTGTCTAAGTTATTATTAGTCTTGTTTATGGGATGTAGGAATGGAAAATTCTTAAGTTTATATATTTTTTGGTTGGTGGTTTAGATGTTTTTTTGTGAAACTAGAGGATCTTGGTAACATACTCCTTCTGAATATTTATATGGTATTTATTCCAAGAGAGAGTGGACTTAATATTAATTCTTAATGTCACATCCTTGTTCTCTCAAAATCCTAAATCTTGTTCCATAATTTTGTTCCAAGTTAATGGGTGTGTTTGTGACTTTATTCTCATATGATGGAGGGTTGGTTGATGTGTATTACTTATGGATGTTATCAATATGTTCTATTCATTTTGGTTGAGGTATGCCTTGTTAACTTTTTTTTAGATGTAACAAAGTGAATGTGATCAAGTTGTGTAATGGTAGGATGTTTTTGGTATGGGATATTAGGCCATTTCATTGAGGGATACAATGGTGAATTATTATCAAAGTTATAAAAGAAATTTTGTATGAATTCATGCATTATCTCTTCATCTTGACATAGGACCTCAAAAATACTTGTAATAGTAGATGAAGTATCATGATTGTCATTATCAGAATTATGGTCATCACCAAACACACAACTTGAAACAACAATAAAATATTTCAAAGAAACCCAAATTTTACCAAAGCATGTATCCATAATTAGGTTTAGTTTATTAATCCATAGGTGAAAAAAAATAAGAAAAAAACTCTTGATAGAGGCACTTGAAAGTATTGTGTCACATAAAATTGATGTATACCCAGATATTAGGACATAGTCACCTAAGGGCATTTGAGTACTCAATAAGGGTTATAAAAATTCAAAGTTTGACTAGGTGGTACACTAGCTAAAGATTCTACTTCTACATGAAAATAGTTGTAACCGTAATTAATTTCCTAAAATTTACTTAATTTATGACAATTTGATGGGAAATTCAAGCATGCATGAATTTTTAAGATGTCTAAACAAGTTATAAATTTATATTTTTGTTTCAAATGCAATAATTTATTGATTTTGAAATGGAAAGTCCTAGACATGATTATTTTGATGAAATTTTGAAACACAAAAAATGCACTTTCTTTCACCTTTATGAAATATATGAAATATTCATAAAAACATGCAACTAATGATTCCAAAATAGAAATTTCCAAGTACCTAAAATTGAGAGGATGAGGGGAGATAGTTGTGAGAAATTTTTTTGATGCACCTATAGAATGAAAAAGTTGTCGAGAGGAATTTGAGTCCTTGATCGTGGGTTTAAAAATTGAAAGCATGAAATGTTAAGTTGTTTAATGTTTCTATTTCTAATTGCAAATATGTTTGATAGCGACTATTTTTCTAGAATTCCTCATTGTGATACAAATGTAAATGTGTGATAATGTGTGAACATAAATGAAAAATTATGAATGCAATTTTCAATTAAAACCTAATTTAAATGACTAAAAAAATCCTAATACAAGCTATGTTGCAAGCTATGATGCAATATTTTTTTATTTTTATGACCTTTTATGATACAAATATGAAAACATAAATGAGAAATAGAAGAAAAAATGATTTAAACCATAGATCTAGTGTCAATGAATGAAATTTTAAGAAGGTATATGATGTCAAAGTTTCAGGTTCACCAAAAGGAAATAAAGAAAAATGGAAACCCTAGGTCATAATATATAAAACCTATGATTTTGATTATAGTGATGTGAGGTTTATTTTTCTAAGTTTCATTAAAGCGGGAGATCAATAAGGTGAATAGATTGATTATGAACCATGAAGGTGAGCCAATAAGACCTTAATATCCTTCTTTTGAGCCTTAGCAATGATCTAGAAATGATTTGGAATGATTAACCTAATTAAACTATTTCACCTAATTTGAGAAATGCAATATTTTAGAAACACATTGATGGAAATAGTAAATTGCAGGTAGATCTAAGAAGTAAACGACATTAGCCATCTATCATAAAATGTTGGATCTAACATATAGAGGAGTACATATATGGAGAAGGGCATATAAGTCCCTGATAGGGGGTTTAAAATTAATTTTGTAGTTCATTGATGCTTCATCTGACCTTCTTTTTCTCCTTTGTATAGTTTTTGGAATGTCGTTGGGTAATTCCATAGGTGAGTTTTCATGGCTTGACAAATTTTAGGGCTTGGAATGCAAAAATTGATAACTTTCCTTCAGTCATTCTTCAATCATCTTCAAACATATAATTTGCATATTCAAATAGAGAAAATGATGGGCCATTTAGGGGCTTGCCTCATTAAAACCCTATGTAAGTTTTTCCACTTCCATAATGGTAATTCTAATGCTATAAATGATAATTAAAAGAAAGGAATGATAAGATCATCAAACACTACAAATTACCACCCTTCACTAGCTTTCTTGAAGGACTGAATTCGTACACATCACTTCAAGGATTTGGATCTTTCTTGCTTAAATGCTTGAATTCTTTGGAGACATAAAATGTAAGACCCCTCCGTTTTGCTATTTTCATCGAACATTGGTCTGTTGGTTATGCTGTGTTACCTGTTAGTGCTTGGACTGTGGTACTTGATTTCTAATTGATCATTGTCTACATAATGATGTGCTTGTTATACTTTGATGTGGCGGTATATTATTCAGATGTTATCATTATGACATGCTTACATTAGCATTGTAAATATTTGAATTAATGATGTTTATGTTTGGATTATGTTATTGATGTTAGATTCGTCAGTTGGTAGTACTATATGGGTGAAGGGGATGAGATTGCATCACCCGCTTGCGAGAGCCCTACAATTTCGTGATTCCCTCTTCACAGTGTGTTTTCTATGATGCAGATATACATGTATGATATTTTATTGTTCGCAGGTTGACAGGTACAAGACACTAACTCCACCTGGTTTCACAAGTCTGAGCATGTCCATTGCCAATGGTATTTGATTGGGAGATAGTAGCTAGGTTTCTTGTGTCAAGCCATCACCCTAGTCTTGTGTGTGTCATCGGTTTTTTTAGGTTCTGTTGAATTAAATATTATTGTTCTCTTGCTTTGATCTTATTATATTGCAAGTTAGAAAAGTTAAATAAATGACTATGTGGTTAAATTGTTGATTTAATTAATCCGATTATATTGTGAAAAATGTTATTTTATTTATAGATTAATTTAATGTAATTAATAAAATAATTAAATCTTGGATTTGATTTATTTTATTAATTAATTTAAATTAATTATGTCAAAATGAAGTTATTTATGCACTTTGGTAATTATAGTTTTTCTTGAATTAAAATTAAATTGAAAATTTAAGAAAATGTTATTTTATTTATGGATTAATTTAATGTAATTAATAAAATAATTAAATCTTGGATTTGATTTATTTTATTAATTTATTTAAATTAATGATGTTGAAATGAAGTCATTTATGCATTTTGGTAATTATAGTTTTCTTGAATTGAAATAAAATTGAAAATTTAAGAAAAAGTTTAAATGTTATTTTTGGAAATTAGAAAAAGGCAAAATTGGAAATTAGGGTTACTTTCAAAAGTTTGACCTTAGGGTTTGGCGAGATATTTTTCTAGTTTGCTATTAATTGGTTTTTGGGAGAAAATTGGGGGGGATGAAAAAATAAAACAATGGAGAAGGGAAGAATTTTTGGTTTTGGGGGTTTTAAATTTGTATGGAGGAAATGGATTTTGAAGAGGAATCAGGGCACCCTTTTTGGATCTTATCAAACTTCTGGAACCAGTTGGACTTTGGAGAAGGGGAAGGAGCTTGGATTTGAGGAGTAGGCTTGCACCATTTGGCCAATCTCTCAAACTTTTTGAAAACAAGTTTTCTTCTTGTTAAATTTGGTTCATTTTGAAAATGATTCACAATATGATTTGCTGTTTGGAAATTATGGATTTAAACCTTATATGATTGCAAGATTAAATCCATGTTAGAATCCCTGTAGCTTGTTCTTTCTTTTCTCTATGCTAACATTTGAGAATTCTAATTGAGAAATCTATTTGAAAAAAATAAAAAAATAAAAAATGAACAAATTGTTTTTTAAAATCTTTGTGAAATTTGAGTATTTTTTCGTTCTCCAATTTGACTGTCCTGTTGAAATTGTTTATTTATATATATATATTTTATATATACCTATATAAATATGCATATATGATTAACATATATACAAACATATATATATATATATATAATATATATATATAATTTATGTGAAATGTATATTGTGCTAGAAAATCGCAATTCGACAAAATTGAAAATCCGTAGTATCAAACTAGGGTTTCTTTTTTTTATTTATGCTTGGGGGGGACTGTGGGAGGCGCTGCCCCCACTGTTGCCCCCATACAGGGGATGACTGTGGAGGCCGAGCCTCCACGCAACCCCCAGCTCCATTGTATTCGTTAGTCGCGCCCTGCATTGGGCTCGACTGTGTGTAACATAGCCGGCGCCCTTAGGGGAGCCGACTGTGTTACCCACAATCAGCCCAGGGTATGGGTTCGGTTGTGGGGAAACCGCCGCTGCCCTTCCAATGAAAATCTGCCACCCCTTGCCCTAAAACGCGACGTGCGGCCAAGCATAAAGTGCCCTAAAATGTGGCACGGGAATCAATGAAAATGCTTACGCTATTTTCATTTGGGGATTTAACAAAAAAAATAATAACTAAATTAAAATATAATATTTTAATATCATATTTTATAATATTAAAATATTATTAAATAATATTTTGAATATTATATTTTATAATATAGGAATATTATATATATATATTAAGGGGAATTAATTAATGGCATGGGTAAATTATTAGAGAAAACTTTATGTCAGTGTTGTTATAGTCAAATTATGGAATTTTATTTCTAAATAATTTATTTGGAAAGACTAGCATCGGGATTAAGGGTAATATATTTTTATATCATGATTAATTCATTTCTAGATGATTTATTTTTCAAAAGAGTTGTAGATATTTTTCTTAAATGATTTATTTTGAATTGAAGGGCTAAAGGTTATTTAATTATTATTAGTTGCAAATGAGGGAAAATTAAATACTTGATCCTAGGTTATA
The DNA here is from genome assembly GCA_007115665.2 of Sequoiadendron giganteum. Lineage (NCBI taxonomy): Eukaryota > Viridiplantae > Streptophyta > Pinopsida > Cupressales > Cupressaceae > Sequoiadendron > Sequoiadendron giganteum. Next base: position 409,777,305 of record CM021100.1, on the reverse strand, counting down.
GTAGAAATAATGGAATTAAGATGATATAGTTTGGGAAAAGGATAAGTTGGGTTAACGTAATTTGTTAATAAACGAATTATTAGATCTTTAAACATTTAGTTGTGTCATTTATTTTAATATATGTGTATAGATTTTGAAATACATATATATTAAAATATAGCTTTAAATGTTGTTGAAGTTAAATGTGTTTGAGAAACTTAAATTTAAGTTCAATAGTTCAACAGTTCAAATTACTAATTTGATTTAGATTTAAATGAGAAAATTATAAATCAGGTGTAATAGTCGTATTAGTGGATTGATTTAAAACATTATATTTTGGGAAAGGACAATTATTTGATTTACAACTAATATATTTTAATAGAGAAATTAATTAATGTTTAAATGAATTATTTCGGAAAGAAGATATAGATGATGTGAAGTAGTATGTCTGAAATGACCAAGTAAATAATTATTTTAATAATTACTAGTGATTGAGAAATTAAATATTAGTTAAAGTTCTCTTTATGTCGAAAGGGGACACTAGTAAATCTGATTTATTATGGCAACAATCTATTGAATATTAATAGAATGAAGTGGATTTAGGAAATCCGAAGAAGATATAGTTGCTTGTTTAAAATGTTGATTTTCTTATTATTGAAAAAGCAATTAAAAGATTATGTTGGGTTTAAATTTTAGCATGTATCCGAAGGAGATAAAAGTAAATTAGCTTTGTTAAGACTATAAGCTATTGAATTTTATAAAGGGCAAAGGATTATGTTGGTTTTTAAAGTAGTTGAGGGAATTGAGTTAGTTATTAAATTAGTATTTCCCTTCGGTACAACTATTGAACCAATTGATTGTATTGGTCAATTAATCTGTTAAGACAATTATTATCTTTGTTGTGAGTTCTTTTGAAAAGAAAATGGAATTAGAATATCCAAAGGTAGATATTTCATTTGCGTCATTGATTACTCCCTTCGTGTTCTTGTATTGGCATTTGGATTAAATATGTCTTTAGTTTGTTAAAATCTTTTGGGAAGGGCTTAAATTAGGTGGGTTGTCATATCATGTATCAACCTGTTTGGAATGGATGAAGTTAATGTGGATTTTATTAGTATTGAAAGAACAATTTTGCGATTAAATATTTGGGTTAAATGCTTTCCTTATCTAAAAGAGACATGGTTTAATTAGTTTCTTTGCATCATTAACTACTGATTTATATTAAGGAAGTGGATTTAAGGTATCCAAAGTTAGTTTATATCTCACAAATGCTTGTGTGAGTGATTACTCTGTGTTCATGTTTGAGGTAGTAGGTTAAGTGTCGTTGATTGTAAGTCTTCAAGTGGACCCTAGAGTTTGGAAGTTGTTGTTTGTGAGGTCAACCTTTTTGTGATTCCCTTGGATTAGTACTTGAGGTTGGGTCAATGTTCTATCCGGTTTCCATGAACAGCGATGCATTGTGCCTCTTGTGAATGGAGTGGTTTATGTGAATAGTGGCTCCTTGTAAGGAGTGGTTTTGTTATGCTTATTTCCTCTAGTGGTTTGGAAAGGGCTTGTCTTATGTTTCCCTCCTTGTGTTGGAGTGATCTTCTTATCTGTTTGTTTGTTCTTGGGCTTCCCTTGGTATTTGTTTAAATGTGTGTTGTAGGGTGAAAAGTGACATCTGTTAGGGGCCAGAGCCGTGAAGGGTAAATTGGGTAACCTTTGGAAGGAGTTTATTCGAGTGTCATCTAAATCAATGTGATCCATGTCAGTCATGTTATAGTATCCCTGTAGTGGGTACTTGATTGTTTGTGTTTGGTTTTTCCTAACATACCTGGTCTGTTATACTTGGGAGCAATGTAACCCTATTAGAATTGTACTTGGTGTACTTGTGATGTAATTGAGTTGTACATGTGTTGATCTTGAGTTGCACTTGTGTGATTTGTGTATTAGTTTGAATCATTTGGGGTTCTGCCTGTGTCTAGAGACAGTTGGTCTTGTCTTGGTACCTTGTTACTATCTCCTAGCACAGGGGGTGGACATTTGGGTTTCACTTGGTTGGGTGGTGTGCACCTTACTCAGTTGGACTTCCTTCTTGTTCATGTTGACGAGGTTTCCAGTTGGAGAGCTTGTGGGATCCAGTCATCTTTATGCCTTATTCATTTTATTAATCTTGTTATTTATTACTCCTCCTTGTTATTGAGGTGGAAATTGTAATATATATTCATGCTTTTGGATTTACCTCATTCGGGGAATGAGTGTTGTAATCTTATTGTTAAAAGAGATCTCGTAGTATCTTTAATTTTTCTTGATGAATTTATCTTGTATGAAATGTATGCGTTCTTAACTTCATAAGTATTTAATGTTGTGGTTTCATTTCTTTAATGTTGTTCGTGGGTAATTAAGTAATCTCAGTCTCATAACCTTAGAGCTTGTTGCAATGTGTAGCGAACTTGCATATTAATTATACTTAAAAAAATAAAATAGTTTGTTTGTTTAGTAAATTGCAACTTCCTCTAGGGTTGCGATATGGGGCATTACATAAAAAATATTTTAACCCTCACAAAACATGAACATGAACACACCTAAAATTAAATACAATGTTAGATCTTGAATTGAGGCAATAAATCTCTAAAATGCTACACTTGACTTTCTCGATAGTGCTCTTCATCATAAGATTTCCATTATATATATATTTTTTATTTCAAATGGTTAAATAGCTATGTATATGAAATTTTTCTAATTTTCCAAAAATTACTTCCCAAAATCGAACACTTAAAATTTGAATGTTAAAATTCTACCAAAAACATATTAAAATTTAGCCCCTAGGAAGATAGGGGAACCCATTTTCGACCCATGGGAATATGGGTCTTGGCCCTATCTTCTAGGAATTTTAGTGTCAAAATCAAAAAAAAAATAAAAATTATTTATTCAATGCTTGCAATCATTCAAAAAATTATAATAATAGTCCCTAGAATGCATAATTTACGAAATGAGGGGTTTCATTATGTCTAATAAATAAAGGGTTACAAAACATAATTATAAATTGTTAAGGGTAAGAGTTTTTGACAATACAATAAGAAAATAATGCACAATCTAAAAATAATAATTACTAAAATAACATTATATATATTTATATTTAAAATTAATCATAAAATAGTTTTTAATATTATAAAAATAGATCTACATTTATCATTAATATATTTGGTAACAATTGTGACATACAAAACTATTTGATAACATCACATCCCATATTCTATAACCATTTAAATATTATAATACTAATAAGTCTATAGGCTTTCTCTATGGGATTTTGAGTGTAGGAAATTTTCTTATACATGAAGATATTTTCTTGGCGCTTAATTTAATAGAGTTATATATAACTTTAGAGAACCTCAAATGTTCTATAGAAAATATATAATAGTATGAGACCCTTTTATGGTACTACATAATCAATCTTCGAAGGTTGTCATTTTTTTATTTCTCCACAAACACTCTTTCCTCTTCAATAACATATTACAAGGATGAGTACCTATTGTTGTGATTATTTATTATTATATCCATAATACATACACACCCATTTATTTTATTATTTTAATAAAAATAAAAAAGTTTTATTTCTTAGAAAATTCATAAAATTTACTCAAGGTTATAAAAAATATATTCTCAACATTACAAATAGATATATAACAATTTTTTTCTTAGTTATATTTTTATTTCTTGTAAGACTATGGTTATGATCAATAATTATTTTAGATATTATCTCATGCATAAATTTTTTTTTCACATAACACGTATGAAAATATTGAACCATTTGAAAAATGTTGTAGGAAAGGGGACTCACAATGCAAGAAAGGGGTCCCTAATCGAGGATTTTTTCTTATAGAGGGACGGTTCATTCAAGGAAACCTAGGATCCAAAATTCGATTGACTATCAACACAAAGGTGGGGAAATAATCAACAAGGGAGACCTAGAAATATTCCTTAGGCTTTGAAGGGTTCACCACCAAGCGAAAAACTTGGAAAATACAACCTAACATTCAACTCACAAAACCTAGTAACGCAAGCCAAGTAATGAGTGCAAATGAAAAAATTAAGTAATAGAAAGTTAGGATGTATCTACCTAGGAAGTCTAGAAATATGATAAGTATTCTGGAAATGCAAAAATGTTGTCAAAACATGTTGAGGAGGACTAAGATGCCCTTACTCTTCTCTTAGTCTTGTTACTATTTTTAAGAGAAAATGTAGAATATTCGAATGTTGGAACTAGATATGAAAAAATCTATGATAATACCTCTAGGAGGACTAAGACACCCTTACAGTTGTTTTAGTCCCGAGCTAAATTTCTAAAATTTTGTAAGATGATCTTGAGGCTTAATGTTTGGAAATCCTTCTCATAACTCAAATCCTGGAACTTTTAGATTTGGCTTGTAGGTGACTTTCCATGAAGATGAAAACTTTGCACTTCAAATTATGTGCAAGTCTTCAACCTAAAATCTATAAACACAAACATGCAAGAGAGGAAAACATTGTTGAATTGTTAGAAATATGATAAGGATTCTGGAAATGCAAAAATGTTGTCAAAACATGTTGAGGAGGACTAAGATTCCCTTACCGTTGTCTTAGTATTTTTGCTATTTTTAAGGGAGAATGTAGAATCTTCGAATGTCGGAACCAGATATGAAAAAATCTATGAAAATAGCTCTAGGAGGACTAAGACACCCTTACTATTGTTTTAGTCCCAAGCTAAATTTCTAAAATTTTGGAAGATGATCTTGAGGCTTAATGTTTGGAAATCCTTTGCATAATTCAAATCCTAAAACTTTTAGATTTGGCATGTAGGTGACTTTCCTTGAAGATGACAACTTTGCACTTCAAATGATTTGCAAGTCTTCAACCTAAATCTGTAAACACAAACATGCAAGAGAGGAAAAAATTGTTGAATTAATAGTAAATGGAGGTTTTCTTTGGCCAAACCCCTTCTTGGTAATTAAACCTTGGAATGAAATGGAATAATAAAGGCAAATGATGAATAGACAAAGTGCTATGTTTCAACTCGCCAAACACTTGTGATAAAATCAAAAAAATTGTGTGAAGTGGCTAGCTTGAATGTAGATCATGAATTGAATGAATGCCTGATAGATATTGACTTGAATTTCTTGCTTGAATCAAAATCCTACATCACAAATTTAAGCTCAAAAACACACATTATAAAATAATATATTTGAAATGATGCTTGAATCTTGATGATGGCTCTAAATGTAATGCCCCGCCACACAACCCTAGAGGAAGTTTAAATTTACTACAAAAGCGTACTAATTTTTTTTTTTATTAAAGTGAATTAAACATACATGTTCACCTGTAATTGACAACATCCCCTAAGGCTACGTAACCGAGATTACTTAAATCCCTATTAACATACATCACTTATATTACATTGCATTAAATAACTCAAGTAGTAAGCATTCATTCAACATAAAGAAATACCAAGATAGGAATATAATATCCTTAACATATATCCATTACATGATTAACTAATTACAATACTCATTCCTAGAATGAGTCAAAATACATAAGTGTTACAATTACATACATTCTCCTCATAAATACAAGAGGGGTAAAAACAACTCATTACAATTTGAATTACAACAGTGCTAGAAAAGAATAACAAGATCTACAAGTTTTCCAATTAGATGTATAGCCTCAATGAAATTAAGATCAATGGGGACCCAACGGTTTTGGTGCATGTTCCACCCAACCTAGTGGTACCTGAAGGCCCACCCCCCATGCTAGGAGATAGTAAAAATGGAACATAGACAAGAAATCTACTACCTCTAACGAAAGGTAGACTCATACTGACACTTATTGACTCAACCAAACATATGCACAATTTAAGTCTAACACTAACATGGTTACATTGCTTCCAGACATATTATAATCAAGTATGATAAAGAATCCATACACACAACACAAACTCAATGTTATCCTAGATAGAGTGTCATCGCAAGGTTCATCCTGAGATCTACTTTGGCCATTCTTCATAGGTTCCGGTAATCCTGGTGACCTCAACCAAATCTTGGCCCTCACACTCACTCATGCGGAATCAACTAAATCTTATGAGGACAAGATGGCTAATCTTGTCATTCCAAGCCTTCTCACTCACCCCGAGTCTAAACAAGCCCTTGTGTCTATGAGTGAGGTTAATTTATCTTGATTAATGTGAATGCATCCTAATCATCTAAGTATATTGCTTTAATTGTCACTTATTAAAAACACTTCTGAAGGTTACCCATTTTACCTCTTTAGGCTTCGGCCCCTAATAAAAGCCACTCTTCTAATGAATAACATGCTACTCAAATCTAGACTCCAAGGGTGTCTCAAGTACTACTGAACTGAACTACGCAATCTCTCCTGTTCTAGGAGACAATAATTAAGGATATCCACTCCAACACTAGGAGGAAACAAAACACTTATAACACTACTTAAGGGAAAAACAACATTATCTTAACAATGAATTAAACCACATCCACTGGAAGAATTAACAATAATAAGACTCAATCACCCATTCCCAAGCAATCAATAAAAGGGAATTTAATATCAAAAGTGCACTAGCAATGAATTTCACTATATTTGGATATATTAAATCCATATTCTTATCTAATGCTTTTCGCAGAAATTAAAATACTATCCTTCTAGCATTTTCATTAAACAATAAATTCTACCTTTAATAAATATTTTTCACAGCCTTATCAAATCATGCACAATAAGCATTTCAGTTTAAATTATTGTGTAATTACTTGCATGCATTAATATGTCTAAAACTGAACATCAAATATACATACACTTAAACGTATATTATGTAGCATGCTTTATATAATTGAATAAATTTATTTTATTTATATATACAACTATATTTAGAAAACATACTTGCATTTAAATACTAATTATAAACCTCTATTTTTCTAAAAGTTACAAGACTGAATATTAAATATTTCTAAAAAAAAATCTAAACTTAAATATTTGTTATCCAAAAAAAAATTATATATATATTATATATTATATATTACTATATAATATTAAAATATATATGAATAAACATCATTCATAAAAATCTAGCATAAAAAAAATAAAATATCATTTATATACAACTTACTACGAATGTATACCACAAAATTCGCATTAACCAAAAAAAACAAAGATAATCCAAAAAATAAACAATAAACAATAAACAAAAGTGACAGGGGCTGGACAGTACCGCTAGTACCCCTGTCACTATCTTAATGCCCATACACAGACTTAAGGTAGAGCGTCGGTCGGTACCTTGTACTGTCAGGTTGCATCCCTTCCAATGCAGTGGGGTGAGCGGCGCTTCCCATGGGACAACGCATCCCCCTAAAAGTTGGGCGCGTTGTCACATGGCAACACCCTTCCCCACATAGGTATGTGGGCGGTGGGAGTTGACCTCTCCACCATCCACTGCCTTAACAATTTTATTTTTGTTTTTAATTTTTGAATAAAAAATTTCATTAGCATTCTAAATAAAATCTGATGTAACATAAATAAAAAGGGTTTCAAGACTTTTCAACGAATTTTGAAATTTGTTTCACAGACACGTCGTACGGACCGCTTTTTTTTTTCCAATCGGAAAAATAACACATATCCATAACTATTAAATAGATATATATATTTATAAGTGATTTATATATATATATATATATATTTATCAAAATATATATATATATTATATATAAATACATATATTTTTACACAAAAATAAATTATTGGTAAGATTGAGAAAATAATAACAAAAACCAGTAACAAGAAATTAATAAAAAAATTCCAGAATAACATCCAATAGTCAAGAGGTTTAAATTTTAATTTCCTTTATTCTTTCAAATTTACGAATAATTAAATATAGGGAAATAAAAATGGATCTAGATTTTCCATTGAAGGTTTTCTACAAAGGGTTTGTTTTTGAAGAATAGATCTGTATGTTTTCAAAAAGGGTAAATCTTTCATGCAACAACCTAAATGTTTGAAGCACAATCAAATGTTTAATTTAAATAATGAATCTACAATTTCCCCCTTTACTGAATAAAAACCTACAGTGAATTTAAACATTTTTCCGCAATTTTAGACAAATCCTAATTCACCATTAATTCAACATAGATTCTTAAACAATTAAATTGTATTGAACAAAACAAGAACAAAACCTAGAATCCGAAGCTATAGAAGAAGATGAATTTTTGATGCAAGCATTCTCCAAGAATTTCCTCAAATGTGCAATGAATCCAATCCAAAACCAAAAAACTGTTTCAAACCCTTCTTTGTGCAAATTTTCCAAAATTCCTTCACTGCTTTGAAAATGAATTCTCCCCCAAAAATTTCTCTCTAAAATTTAAAATATGCATTCCACATAAATCAAAAATATCTAATACAACCCTAATTCCCATTGCATGTAAAGTTGAGAATTAGATATTTATTTCCTTTTCAATTTTCGAAAACCCAATTTGAATTTAAAATACAATTTCAATTTCTTATGATTTAATTTAATTTAATCCATTAAACTTAATTATTAAATTTTAAATTATTTAATTACTAAATTCAACACTTTTGAGATTAAAATTTAATTAATTAAATAAATTAAAATTTAGCTAAATTAAATTTCATTATCAACTTTAAACATAACATCAAAGCATAATATTAATCTTAATATAACATAATCACTACTTTTTCCAATGCAATTATTCGAAACATTAATTTAACAATAATGCATCTGATAGAATCATATAACATTAAATAAGGTAAACATGACTCAACAACCAGGACTGACGACACACTAAGGCTAGGGCATAGACTTGACACATGTTACCTAACTACTATCTCCCTTTCAACTTAACCGTTGGATCGACACACTTAAACCTATGAGACCAAGTGGAGTCGATTGCATGTACCTGCAACTTGAAACCAAGTAAACAACATAATACAATATATCCAACATATAATACACACTGTAATACCCCTCCATTTTGCTTCTTGTTCAAGTTACTTTATGCTATGTTTGGTTGCAATTACTTTGATACTAGATGCATTTTGTTATGATGTTTTGATCGTTACCATTGAGTGACAACTATTATTGTGGGATTTATTTATCTAATTTTGTTTCACATGCATTATGGATTAATGATGTTGTAGAGTTAGCATGAGATATTATTATGAGATTATTGGAACTATGATGGAAGTGTCAGTTTTGATAAGTGTATGGGTGAAGAGGAGGAGTTCGCATCACTCACTTGCAAGCGCCCTGCGAACCCGTAATTTCTTCTTCACGGTGTGTATTATATGTTGGATATATCGTATCATATTGTTTACTTGGTTGCAGGATTGCAGGTACATGACATCGACTCCACCTGGTTTCACAGGTTTGAGCGTGTCGATCCAACGGTTAAGTTGAACGGGAGATAGTAGCTAGCAGGGAAGAAATTTTGGAAAATTTGCACAAGGGTTTGAAGAAAGTTTGATTGTAGAATTGATTGAAGGAAAGATTGTTTGCATTTGTTGGATTTTTGATGGGATTCATTGGAGGATTGAAAAAAATTTAGGAAATCTTTGGAGGAGGCTTGCATCAGAAATTCATCTCTTCCTGTAGCTTCTTGTACCAGGTTTTCCTCTTTGTATTTTATTGTTCTTGATTGTTTTTTTTAAATAGTAGTGATTAAAGATTTATTTGTTAAATCTGTTTTAGAAAATAAATTTGATATAAGAAGAAAAGAATTAAACAAATTTACAGCCTTTGCTTGTGAAAACCTTAGTTGAATTTAAATTATTTGGAGAAATTGATTTTATTGTTATTGAAATCAAACATAGAGATTGAACAATGCATTTAGAATATTCTTAGAAAATGAAACCCTCTATTTAGTATTAAAAATCGGATTTTAAAATCTGCAGTATAGTTATATTTTTCATGGTAAAATGGTCTGATTGTGTTGCCTATAACTTTACTGTCACAAACTGGGTTTTCAAGAAATTTAAAGGGTTTTTGCATTTTAACATTTTCTTATCGCTGTCCAAACATTGTAAATACCCAGATCGCAGTTTTTGTGTTATGCTTGAGACATGAGACTACTGTTAAGTTATTTTTCCCATGGCTGCTTTGAAAATAAAATAATAATAAATTGATATTTATAAATATTAATATTTTATGTATTGTTATTATAATATTAAAATATTATTTAATAATATTTTATATTATAATTTATAATATTAAAGTATTATATTTATTTATATTATTTTTAAACAAAATTTGTATATTAGATTAGTGGAATTAAAATTATAAACATATGGGAAATTGTGGTTATTTTAAAATGGCTTGTTAAAGTTTAATTGAAAGAGTTAAACATTTGATTTAAAGAATGCAATATATTATTGAATAGAGATTTAAAATTGGATTGATTAGTGTATATGGAAAATGGATAGAGAAACAATATGTTATTATATTAAAGTGATTGAATGTGTTAAATAGAAAATTGAATGAGATGTAATACTTGGTTAGAAAATGGAAAGAGTTTACTTGCATGGATTTCTGTCGATTTAAAAGTAAATTAAGAAGTTGTTTTATTGTTGAGGCAATCAATTATATTATTTATTAATTTTTATTTAGATTAATTGAATGATTGTGATTGGATTATAAAAGAGATATGGATTTAGTATATTCAAAAGTAGTATCTTCCCCATGATTATCTTAAAGGATTTAATTCTCTATATTCAGTAAAGGGAAGTAAGTTTAATTGTTTTAAATTTCCAATAATGAAAAGGGAAATAGGGGTTATGATTATTTTAGATGATCTAGTTATCGTGTCTTTGACTTTGTCAACACTACATATTGAATGAGTATGGATTTAGGAAATCCAAATATTAGATTTGATTGATGACTTGAATGCTTTTGTTGCTATGTCGTCAAGTTGCATTGTTGGTTTTGGGATTTAGTGTCAGTCATAAATTATAAGTCTTTCAGAAGAACTTTGAGGATAAGAGTTGTTGAATCTTTGTGCCATCCAGTTGTTTTTCCTTGGATAGTGCATGGCGTATTTTCAATTTTACCCGGTTTTCATTAACGAGAATGTTTGCACCTCCTTGGTTTAGGAGTGGATTATGGGATCCGTGTATCCTTGTATGGAGTGACCTTGTTATGTGGTTTGATCTTGTTGCCTCCTGTGAAAGGAGTGGACTATGTGTTGTTGCCTCCAAGATGTTTGGAGTGAGACTTTTTGTACCTCCTGTGAAAGGAGTGGACTATGTGTTGTTGCCTCCAAGATGTTTGGAGTGAGATATTTTGTACCTCCTATGAAAGGAGTGGACTATTTGTTGTTTCCTCCAAGATGTTTGGTGTGAGTGTCTATTGTTTGCATCCTCCTTGTGTTGGAGTGGATTATGATGCCTAGTTCGTATGCACTTGTGGTTCCTTTGGTGGATTGTCTGGATGTGTGTTGTCGAATAGAAGAGTGGCTTCTATTAGGTGCCAGAGCCTAAAGAGGTAAACTGGATAACCTTCAGGAGTGATTTAATCAAGTGATAATTAAAATAATGTACTTAGAAGATTAGGACTAACTTCACATTAATCAAGATAATTTAATCCTCACTCATAGACACAAGGGCTTGTTTAGACTTGGGATGAGTGAGAAGGCCTGGAATGGCAAGATCAACTATCTAGTTCTTGTGAGAGGTAGTTGATTCCGCATGAGTGAGTATGAGTGCCGGGATTCGGTTGAGGCCACCAGGATTACTTGTGCCGGAGCCTATGAAGAATGCCCAGAGGAGATCTCATGACAAACCTTGCGATGACACTCTATCTATGACAACTGTTGTTAATTATTTTATGTGTATGGTTATTTGAACATACTTGATCTACTTTATGTCTAGAAGCAATGTGACCTATGTCAGTGATGTTGGAGTTGTACTTGTATTGTATTTGATTTGTACTTGTATTGTATTTGATTTGTATTTGTATTGTACTTGAGTTCTACTTGATTCATACTTGTTAGTTCATTTATTTGGTTATATCAGTATGAGTCAGTTTGAGTCTGCCTTTGGTTAGAGGTAGTAGATCTTTGTTCATGTTACTTTGTTGCTATCTCCTAGGATGGGGGGTGGGCCTTCGGGTACCACATTGGTTGGGTGGAACATGCACCAAAACCGTTGGGTCCCCATCTATCTCCAATACTTGGTGGCGAGACATCCTGATGGACAGCTAGCGGTTCTTATTGTAATTGTTTGCATTGTAATATTTTAACTTGTATAAGTTATTTTATCCCTCTTATGTTTATGAGGTGGACTTATGTAATTGTAATCTTTTGTACTATTGCCTCATTTCGAGAATGAGTGATGTATCTATTGGATTAAGATAATGTTTATGAGATTGTATCTTGGTTGATTATCTTATTATGTTATGTGGTATTCTTATGACGTATGATGTTTATATCATAAGGTTCATAATGCTACGGTTATATGTAATATGTATGTGTGGGTTTAAGTAATCCTAACCTTGTAGCCTTAGAGGTTGTTGTTAACTAATAAGTGAATCTGTATGTTAAATGCACTTTATAAAAAAAAAATTGGTTCACTTATGATTTTAATTGCAACTTCCTTTTAAGGTTACTTGGCGGGGCATTACACACACCGTGAAGAAGAAATCACGGATTCGCAGGGCACTCGCAAGCGAGTGATGCGAAACCATCCTCTTCACCAATCCACTCATCAAAGACTGACATTAACATCATAATCGATAATCTCATAATAACATTTCATGCTAACTCTACAACATTATTAAACTATTAAAGAATATGAAACAATAATTAGATAACCTCATCACACAATAATAGTTGTCGCTCAGTAGTAGCGATCAAAACACAAACATCAAGGTGTGTCTAGTATCATAGTAGTTGCAACCCAAACATAGCATAAAGCAAAATGAACAAGAAGCAAAATGGAGGGATATTACACTAAATGCTTGATGAAGTGCTCTTGAATGCTCTTGTGAATTCAATTATACTATTAGGAATTCTCTCAGAAAATTCTTATATAAAAATAAGTGAATCAACCTTGTATTTATACTTATCCATGCTTAATATCCATAGATTACACCACAACAAGCTGACATATAAATTTATTAATTAAAGGACACTAAATCTTGCCAATATTTGAAATTAAATCCCAAAGATAAATTAAGGGGGACTAAGATGTGCTAGGTGGTGTCTTAGTCTCGAGGCTTGAAGCTCGGGGCACAAACTCCAAAATGGGTTCCTTTTAAGATTCTTTTGAAAAAAGGGTCCCAAGACCTTTGGAGGACAAAGATGCCCTAGGTGGCATCTTATTCCTAGTCCAAAAATTAAGAACATAGCCATTAAATTAGCACTTATCCTTTGATGTTTTTTGGGATTAGCCATAAAAAGATATAAATTATTAGGCTTGTGGATGCAGAATAGGACCAATTTAGACATAAATAAGGATAAAAAAATGAAGGAGGGCCCAAAGAAATGTGAAAATGCAAGTTTATACATTTACTACACTACAAATATTTATCAATTATATGAAAATATAAAAAAAATAAAAAATATCTAGTATACCGCTTTCTCTATTCAAATTCTACTTGTTGCAAAACCATCTACGTGATATTTAATGACTCTATTTCTATAATCAATAAAATCAATATTGTACAAGTTGATGGGCATGACATCGAAGACTGTTGCAATGAATCATCTCAAGAATCATAGTCTAATAATGTATCAAGACATGTAAAAAAACAATTATGAATAGTAAATACTTTTGATGTCATATCATTTTTAATAAATTAATTATAAAGGAGATTATATATTTATATTATAGTCAATGTAATCATTGCACCACATTTTGATTCAATTTATAGTTAATGTATATTGATATCACTTAATATTATGAAGGATTATAATATTTGATTCATGAAGAATATGAAGTTGATGTACCTCAAAACCTAGATATGTTCTGGACAATCATGTATATAGATTAGAATATAAATATATTTTTGTAGTGTTATAATAACCTTGAAAAGTAAATATATACCATAGATCGAACCTATTTTATAGCTATTAAAATATACGGTTTCTACTATGCAAAATATCAAAAAATAGAATTGTAGATAACAATATGCTTTATCACACTTTAAGGTTTTTTCTATCAATTTAATGGTATTTAAAAATTTCCATTAAAAACACAAAGCTTCAAATATACATATAAATTTTTAAATGATTGATATGAGATTCAGATGTGCTACAATGAGTGTCATTATATTATTTTCTTCATCATTGAATTTAGGGGAAAAAGTGAATGGTTATTCTTAAAGTAATTGGTAATCTCATGAATTTACGAATTATAGATTAGTGTATACTAATATTTAAAATAAATCCATCTTATTCATGAACAAATACTAAATTATAAATATTTGTGCAAGTTTACCTTATGACAAAATTCTAATATGGGGCCTTTAGTTAAATGTTTAGTTTTGATCTTGTAAATAAGAGGTTCAAGATTTCAATTGCAAGTATGAATTTTCACCTATAGAAACACCTTGGATTAGAAAGAAAGTTTGGGTTAATACCTAGTAAAAATAGTAGTTGTGTGTAGCGACATGCAATGATGAGCCAATAGGTAGAGGGGAAGTCCAAATGGTAGGGATTTATACATACATATCTGCACACAAGGAATGATAAGTTATATTTTAAGTGTTATATCGAACAACGATCTCACCATTGATCACATTGACTAAGAATTTCATGTGCAAAAAACATTGGTACATACTGAGACATTCTTAGAATGATAACCTATATTTTGAGTGTTATGTGGAACATTGATATTACCATTGTTCGTAGTGATGGAGAATGTATTTTCTGTATGTGCAGATATGTATGTATGTCATAGTAGATACAAACATGATTGATACATATTGATCCCTATGTGTCATATGGAACTTCGCCGCAACCATTAATCAGTTTTAACAAACAATATAGTCTTTTCTAAAAAAAACCTTATTGAAGATTGAAACAATATAGCCTTTACAATATCACCTTATTGAAAATGGAACAATAGAGCCTAAGCTAGAGAACAATAATCAATAATGCCATATGGAAATCAACATAAACTATATAAAATTAATTATTTTATAGAATTGCAAGCATATCCACTAAACGAAAGCCATAAATAAAACAATATTGGTTTCAACAGCGGCCCAAATGGAGAAACCCACAAAACAAAAACATTCACAGTAACAAAAGTATACAAATATAGTCTTTTTTCAACAACACAGTAATGAAAATTGAAACAATATACTGACACATTCTTGGAATGATAAGCCATATTTTGAGTGTTATATGGAACATTGATTTCACCATTGTTCGTAGTGATGGAGAATGTATTTTCCCTATGTGAAGATATGTATGTATGCCATAGTAGATGCAAATACCATTGATACATATTGATCCATATGTGTTATATGGAACATTGATGCAACCTTTAATCGGTTTTGACAATCTAGTCTTTTTTGGACAGCACCTTATCGAAGATTGAAACAATATAGCCTTCTCAATAACAACTTATAAAAAATGGAACAATATAACCTAAGCTAGAGAACAACAATCAACAATTCCTAATGCAAATGAACTAAAAAAGTATAGCATTAACTGTTTTATTGAATTGAAAATATAGCCACAAAACAAAATTCATAAATCAAACAATATTGGTTTCAACAACAGCCTAGATGGAAAAACCCACAAAACACAAAAATTCACAGTAATAAATGTATGCCGAAATATACTCTTTTTTCAACAGCACAATAATGAAAATTGAAACAATATAGCCTTTTCAACATAGTCTTTTAATAATCATTTTATGATACCATTACGTTAAGACAATAGAGCATAGATGACGTTGAGATAGATATACATTATCTCAAAAGGATAATACAATTATGTGAAAGCTTAAAATATAATTGAAATATCAAATAAGTGTATTTACATAAGTCATGGACAACCTTAAGAATAAAGAGATAATTACATTCATAGAATTTTGTTAAAGATTCATTATAAAATTTTAAATTATATTTTTTTATTTCATTTCTAACCATTTTGATTGATTTAGTAGTCATTGATTATTCTCAAAGGTAATTTATAAGATATTACTTCCTTAAAATCCCCATTGTGTGATTTGAATACTCAAAAAATTCAGGATCATAACAAAAAGCCAAACCATTATGAATGCTAGGACTCGTGAAAACAAAAAATAAGAATTATTGATAGAGCCTAGCTAAAAGCCTTGTGGCAAGGCTGACTTCAAACAAGATCTAATTCCATGAAAAGATCCATAGTACTCATGAATATAAACTAAGATGGAAGATCCTCAACTTAGACATTACTATGTTATACGAGACAATTGTTTGTGTTGAGTATGTTCTGCAAAAATGAAAGGAAAATGTGATGTTTAGTGCAATAAACATGTTTCATTGGTAGACAATATGTAAATTAGGAAATATAAAGAGTCATATATTTCTTAACAAATAATATGGAATGTATGTGCAATAAAAGGGATTAAATAAATAAGATGTAGGCATACCTTGTGGGTGCAACGGGATTTATTATGAACAAAAAAAAAAGCCTTCTCTCCACCCTACCATGTTGGGTCATGTAGGCTCATGGGCTACCACCAAACCCCCAAACAAGAACATATATTGGCTACCACTATGATTAATAGTGAAACCAATGTTTCAACACCAGAGAATTTTCTTTAGGTGAAATCAATGTTACAAATTTTCAAAAGTATATATATTTGTATCATTTATGACAAATAATTTGACATGTAGGGTATGTGCAAGATCATCATGGAAAAAACAAGCCCTTAAGTGCCAATAAAATTCAAAAAATCAGAGTTAGGCAACTTGACGTAAAATTTTGAATATCTTGTATATATTATTTCAAAAATATATAAGAATAAAATCTATAGAAAAATGAATGTAGTTTCTAAACTACTAGGTTTTTTTTTTTTTTTAAATCTATTTCGTGAAAATTTGAAATTTCATAGAAAAATAAGAGGTAGGTGTCTGTCTGACCACCCTAACCACAATAAAATGATAATAATGTTTTATAAAATTTTAGCTATAAGTAGGGGACTCATGTCCTAATGTGATGCATATTTTTATTTTATTTTTTTTCTATATGAATAATTAATTATGATTTTTTTTATTACAAAATTTAAAAAATATAAAAAACTCGTTTGTCTGACCACCTTAATTTGGTCAAAACTTCATGAAATTCAATTTTATTATTTTCAAATCATATAGTATGTGACACATGTTTTTTATTCAAATAATGTGATACCGTTTGAAAGTTATAGATGTTTTTCAATCAACCTATCAATTAGGACTTTAGTCGTAATTCAAATAGAAAATGAATAATAATTATTTATTAAATTCAAAGTAAAGCATAATTTATATTGGTGGAAAGATAAGAATCTCCTTTAAAAACCCTTTTCATTTCATCAATTTTTGGTAAAGAAAGTTGTCAGCCACATGGGCCATCATATCACTTAGATATCACCACTATTTTGCCCATCATGATCCTTCACATACCTTGTAGTTGTGAAATAAGAGATGGGATAAAGGACATATAGACTTACCTTCTATATAAATAGAATGTAGTTGCAGCTTGTACACCATGTCAAACATGTGATCACAAAGCTATTTCCTATTATGGGGATGTACAGTTATGGTTGAGAATGTTTGCAATCTAAAATGGTTTCAATTAGATATAGTTAGAAACAAGGAAAATTTGAAGTTTAGTACAATGAACATGTGGCATTGGTAGACAATATCTAAACTAGGAAATATAAACAATTCTATAGTTTATAACAAATAATATGTAATGCATCTTCAATAGAAGAGATCACATAAACAAGATACATGCATACCTTGTGGAGAGAACAAGACATAGCATGTTTAAAATTATAACTCCCATATAATTCTATTCTGGCACCTAAGAATTTTGTTGAGTTGAAATCAGTGTTATTCATTTTTAAAGTATGTACAGTTGTATCATTTGTGAGAAATAATTTTAGATGCATTTGTAAAATAAGAGATGGAATAAAGGATATTTAACATTACCCTATATATAAATAGAATGTAGTTGTAACTTGTACACCATGGAAAATTTGCAATCGTGAAGCTTTTAAGAATTCTCAAGATCTACAGTTATATCTGAGAATATTTGTAATATAAATTGGTTAGAATCTGATATAGTTAGAGACAAATGGTTTAAAGGCGAGAGCACTAGTAGTGGTATTATTGACCAAAGAAGAGGAAGGTATTTAGAACAACATTCAATATAAATGTTATTTGGTCAAGCAAAGAAGAGGAAGCAATCCAGGTTTGTCATTGGATCATACAAGAAGCATAATCAAAGAATCAAATAGAAACATCTCTTAGTAATCACCATAGAAGCATAACTATGGCTAGCTTGGAAGCAGTGATGGCAACTGGACTATGTAGAGAATAACAAGGAAGCAAAATTAGAAATGGTGGGAATTCTAAATGTATTGAAATGAAAAAGGAAAGGAGAAATGGTATAGTTACCATAAATAATAGAAACATTTCATCTTGATGGATATTCAGACAATTGTTGGAGGAAATCCTCTTCTTTGATTCAAAGTGCACTATATTTGTTGGAATGTAGTCTAGAGTATCTATCAAAAGAGAAAGTCAAGTCTATATGTATTCCTATTATTGATTTTACACAGGAAAGAGTTTTGAAAATTACTCCTTGTCTTTCTTTAGTTCCAATATCTATTCTATCTCTCTCTCCAGTGTCAACCCTTGAGATTTATGTATTGTTATTTCCAAATCCATTGACAAGGGGAGTTGTCTTTAGCTGCCCCGTGTGATCAAGAAAATGGGGATGCATTTTGGGTTGTCTCAATCCCATGCTAGGCCAATGTAGTTTGGGAAGTTGACAACAACATATTCAGGCAGTTAATGTGGTTAATCACCCTTACCATATATGATAGACTTCACAAAACCCAATGATCCATTAACTAGGCTAGCTACCACCAAAAGATTTGTTGTTGACATTACATTTTTGCTGATTGCAACTAAGATCTTTTCTTGAAGTTTCTCATCATTTCCATAATCAAGTGTGTTTTGCTAAGTAGTTTCAGTAGCACTAATTGCAATGGGTACATTTAATTGGTGAAGTATTTTTATATTGTACAAGTTCACCGACCTGTTTGTTGGGAATAAGTTAATAGCTACATCAAAATCTTGGTTTTATTTAGCTAAAAGCATGGGGTTTGTTTCATTCATAAGAGTTTCCCAAATAGCCTAAGATTCCTAGAAATTTCTAATATTTAAAAGGATTCTACGAAACTCTTATTGTGTATCAAATTGTCCATAGTAGCAGAGGACTATTTTGAGTGTGACAACAACATTAAAAGTGTGCCAAAGAGAGAAGGTTGTGGAGAAAGAAGCATAGATAGGCCTATCCAAAACAAACAATAATTGTCCTAGGTCACCCAAAAGTATAACAGAGGCACCATCAAATGGCTGCATATGTCTAGCAAGAAATGCTTGCTGCAATCGACTATCTATTTTGAGCAACACCTTGGACCCTAAGAAGTTCATTTTAGGAATTAAGATATATTTAATATGTTTGAAGTCATCTTGAAATATGGTCAATGGCTATGTATTTTACGGATTTTTATCTCTAATTGGTATCTAGAGAGTTGCATGCTATGTAGAAGCACATATATTGTAGGTGGCAACCTTCGCTGGTGCCAAAGCAAGCAAATGATTCATTCTCTAATTTGGCAATGTATTTAGTGTTCTTTAGATGTTGTCTATAAGAAATGATTTACCTATACTAGTAGTACCTTGAATAATCATATCCAATGGTGATGATGAAGATGGGGCAAGATGGTGTTGTTAAATAATATTTAGAGCAAGCTTTTTCTTTGGAGAAACCTGATGACAAAAGTGTAGTTGTGGCCAGTAGGAAAATAGTATCTTCATCTATATGCAATTTACTTGTTGAGATGAAATGTGCAAAAACATTATTCAAATTATTAGGAACATCATGTGCACCCCAAACATGATTTAAATTGAAGTCTTATCCACCCAATAGTTGCAATTGGTCAAAGAAAACATTGTTTGTAATGCCAAGGCAAGAAAGGAACTCCCATTCATATTAATCTATGGGAGGAAAATATTGGGTTTTGTTAGTATCACTATTACCTTCCTCTTCATTGGTGGGAGGATCAATAACTCTATGGAAATGCCAAGGGTGGTATCCAAGAAGATGAAATAGCCTCCAACTTTGTGTTATACTATCTATAGTGAGGCTAATGTCTTCTTCAACTTTTAAAAAAGGCTTGTATAGTAGCAATTGCACCCAAAACAATGTTTGAAAGGTATCATTATGCTCTGGGGGGCATACATGAATAATAGGTAGATGGTAGAAATGTGTGGGCACAAACGCCAACCCCCACCTTTTTAATTTTTCTAAAATGTATACAATTGTGTAGAGTGAATAAGGGATATACTCTCCATTTCAGCTAGTCTTTCCTTGTAACAATTAATATAACCAATTGCAAGCTCATCACAATTATCAATTTTTTTCAAAGCATTTTGTGTGTTGATAGAGAAGGAAAAAATAATTAAACATTGGTTGGCCTCAAAATTAATTGTTGTATGGTTTCTCTATGGTGATAATGTTTGCAAAGTAATAAAATAGTCCATGTTCTCCTTAAAGGATAGTTGTTATTTTTTTAAACCTCATTAATGATTTGTTACAATGGGAGGTTTTATATTAAGTTTCAAATGAAACATTGATGAAATATTTATTGAGGCCTAGACAAATAACAACTTTCCTTGAAGCCATTAAAAAAAAGCCAACAATGCCTTATTGTGAAGAACATGAACTATTTTATCACCTTCCAACCATTTCCATTCGACATAAACAATATATCAAATAATTTATTCAAGGCCATAGAGCAAAAATCAACATAAAGAAATGTCTTTATAAACAATAGGATAATCTATTTTATTACTATGAAAAACAAGAACAATTCCAATAAATGCACTATGCTACTCTCAAATAGGAGAACTCCAACTATCAATCAAAACATATGTACCCATTATTTTGTGAATGGTTGCAAAATTTTTGGATGAATGGACACAGGGTAAAGCCATGCTAGGAAACAATATTTTTTCGTGGAGAAGTTTAACTATAGGCCTTAAAAAAAATTGTAATTATCTTATGAAAATAATAAGCATAAGAATGAGTATATATGAATGTTGTCTTCATCTGATTTCACATACATACATATTTGCACATAGGCATGAATGTTGTCTATCTCTAATTTCACAAACATACATATCTACACATAAGGAAAGAAAAATGAACAAAAGAAGCCCTTCTCTCCACCCTACCTTATTGGGTCATGGATCCCCATAGACTCTCGCCAAACCCCCAAGTGAGAACATAAATTATCCACCACTATCATGAATGGTGAAACTAATCTTCCTTATTACACATAATATAAAGCCTATTATTGGAAGGATGCCTATTTGAGGATGAAACAAATAACAACTATCTTCCCAAAACAATAAACATGGGGAGGAGTATATATGAATGTTGTCTACGTCTAGTTTCACATAAATACATATCTATGTAGAAGAAAACAAGAATGAAACACTACAAAAGAGACACATACTTTTTTGTGTGTGTATATTTCCAAGCAACAGATTCCTACATATACATCTAACACATGCAATGCATATATTTGGAGTTGCAAAACAAAATCGACATCGATATATATGTATCCAAAGTTAAATGCACATATATACACGTTGTTGATTGTTGTTGAACAACTCCAAAAATATTATTTCATTTATGATTTCTATTTAGTGGCAATGGGTGGAAATCCATAAAAGAGTATACATATACACTTAAAAAGGAAGATCTATACAAATATATATGCAGACAAAACACATATATATCGATAGGTAGACTTCACACATATGAATTTTGTTTATATCTAATGTTAGAAACACACATATATGCACATAGTAAATATAAAATGAAACACAAAAAAATTGAGGCTTGCTCTCCACCCTAATCTATTGGTTCATGGAGCTTCATGGGCTCTCACAAAACCCCCGAGCAAGAACATACATCATCCACCACTCTAATCAATGCTGAAATCAATGTTCCTTATTACACTTACTATACAACCTATCATTCTAAATACTCCTTTTCTGAGGTTCAAAGAAATAATAACTAAAAAGGTGCATTGAACATCAAATTCCCTAAGCAATAAACATGGAGATAATTGTATATGAATCTTGTCTACATCTAATTTCACATACATACATATATACACATAGAAAAAGATAAATGAAATAAAACAAAAGAAACACATACTTTTTGTATTTGTATATTTCCAAGCAATGGATTCCTGCATATGCATCCAAATCATGTAATACATATATTTGGAGCTTGAAAACAAAATCCACACCAATATATATATATCTGAAGTTAGACAGGAACATATATACACTTTTTTTAATTTTTGTTGCATAGCTTTGAACATATTATTTCATTTATGGTTTCCATGTAGTGGTGATAGTTGAAAAGCAATAAAACATTCTGCATATATAGACACAATAAGCAATGAAAAAATCCTCATATATAGCCACAATAATATTTAGCATTCTAAAGTTACCAAAATAATTAAAAAGTTTATGTTATTTATAAAAAGGCATTGTTGACTGTTGTTCTATAGCTACAAGTTATATCCAAAGATAGAGAACAACAGTCAACAATTCCTTGTAGAAAGCAACATAAATTGTATAGTGTTGCAACCATCACCACAAAATGGAAGCCTTAAATGAAACAATGATGGTTTCAACAAAGACCTAGAAAATTATTTTTTCAGCATAAACCTATCAATAGATGCAAGAACAAAAATAGATAAGTTTAAATCTAGATACATATGTTTGTTGCCTAAGGAGAGGAGATAAAAATCATTTTGCACCACTGGTGACAGCAACATTACTTCATGTATGGGCTACATATATTGGTGATGGTTGCAATAATAGTTTGCATTCAAAACTTAGGACAATAATTTAGCATTTTATGTTATTTGCAATAGGGAATTGTTTAGTGTAGTGTTGTAGCTTGAGTTGGACAACATACATAGTTATCCACACCTATACTTGTCAATCCATGTACATCTATATCTATATATATGCATGTATGTTGAAGTTTAAATTCAATGACATGTATCAACAAGTATAAATGTAGATATTTATGTGTGTAGGTAGACTCAATCTAAATCATAAAAGTATTGTGCAGTAAGTAGACCACAATCATGATTGAACGTCACATAGGAAATATTAAAACAAAAATGAAGTTATATGCAACTCTAATAAAAATGAAAGGCACATAAATAGCTACACATAGGCTACTCCCAAATGGTTATTAAACAAAAATGAAGTTATATGCAACTCTAATAAAAATTAAATACACATAAATAGCTACACATAGGCTACTCCCAAATGGTTAGTAAAAAAAAAGTTGAAGGACACATAAATAGCTCAAATATAAAAAAGTCAGGCTATATATTACAAGCACCACTAATTCAAGAAAATAATTATTGTAGCTCACTTGATGCACACAGAAAAGAGCCAACACAATTCTCAACAGAAAAAATGAAACAAGGAACAAACATATGGGATTGTCGCGTGATGGTTGTCCAACAACTTTCGGAAAACTAGAGTCCATCGACATTGTTGGGGCTACTCTTTAAAAAGGTGAGATTTGCAAGGTCAGTCGCTGGCTACAAGATTTATGTTGCAATTATGGATGTGTTTGGTGGTGTTGTTATTAATGTTTTCATTGATGTCAATATATTTTACATTGAGTAACTTGTGTTTTTCCAAGTGCTCTTGAGAAAATTTGAGAACTAAGAAAAATAGTGTTGAAGTGTGTTGAAGTGCGTGCTCCAATATTGTGGTCTCCATTTCTCCTATGTTCATCTTATTCCTATGCAGATCTATAGGTGTATTCATAAGCTTGAATGGATGATATATTTTGAGTTTTAGCTTCTAATTCAATGAAGAGTAGAAGATATGTTAACCGGTGTGTGAACTAGTTTGTCAGAACTATTTCTTTATGGATTGGGATAATTGTTTTGGCTCCACAGTCTTTTGATATCTGGTTTCAGATCTTCTAGATCTAGGAGATGACTCTTTCTAATGGTTTATGTGTTTTGAAAATAATTCTTGTTGTTTGGCACTCCGAAAGACCTAGTCTAGAGCTCCTATGTTTTTTCTGGCTCGTTCGACGGGACTGGTGAAAAGTTCTTTTCTAATAAAGTTTGTTGCAAATGTTTTGGATGTATCTGAGGTGTTCCCAGAGATGGTAAAATTATTGGTGAAGCATTTTGTGTAATCCATGTATGATTATCTTGATGGATATGTGTGTACTTCAAATATCATTGGTGTTTTCATTAGGTTTGTCCGACCTAGTGTTTACATGTTACATTTGGCTTTTGCATCGATTTGAGAAAGCATGTGTGTGATCCAAGAGTTTTTTTGGGTCCTAAATTAAATATGTAACTGGTCCTCTCACATTATTATCCACTCTGAGAATGTTGAGTAGCCGACCTAGTTTTAATTTTTAATTTGAAATTGTATAGACGACCTTTGGTGAATGTTTCTAAGGCTGAAGATGGTATAAAATCAAATAAATTTCTAGAAAATTTCGTATCCATCCATTGATCATCTAGAGATTGAGAAAGTGTGCAAAAATGCGTGAAAAGTAGAGAGTGGAAGAGAGAATTGAGGCAATAGTACTTTATGGTGTTTACAATCTTCTAATCAGGTTGTGAATGTTTGGACCCATACTAGTGGATCTTCATTTATATCTTTTGTTTATTTTCTATAGGTAGTGAGCCTCCTTTTTAGATAGTGAGTCCTTCTCAAGGTTGTGAGCCCTTTGGTAGTGGCACTTTGTATCCAATATTGCATTACTACTATATTGTGAGTTAATCCTCACTGTAGTTTTTCCCTCATTGGGCTTTCCACGTAAATCTAGTGTCTCTAGTGTTTTATTTTTGTTATTTGTATTTCATGTTCACAGTTAACAATAGATTGATTTTAAGGTGAAAAGATTAATTTTATAAGTAATTTTGATATAATTTATTCACTCCCCCTCTTTGTTTTCTTCTGCATTTCAACAATTCATATTAGAGCTTTGGTTCCTCAGTGAAAATCTTAACCGTTGGAGGTAGATCAAATGGCACACAAGTTGTAGATTCCTATTTTTGATGGAGCCAATTACAGTGACTAGAAAGAACATATGAGAAGTTATTTGATTTCACTTAGTTTCAAAACCTAGAAAGCTGTGAAGAAAAAGCATGTGATACCAATAGTTGGTCCTTCCTTTGCTAATGAGGTTGCAAATTTTGAGGAGAATCAAAGAGAAAGGTATGCTATATTCATTTCTTTATCTAAAACTGAAATATCAAAATTTATTTGGGTATGTGCATGATCATCATGGAAAAAATAGGCCCTTAAGTGCCAATGAAAATTCAGAAAATTAGAGTTAGGAAACTTGACATAAAATTTTGAATAACTTGTCTATATTATTTAAAAAATATGTGAAAAATACAATCTGTGGAAAATTGAATGTAGTTTCTAGATTGCTAGGTTTATTTAAAAAATAAAGAAATCTATTTGGTGAAAATTTGAAATTTTAATGTAGTAGTACTTAAAGTTTAGGGAAAACATAAGAAGTAGGTGTCTATCAGACCACCCTAACCACAATAAAATGATAATATTTTTTAATAATATTTTATATATAAGTAGAGGACTCATGTCCTGATGTGATTCATATTTGTTTGTAATTTTGTTCAAGTAAATAATAAATTATGAATTTTTTATTACAACTTTTAAAAAATATAAAATTGATATGCCTAACAACCTTAACTTGGTAAAAAATTCATGATATTTAGTTTTTGTTTCTTAATCCTATAGTATGTGAATAATAGAATGTGACACATGTTTTGGATTCAAAAAATTTGATATTGTTTAAAATCTATAGATGTTTTTCAATTAGCCTATCGTCCGGACTTTAGTCGTAATTCAAATAAAAAATGAATAATAATTATTTATTAAATTCAAAGTAAAGCAGAATTTATATTGGTTGAAATTTGAGAATATCCTTTAAAAGCCCTTTTTGTTTCATCAATTTTGGGTTAAAAAACTGTTTCCAACCACATAAGCCATCATATCACTTACATATCACCACTTTTTGGCCCATCATGATCCTGCACATACCCATTTCTTTAGCTACTAATAATGAGACTGAAGTGGGTTTGGAGGACAAAGGTGAGATCCCTTTGGAGCCTCATAATCTAGAAGATCCCATGGTTAGAGATTTTGTTGAGGACACCCATGCTGAGAAAGGAGATCGGATTTTGTCTCCTTCCTTTTCCCAAATGACTGTCCCTTCTGATAGAAATGATGAGTTTTCGGGTTTGGAGGATATTCCCAGTGCTGGATTATCCTTGGTCTTGAACATTCCACCTCTCCCCTTGTTTGTTGGCTCTCCAACCCCTTTGGGTGTGGAACATCCTTTGGAGACCAGTTTGGTAATTGGGACTATTGAAGCCCTTGATAATCAGGATCATTTGGCAAACCTATCTAGTAATGCTTTATGTTGTCAAAAGAATGGAAATATGGATCCTCTACCTTGGGAACAAAGATTACCAAATGATAAGGATTGGGAATCTAGCAGAGAAACGGATAGTCAAGAAGAGACTGGTAAAGAAGAGAATATATTAAAGAAGAAGAATGGAAAAAACAAGCAAGGGAAGATCCCAAGCAGCATCTCAACCAGATGAAGAGGCAAGGCTGATTGTGGTGCACCAAAAAACTCAAAAGGAAAAAAGTCTTTGAAAAAGAAAAGAGAGTTGAATAGCTTTCAGGAAATTGTGGATGGGTCCCAGAAAACCATCCTGGAGTGTCTTAACTCCCCTAGTAAATAATGAAGATTATGTCCTAGAATATTAGGGGTCTCAATAGCCCCCACAAGCAAGATGTTCTTCGCAACTTTGTTAGAGATCACAAACCAGATATTCTTTTGATTTAGGAAACTAAAATTCCTAAGGAGAAAATTGAAAATTTGAAACTCTTTCAATACCACTGTAACCAAGGTAATAATTCTAATGGTGCTTCAAGTGGCATTGCTACTTTACTGGAATTGCCACATCATCAAGGGGGATCCTATTTTGGAAGGTTCGAATCACATAGTTACTAGATTCACTCATATAAGAGATAACTTCAGTTGTATTCAAATGAAAATTTATTCTCCTAATGGTAAAGGTTTGAGGAAATAGTTTTGGTTGGAACTAGCTTCCATTAGAAGAATTTTTGATAAAGAAGCTTGGATTGTTATGGGGGACTTCAATACTCCCTTAATGAATGGTGAGAAATTTGGGGGATCCCAGATCAACCTAGAAAGTAAGGAGGACCTTCATAATTTTATTGATACTCAAGGGTTGATAGACCTGGACCTTCATGGAGCTGCCTTCACCTAGTCTAATTGCAGAAAGGGGATGGAACTTATGCAGGTCAGACTTGATAGAGCTCTAATCTCTAATCATTGGTATTTTGACTACTTCTGCTCCTTGAAAGCTCTTACTAGAATAGGTTTTGATCATTTTCCTATTAGTCTTACTGCGGATCCTATTAAAATGAAGAGAAACACCCCTTTCAGATTTGAAAATATATGGATCTCCCATCCTACTTTTAAAGAGGAATTAAAGAAATGCTGGAATATAAGTATTCAAGGAAAGGCTATGTTAAGAGTTGCCAAAAAATTAAGGGAAGTGAAGTGTAAGCTTAAAGAATGGAAAAAGAGTTCTTTTGGGAACATATTCAAGATCAAATCCAAACTTCAAATGGATCTAGGAGCCATTCAATTCAAAATCTAGAATGAGGGTTACTTGAATGATAATAAGAAAAAAGAGGATGAGATCCTTAAGAAAATGCATGACCTAATTGGGAAGGAGGAGGAGTTTTGGAGACAAAGATCTAGAGTTCTTTGGCTGTCCACCGGAGATAGAAACACCAGGTTTTTTCACCTTTCGGCTTCTAAACACAGAGCTATTAATAGAATATCTCAAATTGAAATGAATGGAACTAGTTTTTCTAAGGATGAAGATATAAGGAGGAAGGCGTGTTCGTTCTTTAAACTTCTCCTGTCGGCTAGCTCTGAAATAAACCAAATTGAACAAGATCAGCTGGTGGAAGCTATACCAAGAATTATTACCCAGGAGAACAACTATTTTTTGACTGCTATCCCCACCAATGAGGAAGTTAAGAGGGTTGTCTTTTCCTTTGATGGGAATAAAGCTCCGGGGCCTGATGTTTTTCCTCTTTTCTTCTTTCAACGGTTCTGGGATTTGGTTAAAGAGGATGTGGTTAATGTTATCTCTAGGCTCAGACCGTCCTCGAGCAACTTGGTGTGTTCTCACCAACAATTCATTGATGATACTATACTTATGGGTAAGGCTTCTGTGACTGAAGCTAAATCTATTAAATAGCTTCTTGATAAGTATCGGAGAGCTTCAACACAGCTGATCAACAGTCAAAAAAGTTCGCTATTCTTTTTCAACGCTCTGGCTCATCATCAGATTAAAATCACCAGGATTCTAGATTGTAAGGTGGATACCCTTCCTACCACCTACCTGGGTCTTCCTTTAAGTTTGAAACCTCTTGATGCTTTCTGGTCTTTGTTGGTGGATAGATTTAGCAAAAAGCTTGCTGGTTGGAAAGGTGCTCTGCTTAGCCAAGCTGGTAAGCTTCAGCTCCTCAAAGCCACCCTTCAGAACCTCCCTATCTATGCACTGAGCCTTTTTAAGATCCCTACCAAATATGCTGATACTATTGAAAAAATTCAAAAAAGATTTCTTTGGTCGGGTGTTGAGGAAAATAAAAGAATTCCTTTAATTGATTGGAATTTGGTCTGTAGATCCAAAAATAAGGGTGGACTTGGGCTAAGAAGAATTAGATCTATCAGTAAAATCCTTTTGGCTAAGCAAATTTGGAAAATCTTCTCTTCCTCCAGGGAGTGGATTGATATCTTGGCTAGTAAATATTTGGATAACAATTGCTCTTCAATTATTAATATGGATCCCCACATTCTTCCAAAAGGATCCATATGTTCGAAAAACTTAATTATTGGAAAAAAGATTGTGGAGGAAGGCTTTGGTTGGCATGTTAGGAATGATAATAGTACTAGATTTTGGGAAGATAGATGGCTTTTCAAGGAACCTTTGATAAATATCAATCCCTTCAGAGATTGGGTTGTGATCTGTAAGGCTAGGTTTGGTACTTTTGTGAAAGATTATAGTGAGAATGGTATATGGGTTGACTTATGCAGGGTGATTCAAGCTCTGGCCCCGATCTAGATTTCCCTGTTGGCTGTTAAACTTAGTTTAGAGCAGTTGGAAAACCGTGTGGTCTGGTTAGACAACCCTTCAGGTAATTTTTTGGTGTCTTCTACTTTTGCTAAGTTCACATTTTCTAGGGATCATCCTCCCTTTTGGTCTAAAGCCTGGTGCAATAATCTAATTCCTAAAATTAACATCTTTTTCTAGATTCTACTTCAAAATAAGCTGTTAATGATTGACAACCTATGTAAACAAGAATTTCAAATCCCCAATAGATGTTGTCTATGTAAGATGGATGCTGTGTCGGGTAATCATTTATTCCTTCATTGCTCTTTCACTGCCTCTATTTGGGATAAGTTTAACAGTTTATGGAATCTCTCCTAGGTTTTTCCTTGGCTCATAGAAGATTTCTTCATACAATGGAAAGCGCCAACAAGGAACCCTTTACTTTGGTTTTTTTGGGAGCTTTCTTTTCCTCATATTGCCTGGGGCATCTGGAAAGAATGCAACAATATAATTTTTAGGAACAAAGAAGCCCCTGTAGATCAGGTCTTTGATAATATTGTTAGGAATCTAAAGGAAAATCTCAATGCTATGGCCCGGAAGGATAGAAAGATTTCGAATGCTGAGTTTTCAAACTATGATCTTGGCATTGCTAAGGATTGGAACATACACCCCATTCTGTCTAGTTTTACAATGAAGATTAAAAGGGACAGAGTGGGAGTTTGTTGGACTTTTCCGCCCAATGGGTGGATCAAAGCTAACTTTGATGGTGCGGCTAAAGGTAATCCAGGGGTGGTGGGTTGTGGTGGAGTTATAAAGGATACCTATGGAAATTTCATGGGTGCAACGACCTCTCCTCTTGGCTCTCAAACTAATCATTTGGTAGAGGCAACTGGAGCCTACCATATTATAAACTTAGCCCAAAGCCTCAATATTAAAAATTTATGGTTGGACGGTGATTCCAAAAACATAATTGACTGCCTCTGTGTCAGATCTGCTCCCTCATGGACCATCAAATCTTGGATAGATGAAGCTAAACTGAAATTGGACAGTTTTGAAAAAGTTAAAATAAC
The DNA here is from genome assembly GCA_007115665.2 of Sequoiadendron giganteum. Taxonomy (NCBI): domain Eukaryota; kingdom Viridiplantae; phylum Streptophyta; class Pinopsida; order Cupressales; family Cupressaceae; genus Sequoiadendron; species Sequoiadendron giganteum. The sequence goes on along the minus strand of CM021100.1, from coordinate 409,746,739 downwards.
ACACGCATACAGAAAAGCCAATAGTGTTGCAGATTTTTTTGCTAATGAAGGAGTTAACTATGAAGATTTGTGTACTTGGCTAAATTATAGTGATCTAAATGTTGAAGCTTGTGCCCTATTAAATTATGATAGATCACATGGTAAAGCATCATGTTAGCCCTTCAATGAGGATAGGTCAGATATCTCACATCACAATCATTAGATTGAATGGTACCGAGCTTGGTGGAGTAAATTGTAAGTTTACCCCGCACGCTTTATGGGTGTTTAGATTTGGCGGGGCCAATTTTAGAAAGGACTGTGTTTGGTTCTTTCTCTCTGTGTTGGCCAATATGGGTGGGGACAGAAAGCGATCTGAGCTAGACAACTATGATATCCACATGAAAAATGCAAAGGTATGGAACAAGATAAAAAGCGAAGGTCTGTTACCCTTTCTAGAGAAGCTTCATGGTTCTGACATGGAGGCAACAAAGCTCTTTGACAAGAACTCGCATGATGGAAATCTGACTCTGTTCGGCAGTAATGTTGAGCTCAACGAAGACTTAATTGCCAAATTCACTGGTTTACCTATGGATGGTAAGAAGTTTTTCAGGGAAAGGGCTTATTCGGATGAAGCTGTAATCAGATTCCTGAAAAATGATAAGGAGAAGTAGAACCTAATTAAAATTGTGAACAACTATTTTGATGTTGATTCCATCAAGTCTATATGGCGGAAGGTGCTTCAGGCCATCATGGAATATATCACTATGGATGGCCGCTTCACAAAAGTCTAGGGGTACCACTTCGCCCTCCTCAACCATTTTTTCCATAACGTTAGGGTTTCTATTCCTTACTATCTTTTTTGCTCTCTAAAGAAAAGCTTGGAGGATAACAAAAAGAATCCCAAAATATTCCCTATCCTCCATACTAGTTTAATCAGGCTCATTGTTGATTATCTACATGAGCATGCCCCTACTACCTCAGAAGCCAACCCTGATATTGACAGTGAGGATACTGAGCCTAGTGGCTCAGATCATATGCCTAGCCCTAAAACTGGGCCTAAAGACCCTAGTCTGCTAGCTAGCCCTTCCAGGAACTTAGGTAAAATACGGAGTGCGCTTAAGCCCTTTCGTCTTCCTCCTAAGAATAGCCCTGCGGGCAAGTCCACCCAGGCTAAAAGTCTTGTTTCTTATTCTGAAGATTCTTCTGAGTCAGAGGAAGCTGCTACCTATACTTCTGAGTGCTATGAGGGCCCTGCCCCTGACTTACAGAATGTTGATTCCCCTGTTAATGCTGGTAAAGAGCCATACTTGGATTTCCTTCATCTGGCTAAAACCAACTCTAAAACCCACTCTAAAATCCTGGACTGGACTTTATCTAAAATTAACGAGCTTAAAATAAAAAACTAGGCCCTGCAATGCAAAATTGAGGAAATGGGAGTCAAGATTGCAGATTTGGGTAAGAAAGATATGGTTCACAGCTATAGGATTATAGATAATGAGATTGAGGGCTTGAAAATCAACATCAAAACTATTGTTGAACAGAACCATAGAATAGCAAGACACAATGCAATAATAATCAACGCTATGACCAAAAAACTTGATAAAGCCCAGCAGGGTTCCTTGGTGGTGGATCTTGATGATACTGAAGAAACAAGCTAGGAAACTGATGGTGGTATATCTAGAAGAACTAGAGCTAATTTGAAGCGAAAGGCTCCCTTAACCCCGAAAATGGTGTAGACTTTCAAATAGGGGGTCATTGATATGCAGGCGTTGGAGGCAAAGACTGAGACTGTCCTTCAGTCTCTGAAATAATCCTATGTTCTTTTGCTATCTTTTTCTTTTTGACCCTCCTAGTCTTTTTCGTTCGTTTGCTACTATTTTTTGTTGGGCAGATGTTTCTTTTTTTTGGTGGACCATTGGTGGTCCTTTCTCTATCTTGTAAACTTTGTGGTTTTGGGTCCCTGTAAAACCCGTTTTACCCTTTTATGAAAAATAATGAGGTATGGAGAAAAATGAAAGACATATATGAAAGGAATGATAGAGTAAATTTTTCAAGGAAACTAATTGCTAAGAAAAAATTTGAGAACCTGAGAATGGAATATGGAGAAGACATTGGAAGATATTATTAAAGATTTGAAACTATAGAAACATAAATCAAGAATCAAGGTAGTACCATGACGTATGAAGATATAACTGAGAAGATCTTGATGGCCTTACTAGACAATTACATTGACAAAGTATCTACTCTTCAAGAATAATATGATCCAAAGAAATTTACTAAGGAGCATCTATTTGGAGTTGTGATTGCATTTGAAATGAGAAAATTTGGAAGAGATAAGGAGAAGAATGAAGCATCTTGTAAAGCCATGAAGATAGAAGATTATCGGGGGACGATGATGATACAAAATATCTAGAAGAAAATTTCACAAGGAGATTGAAGAAAGGTATAGGTAAATACAAAGGTAAGTTGCCTTTTAAGTGTTTTAGTTGTGGAAATATTGGTCATTATGCATCAAGATGTCCTAATACAGCTACATAAAAGAAGAACAAAGACAATAACAATAATTGCAAAGATAAGAAGGATAAGAAGTTCAAGAAGTTGCATTATGTCAATGAAGATGTAGGTATTTTTGATGAAGAAATTGACTTTGAGCAAGACAAAGATGAATGTTTGTTTCTAGTCCTAGAAATAAATGTGCAAAAGAATTTGGTCTGAAGAACAAGAAGGATGAAATAGAAGGTACTCTGGTAACTACCTTTTATGCCAGACAGGATGAAGAATTTTGGGTGATTGATAGTGCATGTTCAAATCATATGACTAGTGATAAGAGTAAGTTTACTAAACTTGAGAAGTATGCTAGAGGAATAGTCATTTTTGGAGATGACTCTGATGCTAAGATTGTTGGCAAAGGAACAATTATCTTTGATGTTAACCACAATACTGATGATGTTTATTATGTAAAGAATTTAAGGAATAATATATTAAGTGTTTGATAAATGTGCAGTGAAGGTTTTAAGCTTGTGTTTCAGTATAACACTTGTGAGATCAGGAAAGGATCAAGAAATATGGCAGCAATTGGAAGAAGAACTCATGGAAAAATATATCAACTTAAGGGTGGTGATGGTCACTATTTTTTTTCTCAAATCAAAGAGAGTTGGTTTTGGCATCAGAGGATGGGACATGTAAATTTTGATAATTTGGTTAGGATCAGTTCTAGGGAAGTTGTCAAAGATCTATCTAGAATAAAAAAGCCTTCAAATTCAATCTACAAAAGTTGTCAAATGGGAAAACAAGCAAGGAATATTTTTAAAGGAAAGGATCAATTATCTACCAGAATGCTATAATTAATCCATACAGACCTTTGTGGTCCTACAAGAATAGGAAGCCTAAATGGTGACAAGTACTTTATGGTCTTGATTGATGATTACTCTAGGATGACATGGGTTACATTTCTTGGAGAAAAGGTTGGGGTCTTTATAGATTCAAGGTATTTAAGGAAAGAGTAGAAATTGAGGCAAACCTAGTGAATTCAATGCATTCTATGAAGAACATGGAATAAAAAGGTATTATTTTGCTCCTAGAACCCCTCAACCGAATGGAGTAGTAGAAAGAAAAAACCAGAGTATACAAGATGCCTCTAGAACTATGATGAAAGAAGAGAATGTTCCTAATGTGTATTGGAGAGAAGCAATCCATAATGTTGTTTACATTATTAACAGAGTTTAGATCAGAGGTAATAGCACTAAAACCCCTTATGAGTTATGGATTGGTAAGATTCCTGCTATGAAATAGTTTAAGGTATTTGGAATTAGATGTTACATTAGGAGATATGAAGAAAATATTGGAAAATTTGATGCTAGATGTGATGAAGGAATTTTTCTTGGATATTCAACAAATAGAAAGGCTTAGAGATGTTTTAATAAGAGACTAAGAAAAATCATTGAAAGTACTAATGTGAAGGTTGATGAAGCTATGTATAGACCAGTGGAAATAACTGACATCGAACCTGGAGAGCCCATCTATGTGTAAATAAAAGAAGAAGAAAAGGAGAAGAAAGAACAAAGTGAAGAAGAAGAATAAATTTTGGAACCTGCACCCAAGACTCCTAAATATGTCCAGAGAAATCACCCAAAGAAATAGATAATTGGAGACAAAAGTGAAGGAGTGAAGACAAGAAGAAAAGTGCTTGAGGTAAACCTGTGTTTACTTTCTAATATTGAACCAAATACTATGAATGAAGCTTGTAATGATGAAATTTGGGTAAGAGATATGAAAGAGGAACTAAAACAGATAGAGAATAATGAGACATGGGAACTAGTCCCTAGACCTCAAAATAAGAATGTAATTGGTTTAAAATGGGTATTCAAAAACAAGTTGAATGAAGATGGAGAAGTACTTAGAAATAGAGCAAGACTTGGATGTAAAGGATATTCACAGGTTGAAGGAATAGAGTTTGAAGAAACTTTTGCACCTTTAGCAAGAATGGAAGCCATTCAAATGTTCTTGGAATTTACAGCTCATAAAGACTTCAAAGTATATCAGATAGATGTCAAGTTTGCATTTTTGAATGGTGAACTAGAAGAAGAAGTATATATGGAGCAACTAGAAGATTTTAAACTATCAGACAAACCAGACATGGTTTGTAAGTTAAATAAGGCATTATATGGACTAAAGAAAGCTCCCAGAGCCTGGTATGCTAGATTGGATAGATACTTGACAAAGCAAGGATTAAACAAAGGGTCTGCAGACAACAATATTTACTTCAAGGGTGAGAAAGACAAGATATCTACTGATAGTTGTGGTATATGTTGATGACATCATATTTGCTTGAAATGAAGCTATGTGTAAGATATTTTTTAAAGAGATGCAAAAATAATTTAAAATGTCTATGATTGGTGAGCTAGATTTCTTCCTTGGACTTCAAGTAAATCAAATTGACAAAGGGATATTCATTTCACAATCCAGGTATGTTAAGGAGTTGTTAAATAAGTTTGGAATGGATGACTCCAAACTGGTATAAACCCCTATGGTAACTAGATGTAATCTGAGTAAAGATGTTGAATCTGTTAAACTTGATTAGAGCATGTACAATTCCATGATTGGTGGATTGTTGTATCTTGCTACTACTAGACCTGATATTGTGCATCTAGTATTTTTAGTTGCAATATTTCAAGTAGAACAAAAGGAAGCACAAAATGAAGCACATGTTACATATATTAAGAGGATATTCAGATATCTTAAAGGAACTTTTGATTATGGGCTATGTTATCTGAAGGACAATGATTTCACATTGAATGCCTACACTGATGTTGATTGGGCTAGTTTGGTAGATGACCAAAAGTGTATAAGTGGTATCTGGATTCATTTTCTTTATCCACTACAGAATTAGAGTATATTGCAGTAGTATCTTCCTATACAAAGGTACTTTAGATGAACCAAACTTTGATGGAAATAGATGTGGTAAGTCATGAACCTATATATATTTTGTGACAATAAAAATGCTATAAACAATGTAAAGAATTCAGTGATGCATTCTAGAACAAATCACATATCTATCAAGTATCACTTCTTGAGGGAGAAGGTATTGAGGAATGAAATTAGACTTGAATATGTACCTACCAAAGAATAATTTGCAGACATATTCACTAAGGCCCTTTCAAGGGATACTTTTGAGTATCTCAGAGGGAATTTAGGGGTTACTACCCCTCCTTCTTTGAACTAAGTTCACATGGAGGTGCATTAGTCTAGTGGATTCATAAACTCTTTTTTTCTGGACTAATGATTGAGGTGTACTCCTTAGGGGGAGTAGAGAAGTATATTATTGAACTATATTACTTGGGTATACTCCTTAGGGGGATTGAATAGAGGTTTATATGAAAATAATTTCCTTTTCCATTGATGTAAAACGGGGAGAGAGAATCATGTGAAAATTATATGCTTGGAAGGTTGTCATTTCTAAAAATCATGTTTTTTGTCTTTGATGGGTTTTCACATCATGTGTTGCCATCAATGACAAAGGGGGAGATTTTTGCAACTATGGATGTGTTTGGTGGTGTTGTGATAATTTTTTTCATTGAATTCAACATAATTCACATTGAGTAATTTGTGTTTTACCAAGTGCTTTTGAGAAAATTTCAGAAATAAGGAAAATAGTGTTGAGAAGTGTTTTGTGTGTGCTCATGTATTGTGATCTTCATTTATCTTGTGTTCATAAGCTTCAATGGATAATATATTTTTATTTTTAGCTTCTGAGTCGATTAAGAGAAGAAGATATGTTCATCGGTGTGTGAACTAGTTTTTCAGAAGTATTTGTTTATGGATTGGGAGATTTTTTTTGGCTCCACAGTCTTCTGATATTTGGTTTCAGATCTTGCAGATCTAGGAGATGAATCTTTCTAATGGTTTCTATGTTCTAAAATTTTTTCTTGTGGTTTGGCACTCTGGAAGACCTTCTCCTGAGTTCCAATGATTTTTTTGGTTGGTCTGGTTGGACTGGTGAATAGTTCTCTTCTACTAAAGTTTCTTTTAAATATTACGGATGTATCTTAGGTGTTATCAGAGATGGTAAAATTACTGGTGAAGTGTGTTGTGTAATCCACATATAATTATATATTTGGAGATGCTTGTACTCCAAAGATCATTGGTGCTTTCATTAGGTTTCACTGACCTAGTGTTTACATGTTACATTTGGATTTTGCATCGATTTGAGAAAGCGTGTGCATGATCTAGGATGTTTTTTGGGTCCTAAATTAAATATGGAATTAGTCCTCTCACATTCTTATCCATTTTGGGAATGTTGAGTAGCCGATCTAGTTTTAATTTGTAATTTTAAATTGCATAGAAGACCTTGGTGAATATTTATATGGTTGAAGATGGTATAAAATAAAATCAAGTTGTGGAAAATTTCATATCTATCAATCTATCATCTACAAATTGATAAAGTGTGCGGGCAAGTGTGAAAAGCAGAGAGTGGAAGAGAAAATTGAGGCAATTGTACTTTAAGGTCTTTACAATCTTTTGATCAAGTTGCAAATGTGTGGAACCCTAGTGGTGGATCTTCATTTGTCTCTTTTTTTTTTTTTTGTAGGAACTAAGCCTCCTTTTTGGACAGTGAATCCTTCTCAAGGCAGTGAGCCCTTAACCTGGATAGTGAGCTTTTGTATCTAGGCAATGATACTTTGTATCTGTTATTGCATTAGTACTATATTTTGAGTTAATCCTCACCATGGTTTTTCCCTCATTGGTTTTTCCACATAAATCTGGTGTCTTTGGTGTTTTCTTTCTATTATTTGCATTCCATGTTCACACTTAATAACAAAATGAAGTTAAGGTGGAAATATTAAGTTTATAAGTAAAGTGATTTTGGTACAACTAATTTATCCCCCCTCTTAATTTTCTTGTGGATTTCAATGCTCTATGTGAGAAAAACACAAGGGTTGAAGGTTCAATTAAAGAAACAAAGGCTGACGAGCTCTATTCCAAAAATTTTCTTTGAATTTTTTTGTGGAGACATTAACAATATGAGCAAAAAAGATAATATAATAAAGGAAAATTTGGAAAACTCTTTGTAAATCATTTCAAAAATAGTCTATGCTTTTTGAAAAAAACCAACCAAAAACACACATTGTCCATCACTGCAATTAATGGTGGCATCAATGTTCCATATAATAGTTAAAATACAACTTATCATTCCAAGAATGACCCAACAAAATAAACATAGGGATCAATATGTGTCAAATTTTTTTGCATCTACTATGACATACATACATATTTGCACATAGGGGAAAAAAAATTTCCATCACTATAATGAATTGTGGCATCAATGTTCCATATAACAATTAAAATACAAATTATCATTCCAAGAATATATCAGTATGTATCAATATTGTTTGCATCTAGTATGACATACATACATATCTATACATAGGATAAATAAAGTGAAACACAACAAAACAAGGCATTGTTCATCACTATGATCAATGGTGACATCAATGTTCCATATAACATATAAAATACAACCTATGATTCCCTACATATAGATATGTATGTGTTTTTTTTTTTTGTGGTGATGGCTACAACATGATAAAATAGTTATTTGTATACAACCTCTAATGTTTTTCATAAGGTTTTGTTGTTTATTGTTATCTTTCTTTGGCTATTTTGTTTCATTATCAATAAGGTAGTGGAGGGAAAATAATTTTTTGATATGCATAGGTTAGTCACTCTGAATTCTTCTATTTTGTGCATTTTTTCCATCTGGGTCAATGTTGAAACCAATATTGTTTCATTTATGGTTCATGTTTTGTGGCAAGTTACTATGAATTCTTTTGTTTTTATCCAGTTTTTCCATATAGGTCGTTGTTGAAACCAATATTGTCTAATTCATGGCTTCTATTTTGTCACTATGGTTGCAACACAATAAAATAGTTAATGTTATACAATTTATGTTGATTTCCATAAGGCATTGTTGATTCTTGAGCTCTAGGTTCGGCTATTTTGTTTTATTTTTTATTTAAGGTGATGCTGAGAAGGCTATATTGTTTCAAATTTTGATAAGGTGTTGTTGAGAAAAGACTATATTGTTTGTTAATACAAAAAATGTTTGATTTATGGCTTTCATGTTTTTTTTTTGCAACCATCACCCCATGCAAATAAAGCAAATAACCTCCAACCATCTTCATAGAATATTGCCAATGGGTGATTCAATTTGTACCTTCACAGTAGCTCACTGTTGTGGCATCAATCTTAATTGTTGTATGGATTTATTATAGTGGCAACGATTGTAGAGAAGGTTGCCATTGTGGCATAGACATTAATTGTTGTATGCTTTCCATGTACTGGCGATGGTTGTAATACCACCTTCCATTTTAAACACCAAAAAACATAGCGAAAGTTTGTGATATTTCCATTAAGGCATTGTTGGGTGTTATTTTGTGGCTTTGCCTACTATTAGAGTTGACAAGCCAACTATTACATAGTTTTCCAATTGTTACATAATGAATAGTTTTCTTTATGAAACCAAGAAAAATAATATCATAAAACATATTGATACAACACAAGCAATATATGTAACAATTGGCTTCTCAATTTAAAACTTAAGCTAAATTATTTGGTACTAAATATTATATACAAAATAGAGAAATTGTAAAAGAACTATTAGGAAAACACTAAAGAATCACAAATCAATTCCAACTATTACATAGATTCCTTGTCTTTTTCCCATATGTTTTAAGCTCCCTATAACAATTTGTTCATTGTCATAGTTTAGCTCTGGTATTCTTCATATCTTAACCAAAGTAATTTTTGTTAGGATTTTCATCACCTCAGATGTGAATAGAATTTATTCCAGCTAAAAATTATTAATTTCCAACAATCGATGATGAGTTTCCTTGGGCTTTTTATGATGACATGGACTTTTCTAATTACATGGGTTGGTGGTGGTGGAGTTTGTTGGGTTGATATGCAGAAGAAAAATGGTAATTTTTTGCTCGTGTGAGGGTTATTGCATCCTGGCATATTTGTACAATGGTGTGGAAGGAACTAAATGTAATATTCAATGTTGCAATGTGGGAAATTATATGTTTTTGGTTGCGTTGTTCAATGAGACTCTATGGTGTTTGTTTGATAGCAGATTATTGAAAAAATCATTGCCTTTGTCTCTGCTTGATAGCAAGTTGGAGGGTTTTAACAATAATGTACACTGAAATGTGGGATAAAATATATTGATTAAGTTGCATATTCGAAATATCCATTGTGGTGTTGGTTTTATAGAAGACTATTGTAAAAAAATTTGCCTTCAGCTTGGTTTTCATTTCGTACATGACTACATTTTTCCATTTATGTTTATCGTTTGTTATATGTGGCCATGTTTCAAAAACATATTTTTTCTATAAACATCTTAGCCATGGAATGTAAATATAAGCACTTGCAAAACAAAATCTATACCGATATATATTTTTGCAAAGTTAGATGCACCATTTTAGTTATTATAAACTCTTTTATAGTATGTGGAATTGGGCTATGTGGATGGGTCTCCAATTCAAATAGATGAGAAAAAAAGAATATCATGAAATATATTGATACAAGATTTGAGCTACATTCTATGGTAATAACTATTGAAGACAAATAGATAAATTGTATAAGAGGTATTAAAATGATTAATTAATTGTTCATGTCTTTCACTCTCTACTTATTGTTCATTGTTATATGTTTGTATATTTCATTTTATACCCAGTTTGGAGACTTCAAATAGTTTATGGCTCTGTATAAATGCAGAAATTATAGTTAAATCATCTTTCTTTCATCAAAAAAATTTGTTAGGGTTAGTAATTTTTTCGCCCTTTTTTTATTGTTCATAGTTATCTTTGTGCATCTTTGGAATTATACCCATTACCATAGGAGAAATTGCAGATTGACATAGGAATAATTTCATATATATATATATGCAGAGGGTTAGTACGAAAGCATAAAGATATTCAAGATAAAATTATTTTAGTGGTTGTTAAGTGTTACTATAATAGCTCTTTTACAATTTCTCTAATTGTCTATAATATTTAGTGCCAAGTAATGTAGCTTAAATTTTCAATTATGTTTGTGGCATTATACCCATTTTGCACAGATTATTGCTACCCATTGGCTTTGCAAGTTCTATTGAATGTGGGTTTACTACCAAAGAACGTAGCTCATTTTTTCAATTGACAAGCCAACTCTTACATAAACTACTTGTCTTGTATCAATATGTTTAATGTGGGTTTTCAATCATTTGTCACTTACCTATGACTCTTAAGTGTTTTTCTAATAATTCTTTTACAATTTTTGTATTTTTTCAGTAATATTTAGTGCCAAATAATGTAGCTTCAGTTTTGAATTGACAATCTAACTATTACATAGATTTTTTGTGTTATATGAATATCCACTTCCCTATAATAGACTGTTCATTATTGTAGTTCACCTCTTATATTCTCCATGTTTTCAAGTTGCATTTAATTTGGGTTTCTAATCATCTATCATTTTCATGTGATTATCAAGTGTCTTTCTAATAGCTCTTTTACAGTTTCCCTATTTTTCTATAATATTTAGTACCAAATAATGTAGCTTGAATTTTGAATTGACAAGCCAACTGTTACATAGATTTATTTTCTTGTATAAATATGCTTCATGATATTCTCTTTCTCTCATCTATTTGAAGCTCCCTATAACAACTTGTTCATTTACATAGTTTAGCTCTTGTATTATTCATTTCTTTACCCACGTAAAGTTTTTTGTGCATTTAATTAAGGATTGTGTCCTCGTGTATTTTTTTGCTTTGCATGAAACTTTAGGAGTTTCTTATTCTATGTTCCTTGTGACAAGATTTTTTTTTAACTTTCAGAATTATGAAATTTTGTAGATTGGTATGAACTACAATCATGACATTGACTTGTAACATTGGACTGCTTTCAATTTTTTTGGTCTGTGTGTATTTTTTGGCCTCTAGTTATTGTTCCTTGTTATCTCTATACATCTTTGGTGCTATACGTATTTTGTACTTTAGAAGCTTTATTTAAAAAACTATTCATAGTCATAGTTTACACCTTTTATTCTCCATATGTTAAAGTTCTATTTAAAATGTGTTTTTGATCATCTTTCATTTGAGAAATTGTAAATGAGCTCTATTAGAAAAATACTTAAGAATCACAGGTAAATGACATATGATTGAAAACCCACATTAAAGAGAACTTTAAGATATGTAGGAAAACATACATAGACAAAAAAAAATGGAAGTAGGCCAAAGGTTTCTGTTCATTTGTAATTTACATGTGATTCCTAAATTTTATTCTAATACATCTTACAACTGTTATGTAGACTTCTTGTCTTGTACTAATATGTTTCATGATACTCTTTTTTCCTCATCTATTTCAAGCTCCTTATAACAAATTGTTAATTGTTGTGGTTATTTTGTTTATATGGAACATGTTACATATCTTGTATCAATATGTTTGATGATATTCTTTTTTCCTCATCAGTTTGAAGTTCCTGGTAAAAAACGGTTCTTCATGATATTCTCTTTTTCAGATCCCCATAAAAAATTGTTCATTATCATAGTTTTCCTCTTCTATACTCCAGTTTTAAAGTTCTATTTAATGTAGTTTTATTCTATAATATTTAGTATCAAATAATTTTTATTTTAATACCTCTTATACAAATTCTCTAATTTTCTTCAATATTTACTACCAAATGATGTAGCTCGAATCTTGTATCAATATGTTTCAAATTATTCTATCTATGTTTAAGTTTACAAAAATGGGCAAGGTTTTATTTACATAAAAACATTTAAGATTGAACATCATATAATTGTTGTCATAACCTAAAAAAAAATAGGTATCGTCATAAAGAACTAGGCTTATATAATTGATTTGGCAAGCTGAAAAGGTAGCTATATAAGCATCGAGAAATATATTTGATAGAATATAGTATGTTGTGTATTTGTAGTAGTCAATATATGATGGTGCGAAGAAAAGACACAAAACCCATGCTTGTTCTCATCCCTACCATATTGGCATCATGAAGTCTCATGGGCTCTAGCCAAACCCTCGAGCAAGGAAAGTATGGAAGACCCATTATAAATTTAATTGAGTCATAGCATATATCACACAATGGAAAAGTAGAGAAAATTTGGATGTTTGATATATTATTTCTTATATTGTAGCATTTCTTTTGTTGTAACAACTTTAAAAAGATGGGTATGTTGATAAAGAGTTGCCTATAGATAATTTTTTCCAAAAGATGAAAAGATAACTATAAAAACCATGGAAAAATGTAATGTGTAAAATAGACTTTGATTATTGTAGTCAAGTGCATGTAATAATTCATGCATGCATGTATATATATAGCAAAAGATATATGATAGTGAAAGGAAAAATCACAAAACGCACGCTCGTTCTCCTCCCTACCATATTGGCATCATGTAGCCTCGTGGGATCTTGCCAAACTCCCAAGCAAGAAAAGTATGAAACACTAATGAGAAATTTCATGGAGTTTCTTCATATATTTCACAATGAAGAAGTTGCAAAAAAATTGTGTGTTCTTATATATGATTTCCTTTTTGTAGTGCATTTTTTTCTGCAATAACTTAAAAAAAGAGAGAATGCTAATAAACAGTTGGGGAAGATGGAACTTTTTTGTAATGTTGATAAATATAGCAAAAGAAGAATATATGGGAGATCTTGTTTGAAAAAAAAACCAATTTCATGGATGAAATACCCAGATATCATTAAAAGGAAGACATCAAATAAATATCAAAAGTTTTTCTTCAAAGCATAAAATTCTTAGAAATAACTTTATAAACATACCTAATTTTGATATGTATTAGAGCCTATCTAGCCATGCAAGAAGAAAAGGGTTGAATGTATAACTTATTAAAATATAAATTTATAAAACAAACCTTGTTTATGCTTATGACTATGGTCATCTTTTAGGTACCACTTGTTCCACATACGGGATTCATATCTCCTTGTCCATCTATGCTTGCACTGAACCCAACATGAGATTACTGCAAAGTTCTATCAAAATATATATCTCTGGTTAGATGTGTATGAAATGAAAAAAATACATTGAAAAACAACTTACAACAATAATAGGAGGCAAAACATTGTAGATTGCATAGCACAACACTTGTAAAATGCTCCAATCTACTATCTAACAGAGGTGGATGGCAGGATTTTCCAATAGTTTTCTATCAAAGCAACACCACAGTGGCTCATTTCATAATGAAACAAAAACACTATATATCCTCACATTGCAACATTGAATATTGAATTTACTTCCTCCTATGCCATCATACAACAACTCTAGGATGCATTAAGCCTCACATGAGAAAATATTTACCATTTTCATTTTGTTGATCGAGGAAAGCAACTCCATAATCATTGTAAATAGGTCTAGGCAACTCGTCGCAAGTTATATGGAGTTTTATCATATATTAGACAAAAATGCAATGTAGACAAGACTATATATTTTTTAATGTAATATACAAGAAGAGCGAAATACAAAAATGCTCAAAAGAGAGTTATGTAGATCGACATTTTCCCACTATTTGAATTAAATAAAACTAATTCAAAAGCTAGCAAGAACACATAATAATATGTGCAAGCAAAGCATGAAGGACAAATGACAAAACCGAGGGAATATAGGCATAAAAATTGGAGAACATAACATAGTTGTAGAATTTTTAACTTATTAGTCAAATGCAACACATTTTTTTTTTAAATCTTTCTAGATTATGTGCATATATAGTTTAATATATTGGAATGTTCAAAACATGTTACTCACTTATAAAAATTTTGACCTTTGATTATTGTTGGTATCTTTATGCATCTTTGACACTTAATGTTGTTTGTATGTGCATATGTATCAATTTGTAATAACTACAACTGTATGTTTAGAATAATGCATGTTTAAATCGGTTGAATGTGAATTGTATGAAATGTGAACCCTATGTGAAAATCATGAAGGGTCATGGAATTAAGAAGAATCTCAAAGAAAGGAAAGTAGAAAAGTCTAATGGAGAATTTGATGGAGTATTGTATATATCATGCAGTGATAAAATTATAAAAAATTGATGATTTTAATATATCATTCCTTAGATTACAATGGTATATTTTATTAAAATACATTCAGAATAACATAGTGCAAATTTTGTTATAATTTTAGGGGAAATTGGTATCCTCATAAAGAACTTTGTATAAATAATCAATTGGATAAGCTGAAAGGATACTTGTACACACATGGAGAAATAAAATGGGTAGAGTAGAGTATGTTTCTGGAAGCCAAGTGTATGGAAGGATTTATGTACATATCTATCTATCTAGCAACAATTATTTGGCATAAAGGGAAAAATCACAAAAACCACACTTGTTCTCCTCCCTACCTTATTGGCATCATGAAGCCTTGTGGGCTCTAGCCAAACCCCTGAGCCAAAAAAGTATCAAACGCCCATAAGAAATTTCATGGAATCTCAACATATATCACATGATAACAAAGTTGGGAAAAATCTAGTGTTTTCATATATGATCTTTCATATTGTAGTGGTTTTCTGCTCAAAGCTAGGGAAAATCTAATGTTTTCATATATGATCTCTTATATTGTTGTGTATTCTTTGTTGTGGTAATTTTATAAAAAAATGTATCCTGATAAAGAATTGACATCATGGAATTTCAAGACACCTGGACAAATATGGATAGGTGGAATATACATAAGATTGTATTTTTCTAAATGTCATATACAAAAAGTATGAAACAGTGAAGTTTTGAAAGGAGAGGTGGGAAGATGAATATTTATGGGTGCATATTTACATAGTGAATTTAATAGAAATTGTATTGCTGAAGGTACAAAATATAGTAAACGACAAGAAAATTATCTTTAATGTGCAAGTTTGAAGATGATGGAAACCATTGAATAAATAGGGGCAATTTAATGTGGCAGAAAAACTTAGAGTATATGGGCACAAAAAATGGAAAAAAGAGCATAGGTGCGTAATTTTAACCTAATAAGTCAAATACAACACAATATTCTTGAAAATGTTTCTATAATAGTTGAATATATATTTTGATAGACTAGAATGATCAAAACATGTGATGAACTTCTACAAGTTTTTCCCCCTCCTTATTGTTCCTTGGTATCTACGTGCATCTTTGGCATTATACATATTTTTCACAGGCTATTACTTGGTATTTTTATGTAAAATTTAACTTAAACTCATTCAAAAGAGGATGGTATAAGGTGTGGAGCCGATGTAAAAATAAATCTTTTGAAACCCTTTTCATAATTTGAAACATAAGGTGAGGAAAGACGCATTTGGCAGGGGCTAGAGCTCTTCCAACTTGGTCTCTTTGCTACGACGTTGAGCAGTGTATTTGTTGTTGCTTAGACTAGAGTATCTCTCAAATAAGAATGTTAGATCAATGTATATTCTTTCAATTGATTTAACACAAGAGATAGTTGTCAAATTTATCCCCTACCTTTCTTTGTTTTCTATGTTTATTGTTGCTCTATCTATTTGTAAGCCTTGTGCTTTATGTATTGTGATTAACTAAGCCATGGTGAGTCGAATTTGTGTCTGACTTCCCCGGTTTACAATTGGGATGGGGATGTCTCTTGGGTTTTGTGGGTCCCATCGTGGGCCAATGTAATTTTGGAAGCAGACAACATAGTCAACAAAATCTAGTGGTTTGCAACGTACATTGTACACAATAGTTGTAACAAGACCAAGGGATCCATTGACTAGCCCATCTTGAATCCAATTTTTTTTTTTTTTTTCACCTATTCACCAACACAATTCAATAGTTCTAGGAGAAGCTTGTTATCATCTCCATAATCAAATATATTTTTTTGTTCTACTTGAGAAATACTAATGGCTATGGCCATGTTTAATTGTTTGATCATTTTTTTATTGTGGAATGTGAGTAAGTCATTTATGGAAAAAAAATATGTTTCCACATTAAATTGTTATCTTTCTTTGGAAAAGAGAATTTTATTTGTTTGTTTCATAAGCTCTTTCAATTCATCATGGACAGCTTCACCATTTCTGATATGGAGAAGGATCACCCTAAACGTTTTATTGGGCATGACTATCCCCTTGTTGATGGAAAATAGTGTCTAATGTTACTAAGACTATTAAAATTATTCCCTAAGGCTACAACCAATGAGCATGGAGCATAAATAGGAGTATCCATGACCGGAAACAACTGGGCAAGATCACCAACAAGTATGATAGAAACACCACTGAATGGTTGCATTTGGTTATTAGGGAATGATTTGCACAATCGGCTATCTATTTTGAGTAGAAACTTCAGGCCTAGAAAACTCATTTCATCTATCAAAATATATTAAATATATTTAAATTTTTCTTGGAATATTGTGAATAGTTGGTCTTGCAAAGGATTCATATCCTTTATGGAGATGTGGAGGGTTGTATGGATTGTGGAGGCACACATGTTATAGGCAGAAACACCTATAGGAGCCAATGTGAGCAGCAGGCTATTGCATCCTGTATTAGTGGCATTTATTTGTTGTCTTATATAATTTATCAAAAAGGATTTACTAGTGCCAGTTGTTCCTTGAATGATCATGCAGAGAGGGGCTTTGGGAAAATTCTGCATATGGGATTGAATAATTTGAAGAGCTAGTTAAAATTTTGGTGAAACTTGATGGGTTGATGTATTTATAAGCAAGGATTGTATCATAGCTTGCTCATGTTGTGCCTTGGACAATGGAATGAACTACAAAGCAATATTATGAAGTTATTCAGGTACATGGTTTGAATTCCATGAATGGTTCATATCAAAGTCTCGCCTATCCAATAGTTGGAGCTTATTTATACTATAGTTAGTAGTAGCACCAAGCCAAGACAAAATTTCCCATTCATATTCATCCATAGAAGGTTGATGGTTGAAATCATTAGTATCACTGCCATGATTTTTTTCAATTGT
Organism: Sequoiadendron giganteum; assembly: GCA_007115665.2. NCBI lineage: Eukaryota > Viridiplantae > Streptophyta > Pinopsida > Cupressales > Cupressaceae > Sequoiadendron > Sequoiadendron giganteum. The sequence goes on along the minus strand of CM021100.1, from coordinate 409,729,292 downwards.
GGATATAGCTGGAATTCCATTACCATGCCAAGGATGATAACCAACTATTTTAAAAACTTTCCAATTTTTTATTATGTCTTCTTTGGCAAAACCTATATTTGTGAGTAGGTTTCCAAAAGGTTTGTATAACATTAGTTAAATCCAACAAAATGTGTCAAATATGTATGTATCTTCAAGGGGAATGGCCTTGAACAAGAGCTGTACAAGAACAATTGCAAGCTAGCGCCTTGATTTCCATTTGCATTTTTATGCTAGTATGAATGTGTGTATAAGCAGACTGATTCAATTAGGGATACAACACTCAGATTTAGAGGCCTTTGCATATAGCAATGAATATAGTTTGTTTGCAGGCCTACATCAAAATCATATTTATTTATATGGAACCATGCCTTTTTGCCAATATTCAAGCAAACATATTGTCAATTGGAAGTGACAAGGGGCAATTTATGTAATATATGGAACATCTCCTATGCAGAGATGTCACACACACAAGAATTTTCCTCATGAATCTTTGATATGAAAGCACTATTCTATCCTCAACTATATTTATATTTGGAGATATAATTTAATATAATTTCCTAGAAACAACTGGTTGGTAATCAACATTGGCACACAAGAGTGCAAGCATCAGTGGGCTATGAATATTTACACAATCATAAATTATTGTTGGCTTGTGGGATTTGTTAGACTCAACATTAGATGTCAATGTAGAGGTAAGTTGTTGCTACCAAGGTGCTTTATAGCAGCATCATAATTTATCTCCCTTTTTCCTTAAACAAGTATATTCAAAGCATTTTTTGTGCCTTTGAACTATATTTAGCAAATCTTCATAATCTATGATTGGATCATAGAAAGAATCTACCTTGTGGAAAGTAAGCACATATTTAATTCATAACAATGGTACATTCTAAGAAATATTTGTGTAGGGCAATGTGGATACCAAGCTGAAACAGATCTATCAAAACATTTCCTTGTCATGGTAACATCATGGTGATTGGACCAATTAAGAGTTTCCATGTTCAAGGCTTCTAGAAGCCATTAAAAACCATGCACATGTGTAGAGCCACGATGGTTCCATTCATATCTATACCAATAATATTTTGCATGCAAAAGATTTTCAATCACCTCTTCATAGAAAATTGAGAATCTATGATGCAGATATAAAGATGATATATGTGGATTTTGAATAAAACTATCTATCAAGGTCTTTGTTGAAGACTCCATTGCCAAATGAGCCACAAAAGAGAAAACCTTTTGCAGATCAAACCATTTTGTGTTTGTATATATTAGAGTGAAAAAAATAGTAGGTATCCCAAGTTGTTCAATCATTGTAGATAGTTGGGCCTGACAATAGTTCCAAAAGGAGTGATTCCCACACAATGATGCACGAAAACAAATTAGCTTCTCTTCTATTTGGTAATCAAGAGCACCTTGAAGTTGTTCATGCAATGCATAAAAATACTTTGAGATTTTTTCTTCCAAATCTGCTTTGATGAAGATAGAAGCAGTTTGTTGACTGCAATGTCTGATTATCAAGTTGTAGAGGAAATACCTAAACCTAACATGTTTGTCAAATCTATTGTCAAAATATCTCATTAAGTGGAGGGCATATTCATGAAACTAAATTTGAATATTCCCTTGTTGGAGGGGAAGTCTTGCTCCAGTGGGGGAAAATGTTGGGAAATCCATTGTCAATAAACCTGTAGTGTTGTATTCATTAATAGGAGAAGAGCTAACTTTAGGCCGACAAAAGATATTCTTCTCTTTTTTTTAATTTATAATACTTGTTTGCTAGCTTGGATATATCGTGTAGAATTTGGAAAGAAAGGGTTAAATGATGAAAAGGTTGAAGAGCCATTTTCTTGTTCAACAAAATTTAGTGAGTTGGTTCAAGGCATCAACTCTTCATCAGAAACTTGCTCTATTTTAATGAAGAAATTGGAGACATCAACAACAATATCAAGTAAGATATTAAGAGCACAAAAATAAATTTTAACATGATTGTAATATTTGTCATATTCAGTTTTATATTTCAATGCATCCATGACATGATGTTTATTAACATAGAATTCATAGTTTGCACCTTCAATGGTGGTTTTTCCTATGATCACAACCTCAAGGTCTTCTAATAGATGCAAATTTTTTTTTGCAATGCATGATATATCTTGAGGAAAGCTTTTCGTGTGACCATTGTATTTAAATTTCCATCCTTTGGCATGGGAAATTTGTAAAACTAGAGTGACCCTGGCAATAAGAATTTCTTCAACCTATCTTAGCATTTTTTGCAAGAATGGTTGTGGGCCTGGGTCCATGCCATTTGTAGAGATGAAACAATGGGAGAATTTTTTAAAATAACATCTACCACACATGGTTGTTGAACAAGATGCATGAGTGTGCATCCCATTGTAGTTTTCTTTGCATATATAACAAATAGAAAGGTTCTAAAATGCATCTATGCATTGATAGAACCATTTCACAAAAGAAAGCTAGAAATAATTGATGTGTTGTTCATGTGTTAGTGCAATTGGGGGGTTGATCTAAGATTGTATATTGAATATGTCTTGTGACATTGATATCAGTATTTTTCTCTCCAAACTACCATGCAAACTTTGGTAGCTTAGGTGAACAAGATAATATGTGGCAAAAGGAGGGGGATTTACCATTTCCAGTGGGAGCTACGAGGGAAGTTTTACAACAAGAAGAGTTGCAGTCATGCTTTCTGGAGTTAGCCTTCATTACAAGTATTTTGTATGACACTTTGCACAAATTTTCTCTTTATGTTTGGTATATTATAAATGGTTTCATTCCCATCTTTTATCCTTTTTTAATTTAGCAATTGATTGGACTATCAAACTTGAATGTATTGTGATGGCCTAGAAATATGCATACAAGCTCAATGATATTAGCATATATGAATGTACATGTATAACCATAGATATATTTAAACTATTAATTACACATAAACATATAATAAAATATATTTGTAGCCATGTGTATATAAATTTATATCTATGGATGATCACAAGATGAATAACATGGTTTGAACATTGAAATATAAAAATATATATATACAAGTATTCTATAGATTTTTGTGTTAACCATTTTCACTATTTCACTATTGCTATATGTCACATTTACAAGAATACAATATTGGATGCACACAAATAATCCAAAGTTGTGCAGCTATATTGCGCTTTGGATTTCTTTGTGATTATATACCCCAAGTTTTCCTTACCCATCAAATTATCTCTGCCTTGTGTATTCAGATTTTCCCACCGGGATTTTCATTAGCCTAGGAATGGAAAGAATTCCTCATCACCAAAAATGAATATTGGTTAGGGGCATGTTTCCCAAGGTTGTTCACCATGACGGTCCATGGACCTATGGAGTTTCTTGACCATGTGGGATGATGGTGTTGGAGGGTTGGGTTGCCTTGATAGGTAAAAGTAGAGTGGAAAATGCTTGCTTCCATTGTTGCATGATGGCAACAAACACAACAAGAGGAAGTATACATTTTATATATTTTCTCTATTTATGTATAATATCTAGTAGCAAAGAATGTACCTTGAATTTTGAATTTACAAGCCAACTGTTATGTACACTACTTGTCTTACATATCAATAATTTTCAATAGGAGAAGTTACATATATATATATATATATGTAGAGGGTCAGTATGTAAGCATTAATATATTCAAAATAAAATTAGTTTAGTAGTTGTAAAGGTATGTTCAACTTTGTGTTTTGTGTGGATGTGACATTCTATATTATTTTTGTGAAAAGTGTATTTTTTTAATGTTATACTACATAAAAATACACATGCAATTACCCCTACTTATGTGCTAGAAAATATCAATGTGTATCTACTTCCACATCTATATTCTTTACTAGGATCACCCATGTGTGTATACACCTAAAATCCAAGAAAACCATAAACATAAATAGGAAAGGGTATGTGTTGTGTGTTTTTGTATTTGAGAATCATGAAATTAAAGAAACTAAAAGGAAATGATCAGGTTGAATACAAAATAGGAAGGAAACAATAACAAAAATTATCCAATAGGTATAAGGAAAAGGAAATATAAACTTACGAAACTAGGATCTGGAGGCTGGTAGTTGGAACCCTCGGAGTCAGAGTCCACAACAAAACATGTGGGGGATATCACCAAATCAATCTTGGGGGGGGTTGGAGACCTATGCACAAAGCCCGATTTTGTAGACATAGTTACAAAAACTTTTACAAGGAGAAAATGTTGCAATTTTAGTTGACTCATTGAGAGCTCTATCTCATAATAAAAATAAAAGATTAATGTATTGCAACATCCAATGGAAACAAGTAGACATTTTAGAAATATCAATAATCTACCAACCATTTTACTAATATGATTAAATGAAAATGGGTATAACCATTCCACTTTTAATACTCTCCAAATAGTAGGATATACAACAACAAGAATACAAATGATAAATATAAATCTATATATCCCTATATGTTTTCATTTTTCTTTGAGGTTTCTTATATATGTATGCATGTAGATCTTACTATATTTCTATATATACCTATATGTAGATATTTGTATATGTTGCTAGCTAGTCCCTTCATCGTTTCTTATCCAAACAATAGGATATAAAACAATAAGAATAAAAATGATTACGTACATATATGCATTGAATCTCCCCTTTATCCGCACATTTAAAAAAACACATATAACCAGATATATATAACCATATGTAAACATGTATATATCTATTTATATATACACTACTATATCTAAATATATGTGTATACTATATTTATTCTTGATTACGTAGTCATTGACATGCCAAGCAAGGACCTCCGTAACAATGGGAATAATGTCAAAGGTGCATACTGACAAGAAGGAACAATAATAAGAAGGTGAAAGATCTACAAGTTAGCAACATGTTTTAAACATTACAACTGATTAAATTATATATGCAAGAAGGGGCTCTTTTCCACCTTGGAACAAAAAAGAAGAATGGTAAATGGTCACTCGCGGTGTTGGACAATGACCAACAAGATTGTGGGAGAAAGCAAATGCAATATTCAATGTTTGCAACCTCAAGATATTACATTGTTGTTGGCTTGAACTATAGTCTTGTGAACTATTTTGGTGTTTTTCAATGTATTCAATTTCTATAGGCACATTGCATTGAAAAATTACAAACAATTTTATAGATTTTTTATGAATACATTACACATACTATAGCACTAAATGCTATGTTATTAGTAACATCTCAATGTTAGATCATTGAATTTTCTATGGTTGTATTGTAGTGATTTTATCACAAGCCAAATAATACTTATATATGCTATTTTAAACTCTTTTTAAATCAAATTGTTCATACATATGAATAAAGATAGCATACACATTTTTTTAGATATGCATGTGTATCTGTAAATTGTTGTTGCATTGTCAAATGACCCAGAGTGGTCTTGGTTTATATAAATGGATATATATATATATATATATATATATATGTCCTTATGTATATTTCTAAATATGAAATAGGGAATTCAATACAATTTCCCCTTTTGTTAATAATATTTAGTAGTAAAAATAAGTGTTATTCTAACACCTCTTATATAGTTTCGCTATTTTTCTTCAATATTTATTACCAAAGAACATAGCCTGAATCTTGTATCAATATGTTTCATGATATTCTTTTTTTCTCATCTATTTCATGCTCCCTACAACAAACTGCTCGAGGCTATTTATGATACTGGTGGAGCTTGATAATTACGTTGGTTGGTGATGGTGGATTTGGTTGCCTGGATACATGAAAGAGAAACAATTAGTGTTTTCCCGCATGAGGGTTAATCCGTATTGGAGTTGTTGCATGATGGCACAAGAGGAAGTAAATACAATATTCAATGTTGTAGTGTGACAAAGTATAAAAAAATACATAGGAAAAGGTTGGAAAATAATATTGGATAGCATTAATTTTCACATACAGTTCACATTCCATACCATTCCCTTTCAATGGATTATAAGTTAAATTTATCAAAAGCATACCAATTAATAAGTTGTCCAAAATGCGTATAGCACCAAAGATGCATAGAGATAACAAGGAAAAATAACAAGAGGCAAAACAACTTACACAAACCAAAATAATTGAAAGTATTCCAAAGGCACAAGTCAATGACATGATTGTAGTTTATACCAATCTACAAAATTTTACAATTTTTAAAGTTGAAAACAATTCTTGTCACAAGGAAAATAGAATTAGAAACTCCTAGAGTATCATGTCAAGCAAAAAAATACATGAGGACACAATTCTTTAATTAAATGCACAAAAAAATTTACCTAGGTTAAGATATGAAGAATACAAGAGCTAAACTATGGCAATCAACAAATTGCTATAGGGAGCTTCAAATAGATGAGAGAAAGAGAATATCATGGAACATATTCAAACAATACAAGCAATCTATGTAACATTTGGCTTGTCAATTCAAAATTTGAGCTCCATTATTTTGCACTAAATATTATAGACAAATAGGGAAACTATAAAAGAGCTATTAGAAAGACACTTAATAATCATAGGAAAATGGCATATGATCAAAAACCCACATTAAATACAACTTAAGACAATGGAGAATAGAAGAGGTGAACTATAATAATGAATAGTCTATTATGGGGAAGTGGGAAAAACAATATCATGAAACCTATTGATACAAGAAAATAAATCTATATAAAAGTTGGCTTGTCAATTCAAGGTTTGAGGTACATTATTTGGTATTAAATATTATAGACAAATAGAGAAATTGTAAAAGAGCTATTAGAATAACAGTCCATATCCACTAAACTAATTTTATCTCGAATATCTTTATGTTTTCAAACTAATAGTCTGTATATATATATATATATATATATATATATATATATATATATATACAATTAATCCTATGTTAATGGGTATAATACCAAAGATGCACAAAGATAACTATAAACAATAAATGAAGGGTGAAAAAATTACTAACCCTAACCATATTTTTTAATGAAAGATAGAAGATTTAACTTCAATTTCTCCATCCATACAAAGCCATAATCTCCTCGAAGTATTCAAAATGGGTATAATACCAAAGATACAAACATATAACAAGCAACAACAAGTAGAGAGAAAAATACATGAACAATAAATTAATCATTTATATGCAAAATACCCATGTAAAATAGTTTACTGATTCTGAAGCACAATAGTTTTGAAACCCTCCAATTTGCTATATAACGAAGCTGGAGGTGGCAACTTTTACATTCATCTTTTATCAAACCAAAACCATAATGGATCTTTCGATAATGCAACTTAATCAATATATTTTCTCATGTTTTGGAGCACATCAGTGTTAAAACCCTCCAACCTAATATCAAACAGAGATGAAGGCGACATTTTTCTCAATACTTTGCTATCAAACCCACACCACAGTGGCTCATTCGATAATGCAACCAAAATCAATATAATTTCCCACACTGCAGCATTGAATATTGCATTTACTTCCTCACGCGCCATCATACATCGTCAGGGTGCATTAACCCTCATGCGAACAAGCACTTACCATTATGCTTTCGCATATCAAGGCAACCAACTCCACCGCCGCCAATCGACGTAATTAAAAAAATCCACATCGTCATTAACAAACCCAAGGAACTTGTTGCCCATCGTCGGTGATTATTAATTTTTGATGCCGAGAAATTCTATTCATGGCTAGGCTGATAAAAATCCTAGCAAAAATTTCAAACAAATAGCCTATCAGCTAAATATATTTTATCAAAATAATTCTAGTTGCAATTATTGCTATATGCACATCTGGTAACATTTTGATACATACTATATATTTTAATAAATATTATATAAATTTCAAATTTTCACCACTTGTACTTATATATATAATGTTTTTAAAGAATCCAATTTTGTTTTTTTAAATATGAACATATAGATTATCAAAGAGTAATTTTTCTCATATTTAAATTAATTGATATTATTATTTTTCTTTCAATTTTCACAAATATGGATATATATATATTCCTATATGTATATTTTTAAATATGAAACATGGAATTCAATACAATTTCCCTTTTTGTCAATAATATTTACTAGAAAATAAGTTTTATTCTAACATCTCTTATACAATTTCTCTATTTTTCTTCAATATTTATTACCAAAGAACATAGCCCGAATCTTCTATTAATATGTGCAATGATATTCTTTTTTTCGCGTTTGTTTCAATCTCTCTATAAAGAACTGCTCGGGGCTATTTATGATAGTGGTGGAGCTTTCTAATTACGTGGGTTGGCAGTGGTGGAGTTGGGTGCCTCAATACATGAAATAAAAATGGTTAGTGTTTATCCATGTGAGGGTTAATACATCATGACATTGTTGCACAATGACGCAAGAGGAAGTAAATGCAATATTCAATGTTGCAGTGTGACAAAGTATAAAAATGTACATGGGAAAAGGTTGGAAAAAAATTTGGATAGCATTACTTTTCACATATAGTTCACATTCCATACCATTCCCTTTGAATGGATTTTAAGTTAAATTTATGAAAAGAATACCAAGCAATAAGTTGTACAAAATGCGTATAGCACCAAAGATGCATAGAGATAACAAGGAATAATAAATAGAGGTCGGAAAAAATAAATAGACCAAGAAAACTTGAAAGAAGTCCAAAGGCACAGGTCAATGACATGATTGTATTTTATACCAATCTAAAACATTTTACAATTTTGAAAGTTAGAAACAATTCTTGTCACGAGGATAATAGAATAAGAAAATCCTAAACTGTCATGCCAAGAAAAAATATACATGAGGACACAATCCTTAAGTAAATGCACAAAATTTTTCACCTAGGTTAAGATATGAAGAATATAAGAGCTAAACTGTGGAAATTGACAGCTTGTTATAGGGAGCTTCAAACAAGTGAGAGAAAGAGAATATCATGAAATATATTGAAACAAGACAAGCAATCTATGTAATATTTGGTTTGTCAATTCAAAATTCAAGCTCCATTATTTGGCACTAAATATTATAGACGAATAGGGAAACTATAAAATAGCTATTAGAAAGACACTTAATAATCATAGGAAAATGACATATGATCGAAAACCCACATTAAATACAACTTAAAAACATGGAGAATAGAAGAGGTGAACTACAATAATGAATAGTCTATTATGGGGAACTGGGAAACACAATATCATGAAACATATTGATACAAGACAAGCAATCTATGTAATAGTTGGCTTGTCAATTCAAGGTTCAAGCTACATTATCTACTACTAAATATTATAGAAAAATAGAGAAATTTTAAAAGAGCTATTAGGATAAAAAACTCAACAACCACTAAACAAATTTGATCTTGAATATCTTTATGCTTTCTTACTAACCCTCTTTATATATATATATCTACACACACAATTACTCCTATGCTAATTTGCAATTGCTCCTATGTTAATGGGTATAATGCAAATATGCACAAAGATAACTACAAACAATAAATGAAGGGTGAAAAAATTACTAACCCTAACCATATTTTTTAACGAAAGAAAGAATATTTAATTGCAATTTCTCCATCCATATTGATCCATAACATCTTAGAAGCATCCAAAATGGGTATAATTCTAAATATAGAAACATATAACAAGGAACAACAAGCATAGAGAAAAATATGTGAATAATAAATTAATCATTTATATGCAAAATACCCATGTAAAACAACTTATAGATTTTCAAGCACAATAGTTTTAAAACTCTCCAATCTATTATATAATGGAGCTAAAGGTGGCGATTTTTACAATAGTCTTCTATCAAACCAAAACAACAATGGCTCTTTCAACAATGCAACTTAATCAATATATTTTCTCACACATTTTTGAGCACATCAATGTTAAAACACTCCAACCTGCTATCAAATGGAGATGAAGGCGATGATTTTTTCAATACTCTGCTATTAAACGCACACCACAGTGGCTCATTTGACAATGCAACCAAAAAATATATAATTTCCCACACTGCAACATTGAATATTGCATTTACTTCCTCCCACACCATCATACAATGCAAGGATGCATTAACCCTCACGTGAGCAAGCACTTATCGTTATTATTTTGTATATCGAGGCAACCAACTCCACCATAGCCAACTCACGTAATTAAAAAACTCCACGTCGCCATAAACAACCCCAAGAAACTTGTCGTCGGTCCTCAGCTATTATTAATCTCTGATGCTGAGAAATTCTATTCAGGACTAAATATATTTTATCAAAACTTTTCTAGTTAGAATTCTTGCTATATGCACATGTTGCATCATTGTGATACATATTATATATTTTAATAAATATAATATAAATTTAAAATTTTTACCACTTGTACTTATATATATAATTTTTTTAAAGAATTCAAAAACTTTTTTAAAAATATGAACATATAGATTATCAAAGAGTAATTTTTATCATATTTTAATTAATTGATATTATTATTTTTCTTTCAATTTTCACAAATATGAATCAACCCCAAATATTGACAAATTCTATTCTAACAAAGTCTATCTAAACTTTTGAAAAAACCAATATGCTAGAAAGAAATTTGACTCAAATGATCTATTTCTTCCTTAATATTTATTTATTAAAATTTGGTATATTTTAATACATATTACTTTAGATATTCAGTAACAATATATTGAACAAAATTAATATTTTTGACTACATTAAAACATTGAGTTCACAATTTAAATAAATAAGTAAATAAGTTGATGCAAATATCCTACATAAACCTGTTTTTAATATAATAGTTTTCTTTAATTATAGTATTTAAAATTAAAAAATATATATTTTTTTTACTTATGTAATTTATTCTATTTTAAAATTTTAAACATATCGTATTATAAAAATTGACCTTTTATTCTTGTTTCTTTTTTATTTATTTAAATTATAACATAGTTTGGTGCTATAGTCCATCAATAAATCCAACTATATAAAAAAAATAAAAATACCATCATTTATAATTAAATAAAATATTAAAACATTATTTCAAATAGAATAAACTAAATTAAAAGTAAAATATATTTCATTATACAACTATAATCAAAATTAAAAAAATAATATTGTATGAGTTATTTTTCTTTATTTAACAAAATATTATTTATGATTAACATAATTTAGGAAGTAGGTTCGCTAGTGAACCAAATACATAATAGATATATGTGTCTGATGAGGTAGAGAACTTTCCATAGAAAGGTTATTTATAGTAAATACTCTGCGTGATCTTCATTTGATGCGGGCAAAAGGGCCGAGGATTGCCGGCTTGTTGTCGATGGGGCATGCGTACTCGTTAGAGCTAGAGGAGGCACAAGAAGGATCCCAAAACACTGTTTCCACATAATCTAACTTGGCATATTTTTCCGGCACAGTTAGCGTGTAGTTCGTTTCACTCTTCATAGAGCAGACTACAGTGCTCGGATCCGGGTCTATAACGTTCACCACTACAGCTTGGTATTCGTACTTTAATCCTTTCTTCAATATCTTTTACATTGCACAGAACGATAGAATATTATTAAAGAAATCAATATGCTTGTGTATCTCAGCTCAGCTCCACCAAAAACAATGAAGAAGTAAAAGATATTAAGGAAAAGGATTAAACATACAGTAGAGGAGGCCCATGTTTGTCTAAGGCCCGAGTCATATTCTCTACTTTCGCAGGGTTCCCATTGCCCAGTTCGCTACTGTTTCCGATGATCTTGAATGTTTGCCCTGCATCGGCAAGCTGCGGCATTACAAACGTCACAATCACAGTATCCACCTGCAACCACACAAGTTCACTTGATTGTTGAATCAGCACATAAATGTACAACTAACATGGACTCCGCTTATACGTTTAAATAGTAAAATAAACTGGATTTAAAATAAAATCAGCGTTACAGATAACAAAAGCGGAGTTTAAGGTTATATAACGAAGCGGAGAGCGTAAGCAGGCTGAGCACGCGGGCAAGCAGAAGCAGGAGGGCCAGACTTTTAAAGCGGGAAGCCATGGATATTTTTTTGTATTCTAAGTGAAGAATAGAAATGTGGTGAAAAAAACAGTGAGGGGAGTGGGTTTTTATACAGAACAGGAGTCGTCGAAAATATTTGGCCTTTGGGGTTTCGAAAGGATGACGAAGAATGCAATGTGGAAATGAAATAAAATAAACGTGCTTCTGAGCTTTTTTGGTTGTTCATTGAAGAGACCTGGCATTCCAAGCTCGTATGTGTCCTGAATACTTTTTCTGTTTTGTCTCCTTTCCTCGTATTCAATCAGGTATTTGGAAGAACACTGGGGCTGGAGGGTACTTTCATGGAGTTAGCTATTATTTGGAAGAACACTGAGGGTGGGGGGCATCAGTGCTAAATTTATGGTGAAGGACAGTGGGAATAATTTCCTGTTGTTTCCGGAAAATAACATCAAACATGGACGTGTATGTATTACGAATACAATAATACACAAACATGACAATATTTAATTATCTTGGTAGTATAGAGTTAAAAAGCAGTGAGATTTAGTGGAGAATTCTGAAATGATAACCTACATGTTGGATGGGGTAGTGCCATAAAAAGCTTGTCTCATAGTAACAATTGTTTTCTTCTATTGTTTACTTGCATTTAAAATGTTCCAATGTTATATACAATTTTGAAAAAAAAATTTAACTGTCAAAAAAATGTATTTAAGAAAGAGACAATTTTCTAAACTTGAAAACCCGGAGAAGAAACATATAGACTAACTACTATTACAATATTTAAATGATTATGCATGTGTTGTTGCAATATATATATATAATTAATGTGATTATTATTTATATCGCATTAACATAAAACATTTTAATTATATGTTATTGTATGTCATAGTTCTAATAAAATATATTAATGTTAATTGTACATACATTCTTATAATATTTCATTAGTTGATGATTAATTAGAAATATGTAAAATATTAATTTCATTATGATTTTTAAAATTTTTACATTATTTACGATTAGTTAGAATCAATGTCTTGAATTCTCCAAAATTTTAATTTAGAAGTAAGCTAAGATTATGCATTTATTTCTTTAGAGACATTGACATACATTTGTGTCAACCTTTAATAAGAAGACATTAAGTTTACTAGAGGCTTGAACAATATAAAATTTTCACTTCCATAAAGCTCTATGACCACACAAGGTGCATGTAGTTGAAAGTATTTTTATTTCAGGGTTCAAAAGGATGACAAAAATCTAAATTGTTCTTGAAATAAACGAAACTAATTGGATTTTGATGTCATATTTTCCACTACCCACAATGGAAGTAATTTTTTTTTTAGAAGATTTGATGAGCTCCAAGATGTCTTGACTGACTGACATTTTTTGCTTCTACAACTATCGTTTGAAGTCGCACCCATTAGGAATTTTCTAGCTTTGCTTTCTTTTCTTTGAGGAACTCTTCGTCTTCTCCTACATCTATTCAAATATTTTTTCAAGTAGATTCCAAAAGCTTTGCCACATGTTTGTTTCTCTTATGTACTTGTTGGGCCCACCTTCATTTGAAAATTTTCTATTATCTAATGGTATTATTTAATTGAAGAATTGTATTTCCTATCTTGTGTAGGGATCTTGTGTTACTGCATATTTTGCATACACAATCTTTAAGCCTACTTAGATGTCTCTTAACTCTTCCTCATGTGAGGTATGTAGTTAGTTAGGAATCTTTAGAGGTGTCGACTCACTTTCAACACCTTATGCTACTTTTATGGTAGGAAACTCACCACCACTCCACATATAAGGAGTCTTGTCCTCATTTCATGGAGATCGGGTGCCTTTCTACTATCGATTTATGCACATTTATTTGGTTGATGCACTTGGTCTACTTTATGCATACTTTCTTATGTTCATTGGTGCTAATTATTTTCTTTGTGATTTACAAGTTTCTAAATGGTATTAGAGCTCTTGGAGATATTTCTAGGTTGTAAGGTGAATAAAATTCATTATATCAAGTTAATTTTGTCGCTATTTATAAGTAATTGTAGGAGTAGTGATTAAACCCAAATCTAAAGAGGAATATAGGAATCACCTATTGCCCCATCATGTCCCGACATAGATTAGAGGTTTGTTTCTCTACATAGTGTGTTTGTTTATTGCACTTTAGTTACACGGACCCCACACACCCCTATTTTCAAATGATCAAAGACATGGCTCCATTTAATCGGTTTATGCCCATATAGACCTGAATGCATTCATTTTGAGGAGGTTGAATGATTTTCATAGGCCGAAGCATAATTTACAAGCTAAAGGAAACTACCCATGACACTCCATTAGGCATGATTTGTAGGAGAGGAACTTGTGTAGGATTTGGGATGACCTTTCATCTACACATGGCCTTTCATGTACAATAATGGGCATTAATTTTGGCACGTAAACTAGGGGAATTATTCATTGTGAAAAGTGCTTAGTTGTTGAGATCAACAAACTCCTGAGGGCATGTGTCATTCAAGGGAGGAGGAAATCCTTCTCAAATTTTATCCCTTCATCACATGGGACAAATCTTCACATAGATACAAACTTATTATTTCAATTCTAAACATTACTACGTTTTGATTCTTTATTTCATGAATTTGCAACCAAATTTCAGTTAAATTGACAATTTTGTTTGTAAATTAAAATCAATTTTAAATTTACACAAAAATTAATTCATACAACTCCTAATCACCTTCAAATTTGAAAGATAATTCAAATGTATTTATTCAAATGCATAACTCATAGATAAAGCATTTACAATCTCCAATTACTTTTCATCTTATAAATTATTTCTTCCCAAAACCACAAAAAGTTCATCTTGTCTCCTCCATTTCCATGCACCCTTATGTGTATGCCTATAGCTACACTTTAAATTTTCTCCATAAATTATGCTCTACAAAAATTAATTCAAATTTTTTGTTGTGTTCTTCTTCAACTTTCCATACACCACCCCTCCCTTTTTTTTGTAACTATTATTTTAATTTTATGATGCCATTAAAAGGAATAAAATCCCTTCATTTTGACCTCTCTCCTCTAAGAAACCCATGTACCTTCTCTAACCTATGTATTTCCTTAAAAAAAATTAAGTTAAAATGTAGTCCCTCTATTTTCCATGCTACCCTCACTGTCTCCCCAACATTTTCCATCTAGCCCTTTACAAAAAATTGTTGTTACAATTTTAAAATGTTAAAAAAATAAAAATGGAACAACCCCCTCAACTTTTCTTGCCTTTGACAAATTAAATCATCCTGGTGAATTTCAACCTTCCCCTATGCTATGACCTTTTGTTTCTCTTTTTGGTTTTTTTATTCCTTCTAGAATGAATATTCTTATTCTTTTTATTTCAATGTGGAAAATTGTTTAATAAACATGAATTGATGTTGTTTGAACAATTTGGAGAAAAAGTAAATATTAATCTGACATAATTGGATGTTAATAGGAAAAAAATAAAACATTCCATACTCTAGTCCTTTCTCTATAAGTATCTAAAATTTCACTATAAGCTCCCTTGAAATGTAAATTTATTTTTGTAACTATCTTCTATGATTACATTTTTATTCTTATTTTTGTTGTTTCATTTCCCATAGTCTTGTGTGTGCAAGATTCTATTTCAATTTTATTTTCATGCCACTTGTTCAAATTTAATCTTAGCTCTCATCATTTAGGTGATTAGGTTAAAAAAAATTAGTTGTAATGTTTTAGTTTTGTTTGCACTTTTCTTAGTAATTATTAAAAATTTCTTCATCCCTAATTCCTTAATATTTTTGGGGTTTTCAAAGGGGAAAGTAATAATTTATTGGGGAGAAATACCCAAAAACTAATAGTGTATTCAAAAATCTCGCATGAATTCATCACAAGAATTCATACTTTGTTCAAGAATTTTGTTATTGTAATATCTAGCATTTTTTTCTAAATATTAAGTAATAATTTCATCATGGCATCAATAGGGCCTCTATTTCATGAGCATCAATACTATTGAGAGAGAGACATTGATATTTCTTCCATGAAAGTTGTGAAAATTTTCCCTAATTTTACTTAATACTAGATTAAACTAATATGCAGAAAAAAAAATTCTATATCTATCACCTGCCAAGGGTGGTCTTATAGGCTCATTATTTTTCATATTCGATAGAAATTTTTGTAGCAGGAAAGCTACCTAATATCTTGACCTGGATGTTGAGAATATCAAGCTTACCTATTGGAAAATGAGGTTGGCTAAGTTTACATAATTCTCTAAATTAACCATTCATTTTTAGCTATTCATTGCATTGATAAATCTACTTAGGGTTTTCCATATTAGGTTCAATAGCTTATTGGTCTAGATAATTTTTTCATGTAATAAAAAGATGCTTCTTTATTTGACTCTTGATGAGAGGGAACAAATAATATAGGGTTGTGAGCACTTTAAATCTTTATAGGTAAATATATAGTTATAATCATGTAAATAAAAGGATCAAGATTGAAATTGCGACGATTAATTTTTATCTATAGACACATCATAGCTTAGAAATAAAGTTTGGGTTAGTACTCATTAAAAAGGGATCATAAGCATGGATTGGAAAAATGGTAAAATTAAGATAGATAAGTCCATTTTAATGAAATTGTTTCCACATACAGATATAGTTTATAAATAAGCAATGAGTAAATTACAAAAAATATTAGGTATTGATTAAAAGATAACATTGTGTCCTCATTTTAAATACGTTGTAAACACAACACTTTAAATATTTTTTAATACAATTCTCTAAATTAACCTTTCATTTTTAGCTATTCATTGCATTGAGAAATCCACTTAGGGTTTTCCATATTAGATTCAATAGTTTATGGGTCTATAATTTCTTCACGTAATTAAAATATGCTTCTTTATTTGACTCTTGATGAGAGGGAGCAAATAATATAGGGTTATGAGCACTTTCAATCTTTATAGTTAAATATATAGTTATAATCATGTAAATAAAAGGATCAAGATTGAAATTGCAATGATGAATTTGTATCTATAGACATATCATAGCTTAGTAATAAAGTTTGGGTTAGTACTCATTAAAAATGGATCATAAGTATAGATTGGATAAATGATAAAATTAAGAAATATAAGTACATTTGAATTAAATTGTGTGCACATACAAATATAGGTCATTAATAAGCAATGAGTAAATTACAAACAAGATTAGGTATTGATGAAAAGATAAAATCCATGTGACTCTTGGGGTTTTCCTTTTTACCACCCGCCCTTTTTTTTTGAATATGTACACTTATCTTTAATTTAATATAGATAGCTACCTATTCATCCAAAAAAATTTGTGTCTTCACTTTAAATACTTTTTAATAAAAACTAGTTTTACCCAAACATGTATTTTTAACTAAAATATATATGACCGAAACTCTTATATATATACATACAACATACAACATTATTTTGATACAAATATTTTGAACTTTTTATTTTTTGTAGTAAATATCATGCAAGATCTTCATTTAATGTGGCGAAAAGGGTTAAGGATTGTCCATTCACTTGTGTCAATATATTTATACAAAAGGAAAATGAAATAAAAGAAAATGCCATATTTATATGGATCTTCTTTTGAGGTTTTGTTGTTGTCTAATGGTGTCGCTTCATTGAACATAGTTGTCTTTCGTAACTTGTGCAGGGCTTATGTTTTGTCTCTTTTCCTCGTATTGATAGAGTTATCTTTTATTTGGAAGAATACTTTGTCCTTTTTTGTCTATACTTGTCCTAAATAATGTGGAGGCACTTTCATAGAGTTAGCACTTATTTGGGAGAATATTGGGGTTGGATGGACCAATGCCAACTTTATTGTGAAGTTCAATGGGAATATCATCTTGTTGTTTTCTGAACATTACATCAAACATGCGTGTGTAAGTGCACAAACACTTCACTCAACTGCTTTCAATGTAATTTGTCTTTTGTATAGCAGGACATTTAAATTAGAGAAATAATTTTTTTTAGTGTAAAGCTTTCACTGTAACTTGTCAATATACGTCTTCTTTGGTGAAGTAGTTTGTTTAATGCCCCATTCTTTAGAGGGGCCTTGTAGGATAAACAACATTATTTACAAATGGAATTCATATGGAAGTTACACATATTTTTTTAGAGGTTTGGTGATCTAAATAAACTAGTCACTAGTAATAACAAAAGATAGATCATGTTAGTAATTTATTTGGATAAGGTTTTTTTTTCTAAGTTGTAGTTTTCTTTATATTTTAAAATAATCAAGGAAAATTTATTTTCATTATTTCTAAAATGATTTTTTTTATCTCCTAATGTAGAGAAGGAGTGGAAAACTCCAAACCAATCTCAATCAATCAAATTTTTAAGATTCCAAACTCTCAATGGTGACTTTTTTCTTAGAAGGCTTCAATCTCCCAGTACCACCTCCTAATTAGTTTCTCCATCACAATTTTTTGTGAAGACCTCAAACCCAGACTATAAAAGAATATTTTATTACCATTTTTGGCCTTTTTCAAGATATCCAAAAATTTATTGGGGTTGTTTTAGAACACTAGGGTCAATTCTTGACTCTCTCATTTTTGTATTCGGCCTAATTAGGCTTGAACAACTACGTCACAATGGGGTTTTCAATCTCCAGGGTTCAACTATTCAAACAAATGAATCAAAAATGTCTTATAGGTCCTACATGTACATTTCCAATAAACTCAAATAATTTCCCAAGAGTCTTTCACGGAACCCTATGTCTTATGGGGTTCTAATGCCTAATTGCTTGAACAAACTTGGTAGCAGAAAATTATGGTTTTTTGGCCATGATTTTGAGTCCAAAAATGACATAAAGAATGTAAACATAGTTTCGCATACCCAGTTGGGCTTTATACAACATACCTCAAAATCGAGGGTGGTCACCTTGTATGGAACCCTTTAAAAATAGGTTTGTTTGCTCACTATTATCCTAACTAGGGCTAAGACTTGTTTATAGTAAAATGGACACAACTCCCTCAAAACACAATGAAATGGAGTGTAACAAAAATTAGTTGAAATTAGATTCAATTATCTTTCATTTCCATGTTGTCTCATGCCATGAAATGACAGTACAGGTCCATACCATTCACTATAATACATAAAAAGGTGATAAAAATGTAGAAAACATAGATGTTTTATTACTCTAACTTCAAGATTTTCAACACCCACCATCTCCAACCACCTCCCCACTCATGTTCAACCTTAAAAATCCCTTTGAAGAAATTTCCAAAAAATTCCCAATAGTTACAAAACTAATTTTCAACTTCCAACTGTTCGTATTCCACTTGACAACAAAAATGCAAAAATTGCATTGATGACTTTTTACAAACTAATCCCAGATGACTCAAAAACATAAGACATGGTTTTAAAATAATTTTTATGAGAAAATGAGTCAACTAACTCAAAATACCAACTCTTTGATCCTTTTTGACATGAAAACCTAGGTGCCTTACATGAAAATCCTGGGGAAGAAAATAACTCAAGCTCCTCTTGAGTTAGGGTCTACAACATGAGAACCATGCTAGAATTTTTTTGCCTCATGTTTTTAAATGACTTTACATTATCTTTGAAACATTTCCATGTTGGTTTCATCTTCAATGTAAGTCTCTTGAGAATTTGACAAAGATGTTTGAACTTGTCAATATAAACTTGTCCTCCATTTACACCTTTAAATCCTTCTTTCAATAATTCTCTTACAACTGAAACATCAACTCTATATTGTATATATGAAGCAAAAAATTCTAGTTATTTGATTTCTTTAAATTGAAGGGACTGAAATCCACTTACAATTGTTGATAACTCTTAACCAAAGATATGATAGGCATATAAACTATGTTGCAACTCACTTTCAAGAGATACCTTGTGCAATGACAATTGAAATGCATCGGTCTTCCTAGGAGATTTCTCACACTCTTCCTTCGACACTTGGATGATAACAATGGTAAAAAATTTCTTTGAAACTATTGGTGTAACACCATTACTGACTATGTCATCTTTTCCCTAATTCTCACACTCTTTTAGTGACCTTGTCAACATGGCAACATCTAATTGCAAATCTACAATGGAAACCTTATCTTCCCCATCAACATAGCATTGGTAATAAAGAAGGTGAAAACTCATCCTCAACTATGTCCATATTTCTGTTCAACATAGCACTAGAACCTATTTGTGATTCATGACTTACCCCTTTCTCATATGGATTTTTCTCTTGAATCATCAACAAATATTCTTCGATATCTTATATTTTTGTCCTCTCTTGCATTCTTCTCTTTTGATTTATTTTCTTGATAGGGCACTTTACCTTCTTCCTTGTTGTTAAATGCCAACCACTTTCTTGTTTTGCTCTCTTAGGAAGTTTTGCATCTCAAGTTCCATTCTTCTTTCCATTTCATCGAAGGTTTGTCTCAAGGTCATTATCTCTTGTTGAACCTTTATCTATTCTTCCTTCTCATTTTCCTTCTTTGTTTCCCTTTCCTCTCTTTTTATCATCACTTATTCCCTACTTGGTACCTCCCTACTCTACATGTCTCTATAGACCTTTCTCCTCATATCATCCGTTCTTCTCTCTCAAGAAATTCTCTTTCAGCTTGCTTCTTCTTTTCTTCATGAAAGGTCACTTTAGGCCCATTTATTTTCCCTTGGCCTAGTCTTTTGCCATATAGGCTCTTCCTTCAACTTGCAAAAAGACAAAACAAAAACTCTAAAATTATTTTCCTAGACCTTTTAGGCTATGATACCAATTTTATGTAGAGAAAGGGTGGACAAATCTAAGCCAATATCAATCAACCAAATGTTTAAGGTTCCAAACTCTCAATAAGGCTTCAATCTCCTAGTAGCACCTTCTAACTAGTTTCTCCATCACAACTTTTTGTCAAGACCTCAAACCCAGAATATAAAATCAGTTTTGAGTACCCTCTATGGACTTTTTAAAGATAGCCAAAATTTGATTTGGGTTGTTTTGTAACACTAGGCTGAATTTTTAATTGTACCATAATTTACTAGGCATGATTAAGCTTGTAAAACTAGGTCACAATGGGGTTTTCAATCTCTAGGATTCAAATATTGAAACCAATTACTCAAACATGTCTTATAGGCCCTATATGTACATTTCCAATCAAATCAAACAATTTCCCAAGAGTCTTTCACCAAACCTTAAGTCTTATAGGGTTCTAATGCCTAATTGCTTGAACAAACTTGGTAGCAACAAATTATGGTTTTTCAGCCATAATTTTCAATGCAAACATCATATCTAGAATGTAAACATATTTTCAGATACCCATTTGTAATTTATACAACATAACTGAAAATAAGGGGTGGTCACTTGTACAAAACCCTCCAAAAATTGGTTTGTTTTCTCACTATTACCTTAACTATGGTTCAAACCTACTTGCAATAAAATAAACAAAACTCCCTCAAAACAAAATGAAATTGAGTGAAAAAAAAATAAGTATAAATTAGATTCAATTATCTTTCATTCCCAATTTTTCTCATGCCATGAAATGATAGTACAAGTTCATAACATTCACCTAAACAAAGAAAAACGTGATAAAAATGCAAAAAACATGGATGTTTTATTACTCTAACTTCAGGATTTTCAACACCCACCATCTCAAACCACCTCCCACTTGTGCTCAACCTTACAAATCCTTTATAAGTAATTTCCAACAAATTCCCAATAGTTACAAAATAATGTTCAACTGCTAACGATTTGTATTCCACTTGACAACAAAAATGAAAAAGTTGCATTGAAAACTTTTTGCAACATTGACATCTTTTTACAAATTGACCCCAAATGACTCAAAAAATCAAGGAATGGTCTTAAAATACCTTATTACAAGAAAATGACTCAACTAACAAAAAATAACAACTCTTTTGACCTGTTTTGACATGAAGACCTACGTGCACTACTGTTGGCAACACAAGGATAGACAACTACAAGGGGGGGTGAATCAATTGTCTCAGAAATTATATAGATTTAAACTTATTCTTAGATCTAATAAATAAGCATGAAGGCATAAACCTTTAATAGATAAAAAGCACACATAATGTACCAATATTTTTGTGTGGAAGCCCTATCAAGGGAAAAACCACGTTTGAGGTTAATCCACAAGTTTATACTCTATTAAAAGTAAAGAAAATGGGGAATGCACTTGCATTTAGGCACACTGCCTAGAGCTTATTGCTACAATACAAAAAGAATTTCTTCCCAAAGAGAAACATTGTCTTACATTCACATTTAGGTTAAATCCATCTAAAGATTTTGAACTGATAAAATAACATATTAAAATTCTTGATTATAGTTCTGGTTAAGCACATGAACACTCTTTCTTATGCTCACTCTTTTTTAGAGTTTACTTCTTCCTTTGAAATATTTTAACTTTATTTTCACATAGCACTCACACATCATACTTCTTCCATATCCCAAATTATAGAAAAAATTTATTATATATATCCACATCTAAGGATAACATCATCTAATTGTCACCTTCAATAAAATATAAAATTAATACAAACTGTTAGCCCAAAACATAAATAATTATCAATGTCAATCAATCAATGTCAATCACAACATACTGAAGACCCAAAATAAATCTTCAAACATGAAATACCTTCAAAAATTATTCCTTGAAGATCCAAACACGCTACAATCACCTTGTCGGCCAAGAACACCAACACACAAGAGATAATATTCAATCACAAGCACACCGATCAATACGAACCAACAACACAGATAGATCATGATATAGAGACATCCACAAGAATCATGAAACACCATAGGATCATTCACATAAACTCAAATTAGAAAAATCACATCATATTCTTTCAAGAACACCAACTAAAACAACAAAACAATTGTTAGAACACAAAAACTCATAATTTGATAAAATCATAATGCAAACCTCTAAAAATTTTGATGGATAAACTAGATAGACTTGAAAAAGAACCCTTTCATCCAAAACTTCACATCCTCAATATACTAAACTAACCATCATACTAAACTTCATTGCTTCACCGACAATTGATAACTTATTTTATTACAATTTTCTCAATATCCTCGACATATACAACCTTTAATACATTAATGCTAATAGTGTGGAAAACAACGACAACCACATATCAACAACATCCAAAAATCTCCCCCTTTGGTATTGATGGTAACATATGATGTGAAAAGAACCATCAACGCAACTTTCTCTTAGCACTTTCTCCCCCTTAGATTTTGACTCTTCTCCCCAGATAATTCATATTTGTTCACATGACTTCTCCGAATTTGAAATAAATGAAAAATGTATGCATTATCTCTCTCCACACAAGCTCTAAACAACACTCTATAATATCTGACTACTCCCCCTGAGTAGAAACCACCGCAATATCAATCTAAATCAACATATGACTATGAAATGCACAAACTAATGCAAGTCAATGCATGGTAATTTTGATTAGGACGGGTAATCACCCCTAGCTTCCCTCTAAGATACTCAAAATTATCCCTATACGAGGGCTTGATAAAGATGTCTATGATCTATTCTTTAGTAGAAAAATACTCTAGTTTGACTTCCTTTTCACTCACCTTGTCTCTCAAAAAGTCAAACTTGATAGATATATGCTTGGTTTTTTAATGAAACACTCAATTCTTAGAAATATTAATAACACTTGAATTATCAAAGAATATAGAAATAGGTTCATCATACACAACTCTGATATCTTTCAACATCTCTTTCATCCACAATACTTGAGCACAATTTTTAGCAACAATAATGTATTCTACCTTTGCAGTAGATAAAGAAATGGCATTTTGCTTCTAACTTAACCATGAAATCAACTTCTTTCCCAAGAAAAAAGCACCACTACTGGTACTCTTTTTTTCATTCACATCTCCTCCCCAATAAACATTAGTAAAAGCATTCAAAGTAAGTTCATCATCTTTATGATACCATAGGCCAAAATCAACTATTCCCTTCAAGTACCTAAATATCCTTTTAATAGTTGTCACATTTGATTCTTTAGAATCAAATTGAAATATTACAACAATGCATATGACATTCATGATATCAGGTCCAGTTTGAGTCAAGTAGAGCAATCTACCAATCATGGATCTGTATCTAGTCTGATTTGTTTTACAAGAATCATCATTTTGATTCAACTTACATCTACTCACCATAGGTATACCAACTAGCTTTGAATCTTCCATACCCAACTTCCTTATCAATTCTTTCACATATTTGGACTATGATATAAAGATCCCTTTATCTAACTGAGTAATTTTCAATCCCAAAAATAATTTCATTTCTCCAATCATAGAAATCTCAAAATCACTCTACATCTCATCAACAAACTTCATGCACAAACCATCATCTCCTCCAAAAAGGATATCATCAACAAATACTTCAACAATCAAATCTTTATCATGATCAATCTTGAAATACAAATTACTATCAGCAGTACCTTTATTAAATCCAAGCTTCAACAAATACTTGTCCATTATGGCATACTATGCTCTTAGGGATTACTTAAGCCCATACAATTATTTTTTCAAATAACAAAACATATCTCCCTGATCAGTCAATTGGAATCCATCAGGTTGCTCACTATACACTTATTTATTCAATTCACCATTTAAAAATGCTGACTTGACATCCATTTGATAAACCTTAAAAATTTTGTAAGCAACATAGGCAAGAAATAGTCTCACAACTTCAATTCTAGCAATAGGAGAAATATTTTCTTCAAATTCAATTCCTTCCATCTCTGAATATCCTTTACATACCAGTCTTGCTTTGTTTCTAATAAATTCACCTCGCTCATTTAGTTTATTTTGAAAGACCCATTTAGTTACAATTACATTTTTATCCTTAGGTCTAGGAACAAGAGCCCATGTATCATTCTTCTCAATTTTCTATAACTCTTCTTTCATTTCTTCCATCCAATGTTCATCTTTGCATGCTTCATTGACATTATGAGGCTCAATCTTTGAAATCAAACAATACTCTTCTGCAATTCTTCTCCTAGTTTGAACACCTTTGTTTCTATCACATATAATCTAATCTTCTGAATGATTTATTATTACATACCTTGGGATCTTAGGCTCTTCATTAACTTCTTGGGCTCTTGTGATATCACTTTTGCACTTTTACTACTTCCTTCCTCTTGGCTTTCCCAATTCACTAGAATGATTTGCACTTGATTTTGAGTCTGAACTGAACTGATATTTTGATCATCTAAATCATATCCATAGGTTCTAGATGGTGTAACTATGTCTTCATCAACCTTTAAATTAGCACTTTCAACTACTTTCCTTAATCTCTTATTGCAACACTGGTAGGCTTTACTTTTAGTAGAATAACTAAGAAATATTCCTTCAAAACTCCTAGCATCAAAATTTCCTATATCTTCATCTCTTTTGATATAACATTTACTCCCAAATATTTTGAAGTGTCTAATAGTAGGATTATGACAAAACCATATCTCAAAAGGGGTCTTACAAGTATCACCTTTGACATATACCCTATTGAGAGTATAAAAACTAGTACTCATAGCTTCTCTCCAATAGATATGTTGGACATTTCCTTCAAGCATCATTGTCCTAGCAACATCTAGAACTATCATGTCCTTCCTTTCCACAACTCAATTTTGTTGAGGGGTATGTGGGGTAGATAACTGTCTCTTTCTTCCATGTTCTTCATAGAAAGAATTAAACTCACTAGAAGTGAATTCACCACCTCTATCTGATCTCAAACACTTTATCTTCAAACATGTCTCTATCTCAACCATAGCCTTGAAAATCTTGAATTTCTCTAAAGCTTTTGATTTTTCTCTTAAGAAAGTAACCCACATCAATCTAGAATAATCATCAATGAGTAACATGAAATGACTATCTCCTTGCAAAATTTGTATTCTAGCATGACCACATAGGTTAGTATGCACAAGCTCCAACACTTCATTTGAACAATACTATTTTCTTCTCAATGAGACTCTAGTTCTCTTCCCTAACTAACATTCCTTGCATATAGTATTAGTAGGCTTTTTCAACTAAGGAAGATCTCTCAAACCCTAGCTACAACTTATCTTGATATTATTGTCAAAGTTTATATGACACAATCTTCTATGCCATGACCAACTTTCATCAACTTGAGCAATCCGACAACTTTTATTAGCAGTACTTAGGTGAAAGATATTACGTTTTATTTTTCAACCAGATGCAATCATATTTCTAGAAATTCCCAATATTTATACTTTCCATCCTTGAATTGAATATTATATCACTTGTCAACCATATGTCCAACACTTAAAATATTATGCTTCAAACCTTCAACATATAGGACATCATCAGTATTATGCTTACCATCAAAAGAAATGGTTCCTCTGCCATAGATTACACCAGCTTTGTCATCACCAAATCTTACAACACCGCCATCATAATTTTCCAAACTCACAAATTTACTTTTATCAATTTTCATGTGATGAGAGCATCCACTGTCGATCACCCATTCATCTTTTTCTTCAACTCTGGCTGCTAGATCTTTCTCCACATTCATGCAACTAGTAGATTCAATACGTACAATATTACTTTCCTTGAGCAATAAATACAAACTCATCCTCACTTACAAATTCATCATCTATCACACCTTCATCAACAACAAAATAACACTTTCTCTAGAATCTAGGCTTGTTAGATCTTGGCTTAGGAACTCTTTCAGAACACGTCGAGGCAAAATGACTTATTTTATTGCAAGAAAAAATTTTAAGAGGTGATTTCCCTTTATAATTACATTTTACTTTGGCTACTCTTCTAACAAGAAGTGATTCAAGCTCAAATATTTTTCTTTCTTCTTCTTCAATCTCTCTCATTTCTTCCTTATACTTGAACACCTTTCTAGAATAACCTTCTATCAGATCATATCTCTCCTTATATTTTCTAAAGGTAGTAGCTTTGAATGCAAATTCAATCTTAGGAAGAGATTAACCAAACTCACTTAACTCAAAAGTAGGAAGCTTACGAATCAACATGTCTTTGGTTACATTTGTCACAATTTGAATCTCCTCAATAGCAACAACTTTGTGTTTGTATGCAGAAGTCAAGGATTTGATGAGTTTAGCGAAAATATTTGATTCTTCTAATGTTCCACTAGCACATCTGATATTACAAACAAGTTAATTCAATCTCTACATGAAAGTAGTAATGTTCTCATCTTCACCCATTTTCAATTTTTCATATTTCCCTTTCTGACTCTACAACTCAGCAATCTTTACATGTGTATCACCTTCATACAAGGTTTCCAACTTTTTCTAGATCTCATAAGTAGTCTTCAGCTCCATTACATTTGTCATTTTAGAATCAGTCAAAGCACTCAACAATGCATCCTTGGCCTTGATATTGTACTCAACTTCCTCAATATCGTCTACAGTCGAACGACCATTCTAAGGGATGATATACCTATTATTTTTAATATTCTAGTAAGATTCACCAATGCATCTCAGATGACACTCTATTTGAGTCTTCCACAAAGAATAATTTATCCCATCGAATCTCAGACTATCCTTCTTGTATGTCAACATCTTGGATAACCTCAACATATTAAAATTCTTCCAAGGAACCTACTCTAATACCAATTGTTACCAACATAAGGGCAGACAACCAAGAGGGGGGGTGAATTAGCTGTCTCAGAAATTATATAGATTTATTCTTATTCTCATATTTGATGATTAAACATGAAAGCATAAACCATCAACACATGAAAAATACACATAAAAAAAAGATTTTTATGTGGAAACCCTATTAGGGGAAAAACCATAGTGGAGGTTAATCCACAAGTTTATACTTTGTTAAAAGTATAAAAAATGAAGAATGCACTTGCATTCAGGCACATTGCCTAGAGCTCATTGCTCAAATACAGAAAGGATTTCTATCTAAAGGAAGACACAATTTCTTACAGTCACATTCAGATTAAATCCATCTGAATATTTTGAACTAAGAGAATAACATTTACTAATGTCAGATTATAGTTCTGATTAAGCACATCAACACTCATTCTGCTCACTCTTCTTCACACTTTACTTCTAACATTAAAAGATCTGAACTTTATTTGCACTTAGAACTCACATATCACACTTCTTCCATATCCTAAATGATATAAACAATCGGTTATATATATCTGCATCTAAGGATAACATCATCTACATTTCAGTTTCAGTAAAATGTAAAATGACTACAAACTCTCATCCAAAAACATAAATAATTATCAATGTGAATCAACCAAAGTTGGCCACACCATAGTGAAGACCCAAAATAATATCCTCAAACATGAAACAAGTTAAAAACTTATTCCTCGAAGATCCACAACATGCTACAATCACCATGTTAGCCAAGAATATGAACATGAAAGAGAAAATATTCAATTGGGAGCACACCGATCAATGCAAACCAACAACATATATAGATCACGATAAAGAAACATCCACAAGGATCATGAATTACCATAGGAGTATTTTCATCAACTCAGATTACCACAATCACATCATCTTCTTTTAGGAACACTAGCTAAAGCAACAAAACAACTTTCGGAACACAAAAACTCATAACTTGATCAAATATTCATGCGGACCTCTAAAACATTTAGTGGATAAACTAGTTAGACTTGAAAACAAACCCTTTAATCTGAAACTTCTCATCCACAATATACTGAACCAACCATCATACTTCACTTCACTGCTTCACCGACAACCTATATCTTATTTTATTATAATATTCTCAATATCCTTAACATATACAACCTTCAATACATTAATGCTAATAATGTTGACATCAATGAAAACCACATATCAAGAATATCCAACACCTACACCATCTCCACTTTTCCACATTATACTAGCATGGATAATTATCGAGGTCTATATAATAATGCTAGTTTTCATGTGTAAGATCAAGCTCAAAATCAACCTTCAAGTTAGTAAGTGTTTGATTCTATATGTAGATTTTTCTCCAGTCTAGGATAGGTGGTGGTTGTTTGTTAGTTAGTTAAACATAACTTGGGACTCTTAAATAGTGTTATTTGGTCCTTAACTTGAATAATTATTTTATCATTTTTTTATATATGTTGTTAGGGATTCTAAAAGATGAAAATGAAATGAAAAAAAATGTTGTATTTATACGGATCTACTTAGGAGGTTTTGTTGTTGTCTAGTGATGCCACTTATTGAACATAGTTGTCTCTCGTAACTCATGCAGGGCTTCTGTTTTGTCTCTTTTCCTCATATTGATAGAGTTATCTTTTATTTGGAAGAATAATTTTTTTGTTTTGTCTGTATGTGTCCTATATAATGTGAAGGTACTTTCATAGAGTTAGCTCTTATTTGGAAGAATATATGGGTTGGAAGGACCAATGCCAAGTTTATTGTGAAGTTCAATGGGAATACCATCTTGTTGTTTTCTGGACATTACATCAAACATGAGTGTGCAAGTGCACAAACACTTCACTCAATTCCTTTGAATATAATTTGTCTTTTGTATAGTAGGACATTTAAATTAGAGAACTGATTTTTTTTAGTGTAATGCTTTCAGTGTAATTTTTCAATATAAGTCTTCTTTGGTGAAGTAGGTTGTTTACTGCCCCATTCTTGAGAGGGACCTTGTAGGAGAAACAACATTATTTACAAATGGAATTCATATGGAAGTTACACATATTTTGTTAGAGGTTTGGTTATCTAAATACATTAGTCACTAATAATAACAAAAGATAGATCATGTTAGTAATTTATTTGGATAAGGCTTATTTTTTAAGTTGTGGTTTTCTTTATATTTTGAAATAATCAAGGAAAATTTATTTTCATTATTTCTAAAATGATTTTTTTTCTCTCCTAATATAGAGAAGGGGTGGAAAAATCCAAACCAATCTCAATAAACCAAATTTTCAAGATTCCAAACTCTCAATGGTGGATTTTTGCTCACAAGGCTTCAATCTCCTAGTAGCACCTCCTAATTGGTTTCTCCGTCACAACTTTCTGTGAATACCTCAAAACCAAACTATACAAAAAAAATTATTACCATTTATGGCCTTTGTCAAGATATCCAAAAATTGAGTGGGGTTGTTTTAGAACACTAGGGTCAATTCTTGACTCTCTCATTTGTGTACTAGGCCTAATTAGGCTTGAACAACTAGGTCACAATGGCGTTTTCAATCTCGATGGTTCAACTATTCAAAAAAATTAATCAAACATGTCTTATAGGTCGTACATGCACGTTTCCAATCAAATCAAATGATTTCCCAAGATTATTTCCCCAAACCCTAAGTCGTATACGGTTCTAATGCCTAATTGCTTGAACAAACTTGGTAGCACCAAATTGTGGTTTTTCGGCCCTGATTTTGAGTCAATAAATGATATAAAGAATGTAAACATAGTTTTAGATACCCAGTTGGGCTTTATACAACATACCTCAAAATCAGGGGTGGTCACTTTGTATGGAACCCTTCAAAAATTTGTTTGTTTGCTCACTATTACCCTAACTACGGTTCATACCTATTTAGAGTAAAATGGACACAATTCCCTCAAAACACAATGAAATGGAGTGTAACCAAAAATAGTAGAAATTAGATTCAATTATATTTCATTTACAATTTTTCTCATGCCATGAATTGGTAGTATAGGTCTGTACCATTCACTAGAGTAGAGAAAAACGTGATAAAAATGTAGAAAACATAGATGTTTTATTACTCCAACTTCAAGATTTTCAGCACCTAGAATCTCCAACCACCTCTCCACTCATGTTAGCCCTTAAAAATCCATTTTAAGGAATTTCCATAAAATTCCCAATAGTTACAAACTAATTTTCAACTTCCAACTATTCGTATTCCACTTGACAACAAAAATGCAAAATTTGCATTGACAACTTTTTACAACTTTTTGCAACATTGACATCTTTTTACAAACTAACCCCATATCACTCAAAAACATAATACATGGTCTTAAAATAACTTATTACAAGAAAATTAATCAACTACTCAAAATACCAAATCTTTTATCCCTTTTGACATGAAAACGTAGGTTCCTTACACCATACTCCCGAGGAAGAAAAGAACTCAAGCTCCTCTTGAGTTAGGGTCTACAACATGAGAACCATGCCAGAAATTTTTTTCCTCATGTCTTTAAATCCCATTAAATTATCTTTGAAACATTTCCATGCTGATTTCATATTCAATGTAAGCTTCTTGAACATTTGACAAAGATGTTTGAACTTTTCAATATAAACCTATCCACCATTTGTACCTCTAAATCCTTCTTTCAACAATGCTTTTACAAATGAAACATCATCTCTATATTGTATATATGAAGCAACAAAATCTAGTTTTTTGATTTCTTTAACTTGAAGGGACTAAAATCCACTTCCAACTGTTGATAACCCTTAACCAAAGATATTATATGCATACAAATTATGTTGCAACTCACCTTCCAGAGATCCCTTGTGCAATGACAACTGAAATGCATCGGTCTTCCTAGGAAATTTCTCACATTCATCCTCCTACACTTGGATGATAACGACGGCAACATTGTCCTCTGAAACTATTGGTATAACACCATTACCGGCTATGCCTTCTTTTCCCTAATTCTCACACTGTTTTAGTGACCTTGTCAACATGGCAACATCTGATTGCAAATCTAAAATGGAAACCTTATCTTCCGCATCAACATCCCTCTCTACTTTCCCAACTTGCACATTAGACTCAAATTCACTTGCTTCAAATAGCTTAAATTTATTGATCCTTTGCATTGGTAATAAAGAAGGTGAAAAATCATCCACAACTATGTCCATATTGGCCTTCAACATATCACTACAACCTATTTGTGTTTCATGACTTACCCCTTTCTCATATGCATTTATCTCTTCAATCATCAACAAATATTCTTCGATATCTTATATTGTTGTCCTCTGTTGCATTCTTCTCTTCTGAATGACTTGCTTGATAGGCCACTTTACCTTCTTCCTTGTTGGTAAATGCTAATCATTTTCTTGTTTTTCTCTCTTAGGAAGTTTTTACATCTCAAGTTTCATTCTTCTTTCCATTTCTTCCAAGGGTTGTCTCAAGGTCATTATCTCCTTTTGA
Organism: Sequoiadendron giganteum; assembly: GCA_007115665.2. Taxonomy (NCBI): domain Eukaryota; kingdom Viridiplantae; phylum Streptophyta; class Pinopsida; order Cupressales; family Cupressaceae; genus Sequoiadendron; species Sequoiadendron giganteum. The sequence goes on along the minus strand of CM021100.1, from coordinate 409,697,169 downwards.
ACCTTTATCTATTCTCCCTTCTCATTTTCCTTCTTTGTGTTTGTTTCCTCTCTTTTTATCATCACTTATTCCCTACTTGGTACCTCCTTACTTTGCAAGTCTCAATAGAACTTTCTCCTCATCTCTTCCACTCTTCTCTCTCAATAAATTCTCTTTCAACTTGCTTCTTCTTTTCTTCATGAAAGCTCACTTTACACTCATTTCTTTTCCCTTGGCCTAGTCTTTTGCCATATAGGCTCTTCCTTCAACCTGCAAAAAGACAAAACACAAACTCTAAAATTATTTTCCCAAACATTTAAGGATATGATACCAATTTGGTGTATAGAAAGGGTTGAAAACTCCAAACCAATCTCAATCAATCAAACTTTCAAGGTTTCAAAATCCAAATAGTGGGTTTTTGCTCACAAGGCTTCAATCTCCTAGTAGGACCTCCTAACTAGTTTCTCCATCACAAATTTTTGTGAAGACCTCAAACCCAGAATATATATATTTTTTTGAGTACTCTCTATGGAATTTTAAAATATATCCAAAAATTGAGTTGGATAGTTTTGGAACACTAAGTCCAATTCTTAATTGTCCCATTTTGTACTAGGTGTGATTAGGCTTGAAAACTAGGTCACAATGGGGTTTTCAATCTCCAAGATTCAAATCTTCAAACCAATTACTCAAACATGTCTTATAGGTCCTACATGTACATTTACAACTAACTAAAATAATTTTCCCAAAGTCTTTCACCAATCCTTAAGTCTTATAGTGTTTTAATGCCTAATTGCTTGAACAAACTTGGTAGTAATACATTATGGTTTTTCGGCCATAATTTTCAATGCAAACATCATATCTAGAATGTAAACATATTTTCAGATACCCATTTGGGATTTATACAACATAACTCAAAATCATGGGTGGTCACTTGTAAGAAACCCTCCAAAAATTGGTTTGTTTTCTCACTATTAGCCTAACTATGGTTCAAACCTGCTTGCAATAAAATAGAAAGAACTCCCTCAAAACAAAATGAAATTGAGTGAAACAAAAAATATTAGAAATTAGATTCAATTATCTTTCATATAATTTTTTTGTCACATCATGAAATGATCGTATAGGTCCATAACATTCATCTAAATAGAGAAAAATGTGATAAAATGAAGAAAACTTAGATGTTTTATTACTCTAACTTCAATATTTTCAACATCCAACCTCTCCAACCACCTCCTCACTTGTGTTCGAACTTAAAAAAGCTTTTTAAGTAATTTACAACAAATTCCCAATAGTTAAAAAATAATTTTCAACTTCTAACTATTTGTATTCCACTTGACAACAAAAATGAAAAAGTTGCATTGAATTTTTTTGGCAACATTGACATCTTTTTACAAACTGACCCCAAATGACTCAAAAAATTAAGACATGGTATGAAAATACCTTATAACAAGAAATGAATAAACTAACACAAAATAACAACTCTTTGACCCCTTTTGACAAGAAGACCTAGGTGCCCTATTGTTGGAAAGACAAGGGCAGGCAACTAAGAGGGGGGTGATTCAATTGTCTTAGAAATTATATAGATTTAAACTTATTCTCAGATCTAATAATTAAGCATGAAGGAATAAACCATCAACGCATTAGAAGAACACATAACACAAATATTTTTATGTGGAAGCCCTATCAAGGGAAAAACCACGGTTGAGGTTAATCCACAAGTTTATACTCTATTAGAAGTAAAGAAAATGGGGAATGCACTTGCATTCAGGAACATTGCCTAGAGCTCACCTCTCAAATACAAAAAAAAAAATCTTCTCAAAGGAAGAAACACTATCTTATAGTCACATTCAAGTTAAATCTATCTAAAGATTTTGAACTAAGAAAATAACATATTGTAATTCTTGATTACAGTTCTAGTTGAGCACATGAACACTCTTTCTTCTGCTCACTCTTTTTCACACTTTACTTCTGCTTTTGAAAGATCTAAAAGTTATTTTCACTTAGCACTCACACATAATACTTCTTCCATATCCTGAATGATAGAAAAAATCGGTTATATATATCCACATCTAAGGATAACATCATCTACATGTCACCTTTAATAAAATATAAAATGAATACAAATTGTCGGCCCAAAACATAAATAATTATCAATGTGAATCAACCAGTGTTAGTCACAACATAGTGAAGAACCAAAATAATATTCTCAAATATGAAATACCTTAAAAAATTATTCCTCGAAGATCCATAACACGCAATCATCCTACCGGCCTAGAACATCAACACTCAAGAGAAAATCTTCAATCCTGAGAACACATATCAATACGAACCAATAACATACATATATCATGATCTAGAAACATCTACAAGAATCATCAATCACCAAAGGTTCACATCATCTTCTTTCAAGAACACCAGCTAAAGCAACAAAACTATCCGAACACAAAAACTCATAACTTGATCAAATCTTCATGTAAAACTCTAAAAATTTTGATGATAAACTATATAGGCTTGAAAACAAACCCTTTAATCCATAACTTATCATCCTCAATATACTGAACTAACCATCATAATAAACTTCACTACTTCACCGACAATTCGTAACTTATTTTATTACAATTTTCTCAATATCCTTGACATATAGAACCTTTAATACATTAATGCTAATAGTGTGGAAATCAATGAAAACCACATATCAACAACATCCTAAAATCTCCCCTTTGGCATTGATGGCAACATATGATGTTAAAAGCACCATCAATGCAAATTTCTCCTAGCACTTTCTCCCCCTTAGATTTTAAATCTTCTCCCCAAATAAATCATAGTTTTTCACATGACTTCTCCCCCTTTGAAATCAATGAAAAAGGTATACATTATCTCTCTCCAGACAAGCTCTAAACAAAAATTTCTAAATATTTGACTACTCCCCCTAAGTAGCAGCCACCACAATATCAATCTAAATCAAGATATGACTATGAAATGCACAAACTGGTACAAGTGAGTGAATGCTAATTCTGATTAGGAGGGTTAATCACCCCTAGCTTCCCTTTGAGATACTCAAAATTATCATTATACAAGGGCTTGATAAAGATGTCTATGATCTATGCTTTAGTAGTAACATACTCTAGTCTAACTTCCTCTTCACTCACCTTGTCTCTCAGAAAGTGAAACTTGATAGATATATGCTTGGTTTTTTAATGCAACACTGGATTCTTAGAAATGTTAATAAGACTTGAATGATCAAAGAATATAGAAATAGGTTCATCATACACAACTCTGATAACTTTCAACATCTATTTCATCAAGAATACCTGAGTACAATTTTTAGCAATAACAATGTATTCTACCTCTATAGTAGATAAAGAAATGCCATTTTGCTTCCTACTTAACCATGAAATGAACTTCATTCCCAAGAAAAATGCACCACTAGTGGTACTATTTTGTTCATTCACATCTCCTACCCAATCAACATCAGTAAAAGCATTCAAATTAAGGTAATCATCTTTAAGATACCATAGGCCAAAATAAATTATTCCCTTCAAGTACCTAAAAATCCTTTTAATAGCTATCACATGAGATTCTTTAGAATCAGCTTGAAATCTTGCAACAATGCATATGACATTCATAATATCAGGTCTAGTTTGAGTCAAATAGAGCAATCTACCAATCATGGATCTGTATCTAGTCTAATTTGTTTTATGAGAATCATCATTTTGAGTCAACTTACATCTAGTCACCATAGGTGGACCAACTGGCTTTGAATCTTCCATACCCAACTTCCTTAGCAATTTTTTCACATATTTGGACTGAAATATAAAGATACCTTTATCTAATTGAGTAATTTGCAATCCCAAAAAGAATTTCATTTCTCTGATCATAGAAATCTCAAACTCACCCTACATCTCATTAGCAAACTTCATGCACAAACTATCATCTCCTCCAAAAATCATATCTTCAAAAAATATTTCAACAATCAAATCTTTATCATGATCAATCTTGAAATACAAATTACTATCAACATTATCTTTATTAAATCCAAGCTTTAACAAATACTTTTCCAATCTAGCATACCATGCTCTTGGGGCTTGCTTAAGTCCATACAATTACTTTTTCAACTAACAAACCATATCTCCCTGATCAGTCAATTGAAATCCATCAGGTTTCTCAATATACACTTATTCATTCAGTTCACCATTTAAAAATGTTGACTTGACATCCATTTGATAAACCTTGAATTTTTGGTAAGCAACAGAGGCAAGAAATAATCTCATAGCTTGAATTCTAGCAATAGGAGCAAAATTTTCTTCACATTCAATTCCTTCCATCTGTGAATATCTTGTACATGGGTATGTGTAGGATCATGATGGGCCAAAAGTGGTGATATGTAAGTGATATGATGAACCATGTGGTTGACGATTTTTTTTTACCCAAAATTGATGAAACAAAAAGGGTTTTTAAAGGAAATTATCAAGCTTCCACCAATATAAATTATTATTTACTTTGAATTTAATAAATAATTATTATTCATTTTATATTTAAATTACGATTAAAGTCTTGATTAATAGGTTGATTGAAAAACATCTGTAACTTTCAAACAGTATCACATTTTTTAATTTGAAACATGTGTCACATTCTATGCTTCACATACTATAGGATTAAGAAATAAAGAATTGAATTTCATGAATTTTTGTCCAAGTTAAGGTGGTCAGACATATGAGTTTTTATACTTTAAAAAAAAATTAATAAAAAATTAATAATTGATTATTTACTAGGGAAAAAATTACAAAAAGATATGCAACAGATCGGGACATGAGTCCTCTACTTATATCTAAAATATTTTAAAAAAATATTATCATTTTATTATGGTTAGGGTGGTTAGACACACACCTACTTCTTATTTTTTCCCTTAAATTTAAGTACTACTGCATTGAAATTTCAAATTTTCACCAAATAGATTTTTTTATTTTTTAAATAAACCTATTAGTTTAGAAACTACATTCAATTTTCTATAGATTCTATTCTTACATATTTTTTAAATTATATAGATAAATTATTCAAATTTTTACATCAAGTTGCCTAACTCTGATTATTCTAAATTTTATTGCCACTTAAGGGCCTATTTTTTCCATGATGATCCTACACATACCCACATACGAGTATTGATTTGTTTCTGATAACTTCACCTTGCTCATTCAGTTTATTTTGAAAGACCCATTTAGTTCCAATTACATTTTTGTCCTTAGGTCTAGGAACAAGAGTCCATGTATAATTCTTCTTAATATTTTGTAGCTCTTTCTTCATTTCTTCCATCCAATGTTCATCTTTGCATGCTTCATTGACATTATTAGGCTTAGTCTTTGAAATCAAACAGTACTCTTTTTCAATTATTCTCCTAGTTTGAACACATTTGTTTTTATCACCTATAATCTGATGTTCTGAATGATCTAGTATTACATACTTTGGGTCATAGGCTCTTGTTTAACTTCTTCGGCTCTTGTGATATCACTTATGGACTTCTACTACATCCTTCCTCTTGCCTTTCCCAACTCACTAGAATGATCTGCACTTGATTTTGAGTCTGAACTGAACTGGCATTTTGATCATCTGAATCATATCCACAGATTCTGGATGGTCTAACTATGTCTTCATCAAACTTTAAATTAGCACTTTCAACTACTTTCCTCAGTCTCTTATTGTAGCATTGGTAGGCTTTACTTTTAGTATAATAACCAAGAGAGATTCCTTCATCACTCCTAGCATCAAGTTTTCCTATATCTTCATCTCTTTTGATATAAAATTTACTTCCAAATTTTTTGAAGTATCTAATAGTAGGCTTATGACCAAAGCATAGCTCAAAGGGGGTCTTACAAGTGAATTCACTAACTCTATCTGATCTCAGACACTTTATCTTTAGACATGTCTATGTCTCAACCATAGCCTTGAAAATCTTGAATTTCTCTAGAGATTTTGATTTTTATCTTAAGAAAGTAACCCACATCAATCTATAATAATCATCAATGAGTAATATAAAATACATGTCTCCTTGCAAAATTTTGACTCTAGCATGACCACATAGGTTAGTATGCACAAGCTCCAACACTTCATTTGAATAATACTATTTTCTTCTAAATGAGACTCTAGTTTGCTTCCCTAACTGGAATTCCTTGCATATAGTATTAGTAGGCTTTATCAACTTAGGAAGATCTCTCACAACCTAGTTAGAGCTTATCTTGATAATATTTTCAAGTTTATATGACACACTTTTCTATGTCACAACCAACTTTCATCAACTTGAGCAATCAAACAACTTTTATTAGTACTACTTAGGTGATAGATATTACCTTCTTTATTTTTTAATAGATGCTATCATATTTCTAGAACTTCCCAATATTTATACTTTCTATCCTTGAATTGAAGATTATATCCCTTGTCAACCATCTATCCAACCCTTAAAATATTATGCTTCAAACCTTCAACATATAGGACATCATAATTATTATTCTTACCACCAAAAGAAAGGGTTCCTCTGGCATACATTACTCTAGCTTTGTCATCACCAAATCTTTCAACACCACCATCATACTTTTCCAATCTCACAAATTTACTCTTATCAACTGTCATGTGATCACAGTATCAAATGTTGATCAACCATTCATCTTTTACTTCAACTTTGGCTGCTAGATCTTTCTCCAAGATTCAGTACATACAAGATTAAATTCCTTGATAGCAATAAATACAAACTCATCCTCACTTAAATTCCCTTTATCAAATTCATCATATGTCACACCTTCATCAACAACAAAATAACACTTCCTCTAGAATCTAGGCTTGTTAGATCTTGACTTAGGAACTCTTTTAGGACACCTTGAGGAAAAATGACTTATCTTATTTCAAGAAAAACATTTACTTGAGGTAGTTTCCCTTTATACTTACCTTCTACTTTGGCTACTCTTCTTACAAGAACTACTTCAAGCTCATCTATCTTTCTCTCTTCTTCTTCAATCTCTCTAATTTCTTCCTCATACTTGAACGCCTTTCTAGAATAAATTTCTCTCAGGTCATATCTTTGCTTATATTTTCTAGAGGTAGTATCTTTGAATGCATATTATATCTTAGGAAGAGATTCACCAAACTCACTTAACTCAAAAGTAGGAAGCTTACCAATCAACATGTGTTTGGTTACATTTTCCAGAGTCTCAATGTCCTCAATGGAAGCAAATTTGTGTTTGTATGCAGAAGGAAAGGATCTGAGCACTTTAGTAAAAATCTTTGATTCTTCCAATCTTCCACCAGCATAATTGATATTACAATCAATTTCATTCAATATCTACATGAAAGCAGTAATGTTCTCATCTTCACCCATTTTCAATGTTTCATATTTCCCTTTTAGACTCTACAACTTAGCAATATTTACATGTATATCACCTTCATACAAGGTTTCCAAATTTTTCTAGATCTCGTAAGAAATCTTCAATTCCATTACATTTGTCATTTTAGAATCAGTCAAAGCACTCAACAATGCTTCCTTGGCCTTGATATTGTACTCGGCTACCTTAATATCACCTCCAGTAGAAGGACCATTATGAGGGATGATATACCTATTATTTGTAATGTTCTAGTAAGATTCACCAATGCATATCAGATGACACTCCATTCGAGTCTTCCACAAAAAATAATTTGTCCCATCGAATTTGAGGCTATCCTTCTTGTATGTCAACATCCTGGATCACCTCAACCTATTAAAATTCTTCCAAGGAACCTACTCTGATACCAATATTTTCCAACATAAGGGTAGGCAACCAAGAGGGGGGGTGAATTTTTTATCTAAAAAATTATATAGATTTAATCTTATTCTCATATTTTATGATTAAAAATGAAGGCATAAACCATAAACACATGAAAAATACACATAACACAAATATTTTTATGTGGAGACCCTATTAGGGGAAAAACCATAGTGGAGGTTAATCCACATGTTTATACTTTGTTGAAAGTATAAAAAATGGAGAATGCACTTGCATTCAGGCACACCGCCTAGAGCTCATTCCTCAATACAAAAAGGATTTCTACCTAAAGGAAGACACAATTTCTTAAAGTCACATTAAAATTAAATCCATTTGAATATTTTGAACTGAGAAAATAACATTTACTAATGTCTGATTAGAGTTATGATAAAGCACATCAACACTCATTCTACTCACACTTCTTCACACTTTACTTCTAACTTTGAAAGATCTGAACTTTATTCGCACTTAGAACTCACACATCACACTTCTTCCATATCCCAAATGATATAAACAATTGGTTATAGATATTTTCATCTAAGGATAACATCATCTACATTTCAGTTTCAGTAAAATATAAAATGACTACAAACTCTCATCCAAAAACATAAATAATTATCAATGTGAATCAACCAAAGTTGGCTACAAGATAGTGAAGACCCAAAATAATATCCTCAAACATGAAACACCTTAAAAAATTATTCCTCAAAGATCCACAACACACTACAATAACCCTGTCAGCCAAGAACATGAACATGCAAGAGAAAATCTTCAATCAGAAGGATACCAATCAATGCAAACCAACAACACCGATATATCATGATCTAGAAACATGCACAAGAATCATGAATTACCATATGAGTATTTGCATCAACTCAGATGACCAAAATCACATCATCTTCTTTCAGGAACACTAGCTAAAGCAACAAAAGAACTATCAGAACACAAAAACTCATAACTTGATCAAATCTTCATGTGAACCTCTAAAAAATTCAGTGGATAAACTAGATATACTTTACAACAAACCCTTTAATCTGCAACTTCTCATCCACAATATACTAAACTAACCATCATACTTCACTTCACTGACAATCTATAACTTATTTTCTTACAATTTTCTCAATATTCTTAACATATACAATCTTCAAGACGTTAATGCTAATAGTGTTGACATCAATGAAAACCAAATATCAGTAACATCCAACACCTACACCATCTTCACTTTTCCACATTATACTGACATGGATATTTATCAGGGTCTATATAATAATGCTTGTTTTCGCATGGTTAAGATCAAGCTCAAAATCAACCTTAAAATTAGTAAGTGTTTGATTCTATATGTAGATTTTTCTTTAGTCTAGGATAGGTGATGGTTGTTTATTTGTGAATTAAACATAATTTTGGACTCTTAAATAGTGTTATTTGGTCTTGACTTGAATAGTTATTTTATAATTTTTTATATCTATTGTTAGGGATTGTACTTTTCTCAAATTGTTAAATAAGATTTGAGTGTTTCCTTTGCTCTACCATAGTGATCAATTGTTTGGGTGGTCATAAAAATGTACATGGTTATATAGTACAATCCATGATACTATTTTTTACTAGTTTAAGTGTCATCATGAGTTGAAGTCTCACATAATTTTTTTTCAATTTACATAAAATTTGATGGATTTTCACATGGTAATAATTTATTCGTTATGGATAATTCTAATGTTATTTTAAGCGCAATTTTTGGGTTGATCTCCCCTATTTTCACAATGAAAATAAAATCTAATTGAAAACACCAAAATATAAAAGAATGAAACAATTGAGAAAAGATAGGTCTCTCATTGATTTAAACTATAAAAAATTGTCAACATCTTAAGAGTTATAGGGCTATTATATGAATTGGTAATATGTGTATATATCTAATTAGATAAGGTTTATCATTGAAATGAATTGACCTTTTCATCCACTTTCTATATTTTTTAAGTCTATTATAGAGTATAAATTCTCGGGTTACATGTTTCAATGTTGAGGTTTTTTTACAAGTAGGTCTAGCCTACTAAATACCCCTTTGTAGTTGGTATCTCTATGCATACATAGTAATTTTGAGTATTAATTTTTTTCAATTGAATATCATTATGAATGAGGGGATTTTATACTCATGTGTCTCTAGGACAAGGAAGATTCAGTAAGGAAGAAATAGCCCTCGGTCACCCCAAGACTAACCAAAAGGAAGGGAAAAATAAGATCTTCTTTTTATTTTTTCTAATAAAGGACTTTAGGAAATGGGTGAATAGACCATAGAGGTATCAAAATACAAAGTGACTAGATCTTGATGAAAGGACATTAGTACAAGAACACTGTCATCTCAGTGGAGTTTTGGCATATTGTATAGAAAGAGAGAAGAGTTCATAGAACTAAACTCATAAGGAATACTAACAACTCAAGAGACTTACTCCAATAGTTTAATGGTAAATAAAGAAATTCATAGAATGAAAGGAAACAAAAAGAATTCTATAAATTGATGGATAAACTATCTAATATCAAATGACAAGAGAAAAGAAAGAGGAAACCAATCTTAGAAAAGTTCCAATGTTCGACAAGCTCCTCACAAATAAACTGTATCTAGGTACATGGAAATAAAAAAGTGTTGTGGTTGTGTTTTGGATTTTTCCTTAATGAAACCCCCATTTTGGAGTTTCTACCTCCATGAATAGTTGATAGACCACAATATAGAGAAAATAAAAAAGTGGAAATACAAACAATTTGTAGAAATACAAAGAAAATATAAATGCTATTATATAAATAAGACAATGCAAGTAAATAAATGTGTTATCCTCCATTCTACGTGCTTGGAGGAGCCAAGAAAGGAAGGGGGAGAGCAAGACAATCACATCGATAATCTGAAGCTTTGAAACCTGCAATAGAAAAAGGTGTAGAAGCAGCAAGAATGGTGTAGAGCATACAAATGGAAGAACAAGTGTAAAGGTTGAGTGAATAGAAGTGATAGATAGTGAATGAATTGATAGAAAGTGAATGAAATTGATAGAATGAAGCTCAAAACTAATTTTGGAGGTAAGAGGACATTTTCAATAGTGAAGGTTCATAGGAGATGTTACAATTTGTATGGTGGTAGAGAATGTAATGCCTCTAATGTCCACTAACCCGTGAATCATGATAGGACTCTTGCATATCGCAAAGGAAACAAAATGTAATATCTTTAATCTCCATTGAATAAGGGATCATGTTAGAATGTAACCATGTTGCATAGATATCTATGTGATCTATAGGAATTCCTAAAAAAAATTGTCACCAATAGAAAATGGCAAAGCCACATGTGAAAGGAAAGCAAAAGGTGTCATATTTTTCCATTGTTGGGTTTATAAGGCTAAAGTGGGGTAATATTAGAGGGAATTGCATGAGGTGAAATTTTATGCCATAAATTTTTTCCCCCACTTCAGCAATCATACGTGTCTAAGAATGTGTGAGCTAAATGAGAAATAGATTGAAGAGAATGTATCAAAAATATAGAAGAATCAATCCTTTGATCTAGTATACCTAACATAGAAATAGATTCACCAGAGTATGAAGAGGACATGGGTCTTTGATTCTACAAAGCATGTTGTGATCTCACCAAAATCATGTTAACTATAGATATAAATGTTAGGTGAAGAAAAAAGTGTTAGACACCATAAAATATTTCGACATAATCAGATACTCTAATCATAAAAATACACTGTTGATAGGTATGGCTAGCTTGGCTAGAGACCATATGGAAATAATGTAGGTTTGTGGTTGTTGCAAGATGTGTTACAGGAAAATCACATAAGAGATAAGACAATTCTAGTTAGATTGCCCCCAAGCTTGATGATGTCAATACATCAAGACATCTGACATCAAGGAATACTGTTGAAAGTAAGACTTTCATGAAGGGGTTATTTCATCAAGGATTATACAAGGAGTTTTTCCTTAAGTGATCCATTCAAAAATACTCCTTTCGAATTTTTTTTTATAAAGGTGGTTCTTTCAACAAGGAATCATTTTCATAAGACATCAAAGGCATTGTGGACTCCTTTTGAAGGAACACTCCTTTTGAAGAGAAATTTTTTCCACAACTAATTTTGTCATCAAGGAATCCTTTTTTTAAGAACTTTCATCAAGGAACCCTTTTGGAAAGAATAATCCTTTTTTGAAAGGAAATTTCTTAGATTCTTTCATCAAGGGATCCTTTCATAAATGGTTTTTGTTGATGTTTTTTTGAAAGACTACATCTCTTGGAAAAATGAGCTTTTCTATATGGAATTATTTCATCAAGGAATTCATTGTAAATTATTTTTCACCACAAAATAAAATTGAAAGAATTATCCTTGTTAAATATTAAATAAGTGTGATAGCCCCCTTTGGCATGATGGGTGCTATGTAGATGAGCACATGTTATCCTAGGGAGAAAAGAGAGCCAAGAGAGATTATGGTATGAAATATATAGCGAGATGTATTTGTGGAATACGATCACACATGTGAGGGGAAACACATTGAAACCAAAACATCGTAATGTAGACAAAAAAAGAAAAAGAAATCAAGTGATAGGGGACCTATTAATTCAGGGTCAGATATGCTCATAGATATAGATATATAAGTATAGCATAATATATATGTACTATCATCAATCCACACATTTATCACAATGTGAAGAGGAGCACACAAAGACAACATAAAATAAAAATTAGGTCAATATGAAAGGACTAAATGGCCCCAATGCTTTGTATCCTCGATATTGAAAATGAAGATTATTACATATAGAAGAATGATGAAACAAGTAGAAGAATTTTATGACACATTTCTTCTTCTTTATCCAATCACCTACAAGGGTAGTGAGGGTCCTCGAAAATAGAGCATAAATATTAAAATACAAGAAGTATGTAACACAATCTAACAAATGAAACTAATCTATATATGTAGAGGAATCCACCACCCTAGTCCTCATCGAGCAATAGATCATCCTACTCATAATATAGATCATTGAAAGGAAGAGGAGGATGATCTTGCAAGGAAGGGATAAGAAGGGTAGTACCCTGAAACTCTCCTACAAAAAGAGCCAAGGAACAAGCGCCTCAAGGTCTTCTTTTTCGAGCTCTTGTAAGTTGAAGGTCATTGGTTTTGCAAAAATCAAAGTCAAGATATCCTCCATCGAGTTGTACATGGACTTCTTAGTAGTTCCATGTGTCAAATTAATTGGAGAAACATGAGGCACCTGAGACTTATCATCGACCTCTGAAAGAGGGGTGCTGACCAACTCTGGGGAAGTAGGGGCTACATCCATCAAAAGGAAGGTGGAAGAAAAAATAGAACTAGACTCTATAGAGGATGGGCCTTTCTTATGACCATCACTTGAGGAGAGGTCATCCTAAAACATATGATTCAATATAAAATGTTGAATCCCCATAGAGGGAGTGGAAAAAAAGGAGTAACAAGAAGGATTTATAGAGGACACCACATTTGTGTGAGGCATGCTGAATGGATACCTTGAAGGAGGAATATTTAGAAGGGGCATGAGAAGGGGAGGCTCAACTTAGGGAGTGATGAAAAGATTTAACATTTTGGGGTGAAGTTGATCATGACCCGCTAAAGGATCCAAAAGAAGGAAAAAAGTAGTGGGAACTAAAACAAAGGAGATAGAAGTAAGCCAAGAAATAGAAGAAGTAGGAATAGAGACAACAAGGTTCTCTTTGGTCTTCTATGAGATATAATGCTCCTTAACTAGAGCCTATAGTGAGTGCTTTCACTCATGTGAAATCTAGCTACATTGGCTATGAATATTAGAGGATGTAGCCTGAGAAGAGGCTGGATGGTACTACTATTGCAAGAATAAAAAGGGGAATGAAAGTGTTGTCATTGATGTCAATCACTTAGTTGTTGGTCTAGTACTTGTGAAATATGTTTTGGCTGAGGTCCCGAAGAATTTTTTTTGGTCTTGATTTATTTTTATGGTTATAGAGTTGTATTGCCCTAGTTCTTTTCAATATGGTTTTGACATTTGGAAGTATTGAGCTTAATTGATCCATGTGTTTTAGACTAGTTTAGCCGACCATGTGTAAAACACTATCTTGGAAGTTAGTTAAGTGTGTTAGATCTATTATGGTTCCTAGTGAAGCATGTGTTTGGGTCACCGTCAATCTAATTCTACCCTAGGATGTTTGGCACTGACCTAATTTTAATTTGAAGTTGGATGGATGAGTTTTATCTTTTTAAAGTTGGAGATGCTATAAATACAGAATGTGCTAGCAATGAAAAGTGAACATAAGAAAAGAATGAATATAATTGAAATATTAGACACAAAATTGATGATATTTTGAAAGTGTGTGAGTTATGTGTTTGGTTGATCAATGCAAATCATAATGCTAAGTTTTCGGATGCAGTGAGAAAAAGGCGAACTCTATCATTCGTGCAAGTGGATTAGTGATTGTGGTGGAATAATTTTTTGCATTGGGATTTTTTTCTCTCCATAACAAGTATTATTTGTCTTCTTTATATCTTTGTGGAAATGAGCCATCTGGGTTCTAGCCCTAAAAATAGTAGGTCTAGATAGTGAGTCCCTATTCCAACCAACTAGCCTTATTCTAGGAAGTGAGACCTTTTGTAATCAGTTTTGATACTCTCTATAGTGTGTGTTATTCCTCACCATGATTTTTCCCTCATTGGGGTTTCCACATAAATTTCGTATTATTATGTTAGTGCATAATTCGCATTTGATGGATAGCCATTTAATCAGTTTATGTGTTAGTTTTGATAATTTAATTTAAGGTTAAAATCTATGACAATTGATTCAACCCCCCCTCTTAGTTATCCTATCAAACAATTGGTATGAAACCTTGTTTCCTTGGTGAAGAGCTTAACCTCTTGAGGAAGGTTTGGGATGGATAGGAAAATGATCTATGATTATCCAAGGTTTGATGGAACTAATTATGGTATCTAGAAATTATTAATGGAAGAATATTTGAAGTATTGTGGATATGATGTAGAGAAAGCTTATAAGAAACCCTACACTCCTCCTGCTAATGATCCAAGTACACCTGGATAAAGTAGAGCACATGAAGTGAATAATTTAAGGAGAAATTCATCTTGAAGAATAGTTTGGTACATTTCGAGTTAACTAAGGTGAAAAATTTGAAGACACCTAAGGAAGTTTGGGATGCTTTAGAAAGAGCACATGATGGTGATGAGAGGGTAAAAGAACCAAAATTACAGAATCTAGAAACACAATTTGATCTTGTACACATTTCCAAAGATGTGAATGTTAAAGCCTATGTACAAATATTGGATGAGGTTGTTGTTGGAATGCGATCATTTGGCACTACTATAAATGAAACTAGAATTGGAAAGAAGATTCTCAAAACACTTCCTGATGCTTACATTGAAAAGGTGAGTGTTATTGAGTACAATATATATTACAAGACTTATCCTAAGGATCTGCTGCTATGATTTTTGACATCTTATGATATGAGGAAGCCGAATCCAAGAAGTGGACGTAAAATAGAAACTACTTTAAAAATACAAAAAATGGAGATCTAGATGAAGAAAACTTTGATGAAATCGAGGCTAACTTTGTAAGAAGAATGAGAAAAGGCTCTGATAAGTATGAATGTAAATTTCCCTTAAAGTATTTTATTAGTTGAGAAATTGGTTTATATGCTGCTGTGTCTGGAAAGAGCTAAAAGGAATAAACAAAGATATGAGGAAAATAATAAAGGAAAGAAGATTAATAGAGCTCACTATGTTAATGGGAATGTTAGTATTTCAGATGAAGATTCAAAATATGAAGAAACAAATGAGTATGAATGCTTGTTCTTTTAAAACTAGAAAAACTGGAGATCTAGATGAAGAAAACTTTGATGAAATCGAGGCTAACTTTGTAAGAAGAATGAAAAAAGGATCTGATAAGTATGAACATAAATTTCCCTAAATAAGTATTTTATTTGTGGAGAAATTATTTTGTATGTTTCCATGTCTAGAAAGAGGTAAAAGGAATAAACAAAGATATTGGGAAATGAAGAAAGGAAATAATATTAATAGATCTCACTATGTTAATGGGAATGCTAGTATTTTAGATGAAGATTCAGAATATGAAGACACGGATGAGAATGAATTCTTATTCTTGGCGATTAAGGATGGACCTACTTCTACTAAATCAGAAATAAAGTCAAAAGAAAGTCCTTCGAAGAAGGAGAAAGAGAAAGAGAAAGAGAAAGAGAAAGAGAATGAGAACAATGAAGGTGCAATTATCTCTTCCCTACATGCTAAATAGGAAAATATTTTTTGGGTAGTTGATAGTGGTTGATCACATCACATGACTAGTGACAAGAGTAAGTTTGTGAAACTTGATAACTATGATGGATGTTTGGTTATGTTTGGAGATGATACTGGTGCAAAAATATGTGGGATAGGTTCAATAAGTTTTGATGGAAAGCATCATACTAGTGATGTTTACTATATTAAGCATTTAAGGCATAATTTTGTAAGCCTTGGTTAGATGTGCATAAAAGGATATGATCTTGTGTTTAAGGATGAGAAATGTGAAAATGAGAAAGGATTTGAAACATTGATTACTACTATAAATTTATCTAAAGGGAACATTTATCAAGTTAAAGGTGTTGATGGATGATGTTTTATGACTCAGATAAATGATAGTTTGCTATGGCATAGGAGAATGTGTCAAATGAATTTTGATAACTTGGAAAAAATTAGTTTTGTTCAGGCCATGAGAGATCTATAGAGAATTACAAAGACTGTAAATGCTATCTGTAGGAATTGACATTTTGAGAAGAAAATAAGAAGTCATCACAGATCAAGAGAATAATCTACTACTTGATTACTAGATTTGGTTCATACAAACCTTTTTTGTCATATGAGAGTGAAAAGTTTACTTGGTGAAAGGTACTTTATGCATTTAATTGATGATTATTCTAGATATACATGGGTTACATTTCTAAGAGAGAAATTAGATGCATTAGATAGATTCAAGGCATTCAAGGGTATGGTTGAAAATGAGGTGAATTTTAAGATTAAACACTTGAGATCTAACAGAGGTGGATAATTCACCTCCTATGAGTTCGATATGTTTTGTGAAGTGAATGGTATAAAGATAAACCTATCTACTCTAAGAACTCCTCAGCAAAATGGAGTTGTTGAAAGGAAAAATAGAACAGTTGAAGAAGGTGCTAGGTAAATGATTATTGAAGTTGGATTATGGAGGATTTCTTGAAATAAGCCATTCACACTATTGTATATGTATTCAATAAAGTTGAGGAAAGAGAAAATAGTACAAAGACTCCCTATGAGCTATGGGATGGAAGAATTCCTATAGTAAAATATTTCAAGGTATTCAGAAGCAAATGCTATGTCAAAAGAGATAAGGAAACTTTGGGTAAGTTTGATGCAAGAAGTGATCAAGGAATATTTCTTGGATACTCTACTAAAAGTAAGGCATATAGATGTTTCATCAAAAAATTGAGGAAAATTATAGAAATCTTGAATGTGAAGGTTCATGAAATATTAAAGAATTTTATTGATATTGATGGGTATATGTCTGATGAACATGATTGTGAAAGAATACAAGAAGTTGTAGAAGAAAAGGATAAAGATGAGAAATAAAATGAGAGTGAAAGTTAAGAATATGATTTGGTGATGTCGCCTAGGAAATAAAAAAATGTGTAGAGGAACCATTCAAAAAGTCAGATTATTGGAGACAAGACAAAAGGTGTGTTAACTAGAAGCAAAGCTACTACTGAAGTAATTTTTTTCTTATTCTCTGAGATTAAGTTGAATTTAGTAAGTGAAGCCTGTAAGGATGAACATTGGAAGGAAGCAATGAAAGAATAAATTTTGAAGATTTAGAAGAATCAAACTTGGGAATTGGTCCCAAGAATAGAAGACAAAGATATCATTGGATCAAAATAGGTATTCAAAAACAAGCTGAATGAGAATGGGAAAGTTATCAGAAACAAAGAAAGGCTTGTGTGCAAAGGCTACTCACAAGTAGAAGGTATAGATTTTAAAGAGACTTTTGCACTGATAGCAAGAATGGAAGCTATCAGATGGATTTCAAGTCAGAATTTTTGAATGGTGAACTAGAAGAGGAGGTCTACATGGAACAACCAAAATGATTTCAGCTAAAAAATCAACTAAATATGGTGTGCAAATTGAAGAAAGCTACTAGAGGTTGGTATGCAAGGCTATATAACTATTTAAGTTATCAAGGATTTAACAAAGGTGACAGACAATAATTTATATATCAAACTTGAAAATGAAAAAATCTTGATTGTTGTTTTATATGTTGATGACATTATCTTTGGACGGAATGAAAAGATGTGGAAGAGATGCAGAAAGAAGTTGAAATTTATATGTTTGGAGAGATGAGTTTATTTCTTGGGCTAAAAATTAATCAATTAGAGGAAGGAATTTTCATTTCACAATCTATGTATGTGAAGGAGATTTTAAAAATATTTGAGATGGACGGTTTCAAGCAGGTATGTACTCCTATGGTGACTACTTGTAAGCTGGGTAAAGATGATGATTCATCTAAGACTGATCAGAGCAAGTATAGATCTATGATTGGTGGAATACTATTTTTGATTGCTACTAGACCATATATTATGCATGTGGTTTTTCTTGTGGCTAAATTTCATGAAGGTCCAAAGGAAACACATGTTACTATACTTAAAAGGATATTTAGATATTTGAATGACACTTTCAATTATGAATTATGGTATCCCAAGGATACTAAATTTACACTTAGTGCTTATACAAATGCATATTGGACCAAATGTATAGATGAAAAAAAGAGTACTAGTGGTGGTATATTCTTTCTTGGATGTAGATTGGTGGCATGGTTGAGTGAGAAGAAAGATTCAATCTCTTTGGATATAACTAAAGCTGAGTATATTGCTACTGCATTCTTTTGTACACAATTTTTATGGATGAAAAAGGCATTGAAGATATCACAATGTTGTATGATGATCCTATTTCTATCTTCAATGATAATAGAATTGCAATTAAAATTTTGAGTAATCCTATAATGCAATCAAGAATGAAGCATATATATATCAGGTATCATTTCTTGAGAGAGAAGGTCATTGAGAATGAATTCAAGCTTGAGTATCTTTCAAAAAGTGATTAGATTACAACTATATTTACAAAGGTTGTTCCTAAATATAATTTTGTGTATCTTTGGGATGAGCTAGGTGTTTTTTTCCTTCCTTTTAGAAACTAAGATGCATTTGGAGATGCATCAATCTGGTGGATTCATGGTTCTATCTTTTTGGACTGATGATTTTGGTGGCTACCTCTTAGGGGGAGAAAATAGTTTTTAAGTGTTGTCATTACGAGTATTTTTCTTTCCTATCAAAGGAAGTTTCAATGAACATATTGATGTCAAAGGGGGAGAGAAAGAGCATGTGAAAAAGAGAGAAAAAGATAATGTGAAAAATAGAAAATGAGCATGTGAAAAAGAGAGAAAAAGATCATGTGAAAAATAGAAAATGAACATGTGAAAAAGAGAGAAATCAGGAGATGAGGAAGATGATCCTCTAAGGGGGGTAAGAAAAAGAAAAATCTTGAGCTAGTATGTGTCTTTAATGGTCTTTCATGTAATGTGTTGCCATCAATGACAAAGGGGGAGATTGTTGCAAGAATGAAAAGAGGAATGAAAGTGTTTTCACTGATATCAACTGGCAAGTTGGTTATCTATGAGTTTTTGTTGAATGTATATGTTTTCGATAAAAAGGTAAAATGGGTTTTACAGGGAACCGAAACCACAAAGTTTACAAAATAGCAAAAAGAACACCAAAGTTCCACACAAAAAAAAGCCGCTCGAGAAAAAACCAGCAGTAACCAAACTAAATGGACCAGAAAGGTCAGGAAAGAAGGGACAACAGAGAAAGCACATAGGAAACCCCAACCATTACTTCAGAGACCTAAGGATAGTCTCTGTCTCCGCCTCCATATCCTACATATCTTTAACCCCCTTTTTAAAGGTTTGAACCATTTTCGGAGTAAGGGGGGGCCTTGCGCTTCAAGTTGGCACGGGTTCTTCTAGAAATGCCAGCTTCTGTGTCCTTGCTTTTATCTTCAGTATCCTCTAGATCAACCACCAGGGATCACTGTTGGGCTTTGTCAAGATTTTTAGTCATCGCATTAATAATTATAGCATTATGTCTTGCTATTTGGTTGTTTTGTTCAGCGACAGTTCTGATGGTATTCCTTAAGCTTTCAGCTTCAGTTTCAATGTTCCTATTACTATGAGCCACTTCTTTCTTATCCATCTCAGCAATATTAGCACCCATTTCATCGATCTTACTTTGCAAGGCCCAGTTTTTAATTTTCAGCTCATTAATTTTAGAGAAGGTCCAATCCAAGAGTTTGGAATGGGACTCAGAATTGGTTTTAGCAAGGTTGAGATAATCAAGAGAGGGCTCTTTTCTAGTGTTAATAGGGGAATTATCCACAATGTGTATGTCTGGCAAAGGGTCAGCACAACACTCAGAAATGTTGGTATCAGATTCCTTCGACTTAGAGGAATCATCAAAGTATGAAACAATGCTTTTAGCCTTGGTTTTCTTGCCATCAGAGCTGATCTTAGGAGGAGGATAGTCAGGCTCAGGCTCAACACAGATTTTACCTAACACCCTAGAAGGGCTAGCATGCGAACTAGGGGCTTTTCTAGCCGGGCTAGGAATAGGAAAATAATTCGAGCCACTGGGCTCAGTATCATCACTCTCAGAATCTGGGTTGGTTTCCAAAATAGCAGGAGCGGGCACATGAAGATGTTCAACAATCACCCTAATTAACCTAGTGTGAAGAATGGGGAATCTCTTAGGGTTTTTCTTATTGTCCTCCAAGCTTTTCTTCAAGGAGTAGAAAAGATAATAGGGGATAGAGACCCTTACCTTGTGTCAGAAATGGTTGAGAAGAGCAAAGTGGTAGCCATAGACTTTAGTGAAATGCCCGTCCACCGTAATGTACTCCATGATGACCCAAAGAACCTTTCTCCATATAGAATGATTGTATATGTTGAGGATATTGAGAAAATTGTATATAAATAAAGTTATAGGTTGTAAGTTGTCGGTCCAGTACTTGTGAACTATATTTTGGCTAAGGTCTGAGAGAATTATTGTTGGTTTCCCTCATTCTAATCCTGCCCTAGGATGTTTAGCACTGACCTAATTTTAATTAGAAGTTGGATGGCCAACTTGATATCTTTTCAAAGTTGGAAATGGTCTAAATACAAAATGTGCTAGCAATGAAAAGTGTACATAAGAAAAGAAGGAAGATAAGTGAAAGAGAAAACACAACCTTGATTTTTTTTGAAAGTGTGTGAGGTATGTGTGTGGTTGATCAATGTGAAGCTTAATGTTGATTTTCTAGATGCAATGAGTAGAAGGTGAACTCTAGCATTCATGTAAGTGGATTAGTGCTTGTGGTGTAATCATTTGTTGCATTGGGATTTTTGTCTCTTTGTAACCAGTCTTCTTCGACTTCTTTGTATCTCTATGATAGTTAGCCATCTAGGTTGTAGCCCTATAGATAGTAAGTCCAGAAAATGAGTCCTTATTCCAACGAGTGAGCCTTTTTATAATCAATTTTTGATATTATCTATATTGTGAGGTAATCTTGAGCATGGTTTTTCCCTCATTGGGTTTTCTACATAGATATTTTGTTATTGTGTTTGTGCATTGGCATTTCATGGTGAATCACTTAATCATTTTATGTGTTAGTTTTGGTAATTGAATTTAGGGTTAAAATCTATGACAACTAATTCACCCCCCTCTTAGTTTTCCTATCCAACAACTACTCCACAGTGGGAACATATTTCACAATTTCTTTTTTATGGAAGTGTGGTCTTCCAAGTGGAGCAAGTGGATGAGGCACAAGATAAAAAAAAAATGGAAAACAAAAAGTAGAGACAATTGCCTCATCAATGGGCCTATTCCCATTCACCACTCGAGGAACACATGAATGTATAGTTAGAGGTCATGAAGCCCAAGACACATGAACTAGACCATGGGAATGCTTCCCCTTGTGATATAGGCTGGGTTGGGGAATCATGGGTAAAATAGGAAACTAGAAAGCCTAATGCTTTCAATTCAACCACATAGGTGCCTTTCCCTTTTTAGTGAAAGGCATAAAAGAAGGAAATGAGGATGTCACCAAAGGTTGTGAGGAATAAGTAGATGGTGTAGAAGATGAAGGGGTTCAAGGCTCCAAAGTGAGAGCAATCCTCTCCTTTTGTTTTGTCTGGGTAGAAGAGGTAGCTTGTTTTTGAGTGTGAATAGAAGCCTTCACAAAGATGACCTAAGGAGAAACATGAAAACTATCTATTTGAATCAAGCCTCCAATATTATACTTGACATAATTTTGATACAAGAGATCTCCCCTAGGAGGTATAGGACCAACTAGGGAGAACCAAAAGTGAGCCAAACAAAAGGCCCCACATGATACCAATGGTTTATACCCGGTATCATGAATGACATGCACTATATCCTCATGCAAGAATTTCAAAAATTTGTGCACAACAAAGGTGACTTCATTCATGGAGGCTATCCATGGAATGTGTAGCCTAGCCCTAAATAGGTCAAGCTATGAAATAACTACAAATGAGACATCAACAACCTTAGGCCTTACTAGGATTGAAAAAGAGATAGAACCCATAGGATCAATGGAAATTTTTTCATAATTATGAATACTGTCCTATGACTCGTAATTATCCTTTTGGAGATTGTTAATTAAAAAATACTCTTCTATTATTATATTAACTCTATTTGATGGGGCAACCATAACACTCGTGAAAATGCTACGATTGATCCTAGCATGAACATAAAGTGGAGAAGCCTCTTTGTTCAAGGTAAGATCATGTGAGGTAAAGGATAAATTGGGAATAACACTCAAATTTTCTACAAGAGGCATAAGAGTAAACAAGTCCATGTTCACATACTCAGCCAAAAAAAAAAAAAGAAGAAGAAAAATATTGTGTAACTGAGTAGAATTGGAAGGGAACATATCTTTGTGAATATGTAGTTGGTTGTTAGGATTAGCTATAGATTTATTATATTTATGTTTCTTTTTGTTGAGATGGATAGTCCAATCATCAATTTGATCCTAAATCTCATGGTGCAAGAAAATGCATCTATCGGTATCATATTTGTGTACTTGATGGAATTAAAAAACTATTGATCATCGTAGCATTATGGATATGACTTAGAGAGAGGTCAAATTTTAGGTAATGCTATAATTTTATCCTTTAATAGATTTTGTGAGATACTAATATAGGAATCAAATAACTTTGTAAAATTTCTATCGCATCCTGTAATTTTGCCTTTGGGAACAAAGACCATGTTTATGATGACCTTGTTCTTTCTTGAATCACTATAAATTGACAGTATTGACTACTTATGTAGATGGGAGAACAAAAATGAGTCCCCATACTGAGAAATCGTCTAATGATACTCACATAACGTTGCACATAAATGCGTGAAAGATGGGTACTTCATTAGGATAAACGTTTCTCAAAATGATCGATGCGTGTTCCCAATAAAAACATTTTGGACATCATAATCGGGCAAGGGCTAAGAAATATAAGAGAAAAGAGCTTGATAATGAGAAATTAAATTAGTACCCCTTTCATGCTCTCCTTGCTTACAATGGATGAGATTGGTGAATGCCATCTTGGCCAAATATTAGCTAGGAATTTTCTAAGGAAATGATTCATTAGCTAATTAAATAAGAAAATAAACTTATTTGAAAAAGAATAGTACCAATCTAGGGTAGCATCTCTAAGGTAACACAAGAAAATATTCACCATTAGAGAATCATAGTGGAAGAAATTAGTGCACATAGCATTGAACGATGGCACGTGTGTCTAAGGGTCTCCATGACCACTATACTTCTCAAACTTGGGAATATCCATCCTCTAATGGATATGAGTGTTCAAGAGGGAAATAAACAAGGGACTATAGTGAGATAAAGGCTAGAATATAGGTTGAGATGAAAAGCGCTAGATAGGTTTAGTGGTTGGTTCTAAATTCACCCCATGTTCTGCAATAGATAATTTAAGATGAGATCAACAAATGAAATAAGACTAGAGGAACCACCACCAGAGCTATGAAGCCCCATACTAGTAGATCCTTCCACACCAACATTAGTAGGAAAAATATGTTACCACCAGAAGTAGACACATTAGAGGTGGAAAAATTGAAGCCTAGAGATACCTTGTTTACTTTGATAGTGTGGATCTACTCAAGACTAGAGGTAGTGTTGATAGAAAGATCCATCTCATCTATATATACTGACACTTTAAACATCGAGATTTCAAGCTATTTCATAGCAGTCTTGGAGCCAACATCTTGGGTAGCACCTAAGTTAGAGTTATAGGCTATGATGTGGGCATCCACATGTCTATGATACCACAAAGACATTAGATACCTCTTAGATCCTTTCACAACTTGGTTCTCAATTTATTGACAATGGTAACCGCTCGGCTAAGTCTATTATATTTTTTCCAAATATTGCTCAAACTCCTTGAGTATATTTTCTAGGGAAAGGAGATACTACAAAAAATCCTTCATAGAAACTTCTTCCTCCATAGAAGAAGTAGACAGAGAAATAGGGCATAGGAATATGAGCGACAACTCCCCCAAAGGGATTGGAATATCCTATAGACAACCCATAAACCAATTCTTCAAAACAGGGACCAATTTGACTAGGATTGACCTTCTTAGATTCCATTCTTATGTGTCAAATGGGTATGTGCAATATCATAATGGAAAAAATAGATCCTTAAGTGGTGATAAAAATTCAAAAAATCAGAGTTAGGAAACTTGATGTAAAAATTTGAATAATTTATCTATATTATTTCAAAAATATGTTAGAATAGAATCTATAGAAAATTGAATTTAGTTTCCAAAATACTAGGTTTATCTAAAAAAAAATTCTATTTGGTGAAAATTTGAAATTTCAATGCAGTAGTAATTAAATTTCAAGATAAAAATAAGAAGTAGGTCTTTGTCTAACCACCCTAACAACAATAAAATGATAATATTTTTTTATAAGATTTTAGATATAAGTAGAGGACTCATCTCCCGATGTGTTGCATAATTTTTGGTAATTTTTTTCCAAGTAAATAACTAATTATGAATTTTTTATTACAAATTTTAAAAAATATAAAAACTCCTACATCTAACCACCTTAACTTGGTCAAAACTTCATGAATGTTTCATATTCAAAAAATTTGATATGATTTGAAAGATATAGATGTTTTTCAATTAGCCTATCAATTAGGACTTTAGTCATAATTCAAATAGAAAGTGAATAATAATTATTTATTAAATTAAAAGTAAAGCAAGATTTATATTGGTGGAAACCTGAGAATATCGTTAAAAAACCCTTTTTGTTTCATCAATTTTGCATAAAAAAGTTGAGTCAACCACATGGGCCATCATATCACTTACATATCGCCACTTTTTGGCCCATCATTATCCTACACATACCCAAAGACTTCTTCGAACAATGAATCTAGAGGTTGTAAATTGGGTCATAAAGCCCATAAAAGCTTCACAACACTCTAATCTATAACATATCCAAAACCTAAGGAAAAAAAAAAAATCATGGAAAGAAATGAAAAAGAGAAAGTTCACATTGGGTTCACCAAAATGTGAAGGAAGGGACTCACTAATTCCATGTCTCTAGAACAAGGGAGAGTTTGCGAGGAGAAAATTGCCCTGAATCAGCCCAAGACTAACTGAAAGGAAATAGGTTAAAAGGGAAGGGAAAACTAAGATATTATTTTAATTTTTTCTTTATGGAGGACTTGAAGAAATGGGTGAACAGACCACAAAGGTCTCAAAATTCAAACTAATTAGCTCTCATTTAGAGGATTTCAATGCAGGAGATAGATGATAGTACAACACATTGTCTTATTTGTGGCATGTTGGTATCTTTGATGGAGAAAGAGTAGAATTCACATTCTAAAATGCATAGGGTGTATTAACAACCTTAGAGCCTTAATCTAATAGTTTAATAGTCAACAAATAGGTGCATGGAATGAAAGGAAACAATGAGATGAATACTATAACTTGAAAGATAAACTATCTAATAATGAAATGACAAGAGAAAAGGAAGGAGAACCTAATATTACAGAAGGTCTAGCCTCCTGCAAGCTCCTCATGAACACAATTTACCTACACACACAATAATGAAAAGTGGTGTGGCTATGTTTTGGAGTTTGGATTTTTCAAACCCTTATTTTTATTTTTTTCACCTCGAGAAACACCCAATACAACACAATATAGAGAAAATGACAAAGAAATGGAAATATACATATTTTATAGAAATGCAAAGATAATATAAATACTATTCTATGAAAAATAAAATGCAAGTAAATGAATGTACTACCCTCCTTTCTACATGCTTGGAGAAGTCGAGAGGGGAATGAAGTGAGTAGGACAATCATGTCGATAGTGTGAAGCTTGGAAAAATCCAATAGAAAATGATATAGAAGCATCAACAATGGTGTAGAGCATATAATGGGAAGAACAAGAAGGAAGGTTCAGTGATAGAAGTGATAGATAGTGAATCAATTCAAGGAATGTGAATTTAATTGATAAAATGGAGTTCAAAAGTACCTTTGGAGGTAAGAGGATGTTTTTGGGAGCTCAAAGTTTATAGGGTATGTTAAAATTCACAAGGTGGTAGAGATTGTAGTGGCTCCAATTTCCATTGACTTAAGAATCATGTGAAGATGCAAGCATGACTCACAAAATTTTCTGTGACACATGGGATTCCCTGAAAAAAATTCCCTCACTAATGGAAAATGATAAAGGAACGTGCAAAAGGGAAGGCAAAGGTGTCAATTTTTTTCATTTCTAGGTTAATAAGGCTAAAGTGAGGTATATTATAGGAAATTGTATTAGGTGTAATTTTACACCATAACAATCCTTATAGTGATTTATCAAACCATTTCAATTTTTTTGCGATGATATTTGATGATTAACATTTATATTGCCTTCCAGCATTCATGCATTACTTAAAGTAGATCCAATTATGTTGTATCTTGTGAAGAAACTTTTCCTTTTTAATATTTTTGGTCTTTGGCTTTTAACTTTTTTAGCTTCGAGAAGAGTCTATGCTTAATGAAGAGAATACTACTTCAAAAGGCATGCAATGCACCATGTGGTGGCTGTGGGGATTTTGCATATTGTTTTACTTTTGGGAATGAGTTGGAACACATGTAAGCTTGGTGGGGATTTTCTTCAAATCCATTTTCATAATTTTGAGATTTCCCACCCACTCGACATGTCATCTCTTCATTCGAGCAGTTGTTTAATTTCTGAAATGATCTCTTCGGGCTAAGTTTGTTGGAATGTGGTGGGTTTCTTGTCTTCAAGGTGGAACCTTCGAGTTAGTGCCATCAATCTGTATGATTGGGTATGTGTAGGATCATGATGGGCCAAAAAGTGGTGATATGTAAGTGATATGATGGCCCATGTGGCTGAAAATGTTTTTTTTACCAAAATTTGATGAAATGAAAAGGGTTTTTAAAGGCGATTATCAAATTTACACCAATATAAATTATGCTTTACTTTGAATTTAATAAATAATTATTATTCATTTTCTATTTGAATTATGACTAAGTCCTAATTGATAGGATGATTGAAAAACATCTATAACTTTCAAATGGCATCATATTTTTTTAGTCTGAAACATGCATGACATTCTATGCTTCACATACTATAGGATTTATAAAGGAAAAAATGAATTTCATGAAGTTTTGACCAATTTAAGGTGGTTTGACATACGTCCTTTTATATTTTTTTAAATTTGTAATAAAATATCACAATTAATTATTTACTTGGAAACAAATTACAAAGAAATATGCATCACATCAGGACATGAGTACTCTACTTATATATAAAATCTTATAAAAAAATATTATCATTTATTGTGGTTAAGGTGGTTAGACAAACACCTACTTCTTATTTTTTCCCTGAAATTTATGTACTATTGCATTGAAATTTCAAATTTTCACCAAATAGATTTTTTTTTTTTCAAATAAACCTAGTAGTTTAGAAACTAAATTGAATTTTATAAAAACTCCATTATTACATATTTTTGAAATAATATAGATAACTTATTCAAATTTTTATGTCAAGTTGCCTAACATTGATTTTCTGAATTTTTATCACCACTTAACGATAGGATTTTTCCAAGATGATCCTGCACATACCCAATTAATAAAGTAGTTGGGACTTAATGAACAAATATTATTGCAATCTAATCAAGATCTAGGATCAGATCGTGGGCTATCAAATACATGCACCTAGCATTATTTCTTCTGGAATGTTACTGGTGGTGTTCTTTTCTTCCAAGTTATAAATAGGAGCTGAAAACATAAAGACATTTTTTTTTTGAGTGTTAGAAGGGTTACTTCAAAAATATTTTCAAAGTAGACAAATCTAGTAGGGAGGTTTTATTTTTTCAAAATTAGAAGTTTTGTAGAATACTTCTATTATCTGGCATGTTATATTTTAACTCAAACTATCATCAAATTGGCATTCAACCTCTATTTTTCAGTTCAATTAATATTGATGTTCGATCTATTTAAAAGATATCTTTGAAACTGTACATGATATGACCTTTTTCAAATTTATTTTCTTATGATTTTGTTAATGTTAAAAACACTATGTTTTGCTTATTTTGATAGTTCGGGTAGCTAATTCCCATGTTCTTTAGCTTCTATGTTGAATAATACCTTTTGAGAATTTGATTGTCTGTTGAACTTTTCCCTTTTCTATAAAATTTGTTTTTCATATTATATCGTGAATGAAGAAAGGGTTTCTATAATCTTCTAGATATTTTTGTTAAATTGTAGAGTTTTCTTATGTCAGATCAGACCTTAATGGGTGCTTCCCGTAGAGAGATTTGAAAGACTCCACTGTGCTTTTACTTAGCCTTTGTTTCTCATTCTCTTTCCAACAATGAAGGGATTATAGAATTTTGTTTCTATTATATCATTCAGAAAAAATAAGTTAAAGTTTGAAATGTTGTAAAATCTTTGAGTGCATCGCTATTTTAATGTTTTATTCACATTTCTTTCTACCTTTTTCTCACAACAAAAATAAGAGTTGGTTTTCAATGAAAAACCCAAAGGTTATTCAATGAGGCGTAAATTGATTCCCCACTCACTCAATTTCCTATAAGGTTGTTGAAGAGGTACAAGATTTCATGATCAATATTTATTTTTTTTTGCACGCTCGATGGGACCAAATTTTTTTGAATATCGAATTAAAAGTTAAAAATATTTCTTAAATCAGACCAAGAAAAGAGATTGCAAATTTCATTCCCAGAATCCAAACAAGAGCATCCTCAAGAGGCCATTTCTTGTCCTCCCAATTATCCGCCTCAATAACAAGGAGAAGAAGAAATACAGATTCCATATCCCCTATAATGAGCAATAGGGAAATAAGCATTGGCACAAGATCTAGAGCTTTATCTACCCTCCAAAGATGTTGAACTTTTCAAATCACAATACTAGTATACCCTATCTATAGAAATCTATTTTGCATGGCTCATCTAGTTACTCCTGCTCCTATAAATTTTGTAACTTGGGATAGCGGTAGTCCACTACAACAAGCTACCCCCCAGACGTATGGCCTATCATACCCGCTAATGCTCTCAAACCATCCAAAAATAATTTGGGGAGGATTTCAAAACCCCCTCAAAAGATCTCCAAGATATAGTAGAGGTATGAAAATTATATAATATAGTAGAAGAAAATATTTCTCTTAGGTTATTGGCCACATCTTTCAAAGGAAAATCTGAGGATTGGTATCAATCTTTGGCTTCCTATTTTATCCGCTCTTCGGATCAACTCAAAGAGAGACTATTTGAATGTTTCATAGAGAAGGGAGATTGATCCTTGTTGCTACATCAACTAATCACCATAAAAAGGGTCCCACAAGAGGCCATGAGTGACTTAAACACCAAGTTTCACAAAACCTAGCAAATAATCATTGTCAACGCTATGCCTCCAATTGTGATGGAATTTATGTTTTACCTAAAAACTTTTAATTCAAACATCATCATCATGATAACCTCTATGTGAGGAGATATTCTACTTGACCCATACGATCCAATTGTGTGTGCAGAGAATAGTATGATGAATGTCAGGAATCCCTGACAACACCCATCAATGCACATGTTTCTAGAAATCTTTGATGGCTCCCAAGAAGAAATAACTTCAAACACCTTTGCTCCACAAGAAACCACATTGTCTACACCACCATCCATTTACGTATACCTTATTGCACAACCAAGCATGTCAGGCTCTTCTTCACTAGCAGTAGACTTCAACAATATGAAGAATCTCATGTGGTGTTTTGTTGATGAGCTAGTGCTCATTCGATGACTACAAGAAACACCTCTGAAGCAAGCCAAAATTACCTATTAAGGAGGAATTCCATCTTATCAAGAAAATACATACCAAGGAGCCTTGAAAGGAGGAGGTCAACAACAAACATCCTCAAGCCAAATAGTCCTAGTTATCATGCCGCTTTAGGCTATCAAGAGCAGTCCAAGCAAAGATTTAGTCGCAAGCTAGAAAAACTTCGTAGAGGATGAGAACACATGGTGCTTCCCATGTAATGATAGTTATATACCCCCGAATTATTTGAGAGGAACAATGCAACAAAAAAAAAGTGGAGCAGAGAAACCAGGGAATGTTCTTGGGTATGGAAGAATATTAGTCTCCATAAATGGAGAATGCCCACTTCAGAGAACAAACACAAGGAGTATCTCTAGAACAAGGGCTAGATATTGCACTAGACCAAGCATTTTTGTCATGGATGAAGGAAGAGGATGCAGTGTTGTATAGTTAGACTACAACATGAGGTCTAATAGAAGGCTCATGTGAGAATATGTGCAAGAAGCTCTACAACATTCATAAATATTTCAACCATACCCACAAGAAAAGAAAGCTCTAAAAATCATTATTTGACCTACTTGATAGTTACAAGCTCCATCATTGTCAGAAAAGGAGATGTACAAAGCACCGAGTTTACTCACGTCAGATCGGCTCATACCAAATATGAGAGAGATACCACCATTTAAACCCAAAACCCCACTAGTCAGAATGCTCAACATGGTCAAACAATTAAAGAAGGCACCTGCTAACGTATCTATGTGGGATATTATGTACATTCCTAAATAAAATATTTTTCTCGAAGAGGCATTAAAGAAGGAGGAACACATACCATGGGTGGATGCAATTATGTTGTATCATCAAGTTAAAGATAAAGGGCTCACATCATAACCCAAACCATCCATAGTTGGAACTAATGTGAATGTCATGAACAATGCAAAGGAGAAAGAGGTAAGCAAGAAAAAAAACACACCTTTCCTTTTAACACTTATTGTGGGAGATAAGCTTTTGTATAATAACATGATTGATTTAGGAGCTAGTACATCAATCATGTCTAGACAAGTGGTCGATACCCTGAAGCTCAAGTATGAGCCTCTTGAGAAAAGAATCATGGAATTAGATGAGAAGAAGGTTTCAACCATTGGTCACTTCAAGGATCTATCTTTGACCCTCTTCTCATGTTTGATCCAAATGGTAAAACAAGAAGTAGTCATGATAGACGTCCCCAGTATTTGTGATGTGCCTTTCAATGGACTTTATAGCAAAGCTTGGTAGATATTTAGCACTCGACTGGTCTCACATGATCTTGTGAATCAAGCATGGTGGAAAGATGAAGATCCTATCTGAATCATTGCATCTAAAACACATAGTGGACAATGCATTCCTATGCTTTGAAGTAGTGTATACCTCTTTCTCACAAAGGGAGAGGCATTGTGTAGAGATGTTAGAGAATGAGGAGAACACAAGTGATCAGACCGACAAAGAATAGGTCCTCCTCAACCCATTCATTGATTACCATACTAAAACTTTCTTGCTACATTTTATTTTAGAACCTACGTGATATATGATGATGATCAAGTCTTCCAAAAATTATTAAAGGAATTGGAGGAGCCTAATGGTCTAGGTGATAATAGTCTATGGAAATTGTATTTTGATGGCAGCAAATGCAAAGCTAGTTATGGAGCAAGTGTTCAACTAGTATATCCGATAGGTTCAAAGACCCTCAAATATTTTTTGTTTCTAGTTCCCATGCTCGAAAAATGATGTAGAATATGGGGCCTTAGTCTATGGTTTGTTCCTTATAGAATGAATGGGCGTAAAATGAATACAAGCATTCAAAGATTCAGAGTTGGTTGTAGGTAAAGTTTGTGGGTAGGCGATTGCCAAAAATAAAAGAATGAAGTCATATAGACACAGAATATGGGATCTAATCAAAAGTTTTGAGGATTTTAATGTTTAGGTTATCTCACATTCCCAAAATGATGTTGTTGATTGAATAGATTTTATTGCTTCATAATTTGAGCCAATTTTTGATTCAATAACAAAAATAACATAATGTAGGTCATCATTTTACCATAAATTCATAGCAATGAAAAGAAGTGGCAGGTATTTAAGGACGATGTTCAAATCATCACTTTTTTATGGAAATCAAAAAAGGCTCTAGACAATTCATAGTCCAAAGTAAAACCCCCTCGAAGGGAAATTGATCTAGTTAAAAGGTAATAATCTCCCTCGATTTTTAATCTCTCTTGAAAAAACTTTTGACTGTGAGCATGCAAAGAATAGCAAAAAATGGTTCACTATTGATGAGAAAGACTATAAAGATCTCAATGTCAGAAATGATTGAAAATTAAAGGTTGGAAGGGACGTTTCATAGAAGAACAAAGAGAGATTAAAAGGGTTATCTTCTAGATACGATATGGTCATAGCTTGGATCTATGTTGATCTTAGAGGATACGATCTTGACATAATTCAACAAACTATTTACTTAGTCGAAGCCTTGAACCACATTCGAAAAAAGAAAAGGCCAGTCAATCCAAAGGTCAAAGTATTAATGGCATAAGAGCTCACCAAATTAATCGAATCACGAACCATATACACAATTAATAATTCTACCTACTTGTCTAATCTTGTGCTATTTCACAAAATGAATGGATATATTTAGCTTTGTGTGGATTTCAAGGATTTAAACAAATTTGCACTGAAAGATCACTACCCTTTGTCATCAATGGAGTAGATTTTGTAGACTGTGGCTAGATAAAAAAATTTCTCATTCTTGATGGCTTTTTAGGTTATAAATAGGTCTATGTCAAAGAAGGATATCAACATAAAACAACATTCAACACCAAGTGGGGAAAGTTTTCATGCTAAAAATTGCCCTTCAAACCCTTCAATTTCAGTGCAACCTTTTAGTGAGCAATGCATATTTCTTTCAAAGGTTTAATTAATCAGATTATTCTAATATATCTAGATGACCTAATGGTCTTTTGAATATTAAAGGATGATCACTTTGATTATCTTGAAATTTTTTTCTAGAAACGCTAATAGTTTGGGATTTCTTTAAATCCCAATAAATGTTTTTTGAAGTGCCCCAAGGTAAGATACTTGGTTTTGTGGTATAAAAGGAAGGAATAGCGATAGATCCCAAAAGGGTGAGATCTATAATGTAACTACCTCTACCAGTCAACTAGAAGGGGCTACAATCTATTTTAAGGAATATTAATTTTGTTAGCCTATTCATTTCAGACTTTGTTGGCATCACAAGACCTATTATGCTGATGCTTAAAAAGAATCTAATGTTCAAATGGACCCTTGAAGGGAAGAAAAATTTCAAGAGATTAAAGGTACCCATCTTCATGGATCCGGTATTAGGTAACCCAAACTTCTCCAAGGATTTATTTCTCTACATCTATAAAGGCCAAAACAACATAGATTCAGTGCTCACTCAAAAAGATGAAGAGAATAGTGCAGAGAATCCCATCACATTCCACTAGATAGGACTCTCAAAGGATATGAGTCTAGGTGCA
This sequence comes from Sequoiadendron giganteum, assembly GCA_007115665.2. Lineage (NCBI taxonomy): Eukaryota > Viridiplantae > Streptophyta > Pinopsida > Cupressales > Cupressaceae > Sequoiadendron > Sequoiadendron giganteum. Next base: position 409,663,432 of record CM021100.1, on the reverse strand, counting down.
TCTTTGTTGAGAAACAATCCTTTACTATTGTTAAAATCCTGAAGAAATTATGATACCTGGTATTGGCCAACAAAATAATCATTCTTGTTGCCCATCCTAGTGTTTGGGAGTATATTACTAAGGGTGAAATAACTAAGAGAAGGGCCAACTGGATCACCAAGATCCTAGAATTTTATGTGGATATTAGACCAACCAAGCTAGTTTGAGGAAGAGATCTTTGCAAATACCTTGTGCAAGAGTTAAGCTTACACAAACTAGTTTGAGTCTGATGAGTTGTGGGTGATGGATCGAACCCAATATATGCAAAAAGGGAAGTACCTAATCAACATTCTACCCAAAAAAGGTGATACTACTGACTGCAAGGAACTAGGTATGTACTAATCAATAGTATTTTGTTCAAAAGAAACTATGATGGTGTCCTAATTGGATGCTTTTATAATCCACAAGCGAAATGAGTTCTAAAGTAATTTTATAGTAGTCTTGAGGGAAGAAATTTCTCTGCCAAGAATAGTACTTTGAAGATAATGTTGGCATGATATTACTAGCCTTCCATGTTCTTTGAAGTGCATCATTTGGTGCCAAGATGTACTCAATACCAATATTTTTTTGGAATCGTTGAATTCCACAATGCCTCTAAGACCAATTGTAAATGATGAACCCTTTGCCCAATGGGGTTTGGATTTTTTCAAGATGATAAATCCTATTTATAGCATGGGCCATAAGTGGATACTTATAGAAATTAACTATTTTACAAGGAGCTTGTAGTAAGGTTTGGTTGACCAAAAACTATCATATTCGATAATGCACAAGATTTTGTGGGTTCTAGGATGTCAAGTTTTTCTCTCAAGCATGGGTTCTACCTTAAGACTTCATCAAATTGTCATCCACAAGGAAATGGGCTAGTATATTTGACCAACAAAAACCTAATTAGGTTAATCAAGCAAACTGACTCAGAAAGACAAAGGGATTGGTACAAGCACCTACGAGCTACTTTATGGGCTGATAGAATTACACCCAAGAAAATATTGAAGGCCTTCCATTACGAGCTAGTCTATGGAAAGGAGGTGGTTTTACCTATTTTCATAGAGATTCAAACATTACAACTATTAAAGGCTTTAGAAGTCAAAAAAAATAGTGGAATGCAAGTAAGGTTGGTAGAACTCATGAACCTGGAAGAAAAAAAGAAAAAAATATTATGAGGCCATGACCAGTCACCAACAAATAGTTAAATGATGCTTTGAAGAAAAGGCCTCCAACCCATATTTTTGGGAAGGGAGCCTAGTGCTCTAGTATGATGAGCATGCTACAAAACCAAGGCAACATGAAAAATTTTAAGATCTATGGAAGGGTCCCTTTTGCATTCGCACGTGAAAAGAAAATAATGTGTATGAGCTAGAAGGCATGGATGGAAACATTCTAGATATACCGATAAACGATATTCATCTGAAATTATTCCATTAAAGTGCACAAGTACTTTAAAATTTTTCATAGTTATGTACCATATGTAATTTTTTGTAAAATACAATTTATTTTTGTGAATAACAACAGGAAGAAGAAAGAGGTGTATTATATATTATGTTCACTAAAAAATTTATAATATAGTTAAAGCCCAGGGCTCTGAGAAGCTTGAAACTTTCTTAAGCAAATGCAAAAAGTTATAGTGCAAAAGGTCAAAAGAAGGAGGCACGCTAAAAAAAAGGTAGTGAAATTAAAGCCTCCAAGCCATTGCTACGCAATCAAAATGGCACTTCATCAATTTATTCTTCTTCTTACTCTTCTTCTTCTTCTTCAATATGGAGGAAAAGGGGGTCAACACACAACACCAACAAGCACAACACACTGAGGACCTCAGTCCTTGTTCCCACCACTATACACTAGAAACTCGAAATTCTTTTTCTAGTGTAGTCTAGGAATGCACTCCACGCTGAACTCCCTTTACAAGAAAGAAGTTGTGGGATGAGATAGTGAGCATTGCTTCTCAAGGTCCATAGTTTAAAAATTAGTAAGGAGAGGTAGCCAAACCACATCTTCCCAATAGTCAATGTTCTTGTAGAGGTCCATGGCATTTGGGATACCACTTGCAAGATTTTATAAAGCCAATCCAAATATAGAGATTCAAACATGGAATCACACAACTCAATTATCCAAGACCTGAATATATCCAAGTCAAGAATGGAGGCCACAAAGAAAGAGAAAACTTTTGAGCTACATAGTGGTTGGTTCTCGTCCTCCACATAGTCCTTTTTGAGCACTCACTTGAACACCACCATAGTAGGGTGCTCATTCTTCATGGATAGGTGTTTAATTTAGTCACTGGTAATTTTTTCCACAATGGAGTATTGTGGCCTTCATGGAAAGAACCAAATTGAAGTGCCTAAGCTAAACGACATGATATCAAATAGACTAAAGCTAGCAGAATGGGATACAAGGAAATATACATGTGGATTTAAAAGGGAAAAAAGTGTGTTGGGGAGCTCTAACAAAGGAAAATAAATCATTCATTAAATAGCAACAAAAAAATATCAAAGCAACATGGGGGCGAGAGACGAATCATACGAAAAAATTTGTAATCAATCCTAAAGAAATAAATTTGGGTGTTGGGAGTAAATGCTCATGTATGTTGATCGCTGCCATGTATCCATTGTCATGATAATTTCTTACTTTCTTATTTGTGGGAAAAGATGTTAATTAACACACTAATTTTTGACAAATTCAATGAGCGCATCTTTTTGGGGTACTTTACATTGCTTAAGCATGCTTCCAATGGCTAGAATCACACTTTCCAAGAACATAAAACTTATTATTGAAAGAGGCATTGAGGAGAATGTACTAATTCCATTCGCATGGAGATTTAGGAATTCCCAAGTGATACAGATCTCAAATCCACATGTATCATCTTGATAGCAGCATTTAATGAGGCAAAGGTAATGATAGTGCATTAATGCCTGTACATGCAAGAAGTATTGAATGCAACCAAAAGAAATTTTTTCTAACCAAAAAAGCCCAAGTAGTCATTTCTCTTAGGAAGCTCTCTATAAATTTTCAAGTACAACAATGGTAGAAACATCGAATTTGGGTAGAAAGGCTAGATCCTCATCTAAAATACTAGGATACATTGATATGTTTGGGAGAGAGTCATTCACCAATTCCCCAGTACCAAAGCAACAATTTTTTTCCCATACCAAATTTGTACAAGCAGGCAACCATGTTAAGAAAGATGCCTTGCTAGATTTTTTAGACAATATTTTTGACCCAAAGATGGCGTTCAACCCTAAAAGCCTAAGGGAAGTGGCATTTCAAAGAATGATCAAACATGGTAGAGCTAAATTTTTTGCACCACAACTCTAGAATTATGGATTTCCATAATTCATGTTTCCTATTGTACACCCATATATGAAGCCGGTAGATGCATGTGCCAAGAGGTTTGACAAAGAAACAAGGGCTATAGTTGGTTGTAGGATTAGGGTTATAATCAATGCAAGAATAATCAAGGATATGTTATGCATCCCCACAAAATGGGTTGTCGAGAGCTTCAACTTTGAAGTAAGAGAAGAGTTTTGGGTAACCAAAAGTAAACAATTGGCTTGTTATGAAGAAAAAACCGAGGGAAAGCTAGAAGGAGGTCAACTCTCCTTCCCTTTGTTGGGTGTGAATTTTAAGATAGATCTTCAAGACATTTTCAGAATGTTGGCCTATATCTACCACTACACTAATGATAAAAAGGTTTATCCTTTTTAGATAAGCATGGCCTTTATGATCAAGAGGGAAAAGAGAAAAAATATTATGGTTTTATAGAAATAATAGCAGAAAAAATGTTGGAAGAATTTAGTAGTTATGGAATTGAATGCAACTTTAGGTATTCTTCTTATCTGTTGTATTTGATCTTACACAAAAACTGTGAGTTCTTCGAAAGATACTTGTCATTTTTTAAGTTTGATGTAAAGGGGTCATATCAGCCAATTTTGGTTTGGAACCATGTTCTTTCAAAGACATGGGATTATTATTGGTTTGTAGATTATTTTATGAGGCCATTTCTCGTAGACTTTTCCATATGCCCTTTTAGTTCCTTCTTTTCTAAATTCTTGTAGTGGATAAGGACCTTGCAGACCCTGATGGATTATTTTCTAGGAGCTGAGTTCACATTCATAAAATTTCATGGTTTCATCAAGGAGCCTTTTAGGCTCCCTAAATTTGTAATGGATAAGGTTTTTTCTTTAGAGGTGTGTTGTCTGCTAGCTATCATTAACAACACCTATGATGCCAAAAGGCACAAGATAGGGCTTTACCCAACTCCCCTCTACATTACTAATAGCCAAGCAACATTGATAATAGGGAAGTCACATGAGGTTCCTATGTATAAATTAGCACACTTGGGCCTAGTTCTCAGTTGAGATGCGTTGAATTACAACTCAACAAGGCACCTCCCAACTATGAAGAATGAGAGTTAGGATTTTTTGAATCAAGGAAGAACCCAATTGAAGAAATGTAAGAATTGGAAACCGACTTAGCCTTCATAGCATTTGGTTAGCCACCATGGCTTGAATTTTATATCAAGTTGTTGGAGTACAATCTGAGCCTTCTAATGGGTAAGTCTCTAACTACACAATTGAAGTGTGTAGGGTGGTCGAAAATAAATAAAATACTTTTTTTGGAGGTTCTAACAAGAAACGAGGAACCTCAATGGAATTTATGGGGAGCTCTAGGCACACGAAGAAATATTTAATGAAATTTATGACAAAGAGGCTAACATTGAAGATATTAATCCTAAGACCGATCAAGAGATTGAAGAGGAAGAGCATCTGCTCTACATTTCCTCGCCTAAGGAACCTAACAAAGGAAAGGGATTGAAATAGAAGGACTCGTAGGTCACAACGTATGTTAGCACCCGAGGAAATGGAAAGAGGACCCAATGGTCCCCAAAGAGGTCTGCTGGAGCTACAAAAGGCTAAGTTTTGGCAATATCAACCATGAAGGGATCTGAATCCACCAGTTTCAATCATATAAAGAAGACACAAGTCCAAGGCCTAGGTGGACTTGGTGCACCTACTAGAGAAGAAGAAAAAGTGGAGTTCACCTCACCAAGATATTTGTCTTCAGTAGCCCAAGTAATTTTTTCTCCCCCTCTTCTTTCTGCCTCTGCATCTTCGGTCATACCTCTATCCCCGTCTATAGAAAAGAATCCTCCCTCCACATATTTTGATCTTTTCATTTTGAATGAACCCACTACCATATTCAACAATGAACCCCATGAGGAAACCCCACATACCAAGTGAGCATCATTTGTGTCGGCCATGATCGATTCTTTAATCACCCTATGCAAGGCCTCCATTGAAAAATTTGAAGTGTCCATGTTTCCAATTTCATTGAATCTATTTACTTCTAAGAAAATGACACTTTTTGTACCCACTTTCACTTTCACTTTGATGGGAATTCCTCCTCCATGATCCCTATATGGTATCCCACAGTTTTTAGTGATAATTCTCTCATTTGCCTCTTTGTAATCTCATATAGTTGAAGCTTGCCCTTTCATCACCCTATTTAGTCTCCCTCCAGATGCTTCTATTGTTGTACAAAGAATTGACACCCCACATAGTTTTTGAGGTCATTTTGGTGTGATGAAGATGGCATGACAGGCTAGAAAATAGAAGATGCAGATGAAAAATGTGACAAATCCAACTACTAAGAAGATTGAGGCTTGTTTCAATGAAGAGTGAACTTCCTTGTTGATTGCTACGATGAAGCTACTAGTATCCAATACAAAGGGAGAAATGCAAATGGAAGATTATGACATAAAAGATATGGGCATCGACATAATTTAGACTCTCTTGCGTGACAATGTAGTTTTGGCTAAGGCCACCTAGAAAGTGGTCTATACTAATTATGAAAAGCTAGACAAGAAATTAAAGAAGTGTGAGGTAGAGCTAGTAGATGTAAAAGAAACAATGAGTAGGTTGTAGGTGGAAATCAAGGGTACAGAGGTGGAAATGGCTCCCATATGGAAAATATGGGATCAATAAGGAGAAGCAAACAAGTTGCTTGAGGAGGCCCAAAATGAATAGATTCATCTTTATGCCAATGAAGAAAAGTTATGAGTTGAGCTTGTTGTTGAATGTTAGGAAAATACAAAATACTAAAGTATCCAAGAGAACATGCAAAAATAATTGAATAGTGTTCGATCTCAAGCTTCTAACAATCTATGAAAGGACCAAGAGAACCAAGAGGTCAAGTCCATTTTTTAGACTTGTGATCAAGAGGTTAGAAGGTTAAAATATTAATTAACAAACTCCCTCCTCTAGAAGAACCAAATAGAAGAGAATATGAAGCCAACAAAATCTTAATTCCATCTAGAATTGGCTGCAGTGCAAGGATCTGGGATCCTCCTGATATTGCAAAGACTATTATTCATGCATTGGGAAAGGATCATAGTTGTAGTTTTTGCTCTAAATCCATTCTTGGAGTTTCTAAGGGATGCCACAAAAATTCATGATTAGAGGGTCACCTCAAGGAAATAAAGTTAGCTCATCAACTACTACAAGGTCATGGCAAAGAGAAAATAATGCCACATAATGTTGAATAGGAAGGTCAATGAGATCAAAAGGGATTTCAATGTTTTTCTTGATTTTGGATTACCCATCCTTTTCTCATCAGATGGAGGATCATTATCAATCAAGAATATCATAGATGCAATCAGACACAAGTTACGGACTTCTAAAATACTCCCAGGAATAAGCCTGTTTCCCACAGTTGATCAAATCAAGAAGGAGATCCTTCCCTTTTCTCAATTGTATTACCACATTAGGGTTGTTTCATCAAGGTGGGGAGGTGTTTCTTTTAAATAATTTTTTGAGTTAGATCAAGAATACAAGATTATTTTCACTTTAATTCATCCCACTTATTTGGATTCAAAAGCACAACACTCCACATTCCTCGAAGTTCAAGATTTTTTAGCACTCTAGGTTCATACCTCTGCAGGTTAAGGCCCCCTGTGAGTCACCAAAACTCTGAAGAAATTTTTTCTTTTCAATCATTTTGGTCTTTTTCTTTTAACTTTCTATCTTTGGGAAGAGTTCACAAGAAACGAAGAGAAAACTCCTTTGAAAGGTATGCAATAAACCATGTAGCAGTTGTGTGGCTTTTGTATTTCATTTTCCTTTTTGGTGCGAGTTGAGACACATGTTAGCTTGGTGGGAATTTTCTTCAAAGCAATTTTCATAAATCTAAGATTTCCAACCTACTCGACAAATCATCTCTCTATTCAAGCAATTGTTATGTTTTTGGAATGATCTCTTCGAGTAGATTTTGTTGAAATGCAGTGGGTGTCTTGTCTTCAAGGTGGAACCATCGAGTCAACACCATCAATCTATATGATTGATCAATTAGATTTTTTCCAAGATTTGTTAGAATCTATTTTTTTTCTAATTGCAATCATTGATAAATATCTAAGTCATTAATAAAGTAGTTGGGACCTACTGAGAAAATATTGTTGTTATCTACTCAAGATCTAAGATCAGATCATGGGCTATCAAATTCAAGGGTAACCCTACAGATCTCAATGCAAGAGAGAAATAAATCTTGTAATAAGGTTGTCCTAGGGGTTTAATGAAAACTAATAAGGGGTTCACTAGGACTGGAACTAGAAATCATTTGCTAGAAGTTGTGAATCTGTCCAGTTGGGATTTTTTGAAGCTTCAAAGTCTAATCATGCTCTTCTTAGTCTGCTTTATCCTTCCTTATTGGTGTCTGGATACAAAACTACAACTTTCAACCTCTAGGGGTTTTCCTGGGTCAAACCCCATTTTGGAAATCAACCCTTGAAAATGAAATAAAATAAGAAGGGAGAATGACGAACAAACAAGTAACAATGTTATAACTTAGCAACCCCCATCAATTAATTCTTATAAATATGCTTGAAATGGATGCAATCGATGTAGATATTGATTCTTCCTTGAGTGATGTTGATCTTGAATGAAATACTTGATTAAATCACAAAACCCTACATCACAACTCGTAGCACAACAATAAACACAATGCATGAAATCATTGGCATGATGATTGACGCTTGAATGTTGCTCTAAAATTCTTGATAATATGCACTTGAAGATACCTGAATCCTCTTGTGAACTCAAATCATTATTATGAATTCTCTCACAAAAGTCTTAGGTCACTTGATTCCTTGTTAGGTGAAAAGTGAGAAAAATAACCTTATATTTATGCCCAATTATGCAAGAATTCCTCAAATTACAACACAACAAGCTAACATCAAATCTAGGAGAATAAAATCCTACTTGAAGTTTGAATTATTTTTTATTTTGGGTTAAATGGGACTCATTCACCGAAGGTGGCAAATGAGTCCCACCTTCGCTTTTTAAGGTGGGTTTTTAAGATTTTGATGTTTTAAATGTTTTTGTCGAGATTAACCTCAAAAATATGTACAAATTATGGCTTGTGAATGTAAATTAAGGCCAATTAAACCATAATAAAGCCCAATTATTAATGACAATCCTAGAAAAATGTGAAAGTATGCTACAACACTTCACAACACTTTAAAATAAGGCAATATTAATGTTAAAAAGTGGTTTATTAGGTGAATTTAATTAATAAGATCTTAGAAAAGTGTGAAAGTGAGTTAAAATGTTTCACAACACTTAAGAAAGGTTCCCTATATGGTCATTAGTTCACAAGGTCCCAAGACCTAATGTGACTATGTCAACCAAATTGCAGCACTAAATTAAGGCAACATTAAGTTTAATTCACAAGGAGGGCCCAAACAAGCAAGGAAAAGTGGAAGGGATACTTTTTTCCATTACTACATTTATCCCCCACTTTAGTGAGAGGATTAACTTGCTTCAAACTCACATGAAAGTGAAAAAACACACATCAAGAGGAGTCCAAGTGCACCAATACTGACAAGATGGGACAACAACGATAGGGAGGGGTGATGAAGCCTACAAGATCAAGATTCCATAACCAAGCAACATAGGAATAAAATAACACACATGAAAATGATATAAAGAGAAACAACAAGGCACAAGCATGCATTGTCAAAGGTGAAAAGAGAGAAAAGGTAGAAAGATAAAAGAGTTGGGTCAAGTTGTGTTGCCAAAAAGTTTAAGCTTTGACACTTTTCAGACATTTGGACCCTTGCCTATGGATTTTGGACCATTTAAAACCTCTTTTTACACCTTTCCAACCTTTGTGCCAACATGTTGTAAGGTGTTGTAAAATACTTTCATACTTTCCTAGGCTTGTCATCACTAAATCAACCCTTTCTTATCCTATAATCACCACTTAATACACATATAAGTCCTATCTTAGTGTGTTTTCATGAGAAAATCCTGACAAGCAATAATAATCATACATTAATCCTTGACAAACAATGAAATTTTCCCAGGTGGACTAGGTCGCCACCTTGGGTGACCTATTCCCATGTAGCATAATTTTCAATTTTAACTTAAGTTTCTTTCGGGATTTTGTCTCTAAAACCCTAAGGTCGGCCTGTATGGTATTATTTTGGGAAAATTAGGGCATAACTTGTATAAATAAGCCTTAAAATCTTAATTTATCATAATATGCATTACTCAAATTTCTGACTCTCCTGTCAATCTCCCATCTCTCCTTCTCAAGCAAGCTAAGGTTTGAGCATTCCAAGTCAGCAAGACATATTTTTTAAAGCATTCAAGGGCTGATTGCTGCAAAAACACAAGATATCTCATCATGGCAAGGTAATTCACTCCATTATTTCATTGTTTCTTATTCATTCTTTACATTTCTATTCATTTTGGTTTAGTTACGTAAAAGGGGTCTGACTAAGGCAAACTCCTAATCGCTAACAATCATTATTTTCTCTTTCTCTCCTTGCGTGTTTACAAATTTAGGTACTTTGAAGGTTTTGAAGACTTCTTCAAGACCAATTCTTGCTTTAAAAGTCAAATCATCAACCAAAAGTCACTTTTAGGCACAAATATCAGAGTTTCAGAAGTGGATAGTTATGAAGAACCAAAGTGCAGACGTAGGGCTTCCATTTCCCCTTCAGAATTTTTAGAAATCTTGGAGAGGACAAAGTCACCATCAATGGCGAACTAGTCCCACTAGATAGCCCTTTTTGTGATTATCACATTTTTAGACACCCATTGGGCAGAAACAGGCTCTCGACCAATTTTTGAGAATCTGGGACTAGGTCACCCAGATTGGCACAAGTGTCCCTTTCAACTTTTGCAACATTTTCATCAACATTGAAGACCTCCAACAAATCCTCCTTCAAATGCTAGGTGAACATATTTTATCTCTTTCATTTTTGTATAGTTTAGAGTACATTATTAGGTCATTTTGTATATGTTTGCATATCATTATGTGTTTTCCATCACTTTGCATTTCAATAGTTTAGCATTCATTAATCACTTTCATTTCAGTTTATTGCATTTAGGGAACTCCAAAAACATCACATTAAGCCCCTAACTCCCCGTTTGAATGAACCCTAAAGTGAAAAGGTGTGAAAGAAAGACCTCTTTCCTCTTAGGTGCAAAACCATAGAACTGTAAGAGTGCATCTTTCCCCTCTTCACTTTTGGTGGTTCATTTTGGTGAACCTGACTTTCTTACATCCTCTCTTCTAAGTTCGCCTCCTTTAGCATTTTCAAATTAGATTGACTTGTATGTTGCATTAGTGAAGTTGCATCCTTGGGTTTCAAAATTTGGATTAGTGAAAAGTGGATTTAGATTTCATTTTTACATATTAAATCATTCAAACCCATCAAAAATTTTCATTTTCATGTTAAATCTACATCATGAAACCACCTGTATCAATCCAAAATACCTAAAAAATCTCAAAAAAATCACCATGTGGACTAGGTCGCCACTCTGGGTGACCTAGTCCCTTTAGGCCTCTGAAACAACACTTAATAGAGCTAAAACCCTAGTTGTTAGGCTTCTATTTTGTCTGATTACCTTTCATCCATTTTACATTTTCAATTTTGCATTTATAGGATTTCATTTTTTAGATCATTGATAGTGTATGCAACAAATTTCCTTCTTTGTAATTTAAAAATTGCATTTCATTTTAAATCTTTACATTGCATTGTAAATTATTGAAACATGTTAGTTTCATTTGTTTCTAAAATTGCAAATAAAAAATTAGTAAATAAGCATGTTAATAATTCATTCAATGTGTTCCCTACTTATGAGAGTCTAGCAAATAAAAAAATTTATAATTTTCTTGAACATACACTTACTTATATCTCTCCTATTTGTGAGGATAATGTGTTAGAAGAAAATACAAACATAGACAATCATGATCATCATAATTGTTCCTCTCTTGATACCTCTCCTTCTAGAGATGAAGGTATCTAGTTAAAAGAAGGTACAATCATTGAGGATCATGATTTTCTTGCTTGTTCTTCTCCTCATCCCCTTTGGGAAGACATTTTGACACAATAAAATGACATTATAAACCAATTTCTAAGCATTACCTTACCTAGTATCCCTAACTATGATGATCAACCTTGCTCTTCTTCTAATATCCCTCCTCTATGCAAAGAGAGTAGGTTGGTGTAAGAAAATATACCTCTTCCAAGTCCCAAAACTCCCAACCCTCCCTATGTATTTTAAAATCATTGTGGTCCTTCTCTTGATTCCTCTTCCTCTTGTATTGTATCATTTGATGAATCTCTTCCAATCTCTCCTACTAGAGTATATTATTTGGAATAAGAAAACGATCCCTTTGATAATCAAATATAACCCTATCCTAATCCTTCCTCCCCTCATAAACCCATCATTTATAATTTCCTTAATACTATTATCTCCTTCTAAGAAGATGCAAAGCCTATATTAGACTCTCCTTCCCTAAGGGATTTTATTATTATTCAACCTCAACTAATCATTCACCCTCCTTCAACCAAACCTAAACCTGAATTAACCCTCTACCTACATATCCATAATGTGTTTCAGCAATTGAGTCAAGATAATGTTGCTTGTACACATTACACCTGCACCAACTCATCTTACCAACCATCAACCTCAACACCCTTACCTTCACCTCCTCCCATATTACCCACTTCCACTCACTAAAATTCCCTCCTTAGGGAGTATGACCTTGTTAATCAACTAAGAAATACTCCCACTAAAACATCCTTATGGGATCTTATTCAAGTCTCCCCTCACTATCACAACATGATGCAAGCAACCTTACAACAAGTTCGCATCGCTTATCATGATCCATCAAATGACATAGCAGCTATTATTCATGGAATAAATTCTCATATTGATTTTCACCAAAGTGACCTTCCCCCTTTGGAAATACAAAAACAAAATGAAACTTTCATGATAATCTATCAATATAAAACAAAAGGGATAAATAAAACTCTTGTAGATACTATATTTTCTCTTAATGTGTCTAGTGTGAGAATTTTGGATAGACTTGGCATTGATAGATCCCACATCAAACCCAGTTCTCTCTCTATATGAGGATTCAACAATGTCACTAAAAAACTACTCGGTGTGGTCACTACACCTCTTATAGTTGGAATGGCCAAATTGGATACCAAAATCCATGTTATGGCTCATGAGGTTTCATACAATCTTCTCTTAGGCAGGTCATGGATTCATCTAATGAATGGAGTAACTTCCACCTTTCATCGAAAGATGAAGTACATCTTTAACAAAAAATTGTACACACTTGATGTCGATCCTGAACCTAACAGTTTCTTAAACATTAAAAAATCCATAGAGAATCATTTCCACATCTTAACACCAACTATGCACGTGGAACCCACACATACAAAAAAAAGAAGAACATCTTGAGCTAATCATGAAGCTCTTAGATGATGATTGGGATTCATTGGAATTCACACCTCCTTTACTAGGAGAATCCACAATCACCAACAAAAACTCCAAAAATGGAAACGTAGTCTTGTCAACACAAGACTTGGTTGATCCTTCAAAAGCATCCATCTCAACCACTTTAGATAATCAAGGCAACAATGATCGATCAACCAATCTAAAAAAGTTGAAAAAGCTTTATGGAAAATGTTATGAGCTCATGAAATAAATTGGCTATAGTGGAAAAGGTTGTGGTGCTAATGAACAAGGTATTTGCACCCTTATAGAGCCTATCAAGCAACCATCACATCATGGTCTTGGTTATTCTCCTCTAATTCAAACCACCAATTTGTCAACACTGTCCTTCATCACCCTTCTACCCCAACCTTGACAAGTGCTCCTTTGAAACCAACAAAGGAATCTTCACTTACAACCAATGTCATCCTGCAACCCACTATTGATTCAAATTTTACACACTCCTCTACAGGAGTATACAAAATATCACAATCCATAGTGCCTTATGTAGCTATGACATCCCATTCTAAGCAAGATCCCTCATTTGTGGGAACAAAAGGATCACCTTCTACCTTCGATCAAGAAGGTATCTTGTTGAGACTCCTCCAAGACAACTTGATCTCCCTTCCTCCCAAAACTTGAAAGAAATGTTCCAAAAAACATTCCTTTTGCACTTACCATTGAGTTCATGGTCATCACACTAATGACTGTAAGGCCTTGAGTAGTAAACTCGTACATCTTAAGGAGTTTGGTGTTATCCCTTATGTGGGGACACCTTGGTCCTCTAATTGATACTAATTTTCACTCTACCTTACACTTCCTTAATCCTTTCAGTTGACTCTTGTTCTGCAGTAAGTGGGGGCAAGGGGTTCGTTATCCTTTTCCCTCATATGTCACTTGTTGTTGAATCTTTCGACTACTTATTAATCTTTCATGAACATATAAGAGAAAGCTTTGGATGTGGATGATGTGTCTTAAGATTGACTCACATGTGACATAGACTCCTCTTCTTCATGATGTAGGTTTTTAGAAACATATGACTCAACATAGGGCTTTCTGAACAAGCTTTGATGACTTCCTTCTCTTATACTTTAAAGTAATTGTTCATGGTACGGTGATTCACAATTCCTTTAAAGTTGGGGCAAACATCACCACTAACATTTCATTATGTGATTTTCCTTTTTCTTGTGATTTCATCTCCTAGAAAAATTACACACAATGTTGCTCAGGTTGAGACATTTGCATTTTTCCTCTTTTGCATACAAGATGAGTCATTGCCTCTCTTGGATAAAATATGATTACATTTGCACATTTCCTCTTTGGCACACATTACACATAATGTTCCTTAAGTTGACACATTTCACAAACAAAGAAAAATCCCTTTAAATAAAATCATTTCAAAAGATCACTTTCTTTTGTGGTGCCTTATCAAAGATATCACAAGGTATAACTTTGGTATGGTTTGAGCGGGAATCCCAACAAGTGGAATGACTTTCCCCATGGCCACCTTTGTGAGTACATACCAACCATGTGTATGTTTCTCACCCTTTGGAACAACTCACCCGGCGGATGACCTGATGTTCTGTGGCCCCAAAGTGAGCACATATTTTCACTATTCTCTTCATAATAATCCTTGTCATTGCATGATCATGTATCTTGACTAGTAATAGATTCACCCTTGAATGTGTCTATTACATTGATTTCAAGTTGACTTAGAATCTCAAATCCTTGGGGGCTTGACCCCAACTCCTTCTTCTTCACCATTCTTCACCATCTCCACTGGGTTACTTCAATGTTATTTTTAAGCAAGTTCATCATCTCACTAAAGTGGGGGTTAAATGTGTCACCAAAAAGTGTATCCTTTGACACTTTTCACTTATTGGGACCCTTTCCTATGGATTTTGGGCCATTTTCAGCCTCTTTTTACCCCTTTCCAAGTTTTATGCCAAAGTGTTGCAAGGTATTGTAAGAAAAATTCACATTTTCCTAGCATTTTCATCACTAAATCAAAATATTCCTAGGTGGACTAGGTCACCACCTTGGGCGACCTACCCTCATGTGGCATAAATTTCAATTTTAATTTAAGTTTCTTTCGAGATTTTGTCTCTAAAACCCTAAGGTCGGTCTATGTGGTATTATTTCAGGAAAACTAGGACATAAATTGTATAAATAAGCCTAAAAACCTTAATTTCTCATAAGATGCATCACTCAACTCACTCACTCTCCTCTCAATCTCTCATCTCTCCTTCTCAAGCAAGCTAGGGTTAGAGCATTCCAAGTCAACAAGACATATTTTTTGAAGCATTCAAGGGTTGATTGCTACATAAACACAAGATCTCTCATCATGGAAAGGTAACTCACTCCATTATTCCATTTTTTCATATTCATGCTTTACATTTCTATTCATTTTGGTTTGGTTACCTAAAAGGGGTTTGACCAAGGCAACCCTTAATCCCTAACAATCAAAATTTTATCTTTCTCTCCTTGTGTGTTTACATATTTAGGTACTTTGAATGTTTTGAACACTTGTTAAAGATCACTCCTTGCTTGAAAAGTAAAATCATCTAACAAAAGTGACTTTCAGGCCCAAATATCAAAGTTTTAGAAGTGGATAATTATGAAGAACCAAAGTGCAGACTTAGGGCTTCCATCTCCCCTTTAAAATTTCTAGAAATCTTGAAGATGATAAAGTCACCAAAAATTTCTACCTAGTCCCATTGGATAGGAATTTTTGTGATTTTCAAATTTTGAGACACCCATTTGGCAAAAATAGGATCCAAACAAGTTTTCAAGAATTTGGGACTACGTAGCCCAAATTGGCACAATTGTCCCTTTCAACTTTTGTAGCATTTTCATCAGCATTCCACACCTCCAATAGATCCTCCTTCAAATCCCAGATGCACACAATCTATCTCTTTAATTTTTGTATAGTTTAGTATACATTATTAGGTCATTTTGTATATGTTTTCATATCATTATGTGTTTTCCAGCACTTTGTATTTCGATAGTTTAGCATTCATTAATCAATTTAATTTCATTTTATTCTATTTATGGTACTCCAAAGAAATCACATCAAGCCCCTAACTCCCCCTTTGAATGAACCCTAAAGTAAAAAGGTATGAAAGAAAGACCTCTTTCCTCTTAGGTGCAAAACCCTAGAAGTGTAAGAGTGCATCTTTCCCCTATTTTTTTTTTGTGGTTCACAAGCTTCAACCATTTTTCCATCATGATGTGGATCAGATCTAGGCTATTTGTCCAAAAAAATCATACTCACTCTAAGGCAACCGAACTCCTAGTTGTCCGTTGGGTTAGAAGTACAAAAATTTGACAAACATACACTCATGGTTTGTATGCACTCACACACATGCGAGTGGCTATAGAAAAATTCAAGCTTTGATCTAGCTTTTTGCTCAAACTATATCAAATTTGTACCTCCTGATAACTTTAATAAGGTTCCACACAAAAATTATTTTTGAGCTTCATGAGGCAACCAAAACTTTATATGCTTGGATCTCATGAACAAACAAGATGGATCTACATGCATGCAAGTTGTATTATGCAAGGTGGCCATATAAATACAAATGCCAAATGAAAAATAGGGAATGCTCAATGGACTCTTTCTTTGTTCATGCAAGGTCATTAAGTAAAGGAAAATTGTTCCTAATGTCTCCAAGAGAGCACCAATTAAAGAATAGAAGATTCACAACTTAAGAAATGCAATGTGTCGCATAAATCCACTAAGATGAATGTAATATGCTAAGAGAGATCACACTCTAGATGGAAATAACACCCAATTTCATCCACAAAGGAAAAATAAAACATCATATAAATTAAGAAGACTACACCATGAAAAAGAAAAAGATAAAAAGATAATGCCAATGTATGCCCCAACTTGAAAGAAATTTTTGAACACCATATTGTGAGAAATTAATTTAAAGTAGGAAATGAAAAATGCTAACAATAAAGTAGACATGAGAGCTAAATTGGAAAGCCCTATTCCAAGTCATATGTTTCCAAGTAAAACTATGTCATGCAAAAGAAAAGAAAAGAGAGAGGTTTCCCCCAAAATGAAAACAATAAACACATAAGTGATCTATGGATTTGGGGTTAGTATGTTCTTGCGACAATTTTTGTAGAGAGCTCAAAACTATAATCATTCCCCAAATACTCATTGAACTAGAAGAATGACACAAAAAGAGTGAAAAAAAAGTAAAACCTTTTGTGTCAACATGTTAGAGACATGAATGTCTTGAAGCCTTGCATCATCCCCAAAAGGAAAACACAAGACATGATGAAAAAGGAAAAGTGAAAAGATGTATGAAAAAGAGAAGAATGAAGGTACAAATAGAGGAATATCATAAAGAGAGAGAGAGAACATAAAAACAAAATGTCATAGAGGATCACATCACACACATGCAATCACACAAAATAAAAATTAGAAGAGCTAATGGAAAAGACTAGTAAGGCACATGCGAGTAAACCTAAAGTTGGTCATTCGCATCCTAATCATGTTCATTGTATGACAAAGGAAAACAACAAGTGTCGAACTAGAGCCGACACTAGGTTCAACACTCTTTGTGGGAGATTTGTCATCTAGGTTGATGGAAGATGAAAAAAATGTATTCAATTCATAATGAACCTCTTCATTAATTTTATCAACTTCCTCATCGTCATCCAAGTTAATAAAAATAGGAGGATGAAGGATAATGTCCATGGAAGAGTTCAACTCTTGTTTTGGTTCTTATATTGGATATTTTTGTGTTGGGGTAGGGGTAGGATCATCATGCATTTATTTTATCAAGTTTGGATTTTGATTTTATTTGTTTAATTTCTCATGTAACTTATGAGCAAGGGCACGATGTCAATTCCTACACTCTCTAGCACCTCTATTTCTTTAAGTTTTGTTTTCTATAATGCCAAAAAAAAGGTCCTTAGGATTTTTTGCACTCATTTATGTCTTGCCAGATTTTGGCTTAATGTGACCTTGATTTAGTGTTTCAATGTGGATAATGCATTCATATTAGTGCTTGGGCCCTTGTGAACTAATCTATTTTAATGGTGCCTTGTAAAGGTGTTGTAAAGTGTTGTAACACACTTTCACACTTTTCTAGGATTTTATCAATTAATTAAGCATAATAAACATCCTTTGAATCATAATTTATCTCAACCTTACCTTATTTGGTGTGTTTTAAAGTGTTGTAATGCACTTTCACATTCATCTAGGCATGCCATTAATAATTGGGCTTTATTATGCTTTATTTAGCTCCTCTTTGCGTCCACAAGCCTTATTTAGGTGTAAGTTTGAGGATTATCTTGACAAAAGGCATTTAAAACATCAAAACCCACCTCAAGTTCCTAAGTTGGGACTCATTCACCATTTTCAAAGAATGAGTCCCCTTAGGTGGTACCCATTCACCCAAGGTGGCGAATGAGTCCCCTTTAACTCAAAAATCTAATTTAATTTAAATATTTGGTGGGATTTTATTTTCCAAGATCCAATGTCAGTTTGTAGTGTTGTAATTTCAAGAATTCTTGTATAATTGAGTATAAATATAAGGTTATTTCTCTCATTCTAATCCTAACACCCGCAAGCATTCAAGCACTCATCATTATAGAAAATTATATTCACGGGAGAATTTGAGAAACAACATTCAAGGCATTCAAGGGCATATTATAAAGTATTCAAGAGCATTATTCAAGCATCAATCATCATGTCAAAGATCATATTATTCATGTTTGTCATTGTGGTCACAATTGTGATATAAAGTTCATGATCCAAGAAAGCTTTGCATTCAAGATCTATCAACATCAAGAAAGAGTCAAGAACCACATCCATTGTAGCCATTTCAAGCATAATTATAGCACTTTATTGCTAGGGTTTGGTGAGTTCCAACATCATATTTTGTTCATTCATCATTCTCACTTTATATTTTCTTTCATTTCAAGGTTTAATTACCAACAAGGGGTTTGACCAAGGAAAACCCCTACTCTCTAACCCCATAACCACTTTTCCCTCTTTTTCCATGTGATTTGTAGGTCTAGGTTGTAGATTTATCAAGGAACAAGATTGGAAAAGTTGTCATCAAGTTTTGAAAGAAATTCAAAGTTCTCAAAGTTGTGAACAAGCCTTGGAAGAGCTTGGAGAAGACCTACAGGCTAAATTTTGTAGTTCCAAACCCAAATCTGAATCAAGAACAGAAAAGCAGACTGAGAGCTACACAATCCAACTTTGAATTTCCAAAAATCTAGAAATGGACTGATTTACCACTCTTGGTGAATGAGTCCCATTGTACCTTTCTGTGAGGGATTTTTGTAGATCTGAGTACCCATTTGTTTGAAACCTATTCCGACATAGTTTATCCAAAACTAGACTATTTCACCTAGCTTGGTGTATGAGTCCCAGTTGGCTCGAACAATGGATTTTTCAAGATTCCAAATCTCCATTCTACCTTCTCTAGTTTCCTAGGTGCATATTTCTAGTTTTACATCTTTTTATTTCATTTTACTTACATTTCTAGGTCATCTTGCATACTACACTATGTTTTCAAACATTTTATTTTCCAAGTTGACACTTGGTGGTGAACCACTCATTTCTTATCATTCAATCCCGCTATAAAATTCCCTTTATCAAATTTAAATCTCCTTTGCATTGAAATCTCAGGGGTCTTTTCTTGAGTGAACCATGCCTTAGAAAAGTGGGCCTCTCTCCTTTTAGGTCTAAAACCCTAGAAGCTCTAGAGAAAGGAACCCCAACTTTTCTATGGTTCATTTTTAGGTTCCATTTGTGTATGAGTGGGTTGATCAACCATAGGTTTCTTTTCTTCCCTTAGGGGAGGATCTGAAGGAACCACAAGGCGTTGTTTGATCACTTTCTCTTTGACGTTATAAACTTGTATTATTCTAGGAGGTGTGACAAGGTTGTTTTCATTATCTCTTGGTCATTTCTAGGAAGAAGGTGAAGGTTCAATCGTAGGTTGGTGTTGGTTTTTTGGAATTTATTTAGGTTGAAGAATTTTTTCGTCAAGGATAGCGAGCTCGGTGGTGGATGGGGACATGTTTTGGAGGGATAGTTATGCTACCTTCTTTTCCTTGAATGTTTTATAAGACAAGAAAAAGAAGTCTTCTCATGGTTTTATAGGTTCCATAGGCTCAAAAAAAAAAATCTAAGGAAAAATATCCTTTGGAGGACAAAGGGTTAAATCCAATTTGATGGATGATGAAAAATTCATTGTCCAAGGGAAACTTTAAACATTTGTGTACAACTGAAGGCAAAAATTTCATGGAGTGAAGCCATTGATGGCCTAGCTTCACATGAAATTGGTCTGACTGCAAGATGATGGATAATGAGACCTCTAATATTTTAATTTTATCATATATGTCTTGATAGAGTTCATGAAAAAGTAAGAATTCCTTGGTGATCACATACTCTGCATAGGTGGGATCTATCAGTATCCCACTAGCTGGCTTGTCATAGATATGATCGACTATGTAAAGACAACCATCAGGTGCATGTTTAAGTATATCCTTAAAGGAGAAATAAATGTCCATAGTATTCTTAGTTAAAACTTTACGAGTAATGACGTCTATTACTCCTACCATTTCATCCATAGGATCATTATCTATAGGATCATGTTGAATAGAATTATTGTTATCATGATCTATGTCAACACTCATCACATCATTCTTTTTAGTTTCACTAGGTTTGACAAATGAAATAGTATTTTTTGGCATAGGGTTGTAAAGATTTTCAAGCTCTGGTTAGGATGGGCAACATACTTATTTCCTTGATCACTAACACCTCTGATGGAAAGATGGCCATAATCAATGAGGACTTGCACAAGATGTTTAAGATGCTTACAATGATCTGTCATGTCCATTTTTCGGTGATAATGGCAATAATAATTTGATCTAAAGATTTGGGGATAAATGATTATTAGGATTGGCTATTTTGATGGGAGGGAAGTTAATCATTTGTTATTCTAAAAGTTTCGATATTGTGTTATGAAGGGTATCGAGTAAGGGGGTGAATTGTCTTTTCGGGTCCCCATTGCTAAAGGGTATCATGGATTTAACAACAATTACTTGGTTATTGATATTTTGAGTTGTGTGTTGAGGGGGATTGAATTGAAGGAATCCTTTGTTTTGTTTTCTAAAAGGTTTGGAATCTTTTTGGTTTGCAGGCTCAAATTTCTCAATTCGGCTAGAAGTGGACGTTGTATCTTGACTACTAACCAAATTTTGATAATCACAGAGGGTAGTACACAAGTGCATAAAGCAAGGAAATTCCATCATGGTAAGCTTGTCTTGGATCTTAATTTGTAAATTTTATATGAACATATTTTGAAGGTGAGGGCTGGGGACCTTGACATCCATTTGGGAATAAAGCATTTTGTAGCATGAGATAAAATCAGTTATCTTTTCTTCTTCTTTTTCTTACATCTCATCAAATCGGCCAAGTTCATTTTAGAAGTCATATGCACTTGTAAATGGTTTATAAATTCTTGAAAAAACTCATTGAATGAACTATTCCAAGTCAACATCTTTCAAGGACCTAGGGAAAAGCTTGGCCAATAGTTTATCATCAAGGACAAACTCACTAAATAATGTAGTATAAGAACTAACATGGTTAGAAGGATCTCCCTTTCCTCCATATATGTTTAATATAGGCACCTATACACCTTATGGCATCGTTGTTCACAATATCTCTAAGGATAATGGACTAATTTTGATATAATATGTAGATGGGCCATTTTGATTTTGGTTGATGGTGGAAATTTACTTTTGAAGGGATGAAACGGTTTGGAAGAGTTGGTTTATGAGAGGGTCATTTATTTTTTTATGAGATGGAAGTGAAAATGGTGAAGGGATGTATGTGTTTGAGGGGCAAGGGAATGGAATTTTTATAGGCAGTAAAGTGGTATGAGATATAATGTCTGATGCCACATAGGTACTAGGGATGCTAGCAGAAATAGCTAAGTAAGGAATCACATTACTAGTTGGTTGTATTGTTGTTGTGATATGAGGTTTAGTGTAGGTAGGTATTGAGGCTATTGTTGTGAGAGGAGGAATTTGGGTTCCTCCTTGGCTTGTGACATTGCTTGTTGGTAAAGGACAACTAGTGGTTGGCGTGAGGTGTTTTCCAAATATTTCAACTATTTTTTTTCACAAGGTCAAGTCCATCTTCACTTTCAAGCATGTCATGAATGTTATCTATGGTAGGGATGGTAGTAGTTGAAATTTTTTCATTTTCCACTTGATGTTGTAAGTTTTCTAGGTCCTCATGAATTTGAATTATGTTTTCTTGTGGGACACTATCATTCCTTGTTTCAATTTGCATACTACTCAAAGGCATAGAGTTGTTAAGGGTATGATCTATACCTAGTGTACTATTGTCAATACTAGGAGTGAAAGAGATAAACAACCCATGATACACAATGATGGTGCTATTGTGGGATGACATGAGTCTAAAACTTCATCTCCCTATAGTATTAGAAATAAGACACAAAATACTGATACAAGGGCTACTAAATGCAAGATGAATGCTAATGCAATATAAGCTAAGAACAATGAAATGATTATAATAGAAATTGTGGAAACTAAAATAGAAATGAAACAAAAAGAAACAAAAAATTAGAAAAAGAGCTTTAAATGCCAAAAAATGTAGTGTAAAATTGACACTGAGACTGATTCGCCCAAGGTAGTGAATGCATCCCAATGACAATTTTAAAAAAAAAATTAGAAATTTTTAGTTGAATTTTATGCTTTTTATGTTTTATAATCTGTATGTTGAATTCAAATACAAAATTTGGTATTATTTTTGGTAAAATGAAATACACAAATGAAAGCTATATGATCTTTCAGTAATACAAAAATTGAAAACACGAGGATGCAAATTAACCAATGTAATGTTAATGCAAGCAAGGTCTAGGATGATAATACACTCCAAATCAGACTTTAAGTGTTTTAAATGCAGGTTCACCAAAATCTAGTTAGTGAAATGTGGGATGGATGCTATCATATGACTTAGGATATAGAGCATACCCACTTTTCATACACACAACATTCAATGGTAAAATTAAAGATCTCGATTGAAGAGAGAAAAAAATCTTGTAATATGCTGTCCTAGGGGCTGAATGAAAACTAATAAGGGGTTCACCACCAATTTTAGACTTGGAAAATATAATGACACACAAGATGAAATATACAACCCTAATTAAATTAAATGACCTTGAAAAGTGAATGAAACAACATAGAAAGCTACAAAAAGGAAGATGTGCACCTAGAAATCTAGAAGTGACTGGATGGAGGTCTGAATCACTAGAAATTATACTTTTATTACTATTTGGGACTCATTCATCAAGTTGGGCATATTAAACATGATTTTGGAAAACTGTGCGGGAACAAGTATCTGCCAAAAGGGTATCTGAATTTGCAAAAATATTAAAATTTATTGGAACTGGGACTCATTCACCAAAAAGTGGCGAATTAGTCTAGTTGGGATTTTTAGAAGCTTCAAATTTTGATTCTACTCTTATCAATCTGCTCTTTCATTCTTGATTGTTTTTTAGATCTAAAACTACAATTTGCAACTTGTAGGTGATCTCCAATGTTCTTCAAGGCTTGATGGAAACTTTGAAAAGTTTGAATGACTTGACAACTTTTCTCTAGTCCCACTCCTGAGGAAATCTACAACCTGGACCTAAGAATCACAAACAAAGGAGAGGGAAAATTTTGTTGGGTTAGCAGATAGGGCTTTGCCTTGGTCAAAACATTGTTTTGGAAATCAATCCTTGAAATGAAATCAAATAAGAATTGAGAATGACGAATGAACAAATAACAATGTTGCAACTTGAACCAAACCCTATCAATGAAGTCCTATAAATATCCTTGAAATGGCGGCAATGGATATAGATCTTGATTCTTGCTTGAATGAAATACTTGATTGAATCACAAAACCCTACATCACAATTGTTATCACAATAACAAACATGAAGCATTAAATCTATGACATTATGATCGATGCTTGAATGCTTCTCTTAAATGCTTGATAATCTACTCTTGAAGATACTTGAATACTCTTGTGAACTCAAAATCACTATTATGAATGCTCCCCAAAAGTCTTACGTCACTTGATTGCTTGTTAGGTGAAAAATGAGAGAAAGAACCTTGTATTTATACTCAATTATGCAAGAATTCCAAAAATTACAACAAAACAAGCCGACATCAAATCTAGGAGAATAAAATCTTGCCAAAATTTTGAATTAATTTTGGTTTTGGGTTAAATGGGACTCATTCGCCATCCTAGGTGAATGGGTCCCACCTAAGTGGACTCATTAACCCAAGGTGGAAAATGAGTCCCACCATATATTTTTTAGGTGGGTTTTTGGGATTTTTATGTTTTAAATGATTTTATTGGGATTATCCTCAAAAATATACATAAATTAAGCCTTGTGGATGTAAATTAAGGAGAATTAAAGAATAGTAAAACCTAATTATTCATGAAAAGCCTAAAAAATTGTGAAAGTGTGTTACAAAACTTCACAATAATTTAAACTAAGGGAAGATTAATGTTAAAAAAAGGTTTATTAGGTGAATTTAGTTAGTAAGACCTTGGAAAAGTGTGAATTTGAGGTACAACACATCACAACAATTAAGAAAGGTACCATTTATGCTCATTAATTCACAAGAGCCCAACACCTAATTTGAATGTTTAAACCACATTACAACACTAAATCAAGGAAACATTAAGCTTAATTCACAAGGAGGGCGCAATCAAGCAAGGAAAATCTGAAGGGACACTTTTTTCGTTACCATACTTCCCTATTCCTAATTATAGTTTTTTGTATATTTCCCTATTTCATTTCAACTTGTGGAATTTTTTTTGAATTAATATAGACCTTTCTATTATGGTCAACTTACAAAAATATTATTTAAATACCTTTTTTTTTTGTTTAGAATAGTAGAGTTCATTTGTGTGCTATTAGAATTTATAGATTAAAATTATAACTTATGCAAAATAATCTAAGAGCTATCTTTTTACCTATCTAGAATCTTATAATGTTTTGAATTGTAGTTTGTATATGAAGTAAGATAAAATTAATGGGATTCATATTAATGAAAATAAATAGTGTTGTATTATTTTTGCATGTACTTGATATATTTTGCATCTTCTATTTATAGGTATTAACAATACTAATTTATCTCTATGTTTTTATAGAGATGTCGATTGGGGAGATTGTGTGGATGATAGAATACATATAAGTGGTGATGCTTTCTTTCTTAGAAGTAGGTTGGTTTCTTGGCTAAGAAATAAGTAGGATTCAATGTCTTTATTTACTAAAATCAAAATATATATTGTTGCAACATCATATCACACATATGTGTTATAGATGAAGCAAAATTTGAAGGATAGAAAAAGTTCCATATAAAAAACAAATTTCTATCTTACGTGAAAATACAAGTGCTATAAAAATTTCAAAGAATCTAGTAATGCACTCAAGGAAAAATCATATCCCAATCTAGTATCACTTTCGAAGAGAAAAGAATTTAGAGAATGAGGTGAAGATGGAGTATGTTCCTACTAAAGATCAGATTGCAAATATCTTCATAAAGTCTCTTCCTAAGGATAATTTTGAGTATGTCCAAGATAATTAGGGGTTATTTACCATCCTTTCAATTGGATGAATAAGGTTATACATCAGTATGATGGATTTCTAGATTCATTTGTTATTCTAGACTAATATTAGTGGCCACCTCTTAGGGGGAGTAGGTAGTAACATTGTTGGTTGTTGTAGTCAGGGGGAGAAATTATTTCCATTGCGTTGTATGTCAGTGTTCTCAAAGAAAGTGAAAGTTGAGGTTGTAGAGTATTAGTTGTCCCTTATAGGTGTTTCCCTTAGAGGAGAGAAAGTAGATGTGATTTTTTTTGAAGGGGAAGTAGAGAAAAGAAAATATGTGTTGTCCTTTGCCATTGATGTCAAAGGGGGAGATAAACATAACTAGAAAACTCTATGAAGAAAGGTGGAGAGAAATCATATAAAAAGAAAGTTTTGGAAAGTTAAGATACTTACATAAGGGGGAGAAATGTGCACCAATGTGCACTATATATTGTTGATCAAAATTTTCTATATTTTGTTGATGGTTTTTCATATCATGTGTTGCCATCAATGACAAAGTGGGGTATCTTTGGAAGTTTTTGTTGTCATTGATGTCAATAGATCTTTGTTGTTGCATTGATGTTAACCTATGGAGATTATTGAGTTCATTTCAATATTTTTTCATTAGTGGGTTAGTGTAGGATCATGGGGGCCCAAAGTAGGCCCCTAAGTGGCAATACAAATTTAGAAAGACAGAGTTATGCAACATGACATAAAAATTTGAATAGGATATTAACATAATTTGGAAAATGTGTAAAAAGATAATTTGTAGAAAATTGAATGTAGTTTCTAAGCTATTAGTCATTTTTTGGAACAAAGTAAATCTATTTGGTGAAAATTTGAAATTTCAATGGAGTAGTACTAAATTTTCAAGAAAAAATTAAAAATCCAGTGTTTTCCGGCCACCCTAATGAGGAGGAAAAATAAATATTTTATTCTAAATATTTCAATATAAGTAGAGGACACATTCCTTGATGTAATGAATATTTTTTGTAATTTATTTGTACGTAAATATTTAGTTATGAAATTTCTAGTAGGAATTTTTTTAAATATTAAAATGCCATTTGTCCAGCCAACCTAACTTTGTCAAAAAATTATGAAATTAATTTTTTTTTTTTTTTAAGTTCTATAATTTGTGAAGCATAGTATGTGACACATATTTTGGATTCAAAAAATTTTTAACCTTCTAAAATTTATATAATTTTTTCAATCAACCTATCATTCATGACTTAATTCAGAATGTATGCATAAAATCAATAATAATTATGTATTAATTCCAAATAAGGAATATCTTATATTTTTGGAAAGCTAAAAAAATTCTCTACAAACCCTTTTTATTTCATCAAATTTAGATTAAAAAAAAGTCACTAGCCACTTTTACAGTCATATTGGCACTGTTTGTCTCCATATGATCCTACACTGACCCTTGTGGTATAACTAATGTCAACCTATAGTGTTTCTTTGATGAGAATATGTTTGTGTATGTTCAAAATTTTGTATTTGAGATGATAGAGGAGTGTTTCAGATGTTGAGATGGTGTTTGTGGTGCTTGGCTTCCAAGTTCTTGTGAGAGAATTTGAATAAAAGAGGAAACAACAGGGTAACAAGTTGGTAAATAGTGTTTAGTGTGGGAGAGTGGTGTTCAGTATTTTTCTTTTCATTTCTTCATGGTTGAATATCTTCTTGTGTGGCTCAAAAAATGTTTTCAAATGTGTTTAGAGACCTGTGTTATATTGAGAGTTTCATGTTTTGGGTCATTTGGCAAATGTTGTGCTCACACATTTCTAAACTATGAAAGCATTGGGAGAAATGGTTTTTCTCCACATTTCCCCATGTTTTGGTTTAGATAGTTTTATAGATTTAGGATTCTTCTTTTATTTCTCAAATTTATCATTAGTCTGAGTTATTTGTTGTTTGGTCCTCCACAATGTTGGATTCAATTTTTACGTGTGGATGGTGAACATGCATAGATAATAAGTATATTATTCAGGTGTATGATGTTGTGAATGATTTTTTAGATTCCATGGTGTTGATAAAATATTCCATTTTTTAAAAAGTGTTGTGTGTGTTCCTCGAGTCATCTTTCGATTTGAGGAAGTGTGTACTCAAATTTTTAATGGTGTTAACATAGGTTTAGTCCACCTTGGGTGTTTACAGTAGCTATGGATATGCTTCAATGCTTGTTGAATCATGGTGAGGTGTGTATATGTCGATTTAGGTATGAGTTAAGGTGTGATGTGCTCTGCCTTCAATTCTCTCCACCATGGAAATGTTTTGGTTCTAACGTAATTTGAATTTGCATGTTTGAGGTACATAGCTGACCCTGAAAGTTTCTTTTAAGGTTGCAAATGGTATAAAGGAAAGTTCAATTATTGGTGAGGAGTGTGTCTATGTGAAGATGTTTTGAGATGTGAATTTAATCAGATGTAGTGATCTGAAGTGTGAGCTTAATACCTATGACTCTAATGTTGTGAGCATAAGGGTCTGCATTTTTAGAGTACCTAAAGTTCCTCATAGCAATGAGTTTGAGGTTACTAATGATACAGAGTTCTAATGGTTGATATTCTATATTTTTCTAAGATTTGTTTCTCATTATAAAAATCTTCTATTTTCTTCTTTCTAATCTAAGAGTGAGCCATTGCTAGTAATCCCTTCTCTCTTTTGGGTAGTGAGCCCTTTGGGAGTGAGCCTATTAATTTCTATGTTGAAATTACTTTCTATTGTGAGCTAATGCTCACCATGGTGTTTCCCTTCTTGGGTTTTCCACGTAAATATAGTGTTCTCATGTGTATGGATTTTTTTAGTTTATTGTTTCTCATGTAACTTACATTCTACTAATGCATGATAAGGGTTTAGTGGTTTTTAAGGTTTTAGCGATTAATGCATATCAAAATTTTAGTGAGGGTTTTGAATTTTTAATGTACAAATAATTCACCCCCCTCTCATTTTTCTTATACATTCAACAAATTTTTAATCTCAATAAGGTTTTCCATTTATCATATAATTATTTCAATTTCTAGTTTCACATATTCTCATAGATTCATAGTCATTGAATTTACAAAACAATATTAACTCCATTGTCACAAGGTAGAAATGTACTTTTATTTTAGAATTCGAATAAAATTCTAGTCAATTTAGTCATCTTAGTATTGCAACACTATCAATTAACCATTACACATATAATTTATCAAAATATAGTTATTCTATTCTATGCATGCATTTTAATCATCAAATAGAATAAAATATTGATTCAAGCATCCAAATCATCATAAGTTGGCCATTCTAATAATGAAAATAAAATAAAAATAGTGTACTTTCAAGTTAATTAAAGAGCAGTCCTCACACTATCTATATCTTCATATTATAGGAGTATAATCAAATCCATGAATACATATAGCTATTTTAATACCCATGTAAGTTGTAAGGATAATAGTATAATTAATGCTTTAGCATAGTTAACTATGTATATGATATGTTACTATGTAATATGTGTAATATTATATCCTTAGAAAATTAGTAAACTAAGAATATATAATGGGGTTTTTATTATGTGGTTTACTATTATATACAAATCAGCTTTTTAATCCTTTAATTTTATT
The DNA here is from genome assembly GCA_007115665.2 of Sequoiadendron giganteum. Taxonomy (NCBI): domain Eukaryota; kingdom Viridiplantae; phylum Streptophyta; class Pinopsida; order Cupressales; family Cupressaceae; genus Sequoiadendron; species Sequoiadendron giganteum. The sequence goes on along the minus strand of CM021100.1, from coordinate 409,634,350 downwards.
ATATGGAGAATAAATTGATAATTGATATTGTTGGTTTAGGAATAAATTCATTTGAAATGAACTCATGCAAATTTTATTCTTTTTATAAGTATCCAAATAAGAAAACTATTACAATAGGTTGGGATGTAATTTTATCTAGTATTAAATATTAAAATTGATAATGGTTCTTGTTGGTTACTTTTATTTCAGCCCTTATTTCTATGAAAAAATGCAATGCCTAAACTTGGGGATAAAAACTTTTAGAAATTTTTTTCCCTATAATCAAAATAAATAGAAGGAAAGCTAGTAAACAACACTAGATGTAGCCTTCTACAATTTGAGTTTCATACATTTTAAGAGTGTAATCCTATTAGAAGTCTTAGTGAATAGTAAAATTATTTACATAAAATTCTATAATCCCTTAAATTGTTGATGAATGCTAAGTTCATATATGTAGAAATAAATGATGTTTAACACTTCCATGGATTCAAACATGATCTCATATAATTTTAATAATATTAAGAACCAATAAATCTCATAGACATGTATTCATGTGAAATACATAAAAAAGTGATAAATAAATGAATCTCAGAAATATCTTGTATATTCCTTAAACTCCACAAAGACTAAGAAACCATAATAAATTAAAATTAAATTATTTTTTAATGAATATTTATGAAACTTAGATCAATAATTGAATATGAGACTACAAAATAAATTCTAGTGCCTACCTTAGGCTATCGAGTTATAATAACCTATACATTTACATCACAAGATCAAATCATAACATGATGATCTATTTAAAAAATTATAACCTTTTGAGAGTGATATCTCTATGATATTATGACATAATTATACTTAGTAGTCCATTTGAAATAATAATAATCATATTAGCCCTAAGAAATAATCTACACTATTCATTAAATAGATAACAAATCATAAGAAAAAATCATTACAATAAATGTGTCTTGAAGAATTTGATAACCCTTGATAATTTCCTTAAAAAAGTATTACATGGAAAAGTTGGAAGCAATTACACTGGTATATTATTCATATATTCTATAAATCAAGTTACAAAACTACTATGATGAAAACAATAACAACTATGTACTACAAACATCATAGAATTAAACTATTTTCTCTCTATAAGATCTCCTAACTGTAGACCTATCCCTTAGGCCTTCTTGCCTCTAGAAATTTAGAACAAAATGGAACTAGAACCCTCTTCAAATGACTAGAAGATAAATTTTAAATACAATAAGAAAGCTTAAATTAAATCTGTTAGTGACACCTGGTAGACTTGAATCCCTTAGATATGTAAAAAAATGGCATCTAGAATATTCCATATCATCTTTATTTCTCCTTACTTAATAATTATTTGAAACAAAAGTTTGTTTTGCCTCATTGATAAATACATTTTATCTAGGTGCAAAATTAGTTTTACTATCCTTAATTCACTCTAGTAGTAAAAAATATAAACTCCAGGTAAATACCTATTTAATTGAAAGTGAAAAATGTCTTCAAGTTGACACTTTAACACTTAGAACCTTTACATCCCTCTTTTTTCATTCTACCAATTTTTTGGGTATTCTTCCAAACGGTTTTCCTATAACTATCCAATGAGTATTTTTCTTTCACAATCTAATCTTTTTCTTCAATAATAAAAACTTGTTATAAAAAATTTCCCAGCTTTAAGAAATTCACCTAACCTTGGATGCGTAAATACTTCATATTCCCCTCATTCTAATTTTTAAATCTAAATAATCTTTCCTAAAGTCATTTGGGTCAGATATGCATTCAAAAAATACTAAAAAATCATTAAGACTCTTTAGTGATAAGTTGGAAGAATCGCAAGGCCTATTCCATCTTCTTGATCAATTCAAGTACCATATGCAGGTCATTTTTGACATAGCTAAATCATTTTTGCAATTGTATGTCTTTTTCCAACTTATTGGTCATGAGAAAGCATTCACCACACTCACCGAATAAATACTTGGGAATTTAAAACTTTTCCAATATAATTTGGAATAAAGGGAAGGAAATTTTATAGCCAGTGCTATTTTTAGACCATGTGTAGGTCATGAGAAACAATCGTTGCACATTTTTATCCTATCTGGCACAAAAAAAGGTCAAAAAGCTCTCAAACCATTTCTCATGCATGAGAAAAGGTCCTAATATCCTTTAGAATATTAAATAATCTATTTGTAACTTATAAATCCACTCAAACCATGACCCTCAACATGTGCACATGATTTTTTCCTATTTATAGCAATAGGCTACTTCGTATTTCCATCTTGAGTGATAAAGCAACAATATAAGGGCATTGGAGATGCCTACAACAAAGATTTTAAAAGAAAAAACAACAAGAATTGAAGTAATCATAAGTAAAGTATTGGCACCTCAAACATTGGCCTAGCCAACAAAGAAATAAAGCTAATCACAACCCCTTTCAAGTCTCCAATTCATCACAATTATGGGTTTCTTTTTCCTTCTAGACTTGAAATGACTATGAGACTCGTGGTACGAGAAAAACTCACCCCTTGATCAAACAAAACCAACCCATCAAAGTTATTGATGCCCTGAAAATCTAACTTAGAAATATTATCTAATCAAATTCTATCACAATCCTTACTTACATCACAATTTTGAGGGATTTGCAAACATGAAAAGTTGCAATATGCATTGTTTAATGTTCTTTAGAAATGACCATCATTAAAGATTTTACTTGAAGGATCCATTTAGCATACTTTCCTTTGGAGGTTTATAATTAACATTTAAAAACATTTTTTATCCCCTCTTTTAATATTTAAAACATTTCAAAATGTTTTAAATAACTGTACATTTCAAACTTTATAAAATTGGTAAATTTTAATTATAAGGTAGTAAATTATGGTATTGGAATCATTAGAATACATGAAATTGAAATGTTTCAAAAACTTGCAAAGGACCATTATCAATTATGTAGATCCTCTTCATATTACCAAAAATTGCACAACAAATAGAAATTCAGACCCGCCTTGTAAAATGTGCCTATGATAGGGAAGTCAAATTTATTTCTATTTTGGACAAGAAAAATTATCCAATGACCACAAAAATGGAACCATAGGAAATTTCACACAAAACAAACTACTATGTTGTCAAAATAGAGAAAAATCAAACAATGTTAGACCCTATGAACCAAATGAAAAATGTTAGCATATTAAAATCATGACAAAACCTCATCGGGGAGCCACAACATGCTTGATCCTTATGATTTCTCAAAAAAATTGCCAAGAATATTTTCATGACTTTAGCTCTTGATTAGGAAATTTTAATGAATGAATTCTTTGGTCAATTAGATGCTATGGGGCTTAAAATTGATCTTTGCCACCAATTTAGGGACTATGCAATGGAAAATCATCAAATTTGAAGGTGTAAATATTTTTCAATTTTCTATGAGCAATAAGAGTGCACTCAAGTTGGTGATGGAGATGTGGTTTATCATGAATAGTTTTGGAATATTGATGTCAAGATTCAATGTGTAGTTTTATGAGTCAAACTCATTGATCCATGAATAAGATAATCATACCTAATACTTGTCAATTATCATGAATAAGATAATCATATTAAAGTTCATATTCATTAAATTTAATTCTTCTTAAAAAAAATGCATTTACTTCATCATCTTTATATTTTAAATTGTATCGGTGCTATTTTGTGTTCAATAATGTGTAGTATTTTATCTATCTACCTAAACTTATCACTGATTTGGTTCATATGATGCTAACTTAATGAAAAACAAGGTTAAAAGATGAGCTCTAGATACATTAAAAAAATAATCATTTTCATTTTTAAATGAAAAGTATGATATTAAATGATAGGTTATTACAATATCTAAGCTCAAATTATGGTGTTGTAAAGCTCTCTATAGTAATTAAATTTAATTAAAAATATATATTTCATAAATAAATATTTTAAAGATATAATAACTTGTAAATGTTATTATTAATCATTAAAAAAGAAAAATATTGAGTCAACTTTATTTTTTAATTAAATATTTTGATAAAATTGATAAGGGCATAGTCCAATGGCCAATTCATAGCATTACTTTGGTAGCTTCCAACGTTAAAACCTTCATTCGATAATTGAACTATCAAGTTATGTGTCTTCCCTAGGCTCACATACGTGCAATATATGTGCCTTTGTTATGCTATTTTTTATAATACCTTGCCTAGCAATAATGATCTCTTTAGACTAAAGCTATACTAAAAATCCTAATAAACTTAATAAAAAATTAAATAATTTAATAAATAATTTTTAATGTTCTAACACACAATCTAATTTAAACTCCACAAACAAATATATTTTAAATTTACATTTATTTTAAAATTACATCATTAAAGTATTAATAAAATAATTTGAATCTACCAAACATTAATCATATCATCCTTAAATTGAAAATAATTAAAACATAAACTAAAACAACTACACACCATATTGGATAAACAAGAAAATCAAATTAATAATACAATATAATGAATAATATAATAATTTAAATATTAATAATGCATTATTAATAGTAATAGTAATGTATTAATACAAATATAGTAATATAATAGTAAATATATAACAAAAAAATCATAATATGATAATATTATTATATTATAAAAATATATAACAATAATAATATAATACTAACAATATATAATACCTAATCTAATCATTTATTAATATAATAATAATGTAATATAATGCAAACATGATATATTAATAAAATAATAATAATATAATAGTAAATGTATAAAATTAATTAAAGATATATAATAAAAACTAAATTAATAGTAATAATATAATATTATAAAAATAGTAATAAAAATATTATTAATAATATATCAACAAAATCATTTCTTGCATAGCCATCGATGATGATTAACTATGAAAAACATAGAAATTTGATTATAACGTTGTGACATGAAAATAGGAATGCATTTAGTTTAATTGTCAAAATGTATCTATAATAGGAATATAATATAATAAAAATATAATATAATATAATATAATAATAATATAATATACATAATATAATAATAATAAATATATAATAAAATTACTATAATATAACATAATAACATTAGTATAATAATAAAACAATAATTTAATAATTTAATTCTACAATTAATCATATTATTATACTAATGTTATTATGTTATATTATAGTAATTTTATTATATATTTATTATTATGATATTATGTATATTATATTACTATTATATTATATTATATTATATTTTTATTATATTATATTATATTATATTATTATTATATTATCTTATATTATATTTTTATTATATTATACTATATTATAGGTACATTTTGACAGTTAAATTAAATGCATTCCTATTTTCATGTCACAAGCCGTTATAACCAAATTTCTATGTTTTTCACATTAATCATCATCACGGTTCAACCGTATTCCCTCCCCTCTCGAGCAACATCATCGATTGATAAACTCAGCCCCCTATTTTCAAATAAAACACGCCTTCAACATAATTATGTATCAAACTCCTAAAAAAATTTAGAACTATTGCCATTCTTAAAATTAAAATAATTATGATGGAACTCCTGAAAAAATTTAGAACTATTGCCATTCTTAAAATTAAAATAATTATGATAGAACTCCTGAAGAAAATCTATTATAGACTAATATCGGTCTTTCTCATACATTCAAGTCTACGTGAATGCCTACCACTTTTATTATCCACAGTTATATCTTTGGTGTTAATTCATTTTCCAAATAAAAAATACGAACACTAACAAATGGACTTGTGAACGGAAAATGATTAAAAATATACTTATCTTTAGAATCGTCTCCTCTTCGTGCATTATTTTACAACCCTTAAAAATAAATTGATGTAGATCAATGCAAGACATGTGAATGGAGTTTCACAGGGATACTAACTAATTTACTATGTCAGACTATAACAAAATTGTAATGATATATATAAATAAAATTTAAAATCAGAATCTGATTTTGTCAAATAAAATTATGGTTGGGGTTGATTTTATGATGGACAGTTGAGAATGTGAAAAGAAAGATGGTTGACGATTGGAAAAGTCCTTCAATAAATCTAATATAAAATAAATAAAAATAATATTTCAAAAAATAAAATATTTTATAGAGGAAAAGCAAAAAATAAAAAATAAAAAAAAGCATAATTATTATATTTTACAAATTAAAAGAATAATTATTATATTTAAAATATATATATATATATATATATATATATATATATATATATATATATTTTACTACATGAATTTACCTTATCTAATTAATCATTGCATTTTATACAAAGAAATAGATATTACTTTTAATTTTCCACTAATATTCAAGTGTATAAATCATATTGTATAGGCAACAATGGTTGAGAATGTGTTGTGATCCAATAGTTTGATGAATTCAATGTTAAATAATCAAATAAATCAAATAAAAAAATAAAGAAAAGAATCAAATATTCTTTCTACATTTCCACTAGAAAATATGCTTCACAATCATATTATAAAGATTAAAAAAAAAACCACAAAAAATCAAATTATTATATTATATAAATAAAAACAATTATATTTTAGAAAACATATTTAAATATACCGATTTTAGTTATCAAAAAATCAAAGAAAGTAAATATTTAAATATTGTTTCTTAATTTCTACTAATATTCCAACTTTCTAAACTATACTAAACAAACAATCAAACAATTATTTAATATTGTTTTTCTTCTTACTTCAAAATCATTTCACAATTTACTACTAATATTCACACTTTGTAAATTATATTAAACAAACAAACGAACAATTATTTAAAATTGTTTTTCTTCTTACTTCAAAAACATTTCACAATTTACTATGCTTTATCCATACAAATTCTAAATTGAAAAAAAAAAACATTTTATTAATGTTTCTATCATCTATTATTTAAAAAAAATAAAAATATATCACATCATAATTTTTGAATTGCATGAATAATTAATGTATGGGAAAAATATTGTAACCACTCTAATAATAATTAAACAACATATATTATATATCCATTGATATACTTAAATATAACATAAGTAGGTGCACATTAAAGCACTTCTTCTTTAATGACGAGGATAGAAGGAAACACCATCTTCTTAGATAACATGATTAACCTCGGAGAACGTCATGATGTGAGGAATGGGGTCCAACACCTCCGGTTTAACTGCGACTTCGCAGCGAATACAGTTACATGTGTAGCCCTCCAGTTCTACGGACTGAGAATACCCTGTTGATGTCACTTCTAAAGGCGTGGGATCATATGGTGTACAATTACAATCTTTCCAATTTTGTCCAAGCGAAACCGCTAATGTCAATTCATATGGTTTTCCTCCTGTCAAATCCTACAATAAAACACGCAAAGAAAAGATAACGAAAAGGGTGAATAAGATGAAAGTTGTAGGTGAGCTCAGTTTATCCATTATAAAGAAAGAGAATAGAGTATGTTGCAGAGAAGAAATAAACATACCACAGTGGTATTCCAATAGTCACCGTTTTGGTTCATGTACAATCCTCTCTGAGAAAATTCAGAACTGTTTCCGAAAATCTTCAATTTTGCAACATATTCCAGTTTCTGATAAACTGAAATATCCACCGTCACTATTTCTCCCTGCAAACACAAACAAATACGATATTTACTTGTTAGATTCGGGCCAGAAATCCATAATTTAAAAGTAAAGAAACAGAAATCAAAATTTTATACAAACACAAACAAATTAACCCATCTTTTAGAAGTAGCTACTATTACGATAGAAAGGGAGGATAAATGAAAAATTTATGTATACCCAAGCAGAGACTGTAAGAATACTGAGCACCCCCACAAGCAGAAGCGTCGAGGCGAAGCTTTTCACAGAGGCAGCCATGACTTTTGCTGTGCTGAAAGCAATCAGAAAAGCGAAAGAGTGATGTGGGAAATTTGGAGGGGGCAATGGGGTTTATATAGAGGAGATATTGAGTTCGGCTAAGAACAACCTCGGCAATCAGGAAATGCGTGGTGATAAGGTAAGGTGTAGATTACCCCCCTTTCGATAGAAAAATCCGTCAAGAGTCCTCAATTAATGGGTCAGCAGGTTTTAATGGACAGAAATGCAGCAGGAAAGAGCCAAGGTGCAATTAAAAACACGTGGACTAATAATTCCATGTGACTGCAGCAAAACAATGTTACCGAATTTCTTTGTCATCATGCGATTTATATGTAAGTTGCTTTAAAGGAAGGAAAATAACATTTCCGTCATCTCAATCAAATACAAATAAATGCATATTAATTAAAGTGATAAATTTGATAATTAATGTTACTTTTGGAATAAATATAATAGATTAGGGTGTTTAATTTTAAGAATAATAATGTAGGATAGTTTTGACGTAGTATTAAAATGTTTTTTTTATTAAAAATTATAATAATTTATATATGTGTTTATTTTTGATTTTGCACAAAATAATATTTGCTTTTATATATAATTCGTAATTTTCAATCAATCATATGCTACAAAGATTGAATCTTGGAAACATAATCTTTATCTATCATAGTGTAGACTTTTTCATTTTAGTTTAGTCTTATCTAAAGTCCTTGTTGATTATTAAAGAATTGTTCATATTTGAAAATAATTTCCAGAGGTTCTTGGATCATTAGGGTTAAGTTCTCCTTGGCCACCCACTAGAATGGTTGGCCTTATGGAATTGGCCATGCTCACATATAGTAGGTAATATTTCTAATATCCTCGGATGTAAATTCTAATGAAAACTAACACTTTTTAGTACTACAATTGAAATTCTCATATGATGAATGCTTGATAATGAAAATGGTGCACATTGGATGCCTTTGAATACTACTACATAGCAATAAATCAAACAAAACATATACCAAGTATGCTCATGAAGTGAAACAAAATGGTAGGAGTCAATAAATTTTGAGTTTTAGAGTTCAAAGTTTAGGGGTCTTTTCCATGTCATGTGGGATCAATATTATGTTGCTAGATTGAAGTAAGTTAATGAACCATTAAATTTAGTGGTGAGAATGAATATATCAACATGGTATACATACTAAATATCAAATGTATGTGAATATGTGTAGGTATAAATGAAATACAATTGAATATATGAGAATGTGTGTTGGTGGAGATAAGTGTAGATCAAGGAATGAGGCCAAATTTTCTCAAGATTGTGTCATTTATCAATATATAATTATGTTACCAAATTCTCTTAAAATAGGCCCAAAGCTAAATGGGAATTAGCATCATGGGTATGTAAACATAACTATTAAATTTTTAACACTTTGTGATGCATGTGGATCCTATTATGAACATTTATCTTAAATTGAATGAATATTGTCATTTATGCATAAAAGTAAATACTTAGACAATAAACTAAATATATGCCCATAGAATGTAATGGACCTCAATAGATCTCATAATGTGTTCTTTGTCATTGGCATGCATCCTCTATGGAAACCTACAAAATAGAGAAAGGGTGAACAATTAATTTTATCTATCTCAAAAATAAAAAATAGGCGTAAATTGCAAACTTACTTAACTATGCAAGAAATTGAAACTAAATTAAGTGTTTCTAGGATGTTTTTAATATACAAGGAGTGATATGTATTCTTTTATCATGTGGTATATTAGATATTAATTTTGTGCCCTTCATCCATGCCCCATTTTGGCTTGCCAAAATGGGGACCCCTCTTTTTTTCTTTGCTTTTCCATTCTAAATCTCTTTTCAACCTATTAGAATTCTAGAGTTTTCCATCCTAACATGAAAGTAGAATGATCCTTGCTATTCTAAAAAAAATTTTCTTTCTCTTCCTCACATGTGTAGTAATTTATTAGGATTTCAAAGTTAGTCATCTTGGCATGGCTAAAATGAACCCTCCAACACCTTGATCCTTGAATGTTTTTTTAAGTTGATACATGACCCAGTTAGAATTTTAATGTTTTATTATTGTTTTTGAAAGGAAGTCAGGTGAGAAGAAACAACTTCCTACACTAATCTAAGTAGGGGACAGCTACAAAAAAAATATAACAACCCGTTATATAGTTACAATAATAGAAACACATAAACAAAAAGAAGATGGAATACAAAGAACACATAAAACAATGACACCATATATACGTGGAGAAAACCCTTTTGAGTAAAAAACCCCACCCTCCAAAAGCACAATACTATTATATTATCTGAAATAAGGATTATAATGTAGCCCCAAGCAAATAGCTCCTTCAACAAGTGTTTTGAAACAAACACCTATTATGGAGTGAATCTTGTAGTACTTCGTTACTTGCAAAAAGACTATGCATTCTATAATGCAAGGCATCGAATATATAGAGAGACATAAAACAAGAGAAGCGTCTAGAAGAGGATGGGCATCCAAATCCACATCCAATGCAATATCCTATGCCATACACATGCATTTGGACACTTGTATAGTATTCCCTTAAATCCCTTAAGACCGTCATAAGATTTTATTCTTCCTCAAGTTTTGGTGCCTAAATATTCTAATAATAGTTTATGAAATAAAATCCATCATAAATATGGGCCATAAAATCTATCATAAGATTCATCATATAATTTGTCATAGAATTCATCATAACTGACCAAAATATCTAATTCTCTTATAGCCTATCATAACCCAACCTCATCACCAACTCTCTCCATACACAAAGATGCCTTATGATGCATCATAAAATCTATCATAATTTGAATATTTCAAAGTGGGACGCCTATCTCCACTTGGGATGATGATGTGTCATCCAATCACCTCCAACAGGGATGCCACCTAGCCTGCAAGTACCAATTTATGACATGACAATATAGATAATTAAATAACAAAAATTAAAACAATAATACATTAAATTAAACATATTAGAAGTCTAAGGTTGAGAAACCTTAATCCCAACATTCTCCCACTTGTCAAAGACCAGCCAGGAGTCATATAGAATCATCTATTCAACACCCCAATTCCCATCGAATTAGAAGACCATCTGAATTTCTTTGTGCTCACTGGTTTGTTAGTGCATATGTAACATTCACCAAAGTGCCAACCTTTTCCAAGTTCACCTTTCCATCTTCTACCATACCATGAAAAAAATGATACTAAACATCAATGTTCTTTGTTCTAGCATGGAAGGTATGATTCTTTGCTAAGAAAATGACACTCTAATTGTCACAACAAAAAATAATATGTCCTACATATAAGAAAATATCAAAACACAATATATTAAGCCAATTGGATTCCTTACAGGCATAACTGACTACCATGTACTCTACTTCTATAATGGACAAATAAACTACAACTTACCATTTACTCATCCAGCTTATCGAGCCACCAAAAATCATAAACATAGAACAACCGGTGGATCTTCTACTCCCAATGTCACCTAACCAATTTGAGTCAAAATATCCAAAAATAGTCATAGAATTTTTATGTCTAATAGGATGACCATGAAAAATCAAGGCATATTGATAAGTACCCCACAAATATTTTAACACTCTCTTAACTACATCTCAATATATTTGTCCAATATTTTCCATAAAATGACTAAGGACTCCCACTGCTTGGGAAATGTCTAGTCTCGTACACACCATACTATAGATCAAAATACCAACAACACTCACATATTATACTCTAGTCATGTCTTCCATCTCAGTAAGATATTCTGAACAATCATTCATAGAAATCTTCATCCCCTTCATCATAGGAACAACTAATTTTCTATAATTTGTCATGTTGAATCACTCCAACATTGAGTTCACATACTTGCTATGGCTTAAACAAAGCTTTTTGTTAGCTCTATCTCTTTTGATCTCCATTCCTAGAATGTACCTAGCTACACCTAGGTCTTTCATCTCAAATTGTGCTAATAATTGAAACTTTAAATCTAAAATCATACTTTTACCATTCCCAATAAACAATGTATCATCTACGTATAAAATAATAGTGAGAATATAACCATTATCAAATTTATAATATACACGATGGTAAAATTTAGATCTATAAAATTCTGATGACAACATATAAATATCAAACTTTTGGTACAACATTCTAGGAGATAGTTTCAAACCATAAAGAGACTTCTTTAGTTTGCAAACCAATTTTTCTTTACCTTTTCCAACAAAATGCTCTAGCTATGACATGTAAATCTCTTCCTTCAAGGCACCATGAAGGAATGTTGTCTTCACATCCATCTATTCCACTTCTAAATCATATGTTGTTGCAAGTGATAACAGGAACTAGATAGATGTTTGCTTTGCAATAGGAGATAATATCTCACTATAATCAATTCCCTTCACCTATGAAAACCCCTTAGTGATCAACCATTCCTTATGCTTCTACACATTTCCATTAGAACCACACTTTTTCTTGAACACCCATTTACAACCAATAGGAAATGGTACCATATCCCACATCTTTTTTTTCTTTAATGAAGCCATCTCCGCATCCATGGATTTCATCTAGGAATCTACATCACTCATACCCATAGACTCTCTAACAGTCGTGGGCTCATAAAAGTTAGAAATCAAAGCAAAAATGCAATTGGAATCCAATAATGAATAACCAAACCTTTCTGGTTTCCGCCTAGCTCATGTAGACCTCCTTAGAGGTTGAGGTTGAGGTTCTTATTCTTATTCATATTTTATAGAGCTTCTTTATCTATCCTCATCATCAAATCCATTGGGCATGCATAGTTCATCTTTCTTTAGAGTAGGTAGAATTTGAACTACCTCCTTTTTTTCTCCTCTTTATTTGGCTACAACTCAATAGTGGAAGATTTCATCTCTCTAAAATTAACACATTTTTTGTAGAGAACCTTCTGAGATTTTAGATCTCAAAGCTTCTACCCTTTCACATCAACACCATACCCATTAAAGATACACTTAATAACCTTGTTCTCCAACTTTGACCTCTTCTAAATTGAAACATGAGCATAAGATCTGCAACTACATACTTTGAGATATCTCATCGAAGGCTTTTTACTAGACCACAAATCCATGGGTGTCTTTCCAACAAGCATTGATATAGGAGATCTATTGATCAAAACATACAGTAGCTATTGCTTCAACCCAAAAAAATTTCTCAAGGCTACCACCACTGAAGATTCTCCTAGCCCTCTCCATCAACATCTTGTTCATTCTCTCTGCAATTCCATTTTGTTGTGGAGTGTATGGATTTTTCTTATGTCTTTCAATTTAGTGCTCTTTATAGAACTTTTCAAACTTTGTGGAACAAAAATCACCACCATTGACTTCAATTAATCTTTCTCCTAGTCTAATTTTTTACCAAGGCCTTAAAATCCTTAAATTGACTAAAGAATTCAGCTTTACTTTTGAAAAAGTTATTGAATTTCCTTCTACTATAATAATCTATGAAATATTGAAAATATACAAATTTTGATAACGAAGGAACATTGAAGGGACCAAAAACATCTAAATTAGCATAATCCAAAACCTCATAAGACTTATGAGAACTAGAGTCAAAAGAAATAGGGTATTGTTTTCCATAAAAAAATGTTCAAAAAAATTGAACTTGAGATTAGAATCATCAAGGCCTTCAACAAGTCTATTATTCTTCAAGGTTTTAAGACCTTTCTCACCAATGTGATTAAGTCATTGGTGCCATAAAATTGTCTTCGCTATAGCAAGCTTCATTTCCATGGAACGGGCACCCTTGGGTACCCAAAATGCATGACCATTGGATGTAGCTACAAAAAAATTCTTCTCTACATGATTCAATGGTGAGGATCAAGAATACAAAGGTCTCATATTCGTTATGTTAGAAGAACTATTACACAAAACTATGAATACATCCAGCTTGTAAAAATTGCCAACATGAACACCCTTAGCCAAAACCATAGCTCCTCTCATTACATTCCATCCTCCACTAGAGAAAACAACTTGCTCTCTTGAATCATTTAGTTTACTAATAGAAACAAGTTTTGTGCCAAACTTGAGATATGCAAGATACCAACAATCCCCTTCACTCTTCCATCAAGAAATCTGATTTTGACTCTTCCACAATCAATGATCTTCAAGTGAGAGTCATCACCTAGGTACACCTTCCTACCATTGTACTCTTGATACTTCGAAAACCAACCTATAGGTCATGTGAAAGAATGCACTAGAATCTATCAACCACACATCTTTGAATCCATGGGTTGCCAAGGCTGCAACAAATACTTATACTTCATCTTGGCATGATTTGTCATATTCAAAATCAGATAAAGAATTACTTTTCTTCTTCTTCTCCTTATCAATGTCTTTTTGAAGATGATCGGTTTCACCAAAGTTCCAACATTTTTCCTTGAACTTCTTAGTAGGAGAATTAGATCTCCCTAAAGACTTTGTTTGTGATTGCTTGTCCTTCTATTTACCTTTCTACTTCAGTCTTCCATGAATAGCAAGGGCCACCTTGTCCATCTCAAAAGACTTTTTCCAAAAAAAATTAGATAACAATGAAGCAACCACCTCATCCATTTTGAAAGTATTTTTTTTGCTTCCAATAGCCATCACTAGGTGATCCCATTTGTTTGGAAATAAATACCTCTCTTGAATCCTTAAGGATAGATTGTATCCTTGACATCTCTTCAAGACCTTCTCTAGGTTATTAAGTGCACTTCATAATATGTTTCTCCATAGGATTGTGAAAACATCCATGTAGACTTGCATGGAGTCATGTGCAAAATATGAGAAAATACTTAGCATTACCATTTGGAAAGTGGTTGGATCATTACATAGTCCAAAGGGAAGAACAATAAGCATATGTTACCTAAAGGCATGTAAAGGTTGTTCTATCCTAGACCTCTAAAGCTATTATAATCTGGTTGTAACCATTGAATCCATCTAGAAAGGAGTACTTTTTCTTGCTAGGGAGTCCAACACTTGATCAATGAAACATAGTGGAAAGTGATCTTTTCTACTAGTTGTTGTTGGTGTTTTTTAAATACAAAATAGATATCACAAATAGCCTATGGAATTGTCGTCCTCTAATGGTTAGCTAATTGGAGGGATTGGCCAACGATCGAGTGAAAGCTACAAAGAGCTTTCCTCCTACACTTTGGGCTCTGTAAAACATGGGAGGGATTGGTCAACGATCGAGTGAAAGCTACAAAGAGCTTTCCTCCTACACTTTGGGCTCTGTAAAACATGGGAGGGTGATCCCACACAATGTATTTAAGATCCTTTTTTCTAATTAACCTTGTACATTGTAAATAATAGATAAGCTCAACATATAATTGCTTGATAATTCAATGAATGCAAAGATCTAGAAAATCCTTTACACATTAATCAATTCACAAGTAGGGGATCATGGCAAACATTAAATCAACATACATTTCAACAAGAGATTAAAGATTTGATGGTTCTATATGAGTTGTTTGTGAAAGATCATGAATATACAATTCAAATAGAGATCCTCAAGCAATGCCTTAACCTAGGGTATGGAGTCCAATTAGACACAAACCACAATGAACAACAACATATTAAAGGTTAGCATCACAAAGCTACTACAACACTGCATTACAATATCATACTCAAATATCCAAAGCCAAAACTTATTATCATATCCTTGCATTAAAATTTTACACAAACCTATGGTTCTATCAGAGTGGTTTAAACTAATTCCTTAAATCAGAACAAAGATAAAACCATACATTCATTGAAACATAATGAAGATCTATGAAAAGGTCTTTTACTAATCTCATTGATAATTCCTATAAAAAATGCACATGGAGAGAAATGGCTCAAGAAAATATGTCATTCTTATATTCAAATGCTAGCATTATCATAGAAAATTAAGTGTGCATAAAATGAAGACTCAAAATCCTAGATATAGACTTAAACTTTCTTCTATGTATCATTTATTACAAAATTTCTCATGAGATCAATCAACAAATTGTGTAATTGGCCTTTAATTCCCTTTTATAGAAGTGAGGGATAAAAAATCTTCAAGACAATGTACATGTGTCACATTTCCATTTGATAATTATAATTACATTTCAAAATATATGAATATTCGAAGGACAAAATCGTTATATTTACATTTCCAATCCTTTGTCCTTTTGAGATATTGTGCCACTCCTTTCTTCATTTATCTTTGAAGGCTATCTATGGGAACTGAGTTGGCATGTGAAGACAAAATTCTATATATGCAAAGTATAAAACCTTTATCTCCACTTTTTTTGAAGACTCTTTCACTTGCTGAGTGTACAAAAATCAAAATTAACCACCACCTTGTCTTAATACCAACTCACATGTTAGGAATGTTAACATACTTCCTCTTCCAAAGATCAAAATAATCATCATATGGCCATGTGTATGAAATAAATTCATCCAATTTGATCCTATATGCGCCATACTTGATAGCTAATTGCGTTGCTTCCTTACCAAAAACCTCTAGGAAACCACTTGCGAAAGATAGCTTATACATACTATCTTTCAACATGTCAATATCCATGCTTTCACAAATTAGTGTTTTTTGTGTGGAAATCAAACTATTCATTTGTTCTCTCCACTATTGGATTGGCTTGAAATTACTAGTATCATTCAAAATATCAGGTAGCAAACCAAAATCACATAATTCATATTTATGTACCAACTCCCCAATCTTCTTTTCCATTGGATCCACCATCCCCTAGTATTCTACAATTCCTTTCACAATTTTATGGTTTGGGGGAATGTGAGGTGGTTTATTGAAATCATGTGTTGATCCAATAAGTATATGCTTTAGTGTTTCCAATCTAGGGATCCATTTATCCATCAATGGTATGGCCAACTCTTTATCCTTGCCAAATCTCTTTATTGTGTCAAACATTGTTGAATAATTTAAATGAACACTAAGAATTTTCCTCTCAATCTTCTTATTCAAATGATCCAATACTATAATTATAATCTCTATGTTATTCATATACAATTTCCTATCAACATGTTGAATAAATTCATCATAAACACTAAGCTTCTCTATCAATTCATTCCTATTGGCCCTTTGGCTTGGTTGTGTTGTAGTTGATGTACTTGGATTGAGATATGCAATGGGCACATAGGGATTGTATATAACTAATTCTCTTGAAGTTGAACGGGAGGGTTTGGAAGGAGGTGGTGACTGAACTTGTGGAACAGGAAGAGAAGGAAAACAAATTATCTATGTTGCATTTCTATGTTGCTTTGATTGCAATTACTTCTTCAACAATGCAAATTCCAATTATAATTCTACAATTTTTTGCTCACCTTTATTATATGTAATCACTAGATCATTAAAATATTCCTTATTCTTTTTGTCACAATCGTGTAATGATTCCAAAGGACCTTAGTAAACTATGCCACATTCACAACCCTCCTTTAAATGAGTTGATGGCTTTGCAACCTTTGGTGTGCTTGCTGGTGTTTGGGGGTAGGGACCAAATGGCCAATGTATCTCACTGAGGGCTAAAAGTTGAATCATGCAAAGCCACTATTGACTCTTCTTCTATTACAAAAAAGGAGCATCATTCCTCCTTATAGTGTTAAAATCTATGACAAATTCCATATCCCATTTAGGCAAAATTAGTACTCCACTCTCTCTAACAAGTTTCCTACCTTTTATAGGTGTTATTTCCTTGTACTTCTCTTCCATTTGTGCTATAGTTTTATACTCAATATCCTTCCTTGGTAGGTTTGACTTTTTAACCATCTCAATATTGACACTTTCATCATACTCCTCTCTCTTGGCCCTCCAAAAAATCTCCTAGAAAGTAGTTTTTTTGAGAGAATTATCATCATCCATAAAGTCCTTGAATGTCATTTCTCTAATATCATTGTCATTGTTTATTCTAGTGAGATCTTCATTACTCAATTTGATCCTTTCAATTTATGGATTCACCTTCCTTGAGGATGAAGGCATACCTCACATCATCAACTTTATAGTAAATATAATTGCATCACCAGAGTCAATGGGATAATCGACTACTCTAGGTGATGCAACATTGCTTGATTGTGCAATTCTTCTTTTTGGAGATGACTCCCTTGGAGGCGAGTCAAGATCAATAACTTATGGAGAATTTGGTCTCATAGGTGGAGGAGAGGAAGCTCTATATTCCTCAGAATGAGTGGGAGTGGGAGAAAGTCGCTCCTTTCTTACAACACCTTTCTTCTTGAGAAAATAAATTGTATTGTGGATGGCTGATGTGATGGTTCTTCCTCTACCATGGGTGCTTTCCCTTTACCTTTCACCTCCCTTTCTTCCGTAAGCTTGTCAATCACTCGACCAAAATTATGTAATATTGTTTCCATCCTTACAAGAAAATGCTCAATATCAGCATATGTCCCCTTAAATTTGGGGTCTTTATCCTAATTTTCCTTGTCTGACTTGACATAGACTATCCATTTAATTTTTCTCTCTTCCTATAGTTCATGGCCAAAAATATTTCTGATTACATCTTTTGGAAAGTAGAAATTGTTCCAAAATTATCCTCCTCTAATCCTATCCTTTAACAATATCATATAACTTTTTGGATCATGGTTTCTATGTATGCAACACTTCATTCCAATAGGTTTAATTTTATCAACTATATTCTTGTAGCCATCTTTAATCATGACAAAATTAGAAAAAATAGTATAAGTGGGGAATAGAGTCCTCTTCTTCATCCCAACTAAATGGGTGTCCTCTACATTCCCCAATTTCCACATGACCTCTAGGAAACCAATCCTCAATGGAACATCCCTTGGAAATAAACTCTAAGAATTCTATAATCAGGATAGGGGATATTGTATCCCCTATTGCATTGAATGCCTTTCTCAGGCCTCCTCTCCTTAGATCTGAGAAAATCATGCAATTCCTTGGGAACCCTAGGTGGATTCATTAACAAAAATTCTCTCCTTTGAACTAAAAATATTAGAAAACACCACAAAATTGGAGTTTTGATCATCCATTTCTAGAAGATGAGTCTATGCTTGGATAGGGAAATCCTCACCATTCTCATCTAGTCTTTCTAACTTCATTTCCTCACCCAAATGTTTAGCTCCTTTTTACAAAAGCATGTGGAGTAGCAGTGAGTAGCACAAAAAACTAACACTAGTTTCACTAGCCTAAAGAGTTGTTAATCACTTGTGGATTTTATCTTACAAATAGGTTACAAATTCATAAAATCAGTTTATCTTCATGGGTGTTTAATATTGTATGCCATATACATAAAAGTAACTGGAATCCATGTAGGATGGTCCAACCCTAGAATATGACATAAAGAAAATAAATTCCTTTGAAAGAAAAATTCAAAATTCTCAATTTTTAATGACTCCTTATCAAAGTGATTGAGTTTAATCTTTACTCTGTTCTTCCCCCTCCCCATGAAATTTATTGATTGTGTGACCCGAAAGGTCAATTTAATTTCCTCAATATTTGGTTTTGAGTGTTTTAAGGTAAATTGGATCTTTGGTTGTATAATTCAACTTAAAAACCTCAATGAAACCTAATTTTTTAAGGTTGACCATCTCCACACCTGAATGTGTTCTGAAAACTCAAAAAATAGGGTCATAGTTAGTCGCTATGGCCTTTAGCAAGTGAATTTCAGGGAACACATTGGTAACAACCAATTTTCCTATATCAAGACTCCATGGATTTTTGATTGGAATATTTGGCCTTCTCTTCCCAAATGGATAGGTGAAGAGAGTCCACCAAGTTATTTGTAATATGGTGTCTTTGATAGCATATTTTATATCGACAATGTTATCTAGAACCCTAGGGCCTTTGGAAAAAGGATGACATATAATTTTATCAGGACTGGAAGGAGGCAATATTTCAATTATATCTTTGAACAATGGTCTTTTTAGACTTTGGGTCTACTCTAGAAGGTTGGACTCTTAGGGGTGCCATTGGATTAAGAATTGACAGAACCTAGGGTTTATAAACTGTAACTAGGGTTTAAGGCTGACACGAAGTATCAAAGAAATTCTAAAAAAATTAACAACAGGTTGACAAATTTCAAACCTCAATAGATTCCCTAATAGATGACTCAATTTACTGAACAAGAAATTACATAGAATTCACAATGAAATTTAGTGCAAGGAAGGTAAATTTAACTTAGTAGTTCATATATGCTGAGAAACCCTAATTGTGGAATTCTAGAGCTCAAAAATTTTCTACAATAGTTTGTGAATGCTTTAAAGCTTTTTAATGATTTTACATTGCTTGAAATCCTACATTTATGGTGAAAACAATTCAATTGGCTTCACAACATCATATCCACCATTATTGATCACTTGCACAAACCAAAATGACTCCATCTACCTGATGATCAATTTTAAATATCGATCATTGATCTCCCATCCCATTGAATTGATGAACAAATAATATAGAGTCACACATGCTTAAAACCTTAACTTATGTTGACTTCTACACTAAACCAATGAATTTAAGCCATTTGGAACACCTTCCCTATTTCCTAGTGGGCTCCATTATTCTCTATGATTCTCAATGATTTCCATGTGTCATTAGCCTACTAGCTTGCATGAAGTCACTAGGATTTGATCAATGGCTATGAGCTGGTAGGGAATGGTCCAAATTGAGTCTGTACCCCCAATATACTCATCTTTCAATTCACCAAGTCTTTAACCCATGTTCTTAGAAATTTAAAATGAAGGATGATTGAGATTAAAATATATCACTCATGATTTAACCATGTGCACCATAAAAAAATTTAGTTGCTCACCCTTTAATCCTCTATAGCCACAATAAATGATTTTAACGAAATATTTCCAGCATTGCAATAGTTTTTTGATGCTACAAATCATGTAGTCATTCACTACCCTTGCAAGGAATCTGACTTCACTTGTGGGTCCCTTGTGGGATGATAGGGAATGACTCAAATTTATCATCATGTTGTACTAGGACCGTTGGATCTTTAATCATTTAAGCATTGATTCCTTTGAAACATGTAGGACCCACCTTTAGATTGTGCCACACAACACACGCCCACCCCTCATAGGGCCTTTTAATGCAATATTTTAATGGTGTGGTCTAGCAGAGAGCCAATAAAATAAGGGCTATGGCACTTATTGACCACGACTTAAAGGGTTTTAATAAGAAAGTGTGGTAAGTGACAAATTAAAAGAGGACATTACCTAATTCAATGGAAGACATAAGACTTATGTAATTGTATGGAAATATTTCAACCTTACCCAAAATTATAGATAAATGCATGAATAATTTGACCAACTAGGACTTAGGACCTATGGCTTAATATTTTTAAAGTGCACATGACCACATATTCCACTAGGAAGGAAGGGGCCACTCAATCAATTTTGTTTAATGGCATATGTCATGACTTAAACAACTAGGAAAAAGTGAAATAAGGTTAATGAAAAAATAAAATAATGTTAGATAATTTTTGCAAGTAAGTGTTTTAAGAGGTTTTTAATCCTAAGATTGAACCCTAGAAATAGGAGAAACAAAACCCTACACTCAAAAAGACCAAACTTTTGTAATGCAAACCTAGAACGAACAAAATTTTCAAATTCCCACCAGTGGCTCTAGTTGGGGATGTCTGGTCAACATGAATATAGCAAGATACCAAAATCCTAGGTAGAGAAGACCAATACAAAAAACCCAAAACTAGGGAATTACCTATACAAGGTAACCAGACCAAACCAAAACAAGAAGCACACCAAACCTATATTCATAGTATGCATAAGAGTATATTGTACATGGAAAAGAACATACCTCAAGAGAATTATGCCTTCAAGAACTTCCCATGTACTGTAAGTTCAAGAAGTTCACCTGTTAGACTTTGGAGGAAATAGGAATCTTCACCATGAGTGTTGCTGACTACGTAGGGGCCCAACCATAGAGGAGACTTCCCATTGATTTCCCTTATCCTTAGACCTGGAATTCCATATTAGTACCATGCTCCCAACCTCAAACTTCCTTGTAGAAGCCCTTTTGGAATGCAAATTCTTAACATGTAACTACATTTTTGCATTTTTCTTTTAAGCTTCTCACCTTATCTCATTCGATTCCATTAAAGTATCCATCATGCATTGAATATCATCACACATGTCTTCATCATACTCCCAGATAAAATTATACATTTTCATCAAATTATTCTATGGAAATCTTGCAGCTATACCATAAACCAAATCAAATGGAGACTATCTTGTTTCCTTTTAAACTATCACCCTATCTACCTGCAATGCCAACTTCAATTTTCATTCCTAAGCTAGTTTGTTCTTTTCTATTATTCTCTTAATAATCTTCATGAATCTTTTTTTTCTTGACTTATCTTGGTCATTGCCTTGTGGATGGTATGGAGAATAATAAGATTCTTGAATACCATATGTATCACATAAGCTAGTGAAATCATCAAAGCTCAAACACATTGCATTATGTGAAAAAATATTTTTTTGAACCCCAAATCTAGTCAATATGTTGTCCAACAGGAAATCAATAACCACCTTGTTTCTATTATAGTAGGAATTTCTTCCACCAATTTTTTTTTTTTTTTTATGGAAACTAAAATCTAGGAGTGTCCTCCAGTGGATCTCTCTGAAATTTCCCCTATAAACTCAATCTCCCATTGTTGAAAGGGTGCTTGGATTGAAAAAGGTCTTAATGGAAAGTTTTCTAAAAACTTATGTTTTACAAAGAATCTTTGGCATGCATCACATTCCTTGACCATTTTGTGGGAAACCTTAAACACTTTAGGTCACCCGAAACCACCTCTCCAAACTTTGTGAGCAGTCATCTTTGCCATGTAATGCCCCCCGCACAATCCATTATTCATCTCATTCAAAAGTTCCAAGGATTTTGCACTATGAACACACTTCAACAAAACCCCATCCAGACTCCTCCAACATAGTTCATTATCAACAATGACATACTTAATTGCATGCAACTTTTGATTTATCTTTTCATTATCTTTTAATCCTTCAAGGCACTACATTATTTGTAGGTATTGGATAATATGCTAGTACCAATCACAGGTCTACATATCACAAATTGGTCACACACCTATATATTCCACTTGATTAATCTGATTAGCCTCTAGATTTTTCTCAACCATCAATTTGGCTAAACCTCGGCCTCTAACTAGCTTAGTAATATGAAGATCAATTTTAAACTCTTGAATTATGTTTATCCATCTACATATTCTACATGTGAAATCTTGTTGGGTAAATATGTCTTTGAAAATAACACTAGGAACATAAGTAATGATTGTAGCTCCCACAAGATAAGTCCTAAATTTTTTCACTTCTTTAACCAATGCATATGCTTGCTTCTCTATCATGTCATACTTCAACTATGTAGCTTGCAATAATTTGCTAAATAATGCAATTGGTTGTTTAAAACCCTCCTCATTTTTATGTAATAACAATGAAACAATTATATGGAAAGATGCAAAAGAGAAAATCTGAAGTGGTTTGGAAAAGTTAGGAGTCCTAAGAACTAGGGCCTCTTTATTTGCTTGCTTAATAATTTTGAAAGCTTTACTAGGCTCTTCACTCCAAACCAATTTCTCACCCTTCTTCAAAATTTGATATATGACAAGTGATCTCTATAATGTTAGTGAAGAAATGTCTCAAGAAGTTTATATGTCCAATGAATGACTAAATTTCTTTGACATTATTTGGTTGTGGGAATTTTAATATTGCATCTACATATTCAGGGTCAATTCTCACTTGTTTAGACACTATGTGTCCCAACAATTTTCCTGTGGTAACCCAAAAGGTACAATTCTTATGGTTGAGTGATATCCCATATTCCAAAGCCCTGATAAAAATATTCTCCAGGTGCATGCACTAGTCTTCCTCTTTCTTGGAGTAAGTAGTTATATCATCTTGATAAAATGCTAATAAAATGTCTATAAAATCAAAAATGGTTACATCCATTGTTCTCTGAAAAGTGACACCAAATTTTTTCTGGACAAATAGTATTCTCACATACAATAAGGTGCACCAAGCAGATGTAAATGCAGCCTTATACTACTCAGACTCCCTAACTTTTACTTGGTTCTATCTTGAAAAACCATCCATCATCAACAAAAGCTCACAACTAGTTACCTTTTGTAACATGGCTTCCATTTTTGGTAATGGATAGTTATCCTTCAATGATGACACATTGAGGTTTTTTAAATCAACACACAATCTAATGTCACCATTCTTTTTCCTCACTGGCACAATATTGGACACCCAAGATGAGTGTCTGATTGGCTTGATGATGCCTGCATCTCACAACTTCATCAATGCTTCTTGTATTTTAGGAGACAAGGTAGGATTGATACGCCTTTATTTTTTCCTAAAGGGATTTGAATTTTATTTAAGAGGAATTTCATGCTAAAACAAATCCTCTAGGTAGGCCTTTAGGTCATGCTATGACCAAGAAAAAAAATAACTATATTTTCTAAGTAAAGAAATCAACATTGCTTTAATTTGGGGCTTCATGTGTTTTCCCACGTACAATTTCTTGGGAGAAATTTCAGTACCTAGGTTCAAATCTTCTACATACTCTAGGTGTGTGGATGATTGTTTGGTATTGATTTTGTTAGGGCCATAAAAAACCCTTTCTAAGGCCACAAGACCCTTAGGGATCTTATTATTCTTAAGCTAAATGATTTTATTACTAAATATTCTCTCATTTGCATTCATACTAGTCCACACATGTAAAAAAAATTAGTATGCCTTCATCATCATTGAAGATTTCAAGTTTTGTATGTTATCAAGGATTCATGGCCTAGTTTTCATTTCCACCATGGAAATGCCTTCAAACGTGATGTCATCTGGCCTAAGTGTAGTATTGCACAATAAATTAGCCACTTGATTTTTTCCTCTCTCCTACCAATCAATACCGAAGGTATCAAATTGTTCAATGGGAACCCAATCAACATTTCTATACTGCTTTATCCCTTTGTTTTTTGATGCAAAATTTTCTCTAACTTGGGATATAGCTAGTTGAGAATCACCAATTACTTTCATTTTTTTATCCCATGTTTTTAAGCTAACCTTAGCCCTAGTAGCAGTGCTATCAAGGAAATCAAGTATGTCAAATTGCATACTACCACCCATGGAGGAACTCCATTTCCTTGATAGCAACGTCCCATAGCTGGGTGGAATTTCCACTCGGGTGACCCCATAATGCCAGTTTATAATTTTTGGGGGATTATGATTTTTGTTGAAATCGCATATTTTTGGAAAATATAATGATTTAAGCCTTAAAATTTGCATTTTAAGGATTCCAATTGAAGAGGGTTTGATCAAGCCACCTTAGATCAAACCTCCTTTGATAGAACCCAGCTAATATTAAACCATACCTATAATAGAGTCTCCTTTACACCTATCAAAATGTTGATAAAAAACAACTTTTGATTTACCTTTTAGGGGATTAAATGAATTCATTTAAAATTTAATTTTTGTATGTAGTCCTTATTATAAGCTTCCCAAAGAGTAAAATTTTAAATAAATTTAATTTAGTTATTATATTTATTTTTTATTTCTTGTGAATGTAGGTTTTCTCTAAAACTTAAGCTCCCTATTTTGCACATGTGGAAAAATAGTAGATTATCAAAAACAAAATTTGAAAAATATCAGTGCATTAGATATTGAAATCCTTGATACAACAAAAAAAAAGTTGAATTTTGATACATACAAAAAAAGTTGTGTTATATAGTCCACCTATTTCTTATGTCTGAATTGTAATTAGTTTGACTTTGAAACTTGATTAAGCAAAAAATATTCAATAAAGCATTATAAACCAATTGGAAGCACTAGATATTATAGTTAGAAATCTAAATTCAAAAAAATGAAAATTTTATCCTTAATGGAAAAAATTTATGCATTATATGGTGAGTGTCCCTCCTTAAAAATGGTGTTTATTGAAAAAAATAGTTTTCAAAGGAGATGGAAAAAGAACTGCAATATGATTCCAAAAAAATTGAAAAATATATATTTAGAATGTACATACAAAATTTCACAAATCACTAGTTTTCATCATCTTCAAATTCCTCATGGTTTAGCCGCTATGGGTGTCTGAAAGTGAAGATTTAGTTAGAAAAATTAGTTCAGTGTCTAGTTTTGCCAAAAATTATAAACTAGTATTGTGGGGGTCACTATAATGCTCATAGTAAACTCCTTGCTTGGGAATGCAAAAATTTTGTAAGGAATTTTTTTAATAACCACAATCATGGGTACCTCTTAAGAAGCTCTTGAATCTATCATATATTTCTTTCACAAGTTTCCATCAATGATTAGAGTTACAAAAAATGGATCTACCTAGCTAGTAAAAGCAGTAATTGTAGTACCTAGGTAGATCTAGCGGATCTCACTAACTACTCCCTCCATACTTTCCTCTTTTGTTTCATTTCTACTCATTTTGGGCGGAGTAGGAACCATCTTGTCATTATAGGCTGTAGTTGCACCATTGATGAGGGGAACTACCTTTTTCTTATGTTCTGCAATCCACATCATTTCAAACAAAGGGACTGTAACCTTGACCTACGAAAGGAGTTGAAACATATAAACATAAGTGTATTTAAGTAAATCATATGTCACTATATACTTCTCTTAGTAACCTTATCCTTCTGCTTTTCACACTTTCCTTCAACTTTATTCTTATCCCCTTTCTTTCGTTGCTCAATGTTCTACTTTGGGAACCTTACTTTTGTAGCAGGTGATACAATCTCTCCATCAACCTTTGTGGTTTTAGTTTTCTTAACTCAAGTTTTACCCCCTTTATTTTATTTGGTTTTAGCTTCATCCACTTTGCTTTTAGATTTTAGTTGCTTATTATTTTCATTTTTCTACTTGATGAATATTTTTCTTGGATTTCCTTGATCTCTATTCACAATCATGTTTCTTAAATGGTAATTGTTTCTTGATTGTGCAACCAAAGCAATTGTCAACCTCTAGATCTCTTCTTTTGAAGGTCGTATTAACTCACATCTATTTCCTCTATTTCCAAAGTATACAAATTATGATTACTTCAATTGTCTTCATCTAAAAGAAGTTGTTGATGATATACATAAGATCTTTGCCTTTGATTATGAGCATCAACTTCATGAGTTTCTTCCTTGGAAGAACACCCACCATCAACCAAATCAGATCTGATCATACTTACATTTATCTCCATGCCAATGTCATGAGAAGGATCATAAATACTAGATGCATTTTGTTCACCCTCCACCAATAGTGCAATTGCACATTGGTGATGAGAATGAGGCAATTGATAAATTGCACACCAAGGAGTCTCATAAGTGAGATGGGTAGATTTTTTTTTTGTAGAAGATCAGGTGGAACCCGCCCTTGTGTTTTTTTTTGATTGGTGTGAATTAGATTCCCATTTTTCCAGTTAGTATTATAGGGGTTATCTTGGAGTCTTTAAGGCCTCTCATTTTTTTGGAAATGTTTTTTCTCATTTCTTACAACATTGTATTTTATATTGTTTAAGGTACTCATTACTTTTTCCATGTACCATCAAAATTATAATTAGAAACCTTTTCCTATTTATTCCTAGGGTTCTCTAGAATCTTAACATTATCTCTTCTTCCCACCTTTCCCAAAGCTCTTCTGTTACATTTTATGTGTAGTGCAATTTTGAAAGGATCCCTCAAACTTTGAGGATCTTTATCTTTTAGGTGATAACTCGTTTTATATTCAAATGCATTGCAATAAGTGACTAGACATACTTGATCATTTAATCTCCAATTTGGTGGGACTCTATTCGTAGAATTTTTAAACTGATGTTAAAATAAGACACCATTTCATTATGTCCTTTAGTCATATTGTAAAACTCATTGAGGATAAACCTAGGGTCAGTTTTGTGCCCATATTGTTCTCTAAAAACCCTCTTAAACTCCTCTCATGATCTAATGTTGGCCTTTGATAGGCCTCTGTACCAATCCCTTACATCTTCAATCAATGACTAGATAAACAATTTCATCACCACATCCTCATGCTATACCTCATAATCGTCAAGTAGATTGAGGAAATTCCTTAAATGATCCTCACCAAATAATACACTGTTCCCACTTAAATTTCTCAACAAAACCCTAATATCATTGTCAATGGTATTTGGGTAACTAGGTATCCAATCAAAACATAACTGTCTATACCTTTCCAACTACAAAGGTCTCTTATGAAATTTTTTTTCTCTATTCTCAATGGGCCTATTTTCTCGATGTCCTCCTACTTTTTGGTTCACATTCCTATCACAATATTGGTTATAGGTGTGCTCATTTTTATTTTTGTTTAAAGTATTGGATGTGTGGATGTAATAATCAACATGATATGAAGGATTGATATACATTGTAGGTGTAGGATTTGGTGAGGAATGAGGAGGGTCTTGTGAACTAGATGTCATGGAATCTCCAAGAAGGCATGAAAATTTCAAGAAGTTGATCTTCTTCTACATTTCAGCATTAGCTACCATAATTTTCATTTTTTCCTTCCTTAATTCCTAATTTTCCTTTCTTAATTTGGACTCCATAGTTTCTAACTGATACAGCACATGAGGCTTTTGAGATGAGGCATTTTCATTGATAACCAATTTTTTCATAGGCTAGTTTCCTTTATCAATTGGTTGGTTTGAGACATTTCATGCAGGATGTGGAGCAATAGTGCTTGTAACTGTGGAACTAGCCCAAGTAGTGGTATTGGTATTCTTAATGGGATCATGTTGATTCTTTTTGTCAAATATTTGAGAGAAAACAGGGGCTATGGTGGTAGTAGGAATTGGTTCAGGATCCTTTGGGTTCATTAATTTCATGTGCTCTACTCTCTTCTTCAACCAATCCCTCTCAACCATAGCATTTTTTATCTTCTCCTCCTCCTTTTCTTTCTTCTCCCTTATCTCATCCTGTATCTTAGCCTCCTTTTTGAGAGAATTGATTTCATCAAATACATCATCATGATCTAGGAGGGCAATCTTAAAATCTAAGGTTTCTGCCAAATCTATAAAGTCTTGAGCATTGTCAAAGGACTTAGTTAGTAGATCAAGTGGCAAAGGAGAATAGCCATTTGAAGTGGGATGGAGAAGACTGACATTAATAGAATTAGTTGAAGCAATGTTATGATGAATAATTCCACTCATACTTCTTCCTTGTCTAGGCCTAGACTAGTGGATACTTACAACAAATTTAATTTTGATATTTTCTTCTTTTTTTTTTTTAAAAGAAGGGGTAAAATTTTTATTCAATAAAAACTGAAGTACAAGGCAAAGGCCAAAGGCCCACCAGACCAAGACCACCACAAAAGCAACCACCAACAACATTACATATTCCTGTCTTCCACTAATAACCTCTCCAGGGTCCCAAGATGATCAGAAGGTAACTCCTCCCTTCCACTAATATCCCAGCCATCCACATTCTTAGAGGCCCATTTAGGCAGACAATCTGCCACTTGGTTCGATTCTCTAGGGATATGACAAAAGGAGGAAAAATCCATGGAACTGCAAAGACTCAGAATTTGTCTAACTATAGAGGCTAATTGCCAACTAACATCATCCAAACTCTAGTTGTTCAGCATATCCACAACAATTTGAGAATCAAACTCACAAATGATCCTCTTCTAGCCTAAAGAGCAACTACGCTCAACTGCAATCTTAATAGCAAGGGCCTCCATCAAATTATTAGAGTGCTGACCTTTGTAAATAGAGAAGAAAAACACCGCACCACCATCATTACTTCTACCAATACCCCCAACACCAGCATGACTAGGGTTCCCCCGAGAAGAGCCATCAGTATTAATCTTTAGGACCCCCACCGAGGGAGGAATCCACCTCCCATCTTGAAAAACCCATTTCTTAACATAACAAGGTCTTCTTCCGGAAATGCTGCCCCTTCCACTATCCCCTAGGTTCAAATTCTGCAAAATAGCAAGATCAGTAGGATTAGTATTTTCTGACATATCACACTTAGTAGAAATAGTCTCCTAAAGCCTGGTAATTATCTTCTTCCATAGTTGAAAACTTCCCAATTTGGAGCCACAGAAGACTCTACGGTTCCTCTCTAGCCAAAGGTTCCAGAGAATGAAAATATGCCCAATAGACCAGGCCACCTGTAGGAAAGAAGTCTTCATTAGAGGGCTGCCCAAACTCTCCCAAAATTCAATTAGGGAGGTAGCATGAATACAACCATGATGCCATGCCTCCCACCATCTATGCCATATCTCTCTAGAGAAAGGGTAGAGAAAGAACAAGTGGGAGGTACATTCCTCACTGTGTGAACAAAGGAAGCAAATAGAAGGTCCCTGAAAACCTCACTTGCGAAGATTTTCCCAAGTGAGGCACTTCTTTTGAGCAACCAACCATAAGAAAAAATTGCATTTGGGCCAAGAAAAGTTGTCCCATACCTTCTTCCACCAATGCACTTCAGCCGAACCATGTAAGTGTGTGTCAAGCATAGCATAGCCTTGAGCCATTGTAAATTTACCTTTTGGATTAGGACTCCAAGCCAAAGTGTCCTTCTCGTTAAGGGGGCTGCAGAGCCTGCTCTCCAAAAATTTAGTAAGAACACCTTGATCCTCATCAATGCCACCCATGGGCCACTCCTGTGGGTCCTTCTAGCAAGCCACCACTACCTGACCAATACGCTTGACAGTTTTAAAATGCTCCACCCTGATCCAACCAGCATCAGAAAAAATATGGCAAAGAAGCTGCAGCCGAGGGAGGCTAGAAAGAATGGGAGGGTGGCCATCACAAGAGTCCTGCCAAAATAGAGCTTCAGAGCCTCTATTATAGATCCAGAAGAGACCCTCCTTAATCAGCTGAGCACACTTCTTGAGGGTATCCCAAATGCAAGAACCTTTACCCAACAAAGCAAGTCGTGGCACATCCAAGCTATCAGCACCAGGAAAATACTTGTGGGCAAGAATCTTAGGCCAATCCTGATCCTGATTGTTGCATCATCTCCAGTACAGCCTTGCCACTAAGGCCATGATAGCAAGAGCCATAGACCTAATACCCTGGCCCCCAACATGCTTTGGCCTACAGACAAACTCCCACTTGACTAGACTCCACTTCAAGGAAAGAAGGTTACCTAACCAAAGAAATTGCTAAGACAGAGCATCAAATTCCTGCACAAAGGTGGAAGGGGGAACCTGCACACAACACCTATAAATGGGGAGAGACTACACCACTGTCTTTAGAAGAACCACTCTCCCAGCAGACGATAACCATCTGTAAGTCCAATGACTAACCTTACTCTAGAATTTATCCAAAATCCCCTGCCAGTAAGCTCTACGGTGAGATCCCAAAACCAAAGGGACCCCAAGGTACAACAACGGAAGAGAACCGATCTGAAATCTAAGGATCCTGGCAATCCTTCCCTGGATAAGCTGAGGAGTATTAAAGAAATAAATGGAGGATTTTTCATCATTAATACACTGACCTGAAGCCTTCAAATAGATGTCTAAGGCTCTCTTGAAGTTCACTACTTCACTAATTTTAGCCAAGCCCATCAACCCAGTATCATCCACAAACTAAAGATGAGAGTAGGAAGGAAGATAATTGTTCCAACTCCAACCTTGGATAAGACCCTGCCTCAATTGAGATTTAATAAATCTACCAAGACCCTCCACCATTATAATGAATAAATAGGGAGATAAAGGGTCCCCTTTCCAAAGTCCCCAAGAAGCACTAAACAAATCCGAAGGTGCCCCATTAATGAGAACTGAGAAGGAGGATGAGGTCACACAACTAAGAACCTAATTCACCCACTCCTCCCAGAAGCCAAAAGCCAAGATAATTTTCTATAAGAACTCCCAACTCACTCAATCGTAAGCTTTAGCCATATCCAGCTTAATGAACATAGCCCTCTCCTTAGAGCTAGTCATAGAATGGATAGCTTCCATAGCTATCACAACACCATCCAAAATTTGTCTTCCTTCAAAAAAACCACCCTGCTTAGCAGAGATAAGAGTACTAAGGAGTGGTTTGAGCCTCTCAATAATCAACTTGGTGATGATCTTGTAAACAACATTACATAACACAATAGCCATGAAGTGAGCTAGCTGATTAGCCCCCTCCTTAGGAATAAGAGCCAAGAAAGTAGAATTCATGGACTTGAGCATCTGTTTGTTCCTATGTGATTCTTGAACCACCTCGAGGAGATCAAACTTAATTATTTCCTAGAATTCCTGAAAGAACTCAATCGAAAACCCATCCGGGCTAGGAGCCTTACCTTTTTTCATATTAAACACCAATTTCTCCAATTAAGGTAACAATATAGGACATAAGAGCACTCCATTCATCTCAACAGAGACTAGGTGGGGAATACAATCCAAAATGGCTCTCTCCTCAGCCCCTGCAGCAAGATCCTCCCTAGAAAAAAGGTTAGAAAAATTAATTGACCCCTTCCCTGGAAATATTAGAACTGGAATAGAGATGGGCCCCTTCAGGTGAATTAAGGGACGAGATAGAATTCCCTTGCCTCTGAGCCTTAACCAAATTATGAAATAATGCAGTGTTCCTATCCCCCTCCTGAAGCCACTCAACACGAGATTTTTGCTTCCAGAAGATCTCCTCACGAAGCTCCCACTCTTCTAAGCCCTTAAGAGCCAAGGACTCAACTTTACTAAGAACAGAGGTCAACCCTTGGTCACGAATTTGATGAGTGATGTTATCCAGCTTGGACTGAGCACCCATCTTTTGAGCATGTAGGTTCCCAAAGCATTGTTTATTCCAGATCTTGAGCCTATACTTGACATGTTAAAGCCTCTTACTAAAAGTAAACATGGTTGTCCCATGTGCAAGTAGCCCCTCATTCCACCAATCCAACATAAGATCATGCAGAAACTGATCTCTTAACCACATCAACTGAAATTTGAAAGAAGGATTCTCAGTGGCTCCATAAGCGGTGACAGAGAGCTTAATAGGCCAGTGGTCAGAGCCCCTCCAATCAAGAATTTCAGAACTAGTGATCAACCTATTGTTCATCCAATAGTAGGAGACCAAAAATCTACCAAGTCTTTCAGAGATAGAATCAACACCACATCTCCTATTATTCCACGTAAATACACCATTGGTGGGCTTCACATCAATAAGATTCAAGGAACCAATCATATCCCCAAGAAGATTTGCAGAAGGGTCACGCCTGGCTAACCCACCTTCTTTTTCATCCAAGCAAGTAATAGCATTAAAATCACTAGCCATAATCCATGGGAGAAACGGGTCTAGGGCCCAGATGAATCTGATGTGAGCCCAGAGATTTGACTTACCTGAAAGATCAGTAGGAGCATAAATATTGGATAAAAGACACCTCTCTCCAGTCTCTAAACTAGAGGCAACCAGAGAGATGGAAGATCGACTAGAAACCCACCATAAGGGGAAAACTTTCCTCAGGTTCCAGAAGCAAGCCACCCCCCCCAGAACTGTTTAAAGCCCCCACCCCCTGCTAGTTGCCCTGGGGCTAGATCCATGAAGCACAATTAGCCAAACCATCCACTATAAGCTTGGTCTCCTGAATAAAGACCACATCAGGAGACTAAGAATCAATTAGTCTACGAACAACCTTTTGTCTAGGGATGTTGTTCAACCCCCTTACATTCCAAGATAAGCCAATCATTTATGGGGGTGGGAGAAGTGAGAATCAATGGGTTTCACAGACCCATACTCAACCAAAGTATCATCCATAATATTGACCTTCTCTTGATCAGTCTTCCTTCCACTCCTTGACAGTTTATCAAGAGGCACCTTTATAAAAGATTTCTAGTGTAAACCTAAACCAGGAGGAGCTTTGTTACCCTTCACAAAATCTGAAGCCCCCTTAGGAGCAGGGGGATCTAGAGCCACCACATCAAAACCCTTTAGAGCCTAAGACCCCTCGAGAACCCTGACATCCAAAACCTGAGAAGACAAATCTGTAGCCACCTGTTCAACCTAATGAACCCCTAAAGATAAAATATGACCTTCTTTTTTTGCATCCTCATCCTGAACTTCATGCAAAACCTTAAGCTCAGAAGAGAGCTCAATTGGAACACCTTCCTCTTGGACCAAATCCTCAAGAACATCAAACCTGTTAAAAGTGCCATCATTCTGTCTATCCAACCAGGTTATTTTCTTGCCCTTGCCTTTGTTACAGGAACTAACCGGAATAAAACCCTCATTATCTACAAGTTCCTTTGACAAAGCAACCTTCCCCTTGTCCCCCTTAGGAGGTCCAAAGGTAGCCAAGGGGGAGGATTTATTTCTAGGACATTTGCGGTGTAAATGACCATATTCATCACAAATTCTACATCTAAAAGGTAGGGTCTCATAATCTAGCTGTTGGATCCAAGAAGAAAATACCAAGCAAATTTCCATAGAATCTGGTAACGGATTATTTAAATCAACTTCTTGAAAAATATGAGCAAAAGAAATTACCTTAAAATCTTGAGTTTGTGTAGCCGATCACACCGGTTTTCCAAGAAGCAATGAGATTGAGTGAAGAATATCTTCCCTCCAGAATTCCAAAGGAAGCCTTGGTAAATGAACCCACATCAGAACCCGCGAGGGGATCTCTTCAGCTGAGTTGAAGCCCATGTGCCAAGGCTTGATGAAGAGCCCCACTTGGTTGAAGAAATATAGGCCTCCTTCAAAAGCCCTATTCATATTTGACATACTTGAAAAAATAACCAGAAAATAGTTATTAGCTACCAATATAATCTCCATATCACCTTCTGGGTTCCAAACCCAACGTGCCCAAGAATCCTACACAGGTAGAGAAAGACGGAGGCCCAAAAATTTGCAGATAAGGGCATGGGTAGACCAATATTCAACATCCTCTAAAACTTGCTTAGGTTGAATAACCAAAATAGGTCGGTCCTCGGATCTCTCCAAACATCCGTTTAATTTTTTGATTCGAAAAAACCCTTTTAAAGAGGAGACCCCATCCCCAGATTGTGATTTACCCATCTATTCCTTAAAACTAGCATGCAATGAAGAAGATGGCTCTACACTCTCCAAATCCTCAGAGGGAACTTGTGAAGAATCTAGACCACGATTCTCCATGGCCCAATGAACGAAAGCATCAACAAAGACAAGATGAGATGGGGCAGGCAACCCGTAGTCTCAAACTGCCGCATGCCTCCCACTGAGGACACAACACGCACCAAAAACTAGTCAAAAAGATGCCCACCCATAGGCCAGAAAGGATCAGACACCCTTGCCCGACCAAAGAAAAAAACCCCTGCACCAAATGAGACCCCCCCCCACCAGCAACAGACAGCTCGAAGTCCGAGCACAGGCGCTAGAAGAAGAACAGGCTAGGGCACGTGGGCCCTAGCTCACACCAGTCCTTTGCACAACACCATATATGAGTATATCTTATAATATTGAATTAATTAAAAAATTTCACATAATTGGTGTCTTGATAATGGTCATTTTTTATATATCTTCTTCATCCTCATAGATTATTCCTATTTTTTTTTTTGGCTTCATGACTATTATAAGTGCTGGTAGAAAAATGAGTTGATTCAATAATAGGATGTGGAGTACATTACTTGTATTTTCATACTCCTAATTGGGTATGTGAAGGATCATGAAGGGCCAAAAAGTGGCAATATGTAAGTGATATGATGACCCATGTGGTTGATGACTTTTGTTTTACCCAAAATTGATGAAACGAAAAGGGTTTTTAAAGGATATTTTCAGCTTTCCACTAATATGAATTATGCTTTACTTTGAATTTAATAAATAATTATTATTCATTTTCTATTTGAATTACAATTAAAGTTCTGATTGATACGCAAATTGAAAAACATCTATAGCTTTCAAATGGTATCAAATTTTTTTGAATCTAAAACATGTGTCACATTCTATGATTCGCATACTATAGGATTTAAAAAAATAATAATTTCATGAATTTTTGACCAAGTTAAGGTGGTCAGATATACGCGTTTTTATATTTTTTCAAATTTGTAATAAAAAAATACTAATTAATTAATTACTTGGAAAATATTTACAAAAAATAATTCATCACATTGAGACATGAGTCCTCTACTTATATCTAAAATCTTATAAAAATATATTATCATTTTATTATGGTTAGGGTGGTCAGACAAACACCTACTTCTTATTTTTTCTCTAAAATTTAAGTACTACTACATTGAAATTTCAATATTTCACCAAAAATATTTATTTTTAAATAAACCTACTAGTTTAAAAGCTACATTCAATTATCTGTAGATTCTATTTTTACATATTTTGGAAATAATATAGATAACTTATTCAAAAATTTATGTCAAGTTGCCTAACTCTGATTTTCTGAATTTTCATTGCCACTTAAGGGCCTTTTTTTTTCATGATGATCCTACACATACCCACTTCCATTATTTATTGGGATTCTTTTGAATTTCACCCTCTAACGTTTCATCTCAGTGCTTCTTCATATGATCTCTAGTCTTCCTCATTCCTTCTTCACAACTTCTTCTTTTCTATTTTTCTTAAATTCTTGTAATAAATTCAATGCATTGGCACAAATACTTAGTCTCCACCCAAATAAATGGGAATTTCAAAAATTATTTGTGAATCTCAAATAAATTTGAAGGAATTAATGCATACAACGAATTCTAAGGTAAACCATTAATAATTCAATGAAGACTTGACAACAAAACAAAAATATTGGTTGAATCTTTGATGGATTGACTTCAATTTGACAAATAGTGAGAAAAATTAATGAACTCTCTCATAGATAAACACATATTTTGAAAATATACGAATTTTACATTAAAGCTTGATCGTAAACTAGAGGCTTTGCACAATTAGGTCCCCAACAAAGCCGCCATTTTTTTGGTGTTTTTAAAATACCAAATAGATCTCACAAATAGCCTATGGAATTGCCATCTTATAATGGCTAGCTAATTGGAGGGATTGGATAATTTGAACGAGTGAAAGTTGTAAAGAGATTTCCCCTACACTTTGGGATCTAAAAAACTTGGGAGGGTGATCCCACACAATTTATTTAAGATCCTCTATTCCAATTAACCTTGTACATTGTAAATAATAGATAAGATCAACACATAATTTCTTGAAAATTGAATGAATGCAAAGATATGGAAAATCCTTTACACATTAATCATTTCAAAAGTAGTGGTGCATGGTAAAATTTAACTCAACATACATTTCAACATGAAATTAAGATTTGATATTTTAAAATATATTGTTTATGAAAGATCGTGAATATATAATGTAAATATAGATCCTCAACCAACACCTTAACCTAGGGTATTGAGTCCAATCAGACACAAACCACAATGAACAACACCATCTTAAAGATTACCATCATAGAGCTACTATAACAATCCATTAAAAGGTCATACTCAAATATCCAAAATGAAAACTCATTATCATATCCTTGTATTGAAATTAAACAAACCTATGGTTCTATCAGAGTGGTTTAAACTAATTCCTTGAATCAGAAAAAAGATAAAACGATACATTCATTGGAACACAATGAAGATCTCAGAAAAGGTCTTTGATCAATTTTATTGATAATCCATATAAAAAATACATGAGAGAAATGGTTCAATAAATTATGTCATTCTTATATTCAAATTCTAGCACTATCATACAAAATTAAGCTTACATAAAATAAAGAATCTAAATCCTAGCTTATTTTCCATTCCATAGAGGGCTTTTACTAAGGCAAAGGATAGTTGCAGAACCATGGAAATGATGACACATAGCATATTGAGTGTCACTCAAAGCTATCACCACTCATAAAGTCCATATGAACATGTGGAATAATACAAACATATTCTACTACTCCCTAGTAAGGTTAGAGTTTGGTATTCAATCCTCTAAGTTATGCTTTCACTATAAAGGAAACAATTGTATTGGTTTTAAGGGTTCTTTCACTGGCTCCTTTAGAGTTTTTCTCTAGTAGACTCTATAGTTTGCATTCTTTTGCGGTTTGCATTCTTCCACTATAAATATTTCTTATATGGCTTGTGTTAATAAGATTCAACCATTATCATTGTCACCACTTATATGTTGACTAAAATTCATTTTCTTTCATCTTTAAATGAGTTTTTTGGTTGGTCTCATTGATACATGGTGTTTTTTGAAGTAGGAAGAAACATATTTTTGTCTTGGTGTATCACTTCGTATTTCCCTTTTATACATTCATTCGTCCTCTTTTCCCTTTTAAATATATTAGGGGAGGGTAGTGGTAGGATTTCATGTGCTAGGCTAGACAACTCTATTTGCACTAGGATTAGAAGAGGAATTCAACCTTCTCTTGAGACCGTGACTTCAATTTACAAGGTCCCACACCTCGAGGTCATTTACATTGTTTCATTAGAATGTTGAGCCTATGTTCAACAGGGTGCAGTTTCATGTGACAAACATTTTTGGCATGTCTGGTGGTACTATGATCAACTTCATCTCATTTTCCTAAGAGATTAGTGCTACTCTCAACAACTTTTTCCTTATAGAGGCATCCAAAAAAGTACTTGTTGACTCCGCATATAAGGGAGGACTCTACAATAAAATTGGTGACTCTAATACAACTTAGTAATCTTTCTTTGAGATCAAACATACAAATTTCACATCAAGGATTCAAACTAGAGCATCTTATAGAGGTATTTTTAGTATCAACCAACATAGATAAAAATTCTCAACTTCAACCACATAAAATTACTCTTTATTTTTTGAATTTCAAAATGATGTAAACTAATGAAATGTATAATTCTTCATAAATTTTATTCTTGTAATATTTCAAATTAAAAAAATAATAATATTTTTTCATAAATTTAATCTAGCAAATTTTGAATTTCAAAAAATTTAAAGAAAAAGTGACATTGAGTTGATGCCAAGAAAAAAATAGAAAAAAATGCTTATTTTCCTCTGATTATTATTCCCAAATAGAAAACTTCAATATCTAGTGCATAGAAAAAATAAATTAAAATTTTGATGTATATTTACCTCGTAATAGCCTGCTAAAGTCAAACATACCATAATTTCATAGTTTTCATTTGGCATCAACTATTATCTATTTTTTAATCCTTTTTTTTTTAAATACTCTTTTGCAAAAGATTTTCTCCTCTAGTGTAGCATATATTTTTCAAATTTATTACTATGTTTTTTTGTTTTTTTTAATCTCTAATTAGCCTTATTTTTTATTTCAACAACCTACTTCCATTATTTAAAAAAATATATCTTAAAAGTAATAATAATAATAATAATAGCAAAACAATTATATATTTGGATCCTTCACTTTGAGCTCTACAAAATAGTATGCTTACTTTTAAAAAAAAAAATTATTGTGATTGAAGAAATATCATGTTCAAGTAAAGTTTTATAAATTCCTCAAAAAAGGTGAGTGGCTCCCAACAACGATGCCACATGGAAAGTTTTAGGTCAAAAGGTTTTGACTAATAATTAAATATATATATATATATATATATATATATATATATATATATATATATATGTGGATTCTTCGCTTTGAGCTCTACAAAAAGGTATTTTTCATTTTTTTTAAAAAATCATTCTGATTGAAGAAATATCATGTTCAAGTGGAAATTTTAAAAAAAAATATGAAAACAGATAGGTGGCTTCGAACAAGGTTGCCACATAGGTAGTTTTAAGTGAAAGTTTTTCCACAATGGCAACATTAATTATAAATGGATAGAAAGGATTGATGAAATCGCAAATTGTTGCAACTCACCACCCTACAATAAATTTTCTAAAGGATTGAAGTGATACGCATCACCTCAAGGTCTTGAATATTGCTTTCTTGAATGATTGGAATTCTTTAGAGACCTACAAGAGGGGTTAGCCTTCAAAAAACAATAATAAAATGATAACAGAAACTCACATACACTTTGATATGATTCTTGGATCTTGAATTGCTGCAATAATGCTCTAAAATTCTACTCTTCAATGCTCTTAATGTTCACCTATTGCTATATTTTTTCCCTTCTAGTTTCAAATGATGCAATAACTAGGTTATTAAAGGCATTTATTCAATTTCTCGCAAACTAGATTCCAAAAGAAGACACTTGAAATTTGAATTTTATTTATCTTAAATGTAAACACTAACATGCCCAAAATCGGGTCTTGGATAAGTAGGGGGACCTATACGCCCAAATGCATATGGGTCTTAGCACCATTTTCTAGGACATTAAGTGTTGGGGGTAAAATTCTAATTGGATGCATTTGTTCAATGCTTGCAATTTATAAGAAATACAGTAAAAATAGACCTGGGAATGCATAATTTAGGAAATTATATGCTTAATTAGGTCTAGTAATTTATGGGGAGTGATACATAGTGTGAAATTGTCAAGGGTGACAATTTACAATGCTACACCACCTCTACAAAAATCCTTAGACAAGATAATAAAAATAAACATAAAATGATAAAGAGAATAAGATGATAACTAAATAGAAATAGTATGCCCAATATAAACTATTGGAAAGCTACCACTCCCAAGAACAAAAGTAGAGTAGGTTCTTGGTGTAATGAAGAAGCAACAAGGACCTCAAAGATAATAGTGGTCACTTTGTAAGATATCCTTTTGTTTGTAACAATGGAGTTTACTCTGAAAGCTTTAGAAGAGTTATTTGAAAGATATGTGTAAAGAGAAGATAGTGAATGTTGTGTACACCCAAGAAGTCTTGTAGAATGTTGAAGTAAACAAGAGAAGAGAGAGCTTTGTGTTTGGTTCTTAAAGATCAAGATTGAATCAATCCATCCTCATGAAAGTGGGTCTTTTCGGTTCAGAAAACCTACTTGAGTGATTCTTGACAAGGGTCTGTAGGTTAGTAGAGGCATTACACTACTAAAATGTGATAGGTGTAATTCCTCAATGACTAAATCAGTCACATTTTTTTATAGGACACAAGAGTGATGCATGGATGTCTCCACAATGTGCACCAATCTATGAGAAAATTAGATTCAAAATTCAAGTAACACGATATATGAGGTGGAAAATGATGGTTTAAATTGAACAAGAGCATAATTATATTAATTTATCTAAAGGAGAAGGTCTAGGTAATGTGAAATTAAGTAGGATGCAATTTAATAAATTACACCCTCTCTATAGATATGCACTACTTTAAACCAATCAAAACAAAGAAAGAGGATTTTAGTATCATGGATAATATCATCCATAAAGCATCTCAAATCCACTTTTCCCATCATAGAGTTGATTATTAGTTTGGAATCACCTTCAATATTTAGGTTATTGATACTCATAGAGAGGAAATAATTGATCCCCCATAATAGAGCCACAACTTTTACCACATTATTATTTTTACTCTAAAGCCCCTAAACTATGTAGCCATGAATTCACTATTAAGATATCTCAATACACCTCCACCACTGGCAAGTATTTGGTTCCCTTTCCTATTCTTGTCAAAATTCAATTTACTCCATCCTTTTTATGGGGCCTTCACTTAGTTCTTTGATGATCAATACTTTTAAAGTTATTTAGATTGGCGATTTCTATAAAAATACCATAATTTTTTCCAATACTAGTTTCCAAATGGTTGGGGAGTGTCAAGATTATTCCACGTACACTTTGAGACACTTTGCACCAATATTTTGGAGAAAGAAACAAATTTATTTTTTTACGAATTCTTGTTGAGTTCTTGAAAATACGATCATTCATTTCGTTCCATATACTTTAAATGATATGAGTGGGATCTATTTCCACAAATATTTGATCAACGAGTGGTAAAATGAGATTTATAAATCTCAAAAAAATAAACTTAAGGTTATTATTCGTAACCCTAATAAATCATAAATATTTTAGATTATATCCCCAAATTTTCTTAAAGAAGTCACAATAGAGAAGTAAATGAAACATAGTTTACTCATCCTTTAGACTTAAAACACATCTATTATTGATTTGAAATCCTCTAATTTTTAACTTATCTTAGGTAAGTATTTTACTATGGGAAGATATCTACCAAAATAAATTTATTTACTGAATGAGATGGTTTCAATATTCTCCAAAACTTAATCAATTCAGTATTTTCTGACAATTTGTAACTAGAATTTAAAAAAAACCCTTCCAATATTATCGCCAACCTAGATAATTTTAACTTCATAAAAAATATGGGAATCCTGACTGTATATAATTTTTGTCGTAGTGTTTTCTATTTCTTCAATAACTACTCTTTGTTGCAATAACAAGCATCAAGGTCATTTCGTTATTTGGCCCAATCATCAGCACAAGGTAATTAGGTACTATCTCTCCAAATAAGGTATTTCATGGGCCATCCAAACCTCTAAAATTTTGGTGGCATATAAGAGCCTGATTCTTAAGTCAAGTGTATTTCCAAAATTTGATTACGTTACCATTCCACAAATTTTACTTGAGGATATATTGAAGAATAGTTTTAGATTTAAAGGCATTACTTCATATCATTGAACCTTTAGGAATGATAATCTCAAAATTAACTTATCCCAAATGAATATTTATGAAATATTTAGCTTTCATGATGGTTCTCCAATAGTTCTATCTTTAATAAGGTTCCAATAGACATTTTCCATAAGGAATTTATTGGTGAGGTGAAATTTTCTTATACCAAGGCCTTCATAATCCTTTGGACAAAACAACTTATCCCAATTGGTGAGAGAAATTCTTCTCCTCTCCTCCATAGCAAACAAAATAAAATTTATTTGATTTTTTCCAAAATCTTCAACTAAGAATTTGGGAATCTTAAAGAGTGAAAGGAAGTAGAAGGTGATACCTTCTAGAGAGACCTTTTCCAATTGGAGTTTTTTTGCTTGACTCTAAATTTTGTCTTTCCATCTATCCAATTTATGTAGGATTCTTTTTAGAAGAAATTTCTATAAAGTGGGAGTAAAATCTTTGACTATTAGAGGGAGATCAAGGTATGTGCTCAAAAGAGAGCCATAGTAATAGCTCAAAATGGCCTTGATTTTTAGCTCAAGGTCATTGTTAAAATTAAAAAAATATATTTTCCTCTTCTCATAGTTGATACATTAGCTAGACATAGTTTCATTATTATTCAAATATTCCTTCCATTTCTTAGCCTCCACCACTAATCCAATGCCCAATAGTATGGTGTCATAAATAAGGCTTTGGATGGTTGAAGGCTAAAGAGAGGTTGTATATTTGATTCCCTTTAGAGATACTTTTCTTAGAAACCTTGAAATATTTCTCCCAATGACTTCACCCAAAATACTCAAAATGTACAAGTATAAAGGACCACTCTAGGTATGTGCAAGATCATGATGGGCCAAAAAGTTGTGATATGTAAGTGTGGATGCTAAAATCTGCAAGGAAATCATCTCAAACAATTTCATGTTGTTAGCACGAAAGTTAGTTTAAAACAACAAATTTATCATCCCTATGAGATACTTAATCATGTCTAAATATGCAACTAATGAGTATGAAAATGAGTTAAACAAAAGCATATAGAAAAAGCGCGATTAAAAATTCATCCCATAGTGGATTGGTGCCACCATGTTGTGTAGTAAGCAGTCCTTTCCCAATCCTTGAACAACTAAATGATAGTATGAGTAAGATTAATTCTCCAATGAAGAGAATAACCTT
This sequence comes from Sequoiadendron giganteum, assembly GCA_007115665.2. Taxonomy (NCBI): domain Eukaryota; kingdom Viridiplantae; phylum Streptophyta; class Pinopsida; order Cupressales; family Cupressaceae; genus Sequoiadendron; species Sequoiadendron giganteum. The sequence continues at coordinate 409,590,868 of CM021100.1, read as the reverse complement.
GCATGAAGATGTGGAATGTTGAGATGAATTTGAGTATATTGAGTATACTCAAAGCTATCTATCGATGAAATGAAGTATAGTATACTTGCTTGAATTGTGGATGGATGAATTTTAAGTATAACAAGTTTACTCAAAATTGTGGATGAATAATGAGGACAGAAGCCTCCAATTTATAGATTTTTAAACTGGAAAAGAGAGTGAAATAGAGCAATGTGTGATCATTCAACATCCAATGGCCAAGTGCCACTTGTCAAGATGTGAATGGCTAAAGGTTGTGCACATTTTGGCCAAAGTGCCAATAAATGCAATTTGGTGGCATTTCAAATTTGAGAAATGACATGTGAGAGGGAAAAAAGGAATGAAATAAATGCCATTTGGCTCAATGCACAAGGACATGTAAGAGGAGTAAATTCCTTGTTGGATGTACAAATCCACTTGGCCTTTTTGAATTCAAATTGAAATATTACAATGCAAGAAATTACAACAAGAACCACGAGCTGTCCATCTGGATGTCTCGCCACCAAGTACTGAAGATCAATGGAGACCCAACGATTTTGGTGCATGTTCCACCCAACCAAGTGGTACCCGAAGGCCCACCCCCCATGCTAGGAGACAGTAACAAAGTAACATGGACAAAGAATCTACTACCTCTAACCAAAAGCAGACTCATACTGACTCAAACTAACATAACCAAATAAATACCATAAATGAGTACAAATCTAGTTCAACTCAAGTAGAACACAAGTACAAATCAAGTACAACTCAAACATCACTGACATAGGTCACATTGCTTCCAGACATAATAATAATCAAGTATGTTCACAAAACCATATACATAAAACAATTAACGATAGTTGTCCTAGATAGAGTGTCATCTCATAGTAGTCATGAGATCTCCTCTAGGCATCCTTCATAGGCTCCAATAATCCTAGTGGCCTTAACTGAATCCTGGCCCTCATACTCACTCATGCGGCATCAAATACCTCTCGTACTAACAAGATAAATGACTATGCCATTCCAAGCCTTCTCACTCATCCCAAGTCTAAACGAGCCCTTGTGTCTATGAGTGAGGATTAAATTATCTTGATTAATGTGAACTGCATCCTAATCATCTAAGTACATTAATTTAATTATCACTTGATTAACCCACTTCTGAAGGTTACCCGATTTACCTCTTTGGGCTTCGGCCCCTAACAAAAGCCACTTTTCTATTCGACAACACACACCTAAATAATCCACCAAGGGAAACACAAGTGCATACCAACTAGGCATCATAATCTACTCCAACACAATGAGGAAACAAAAGATAGAACTTGCTCCAACTATCTTGGAGGCAACAAACACATAGTCCACTCATTTCACAGGAGGCACAAAACATCCCTGTTCATGGAAACTAGGTAAAACTGAAAAGACGCCATTCACTACCCAAGGAAAAACAACTGGATGGCATAAAGATTCGACAACTCTTATCTTCCAAGTTTTTTTAGAAGACTTATAATTTAGGACTAACACTAAATCCCAAAACCCACAATGCAACTTGATGACATAGCAACAAAAACATTCAAGTCATTAATCAAATCTAATATTTGGATTTCCTAAATCGATACTCATTCAATATGTAATGTTAACAAGGTCAAAGACACACTTACAGGTTTAACTCAAATAATCATATACCCATTTTTCTATTTCCATTATAGGGAATCTTAAACAATTTAAACTTGCATCTCTTTACGAAATAGAGAGAAACTAGAACATTTAAGACAATCACAAGAAAATTACTATCTTTTGATATACTAAATCCATATCTCTTTCATATTTCATTCACAATAAATTAATTGCTCTAATTGAAATATAATAAATTAAAATAACTATTTGCCTCATCAATATAACAACTTCTTAATTTACTTTTAAATCGATGCAAATCCATGCAAGTAAACTCTTTCCATTTCCTAACCAAATCTTACATCTCATTCAATTTCCTATTTAGAACAGGCAATCACTTTAATATAATAAAATATCATTTCTCTACCCATTTACCCATATACACTAATCAATCCATTTTAAATCTCTATTCAATAATATATTGCATGTATCTTATTAAAATAAAATATGATAATGAATTTACACTTATATATATATATATATATATATGCTCCATATTATTTATACACCAAATATATATATTAATAAATTTAATTATATATATTCTTTAATATTCCCATCACAACGATTAAATTGTTCTATGGAATTAAATAAAACATAATAAATATTTTTCTTTTTCAATATAATCATTTCCTAGATTTACTTCTAATACAACATAAAACTATGGCAAACAATCTTTTGAATTTTCTATCTAGAGTCTATGTCTCCTCAATTCTCTATTTAAAAACATGAATATCTTCAGTTTGTAAAATATTTTTTTCCTTATCTATTTGACTATGCAATTTACATCATATCTCTTGAAATCCCCATTCACAATAATTTAAAACTTTTGCCCTTCCAAAATAATTGAAAAAAAATTAAACGAATGTCTTCAATCTACCAATATAAGAATTACTAATTTAAACAATTTAAATCAAATTCAAAGTTTACTTTTACAAACCAACTTAAATTCTCTACAAATAAGTCCTTTCAATTTTCCAATTACACCACACATTTATTTCGAAATAAATACATTTTAAATAAATTATATTTAATAATATTTATCTAAATATAATTTAAATTAATTCATTTGAAACAATTCACATTTAATTAATTACACATTCAATCTAAAACTTATATAAAATATTTATTCAATATGTATATATACATAGATGTATACACTTTATATTTATATACTATTTAAGCCAAATTACACATTTTAAACCTTATACAACAATTATATATTTCCATGCATAAATATATAACTATATATCAAACAAATCATTTTAATTACAATTTAATGTATTGAATAAGACATATATACATTAAATATATCCACCATTATTTACAAAACACCAAATTGTTAATCCAAAATAAAATACCCTTTATTATTAAATCTTCCTAAATAGACATATTGAAATAATATGCAATATCTAATTACCACAAAAATACAGTATATATAAATATATAACCATATTAACATTTAACCCATCTTATATATATACATAGTATATATATAACAACCACATAATATTTAAATATTATAAAACTCTCCAACCGAACCTAAAATATTAACCACAAACCAAAAAAAATAAAAGCAAAGAAAACGGAATAAATTTAATTCCATCGAAATGTTGGGAGGAAAGGGGGACAGATGCCCATATGGTTCGCGTTTTCCATTATAGTTCACGGAATCTAGAGAGGGCTACAAAGGGAGGAGGTGCGGCTGTTCACATAGGGCCGAGCCTCCCCACACACCGTAACCTACAAGGATAAGGGGGCGGTGGAGGGTCTCCCTCCACACCGCCTCTCCCATATGGGAGCGGCGGTGGGGAGGTAGATCCTCCCCAACCCCAATCCAAATGCACCACAAGGAGACTGCGAATAAGGTATTCGCAGGAACAATGAATTAAATTCGCATACAATTAACAGTGAACAAAATAAAAAAAATATGTCTCCCAAAACAAGGATGGGTATCGTCGTACGGCGGTTTTTCATCTACATTTTATTTAATGTAATATCTAAACAAAAGATGCATATACATATTAAATATACCTGTACATATGTATATATATAAATAACAAAATATATATATACACAGGTATGAATATATAATATGTATGAGTAACAACAGAATTTCAATTCAAAAGGCAAATTGAAAGAATTATTTTGAAACATTTAACGACAGGTAACATCGTGCATTTTTTCCAGAGAACAATAAGTCCACAACGGTTCAAATCTAAATCTTTTACATCATTTTCTTGAATTCCATAACAACAACGAATGAATAAAATGAATAAATAACTAAGTTGTAGCCGAAAGCTTTCTAATATTTTGAGTCTCCCATCGTCAATTTTCTACAGAGGTTTTTCTTTTTGGAATCAATTTAGTTTTCTATAGTAAATCAAATTTTCTAAAACAATTCATTTCTTCAACTAAACTAATTTCAACAGAGGCTTTCACAATTTCCTGAATACCAAAGCTTTAAATTTAATTAATTAATTTCTTTATTTTATTCACAAATTCATTTTCTCAAACAAATTTAACACCCAATTCTTTATCTTTACAAATTTTAAATGTAAACAAAGATCAATAAAATACCACAGAAGAAAACCTGATCCAAGAAGCTTCAGGTGATGAAAAATTTGATGTAAAGCTTCCTCCAAATATTTCTCGACTTTTCTTTAATCATCCAATGAATCCAATCCAAAACCCAACAAATGCAAACAATCTTTCTTCCAATCCATTCTACAATCAAAACTTTCTTCAAACCCTTCTTTGTGCAAATTTTTCTAAAAACTTCGCCCTTAAAATTAAAACATGCATTCCTTATAAATCAAAAATAACTAATACAACCCTAATTCACATTGCATGCAAATTAGATATTAATTTCAATTTCAATTTTTACAACCCTAATTCACATTACATGCAGATTAGATATTAATTTTCAATTTCAATTTTTGAAAACCCTCTTTCAATTTAAAATGCAATCTCAAATAATAAATTAATTTCCAAAGTTGCAACTAATTCCCCAAATAAACATTTAATTACAATTTCTAATTTAATTCCCACAAGTTGAAATTAAATTCCAAAATTAATTTTAATTCTTTTATTTCCTTTCATTTTCTTGCATCACATTTAATTAATTAATTTAATTATTTAATAACTAAATTCACCCCCTTTGGATTAAATTTAATCAATTAAATAAATTAAATATAATTAATTAATTTAAATATAAACTTTTATCCACATTGCATTTTTTAATTAAATAACCATCAACATGATTTAAATGCAATTATTCTAAATATCTATTTCCAAACCAAGAATCCTTCAGAGTTAAATAACATTAAAGCAAAACAGACAATGACTCGACACACACAACTGACGACACACTAAGGCCAGCATGTAAACTTGACACTTGTTACTTAGCTACTATCTCCCGTTCAACTTAACCGTTGGATTGACATGCTCAAACCTATGAAACCAGGTGGAGTCGATGTCATGTACCTGCAATCCTGAAAACAAGTAAACAACATCATACAATATATCCAACATATAATACACACCGTGAAGAAGAAATTACGGATTCGTAGGGTGTTCGCAAGCGAGTGATACGAACCCGTCCTCTTCACCCATACACTTATTAAAACTGACACTTCCATCATAATTTCAATAATCTCATAATAACATCTCATGTTAACTTTACAACATCATTAATCCATAATGCATGTGAAACAATAATCAGATAACCACATCCCATAATAATAGTTGTCGCTCAATAGTAGCGATCAAAACATCATAATGAAATGTATCCAGTATCAAAGTAGCTACAACCAAACATAGCATAAAGCAAACCGAACAAGGAGCAAAACGGAGGTGTATTACAAAATTCATTGTATATCTAATGATATTCACCCTTTCCCCTTTAGATTAATGATTGTATACCATATATAGGGACCTTACACTACATCCCATATGTTCTTTGGTAGGTTGTACCCAACATAGGATATCATGTCAGCCTTTAACCTTGTGTATTTTAATAGTATTAAATCACCTTTTGATGACTATATTGAGCACTAATAAAAAACATGAGCCCACAATGCATTGACATTGCCAACAAATACTACATGATAGTAAAATAATTTGACCTGCTAATTAGACTGTGACATCAAAATGAATAGTTTTAACAAAAACTATGAAATTTATCACATATAGCAAGAAAATCATTAAGAATTCAAAGATTTTATTAAATATTAATTTTTATATATTTTTTACATAGATTCTAAATATATTTTTCTAAAAGAATATGTATATAATTATTTTAAAAAATTATTAGTAACTTGTTTCACAGACTTAATAATGTTTTTAGTAAGTCATATTATGTGATAACACAACACTTTTTAAAATAACCTAAATCCAAAATTTCTTAAATAGATAATTAACACTAATATCTAGAACGTGCATTTTTTCTTGCATATTTTATTTTTTATTTTTTCAAAATTTCATATTAATTATAACTTAGAGTAATATTATCACATAATGCATAAATTTTTTGCATGTATCAACTTATTATTTTTTTTTTTCTTGCATATTTTATTTTTTATTTTTTCAAAATTTCATATTAATTATAGCTTAGAGTAATATTATCACATAATGCATAAATTTTTTGCATGTATCAACTTATTATTTTTTTTTTTCTTGCATATTTTATTTTTTATTTTTTCAAAATTTCATATTAATTATAACTTAGAGTAATATTATCACATAATGCATAAATTTTTTGCATGTATCAACTTATTATTTTTTTTTGAAACAAGAACATCATTATGTAGAATACACATTTCTTTATCAAATTTGTCATATTTTCTTACATTTTCTTGTCTAGAAAATATAAAAATTCATTTTAAATTTTTTTTTTTTGAATGATAAGATAAACATATATAATTAAATTCAATAGGTTTTCTTTCAAAACTATGATTCTACAAAATCTTATATTTCAAAGTGACTCCATATTATGGTTCAAAAATTATTTCAATTTCAAATTTATTAAAACATATAAGGGAATAAAACATGGGAAAATTACAAAATTTGAAAGGACCTTAAATTGAGGGTCCTTTCATATAGGCTATTAAACATGCATTAGTTAAAAATAGAGAAATCCTTCTATCAAAATCTTCAGCCTTCTTTTGAACCTTCACTTCATTCAAACCTATCCATAAATGGTAGGTATTTTATCTCTGAATGAAGCACCATCATGTAAAGGTGTTCAATAAATATTTTCATTTCAAATATTATTTTTGTGCTTATAATAATCACCTTGCAAATTGGAAAGTTATCACCAATAGAATAAAAAAGTTTCCTAAATTCTAATTGGCCAATAGTAATGAATCAAAAATGAATTTAAACTAGAATTCTTATATAAGTCAAGGACCTAGTCATTTACATAGGCTCAAACAAAAAAGCCATCACGAATTTTTTTTTTTTACTAGACCATAATGCTAGACAATGGAATCTATATAAAGGGCTGAGAGCATGATACAAAGGAATACCTTAATGTCTATAAATTTATTTTATATGCTCATTGAATGAAACTTATAGATTGGTTATAAATTAAATCTTAGAAGGGAAGAATAGAATAAATGTAAAAATTTTCTCCAACTTTGGAGATTTTTAGTAGATATTGGTGCAAGAAGGATTTATATGAGTTTTCAAGAGGCCACACTAGAAATGAATAGAGGAAATGAAACAAAATAGGGTAGAAAAGACTAAAAGAATATAATTATGCATGCATCAAAACAAACAGGAAAAAGGAAACCTACACATAGAAACAGGGTATGTGCAGGATCATGATGGGTCAAAAAGTGGCGATATGTAAGTGGTATGATGATCCATGTGGCTGACGACCATTTTTTTACCCAAAATTGATGAAACGAAAAGGGTTTTTAGAGGGGATTCTCAAATTTCAACCAATATAAATTATGCTTTACTTTGAATTTAATAAATTATTATTATTGATTTTCTATTAGAATTACGAATAAAGTCCTGATTGATAGGCTGATTGAAAAACATCTATAACTTTAAAACGGTGTCACATTTTTTGAATCTGAAACATGCATGACATTCTATGCTTTTCAAACTATAGGATTGAAAAAAATAAAATTGAGTTTCATGAATTTTTGACCAAGTTAAGGTTGTTAGACAGACGAGTTTTATATTTTTTAAAAGTTGTAATAAAAAATTCATAATTAATTATTTACTTGGAAAACAATTATAAAACAATATGCATCACATCCGGACATGAGCCTTCTACTTATATATAAAATATTATAAAAATATATTATTATTTTATTGTGGTTAGGGTGGTTAGATAGACACCTACTTCTTATTTTTACCCTGAAATTTAAATACTACTGCATTGAAATTTCAAATTTTCACCAAATAGATTTTTTTTTTTAAAATAAAGGTCTAGTGGTTTAGAAACTACATTCAATTTTCTACAAATTCTATTTTTACATTTTTTTAAAATAATATAGATAACTTATTCTAATTTTTACGTCAAGTTGTCTAACTCTGATTTTTTGTCTTTTTATTGCCACTTAAGGGCCTATTTTTTCCATGATGATCCTGCACATACCCAACACAAGTTATTATCTATAGATAAAATTTTATAGACAACTATGATATGTGGGGCCAAATTGAATAAACCCAATTCTTAGATGAATTTTCATGTAACACAAACTAAAAATATTAGATACTAGATTCTATAAGGAGATCACATGTCCCATGTCCATAAGCAAATAGGTAACCATTGTTCTCCTTTCTCAAATATAATATTCTCAAATGAAATTTCCATTGAATTTTGATAATGCAACCACCACCTACATCAAAAAGGAAATATTCATAAACACAAGATTATGCATAGGACCCCTATGAATAAAGAATATTGACATGATTGAATTTAGGTATTTGTATCTTGAATAAAATATTTATATTTTATAATATTCCGTCACTATAGAAAAACCATTTTCTATTCTAGCAATATTTTAATAGAGATTCCATTAATACCTTGATAAAAAACCAATCTCCTCAAACTTGTGTAAACCATGAAACATGTTTTCCAATCTCATAAAGATCAATGGTGGATGAATTAATGCTACGATATAAAATACACACATATTATTTGGCCAATCTACTATTTCCATAATAAATAAGTACCCTCTTGCTTTACTATACTACACATGCCAAGTAACTAATTGAACCTAACATGAGGATAGTAAATAAAACTCATACATAATTCCACCAAAGACCCATGTAGTGCCTTAACAATTATCCATATAACATGAAAATACTTGAGAAACAATTTTTATTCATATTTTCATCAATTAAAAATATTCATATGCTTCTCACATGCTCTTTACACAATGCTTTATACCAATATATAATTTTTTAAACTCTACACACATCAAATCATGAAAATTTATTACCTTTCAAGCAAGTCATATATTCTTATTGAAGAGATCCCAAGCTACGCATGGCATTTCCCCCACTAGATCATAACAAATATAATACAATGACATTAGCATCCTCCTTTAGCCTTTCAAAAAATTGCTTTACCAAACAAATAGGACTACCATGAAAGGTTTAGATAAATAAACCAAAGAATAGGGATTAAAATAACATCCAACTTAGTGATTCATCTAGCCATAGCCAATAAGCAATAAGAAATTTATGTCACCATGCATTAATGTGTGTGCACATTGACCAAAATTTTGGTGACATGTTAAATAACTATGAAACTAAAACCACTCACCAATACTACCATGGATTGTATTGAACCGTCATGTACTTGTTGAAATGCACAAGAAAAATAAGAGGGGAGGTGAATCAATTGTATCAAATCAATTTACTTTTGACCTTAATCAACTCCACTTTAACCCAATCTGTTATTAATTGTAAACATGAATTGCAAATAAAAAAAAAAAATTACCAGAGACACCAAATTTATGTGGAAAACCCAATGAGGGAAAAACCATAGTGAGGATTAGCTCATAATATTGTAGTAATATAATACCAGATACAAAGGCGCACTGCTAGAGGGCTCATTGCCTAGATACAAAGGCTCACTGGCAATAAAGAACTCATTGTCCATAAGGAGGCTCAATACCTACAAAAAAAATAAAAGATAAATAAAGATCCACCACAAGGGTTTCATACATTCGTAACTTGATCAGATTGTACACACGATCATCTCACCACTTTTAAGAATCTAATACATTAAAGTATTGTTGCCTTAATTCACTCTTGCACACACTAATTTTCATACTTGTTCACACAATTCACTTTCTTACTTGATTTGTGGATGGATGTATATCAAATTCAAAAAAAAATGATTTTCTTTTAAACCATCTTCAACCCTAGAAACATTCTCCAAGGTTGGCTATACAATTTCAATTTACAAATTCAAATTAGGTTGGCTACTCAAAATTCCTGTGGTGGATAAGAATGAGAGAAGACTAGTTACATATTTTATTTAGGACCCAAACAACATCTTAGATCAATCACAAACTTCCTCAATTTGATGCAAAAACTTAATATAACGTGTAGACACTAGGTCAGCCAAACCTAATGAAAACACAAATGATCTTTGAAGTACACACATATCTAGAAGGATGATCACACAAAGATCACTCAACATGCTTCACTAGTGTATAGGAGTAAATTTTCACCCCTAACACAAATTCCCCTTTTACCCCTTTACACTTTAGAAAACCAAAATTAGAGGCTTAATTCCACATAAGCTCGTTGTTCACATCACACTTGGAACCTATTTTGAGTTTCGGTGGAGGAATTTTTGTCAAGGATGCCCATGCAGTGTGTAGAAATCTGTAGGATGTGCTTACGTTCCTGGAAAATTCATGTGATTGTAGTCCGCAAAAATGTTACACTTCCTATTGGAAGTCAAAGTGTAATGCCTTTCCATGACTAGCCAACCTAAATAGGGCCATTTTTTTTAATTTCTTCTACATATTCTCCATTCATCCATCCATTTTCATCTTTAGTTGAAGCCTATAAAATCTCTTCACACTTTGAGAATCCATCTACAAGCTTTGACGTAGCATTCCACACTCCATAGCAAAAATCTATCTCTCCATTACTTCGATAGAGCAAGTGCAGGATGAATCCATTGTAGCAGAGGCTTGATTTCCTCTCATCTTTCTCCTCCACTAGCCTTGACTAATTTGGAAAGAGGTGGTAAGCTCTTCTCATCTTCTCGAATGTTTGGTTGAGTAAGCACTTACTATATTGTAGTGTTTTTTGTGTACTTTGCTTGTATTCTTCCTTTATCGCTTTATTCCTACATCGTTGCAAACTTGGTTGTTTGTAGAGGTGGAAAAACCAAAACTAAGGTTTGGCTGAGGTAGGCCCCTATATAGCCCTAAAAAATTTTCCTTATTTTATTTGAGTAGCTGGCAAGATCTTAGAGCAATTTGGTGAAAGGATTATTGTGAGATCATCTTCATCACCTTTGCAGTAATATATTTCCTTTATCATGTTCATCTTTATGTTTCATACTTTATTTCCTTAACTTCCACCTTTAGAAACTCTTAAACTAGGTTGTTAGTCTATCTTATAGAGGTTAGACCTTATCTCTATGGTTTTATGGTCATACAAACACCAACACACCTGAAAGAAACTAGCGTGATGTGCTATCGTCCAAGAATAATGTTTTTTTCCTCTAACATAGAGCTATCCAAGACATAGAGTTGACTCTGAAAACCAACTTGTCTAGTCTCTTCCAACTCTTAGGTTTGCAGAGTGATCGAAGGACCTTATAGTCCTCATCATTCTCATCCCATCCATCCTAACACTCCTTTAAACAGAGGTATGTTAGGGCAGCCATATTGCCCTTCACCTTTTCTGACCTAGGGCCTTGCAGTGGTTGGTTCCCCTTTTTTACAAATAGACAACCTACCATTTTTGAGAATACTTCAGGTACATCTGTAGTGAATACAAAAACCTCCATTCACAAAAAAACTCTTCAACAGTCTAACTAGACCAACCATCAACACACAAGAGCTCTGGAGTAGGTCTTCCAGAGCACCAAATACCAAGCACATTTTTCAGAACATAGAAGCCATAAGAAAGAAAAATTTCCTAGATCTCTAAGATCTGAAACCAAAAGCCAGAAGACTACAAAGAAAAATCATTTCTCTTAGTCCACAAACAAATAGTTCCACCAAACTAGTTCACAAACTAGTGAACATAACTTTCACTCTCCATTGAACTAGAAGCCAAAACTCAGAATATATTATCCATTGAAACTCATGAACATAACTAAAAATCCACATAGGCATAGTATGACTAACATAGAATAAATACAAAGCACAATACCGAAGCACACTTAGAACACACTTCAACACAACTTTCATTATTTCTCAAATTTTCTCAAAAGCACTTGGAAAAAACTCAACTACAACTTCATAAATATAGCTCCATGTACTCTAAACACTTCTACAGTATCCCAACTATACAAGTACCATCTGTAATCAACCTAAACTATGTTGACATCAATGGAAACATTAATGAAAAAAACACCAAACACATTCGTACTTGCAACAATCTCCCCATTTTTCATTGAGGGCAACACACGATGTTAAAAACCATGTAAAACAACATAGCATACATGACCCTTAGAGATGACAACCTGCACAAGTATAAAATTTTCACATGACTTTTCTCTCCCACTTTGATATCAATGGCAAAGGAAATTTTGCATAAAAAATCTTTCCATATAAAAGGTTTGTTCACTCCACCTTAGTAGTGTACCCACATCACATACTGCAACATTTCACTTCTCTACTCCCCATGAGGAGTAGACCACATTCATCAATCCGAATCAAAGATTCTATGAATCCATTAGAGTGATGCACCTTCATGTGCACTAGTTCAAAGAAGGAGGGGCAGTAACCCCTAAATTCCCTCTAAGATACTCAAAGTCATCCTTTAGAAGGGCCTTAGTGAATATGTTAGCAATTTTTTCCTTAGTAGGTACATGTTGAAGTCTAACTTCATTCTGCAATACCTTCTCCCTCAAGAAGTGATACTTGAAGATATGTGCTTTTTCCTAGAATGCATGACTAGATTATTTGAAATGAACTTATAACACTTGTATTGTCACAAAATATAGAGATAGGTTCATCAATCACCACACCTATGTTCTTCAAAGTTTGATTCATCTGAAGTACCTATGTACAACATGATGCTACTAGAATATAGTTTGCTTCTGCATTTGATAAAGAAACTAAATCTTGTTTCTTACTGAACCATGAAACTAATCTTCCTCCAAGGAAGAATGCTCCACCACTTGTACTCTTTTGGTCATCTACACAACCAACCCAATCTACATTAGTGTAGGCATTCAGTGAGAAATCATTATCCTTTAGATACCATAGCCCAAAATATAGAGTTCCCTTAAAATATTTGAATATCCTCTTTACAGTTGTAACATGTGCTTCCTTAGTTTCTACTTGAAATCTTGTAACTAAACATATTGCATGCATGATATCTGATCTATTAATAGTAAGATACAACAGTCCACCAATCATAGATTTGTACATTCTCTAATCAAATTTAGTAGATTCATCATCCTTGCTTAGCTTACATAGATTTACCATAGGGGCATAGGTCAGTTTGGAGTCATCCATTCTAAACTTCTTCAATAATTTCTTAACATACTTAGATTGTGAAATATATATCCCTTTGCCAGTTTGATTTACTTGAAGTCCAAGGAAATTCAACTCAACAATCATCGACATTTCAAATTCTTTTTGCATCTCTTCTATAAATTTCTTACACATTCCATCATTTCCACCAAAGATAATGTCATCAACATATACCACAACTATCAATATTTTTTTTTTCTTAACCTTGATGTAAAGATTGTTTTTCACAAACCCTTTTTTGAATCCTTGCTTTGTCAAGTATCTATCCAACCTTGCATATCAAGCTCTGGGAGCCTGTTTAAGTCCATATAGCGACTTCTTTAACTTGCAAACCATTTCTATTTTATTTGATACTTGAAAACCTTTTGGTTTCTCCATATATACTTCATCTTCCATTGCTCCATTTAGAAATATAGACTTAGCATCCATCTCATACACTTTGAAGTCTTTATGAGCTAAAAATGCCAAGAACATCCGAATGTCCTTCATTCTTGCTATAGGTGAAATTTTTTCTTTAAAATCGATTCCTTCAGCATGTGAATATCCTTTACATACAAGTGTTTCTTATTCCTTACCACTTCACCATCTTCATTCAGCTTGTTTCTAAATTTACCAATTTTGAACCAATTACATTCTTATTTGCACGTCTAGGGACTAGTTCCCATGTTTCATTCTTCTCTATTTTTTGTAGTCCCTCTTTCATTTCTTTAACCTAGCTTTCATCATTACATTCTTCGCTTACAGTCTTAGGTTCTATCTTACAAAGTAAACACAAGTTTACTTCAACTACTTTTCTTCTTTTCTTTACACCTTCACTCATATCTCCAATTATTTGTTCCTCGAGATAATTTCTCTATACATATTTAGGAGTCTTAGATGTAAGTTTTGGAATCTCCTCTTCATCACATTGTTCTTTCTCTTCCTTTTCTTCTTCTTGTACTTTCCCACAAATAGGGTCATTAGGTTCAACTTCACTTATTTCTACTGGTGTATACATAGCTTCATCAAATTTCACATTAGCACTTTCAATTATTTTCCCCGATCTTTTACTAAAGCATCTATATGCCTTGCTATTATTTGAATATCCAAGAAAAATTCCTTCATCACATCTAGAATCAAACATTCCATGATTGTCATCATTTATTTTAATGTAACATCTACTTCTAAATACTTTAAGGTATTTAACAGTAGGAGTCTTAGTGTTTTTACCTTTCATCTAAACTTTGCTAAGAATGTAAACATTGGTGTGGATTGCTTCTCTCCAATACACATAAGAAGAATTTTCTTATTTCATCATAGTTCTAACAACCTTTTGAAAAGTCTGGTTCTTCCTTTGCACAACTCCATTATGTTGAGGGGTTTTAGGAGTGGAATAATGTCTTTTTATTCCATGTTCTTCGTAGAATGCATTAAACTCACCATAAGTAAATTATCCACCTCTATCAGATCTTAAACATTTTATTTTTAGGTTTGCCTCATTTTCTACTCTTGCCTTGAATACTTTCAATCTATGAAGAGCTCGATCTTTCTCTCCAAGAAAATTAAACCATTTCATCATAGAGTAATCATCAATCAAGAACATAAAGTACCTATCACCATTAAGGCTTCCTATTCTTGTAGGGACATAGAGGTCTATATGAATTAATTCCAACATTCTAGTAGATGATTGTTCCTTTCCTTTAAAGCCACTTCTTGTTTTTTTCCCCAATTGACAACTTATGTAAATTGAATTTGAAGGCTTTGTGATTCTGGGCAGATCTTTAACAACCTCCCTAGAATTGATCTTGATCAAATTGCCAAAATTCATATGTCCCATCCTCCGGTGCCAAATCCAACTTTCATTAATCTAGGAAACAAAACACTGACCATCACCTCCTTTAAGGTGATAGATATTTCCATGAGTTCTTCTTCCATCTGCTACCATAATTCTAGATCCTTTTCTAATCTCACAAGTGTTATCCTAAAACACAATCTTAAAACCTTTTCTTCACATTTTTGCAACACCTAAGAGATTATGCCTTAAACCGTTAACATTATAGAAATCATCAGTACTATGTTTACCATCAAAGCTAATTGTTCTTCTACCAACAATCTTAGCATCAAAGTCATCTCCAAACATAACTATTCCTCCATCTCATTTCTCAAGTTTAGTGAACTTACTCTTATCTCCAGTCATATGATTTGAACGCCCACTATCAATTACCCAAAAATCTTCATCCAGCCTAGGATCAAAAGAAGTCACAAGAGTACCTTCTGTCTATTCCTTTGCATATCTTCCATGGTTAGCAAATACAACTTTATTTTTAAGAGCTATAAATAAACATTCATCTTTATCTTCCTCAAAGTTAGATTCATCATTAGAGATTCCTGCATCTTCTTTGACCTAATATAATTTCATGAACTTCCTATTCTTCTTGTCTCTGTGATTATTATTATTATCATTGTTCTTCTTGTGTGTAGCTCTATTAGGACATCTTGATGCATAATGACCAATATTTCCATAACTAAAACACTTAAAGGGGAACTTACCTTTGTATTTACTAGTTACCTTTCTTCATTCTCCTTGTGAATTTTCCTTCGAACTCTTCTGAATCATCATCATCTAATTCATCTCCTATCTTTATTTCTTTAAAGGCTATTTTAGTCTTCTCCTTATCTCTTTCAAATTTTCTCATCTTGAATGTAGCCAAGACACCAAATAGGTGCTCCTTAGTGAACGTCTTTAGATCATAAGGTTCTTTAATAACAAAGAATTTTTCACTATAGTTCTCTGGTAGTCATCAAGATCTTCTCAATTATATCTTCATCTAACATGGTACCACCTTGATTCTTGATTTCAGTTGCTATAAGTTTGACTCTCTAATAGTAACTTGCAATATTTGCTCCTTCTTCCATTCTTAGGTTCTCAATTTTTTTCTTAGTAGTTAGTTTCCTTGACAAATTTACTCTATCATTTCTTTCATAAATATCTTTCAATTTTTCCCATACTTCATGAGCAGTGCCTAGAGAAATAAATTTTCTCCTTTCGGTTTTAGATAAAGCATTGAAGATAGCATAGCTTTCCTTTTCATTCTCCTCATAAGTTGTAATCTCATCAGTAGCAGAAGGACCAGTAGTCAGTGCCACATACTTTGTCTCCATAGCCTTCTAGGTTTTGAAACAAAATAACCTCTCATCTTTTCTTTCCAGTCACTATAATCAACTCCCTCAAAAATAGGGATTTGCAACTTGTGCACCATATGATCTACCTCAAGTGGTTAAGCTTTCAACTAAGGAACCAAAGCTCTAATACTAATTATTGAAATGCACAAGACAACTAAGAGGGGGGTGAATTAGTTGTATCAAATTAGTTTACATTTAACCTTAACAAATTCCACTTTAACCCAATCTATTATTAATTATAAACATGAAATGAAAATAACATAAAGAAAATACCAAACACCATATTTACGTGGAAAACCCAATGAGGATAAAACCACGATGAGGATTAGGTCACAATATAGTAGTAATGCAATACCGAATACAAAGGTTCACTACTAGAGGGCTCACTACCTAGATACAAAGGCTCACTGCCAATAAAGGACTCACTATCCAGAAGGAGGCTCACTACCTATAGAAAAAGAAAAGATAAATAAAGATCCATCAAAAGGGTTCCATACATTCACAACTTGATCAGATTGTAGACACAATCAACTCACTACTTTCAGGAATCTAACAAATTAAAGTACTATTACCTCAATTCTCTCTTGCACACTCTAGTTTTTTCCCTTTTTCATACACTTCACTTTCTTACTTGATTCATGGATGGATGGTGTAACACCCCTCTGTTTTTCTCTTATGTTAGCTTATGATGCTTTATTATCTTATCGTTTCTTATAAAGTGACATGTACTATGTCTATGATGAGATGTACTTTCCTTGATGTTATACTTGACATGCTTTGATTACGAATAATGTTGGTTTATTATAACATGATTATTGCTCATGAGTTTTAGTAATGATGGAAGTGTCAGTTTGGTGATACTTTATTGGTGAAGGGAACAGGATTGCATCACTCACTTGCGAGCGCTCTATGATTCTATGATTTCCTCTTTATACTGTGTTTATGATGATTTTATATACACGTGCTATTGATGCCTTGGACATAGGTTTGCAGGTACATGACATCGACTCCACCTAGTTTTTCAAGTTTGTACATGTCGACCTAACGGTATGTTGATTGGGGGATAGTAGCTAGGTTACATGTGTGAGGTCTACAGCTTAGCCACAGTGTATCATCAGTCATTGTTTCGTGTGTCTCCATTTGCCTTGTTTATTTCTATTTAATTATATACAGTCTATGTTTTGAAAATAAATGTTAAACTATGCATTAAATGATGTTAGTATTTATTTAATTAATTTTAAATAATATGATGGAAGCTTACTATTTAAATTAATTAATTAAATTTAACTTATTTAGTAAATCAAATTTAATCCTTGTGGTTAAATTTATTTATTAAGTAATTAAATTAATTAATTAAATTATTTACTAAGAAAATTGTTTAAAGGAATTAAATTTAATTTGGAAATTAAATTATGTTTTGAGTTTAGTAAAAATTACATTGAGGAAACAAATATGGGTTGTTAAATGATATTTGTTAATTGTCAGCATGTGATAGTTAATTAATTAAGTTTGTTGGGGAAATTAATTTGTGAGAGTTAATTGTGGCTTTGGGTGAGGAAGCGTAAAATGCTTCTTCATGGAAATAGCACAAGATATTTGGGTGGAAAATTTTTGGGGAAAGAAGATTTGCTTAGTGTGGAAATTTTGAAAATGGTTTTGGCTGTAGAAAATTGTTAGACATTTTTGCATTCCTAGATTTGTTTAGAAAAGATTATTGTTATGTTTGATTCGTTGAAATAGGTTCCATTCTTTTGTTATTGTTTTAGTTTAAACTTTTAAATGGAATTGTATTATTGTTGAAAAGATTGTTCTGTTGGATCTGTAGTGAAAAGCTTTTTTAATTTAAGAAAATAAAAATTTAAGGCTTCTGTGATTGTCGTGAAGAAATATAGTGCCTCTATAGGAATTCTTTTATACTGAAATTAGAGAGCAAGATTTGAGAGTACTTTATGGATTTAATAGTTAAAATCATTGGGAGAAAAACCAGAAGAAAACAATACGAGAATTAGAAACTTTTTATTTTATTTTAAAGCCTCTGTGTAAATTTAGAGGAAACGTGATTTTGGAAATCTTCTGGGGTTTTCAGGGAATTTGTATAATTTTTCTTGAAGAATTTTGTTAAATTTTGTTCTCGGTAAAAATTATGAAGTCTGTGTAAATTTTCTTTTAGAAATAAAAAAAACCCTCTGGTAAATTTGGGAAATTGTTTGTGGATATTGTGCAAATTTCCTAGAAAATTGTTTGCCCATTTACTTGTAATTGGCCTTCTTCAGAAGGATTTCCCCAATTATCTATTATTTTGAAATTCAATATATATATATATATATATATATATATTTCATATATACATATATGTGTATATATAAATATTTTATGTATATTTAAACACATATATATATATATATATATAATTTTTATATTATAAATGCATGTGCTTATTTCTTTCTTCCTATGATCCATACGACGAATGAGTTCTTTGAAAATTCATAGGTTTTCATTTGATTTTTCTTGGGGTATATGTTATGAGGGGGAGGTCAGGCTCTCCCCATAACCATTCCCTTTGGGGAGGCATTGTGGGGAGGCAGCACAACCCCCTCCCCATTCTCCTTTGGCATGACCATGGTATGGGAGAGGGTCGACTGTGACAGCCGCCCCTCCTGTAATGCTCCGCCAAGTAACCCTAAAGGAAGTTGTAATTAACGTCTTAAGCGAACTAATTTTTTTTTTTATAAAGTGCATTTAACACACACATTCACTTACTAATTAACAACAACCTCTAAGGCTAGAAGGTTAGGATTACTTAAACCCACACATACATATTACATATAACCATAGCATTATAACTTTATGAAATAAATATCATACATCATAAGAATACCACATAACATAATAAGATAATCAACCAAGATACAATCTCATAAACATTATCTTAATCCAATAGTTACATCACTCATTCCCAGAATGAGACACTAGTACATAAGGTTACAATTACAAAATTCCACCTCATAAACAAAAGAGGGGTAGATAACTTATACAAAAAGAAATATTACAATGCAAGATAATACAACAAGAACCACGAGCTATCCATCTGGATGTCTGGCCACCAAGTACTGAAAATCAATGGGGACCCAACGGTTTTGGTGCATGTTCCACCTAACCAATGTGGTATCCGAAGGCCCACCCCCCATGCTAGGAGATAGTAACTAAGTAACATGGACAAAGATTCTACTACCTCTAACCAAAGACAGACTCATACTAATATAACCAAACAAATGAACTAACAATTACAACTCAATTAAAATACAAGTAAAAAACAAGTACAACTCCAACATCACTAACATAGGTCACATTGCTTCCAAACATAAAATAGATCAAGTATGTTCAAAGAAACATACACATAAAACAATTAACAATAGTTGTCCTAGATAGAGTGTCATCGCAAGGTTTGTCATGATATCTCCTTTGGGAATTCTTCATAGGCTCCAAAAATCCTGGTGGCCTCAACCGAATCTCGGCACTCATACTCACTCAAGCGGAATCAAGTACCTCTCGTAAGGACAAGATAGTTGATCTTGCCATTCCAGGTCTTCTCACTCATCCCAAGTCTAAACGAGCCCTTATGTCTATGAGTGAGGATTAAATTATCTTGATTAGTGTGAACTGCATCCTAATCATCTAAGTACATTAATTTAATTATCACTTGATTAACTCACTTCTGAAGGTTACCCGGTTTACCACTTTAGGCTCTGACCCCTAACAAAAGCCACTCTTCTATTCGACAACACACACCCAAACAATCCACCAAGTGAAACACAAGTGCATACCAACAAAGCATCGTAACCACTCCAACACAAGGAGGAAACAAATAAAATAACTCACTCCAAACATCTTGGAGACAACAACACATATTCCAGTCCTTTCACAGGAGGAAACAAATAAAAGAACTCACTCCAAACATCTTGGAGGCAACAACGCATAGTCCACTCCTTTCACAAGAGGTACACAACATCCCCGTTCATGGGTAAAACTAAAAAGACGCCATGCACTACCCAAGGGAAAACAAATAGATTACATAAATATTCAACAACCCTTAACATCTAAGTTCTTCTAGAAGACTTATAATTTAGGACTAACACTAAATCCCAAAACCAACAGTGCAACTTGACGACATAGCAACAAAAGCATTCAAGTCATTAATCAAATCTAATATTTGGATTTCCTAAATCCATACTCATTCAATAGGTAGTGTTGACAAAGTCAAAGACACGATAACTAGATCATCTAAAATAATCATAACCCCTATTTCCCCTTTCATTATCAGAAATCTAAAACAATTAAACTTACTTCCCTTTACTGAATACAGAGAATTAAATCCTTTAAGATAATCATGGGGAAGATACTACTTTTGGATATACTAAATCCATATTTCTTTCAAAATCCAATCACAATGATTCAATTAATATAGAAATTAATAAATAACATAATTGATTGCCTCATCAATAAAACAATTTCTTAATTTACTTTTAAATCGACACAAATCCATGCAAGTAAACTCTTTCCATTTCCTAACCAAATGTTACATTTCATTCAATTTCCTATTTAGAACATGCAATCACTTTAATATAATATAATATTGTTTCTCTACCCATTTACCCATATACACTAATCAATCCATTTAAAATCTCTATTCAATAATATATTGCATGCATCTCATTAAAATAAAATATGATAATGAATTTTACACTTAATATATATATATATGCTCCATATTATATAGACACCAAATATATATATTAATAAATTTAATTACATATATTATTTAATATTCTATTCACAATGACTAGATTACTCTATGAAACTAAATAAAACATAATAACTATTTTCCTTTTTCAATATAGTTAGTTCCTAAATTTACTTCTAATGCAACCTAACACTATTGCAAACAATCTTTTCAATTTCCTATCTGAAGTCTATGTCTCTTCAACTATCCATTTAAAAACATGCAATTTCATCAATGTATAAAAATATCTTTTGGCTTATCTATTTGACGACGCATTCATATTGTTTCTAATTAAATCTCATTAATTAAAACAAATATTTAAATATAAATATTTTTATAATTCTTCAATATATTTAAATATCTTTTTCCTTATCAATTTTGACCATACATTCAAAACTTATTTTTTAAATTCTTCATGCAAAGCTCAATTACACGCACTTAAATAAAATAAGGTAAATACTGATTGAAAATACTCATGGATATATATATACATTTCAATATATTTTCTTCAATCATCTTAACAAAATAAATATTTCCTTTTAAATCAAATAATTACTTCTATTAAAAAATATTTTTTTCTATACATTTTCTACACATACTAATCATTTCTTTTAGAACAGTAATAATACCCAATTTGCAAACAACAAAATAAAATAAAATAAAATATTATTTATTCTCTCAAATGGATATATACCTTCAATATATATATACTAAATATAAATTAATATATTTAAATATATTTAATCATTAATATATCTTCTATTATTTACAGAATATCAAATTGTTTAATTCAAAATAAAATATCCTTTATCATCAATTTTCCAAAATATATATATTTTTCCAATTAAATCAAATTAATAATTGGACCTTTTACACATGAATGTAAATTCCACAATTAAATTTTAAATTATGCATTCTTTAAATCAAATATTTAACTCCTTCAATTAAACTTTAACATGCCATTTTAAAATAAACAATAATTTCCCCATATGTTTATAATTTTAATTCCACTAATCTAATATACAAATTTTATTTAAAATAATATAAATAAATATAATACTTTAATATTATAAATTATAATATAAAATATTATTAAATAATATTTTAATATTATAATAACAATACATAAAATATTAATATTTATAAATATCAATTTATTATTATTTTATTTTTAGAGCAGCCATGGGAAAATAACTTAACAACAGTCTCATGTTTCAAGCATAATTCAGAAACTACGATTTGGGTATTTGTGATTTTTTGACAGGGATAAGAAAATTTCAAAGCACAGAAACCTTTTAAATTTCCTGACAACCTAGTTTGTGTAAGTGTAGTTATAGGCGACGCAACCAAACCATTTTACCATGAAAAGATAACTATCCTGCAGATTTTAAAATCTAATTTTTAATAATAAACAGAGGGTTTTATTTTCTAAAAACATTCTAAATGCATTGTTCAATCTCTATGTTTGATTTCAATAACAACATAATCGATTTCCCCAAATAATTTAAATTCAATTGAGTTTTTCACAATTTTCACTCAAGAATTTTCACAAGCAAAGGCTATAAATTTATTTAATTCTTTTCTTCTAATATCAAATTTGTTTTCTAAAACAGATTTAACAAACAAATCTTTAATCACTACTATTTAAAAAATAATAATCCAGAACAATAAAACACAAAGAGGAAAACCTGGTACAAGAAGCTATAGGAAGAGATGAATTTCTCATCCAAGCCTCCTCCAAAGATTTCCTAAATTTTCTTCAATCCTCTAATGAATCCAATCCAAAACCCAACAAATGCAAACAATCTTTTCTTCAATCAATTCTACAATCAAAACTTTCTTCAAACCCTTCTAGTGTATTTTTCTGAAAAACTTTCTCCCTAAAATTAAAACATGTATTCTTTATAAATCAAAAATACCTAATACAACCCTAATTCACATATCATGCAAATTAGATATTTTAATTTCAATTTCAATATTTACAACCCTAATTCACATTACATGCAAATTAGATATTTCAATTTCAATTTCAATTTTACTTTTCAAAAACCCACTTTCAATTTAAAATGCAATTTCAATTAATAAATTAATTTCTAAAGTTGAACCTAATTTCCCAAATAAACATTTAATTACAATTTCTAATTTAATTCCCACACACTGAAATTAAATTTCAAATTAAATTCCCACACGCTGAAATTAAATTTCAAATTAAATTTTAATTCTTTTATTTCCTTTCATTCTCTTGCATCACGTTTAATTAATTAATTTAATTATTTAATAACTAAATTCAACCCCCTTGGATTAAATTTAATTAATTAAATAAATTAAATATAATTAATTGATTTAAATATAAACTTTTATCCATATTGCATAATTTAAATTAAATAACCATCAACATGATTTAAATGCAATTATTCTAAATATCTATTTGCAAATCAATAATCCTTTAGAATTAAATAACATTAAAACAAGACAGATAATGACTCGACACACACGACTGACGACACACTAAAGCTAGGGTGTAAACTTGACACATGTTACTTAGCTACTATCTCCCATTCAACTTAACCGTTGGATCGACACGCTCAAACCTGAGAAACTAGGTGGAGTCGATGTCATATACCTGCAATCCTGCAACCAAGTAAACAACATCATACAATATATCCAGCATATAATACACACCATGAAGAAGAAATTATGGATTCGTAGGGCGCTCGCAAGCAAGTGATGCGAAACCGTCCTCTTTACCAATACACTCATCGAAACTGACACTTCCATCATAATCCAGTAATCTCATAATAACATCTCATGTTAACTCTACAGCATCATTAATCCATAATGCAAGTGAAAGAATAATCAGATAACCACATCCCACAATAATAGTTGTCGCTCAATAGTAGCGATCAAAACATCATAACAAAATGTATCCAGTATCAAAGTAACTGCAACCAAACATAACATAAAGCAACTTGAACAAGAAACAAAATGAAGGGGTATTACACCTCCCCATAAATATATTAAAGTTTGTTTTTTTATTTATATTAAATACATTCAAACAATGAACCATGGTTTTATTCCATCCACCCTCCAAAAGAAAAAGGCAGATGTGTTAGTATTTATTTAATATTAAATATAAATAATATATGTATACTTGGAAATGAAATATTGTATGAATTATTTTGAATAAAACACTGTGGTATTTTGTGAAATGGTTAGAAAATATATTTAATGTATAGATATTAGAATATATATAATTAAATATATAGATACATGTGTTATGTATATATTATATGAATATATACAAATTAAATGTATATATAATGGATATAAATGGTTAGTTTCATGCAAATGAAAAATTAAGAATTAAGTATAAATAATTTATTTATTTAAATGGATATTTTACAGTAAATGCATGCAAAAGCACTATCTAATGATTTTATAATGGAAGAATTTAATGAAGGAATTTTATTTTGTTTTAACTATATTGGTAATGTGTGCATGTATTATGTGCTTTGGTTCAAAATTCAAGGGTTGGAGTTTTTACTAAATTTATATTTTTCTTTTAAAAGTAATTGAGGAAGTTGCAACTATTTGTTAAATTTAGTATTTCCTTTCATTGTTCTAAAGAGGCATTTAATTATTTGAATTAATTATTTTAATAGGGCAATTTTTATTTTTACTATGAAGGAAATGGATTTAAAATATCCAAAAATTAGATTATTTCCTTGAAATTGCATTTTATGTTTATTTCCTTGGTAAAATGGTTCGGGAAGTTGTTTTGGTATTGTGTTAGGCTTATCTATTATCTTGATTGCCTTTATGTTTGATTTCTTTCAGTATGATTTTGGAATGGGGTTAGTGTGACTTTAATATGTAATTCCTCTATAGGTTATTTATGTGATGGGGGTTATCAATTTGTATTGTCATCCTGAATTAATTTCCTTGGGAAATGTGGTTGTCGTTTTCAGTATGTTAGCCAATTTCCATGAACGGGGTTGTTTTTTTCCTTCTTTGGATGGAGTGGTTTAGTTATTTGTTTTCTCCTAGTTGGAGTGGTCTTGTTCCAAGTGTGGATAGAAGGAGAGTGGGTCTTGATGGGGGTCAAGATCTAGGAAGATCTGACAGGTAACTCATGCACCTTTGTGGTGGCACATCTCCTAGGACAACGATATATGGTTCACTGGTCTATTTAGTCATTTAATGTAGGTAGCATTATATCCTTGAGTTAGTGTTGTTCATGTGGTGGTTTTGTTTCATTTTGTGTCAGCCTATGTCTAGAGGTGGTGAGTTGTTCTTGTATCCTTGTTACTGTCTCCTAGCATCGGCGGTGGGCCTTCAGGTACCACTTGGTTGGGAGGAATGTTTTCCCTACATCGTTGGGTCCCCCTTGGTTTATAGATTGTGATGGTGAGGTCTTCTAGTCAGAGAGCTCGTGGATGCCAATGGTTTTATACCACTATCTTGATGTATTTTATTTCAATTGGTATTTGTAAGTAATTCACTCCTCAATTGTATTTGAGGAGGAATCTTCTAATAATGTAATAGTTTGGTATGAAAATTCTCATTCTGGGAATAAGTATTGTAATATTGCTTGTAAAGTAATGTAATCTTAAGCTTGTTATTTCATATTCTATGTGATGGTATCTCGAATGCTTCGTATGCATGTGCATTTAAGGGTATGATTAGTAATTTAATTAAATGCTTTATTAGTGAGTAATGCTTTTGTTTCGGTTTCTATGTAATCTTGTCACATTTCCTTAGGGGTTTTTGTGAAGTATTGTGCATCTTCTTTGATATTAATGCACTTTTAAGAAAATAAAAAAATTGTACGCTTTCGCGTTGTATTGCAATTTTCTCTAGGGTTTCGTGGTAGGGCATTACAGATGGATATCCAATTCACAATAGATTGATTTTCTTTTATACCATCTTCAACCCTAGAAACAATCTCCAAGGTCGACTATACAATTTTAATTTACAAATTCAAATTAGGTCAGCTACTCAACATTCTTGTGATGGATACGAATGAGAGACCTGACCAATTACATATTTAATTTAGGACTCAAACAACATCTTGGATCAATTACATGCTTGTTTAATTTGATGCAAAAACTTAATGTAACATGTAGACACCAAGTCGACCAAACCTAGTGAAAACACCAATGATCTTTGAAGTATGCACATCTCTAATAAGATGATCACACAAGGATCACTCAACATGCTTCACCAGACAATCTACCATTTCTGAGAATACTTCAAGTACATCCACAACAAATACAACAAACTTCATTCATAGAAAACTCTTAAATAACCCAACTCGACCAACCATCAACACATAGGACCTCTAGAGTAGGTCTTCTAGAGTGCCAAATACCAAGCACATTTTTCAAAACACAAAAACCATCAGAAAGAATCATTTTCCGGATCCACAAGACCTAAAAGCATAAACCAAAAGACTATATAGAAAAAAAGTTTCTCCCTGTTCACATACTAGTGAACATAACTTGCACTCTCCATCAAACTAGAAGTTCAAATTCGAGATATATTATCCATTGAGGGTAAAAGTACAAAACTATGTCACACTTTTAAAAGGAAACAACCAACATTGATCTAACTTTTAAAATTGAGTCACTACAAAGTGACATAAATGTTTTGAATTTAGAAATGATGTAAACTAATAAAATATGTATTTTCTAGTATATTTTACATTTATATTTTTTTGAAAAAGTTAAAATTTATTGTAATATAGTTTTTTTAATAAATTAACACTAAAATTTTATTGCTGATAAAATACTATAAAATGATGTTGCATGAGACGTCAAGCTTTATATAGTAGATTTTCTTTTTATCCCCTTCAATTTTTTCATGTATCTTTATATCTTGAAACTTTAGGGCATGGATATATTGTTTTGCAATTTTAATAAATACATATTTTAAAATAATATTTAAATATGCGTGTATTAAAACATGGTTGTTTCCACTCGACATCAAATTTTATATTAAATATTTATCTAAAATAGAAAACAAATTATACTATCTTAATCTAAATTCCTTTATCTAGGGCATCATGTTTTTATTTTTTTTAAATAAGTTTTAGTATTTTCTTGACATGGTAATCAACTTAATAATTTTGTGCCGATAACCTAATTTTAGTAAAAAATAAAAATAATGATTAAACTATTAAAATAAATATATGTCTGAAAACTAGACTTATCGATCTACAAAAGGGTATTTTTATATTTAAAAAAAGAAGTTATTTATATGAGTAGGAGTTTTTGAAACATTAAATTTTTTTTTTTTTTTTTTTGGTAGATTGGCCTCAAAATGGTGATACATATGCATTTAACCAACAATTTTAGTTGGAAAAGTTGTGGAAATATTTTACTTATCTAGAATGAATCTTAATAGATCCTATGTTTGACCAAAATTAGTTTTTTAGTGATAAATACTAAAATTCACCTATGTGATATGTTAGCCGAAAGTGTGACATAGCTTTGTACTTTTACCCTAGAAGCTCATGAACAAAACTAAAAATTTGCACAGGCATAGGATCAACATAGAAGAAATGCAAAACACAATACCGGAGCACACTTGAAACACACTTCAACACCGCCTTCATTATTTCTCAAATTTTCTCAAAAGTACTTGACAAAAACACAATTACAACTTCATAAATATAGTTTCATGTACTCTAAACACTTCTATAGTATCTCAACTATACAAGTACCATATGTAATCAACCTGAACTGTGTTGACATCAATGACAACATTAATGACAACACCACCAAACACATCCATACTTGCACTACTTTGATATGACCACCCTCAGTTTTAATTATTGTTTTAGTGGTTAGTAATTTATTGCTATTTTAAAGAAAATGAGATACCCCAATCATATATAGAACTTCTAGAGAAGGAGAAGCCCTAACAATGAATAGAAGGAGAACTAAACTAAGAAAATTTCAAGGATCGTCACATTAACATCAATTAAGGGGCCAAAAATATTTTTAAGTCACAAACAAACAACCCCCAAAAATATCCATGTTAATATAAAGTACAAAAATAGAGACCAAATAAGAAATCATTTTATGAACAAATAAAATGAATTTTAGTAAAGCATTTCTAAATTTAAAGAGATATTAAGAAACCTAATGGAATTGGACAACATATAAAATGTTTCCAAAAAAGAATTGTACTTTAGAAACCATGACTTAAAGAGAAGCCCTGTCCAAATGTATTAATGACACAATATTTTGTAAGATAAATAGGTCTCCACCAAAACATCTTGAACTTACATATAAACGTCATTTCTAAATAAAGTTATTCCTCCTCAAAAACATCAGGAACTATCTCAAGAATAAGACATTTAACTAGCTACTTCACCAAAAAAAACCTATACTAAAAAGTATCACTTTAAGTTTTGCAATAAAATAATACTTTTGTCATGTCATATTTCGTCCTTGCATCTTGATCTCTTAAATCCACCTATTAATCATTCTTGAGAATTGTTGAAAAAAGTCATACAGCTAATGTCCTCTCTAGAAAACGATTGTAGAGCTAGCCTAGGTGGATGCCTCATTATTTTGTCTCTTCATTAGCTAAAACTTGTATTTATTTAATAGGTGATGTACATAGCAATTTGCGACAAACTGAATAATAAATTCACATGGAAAAATATTGTACAATGCAAAACATGCCAATTACATTTCGCTTTCGAATTCCATTTTGAACAATTGAGCAGAGTGTTTATGAACGTACAGTCCCATGTTGGATCTTATTTTAAGAAAACAACAGGACGTTATTCCATTGAACTCCGCAATAAACGTTAAGAAAGACAACTGTCTTCAATAAAGCGGCGCCGTCAGACGACAAGAAAAACCTAGAAGCAAGATCATGTAAATATGACACTTTGTTTTATTTCATTTCCGCATTTCCATATTTCGTTTCTCGTGATCCTTTCTAAACCTCAAAGGCCAAATTGTTTCGGCCACGCGCATCTCTACTATCGGTTCAACCGCAAACGTATAATATTTAATTATATGGTAAATTATATTAATTGATAAATGTTTACATATAATATTAATTACTTTATTTTAATTAGTAGCATTGCAATGGTGTGAAAGATATCTTATTTTTAAATTACTTCTGTTCCTAGTCCTAAATAATGTTTTAATATTTTTATATAATTATTTATTTGTAAAATTAAGTGATATCAATGTATATTAAATACCATTTGCATGAAAAATAGGTGCAATGATTCTCTTTATATTGTAAATTATATAGAATGTCTTATAAATTTGACAAGCTGTCTAAAACTGATTTTAAAATTAATTTATTAAAAGAATGATAGTACATCAAAATGCATACTAGTCATTTTTACTCGTTTACAAGTCTCAATAGAATATTAGGTGATGAGTCTTGATATGAATCTCCATACAATATTTGGAGGTTGTAGAAAAAAAATAAAAGATTTTTTATTTGTTTTCCAATAGATTTCACTTGACATTGTTTTTCCATATTTCTACTCTTTTTAGAACAAAATATCAATTATGTTATTTAAAACTATAGTATAGGATCATTATATAAATGCAATTCCATAGATTAAAACTACATTTGAATTCATCGCCTATTTTACTCATCATTTCTACTAATACATTCATGGAGTGTACAATATAAAAAATGATTAGTTATATAAAATTTGATATTATTGATCAATCCTAGAGATTGCACACCATTTAGACCAACTCAAAAAACTATCCATGAAATTGAAATTCTATTCTTTTAATTTTTTGTTGTGTTTTATTTACATTACATCCTCATTTAATGATAAATAAATAGTAGCAAAGAGGACCAATGAAAAAATACGTAGAATGTGGCTTTTGAAATACAAATTCACGCACTAATTTATATAATAATTTTGGTGACCACATCAAACACCATTGTACAATACTAAAATATGTTTAACTTACCATCAATTTTTAGAAGTAGATTTCCACATATTTAGTTAGATTAATGCCTAACTCTAATACTTTGAAAGATAGTTGGAGAGGTTATTGGAATGAAGGAAGAAAATAGATTTCCTCTTTGAAATAAGATTTATATTCATTTAATCTTACTCCATTAATAGAATTTCTTAAATATATTGGTTGAGCAATACATTAATTTTGGATGAAAAAATTAATTTTATTGGTTGTTAATTCAAATATACTAATGAGAACAATATAATGGGGCTAGATTCAAATTTCAAACAAAATTAAAGTAATTTATGAAATGGAAAATCTAATTGGGATGCTAAATTAGACACAAAATTTCAGTATAAATTTTATGAATTAAAATGGTCCATATGCATTGAACCTAATTTCAATGTGATTTTTATGATAATAAAGTTATATATCATCAAAAATTTCCATACATTATGAAAAAGTAAAATGAAAATACAATAAAAAAAAAAATGAAATTATGTATATTTTTTTTTTGGTAAGAATACATATAATCAAGGCCTATTACAATAATTGATCTTTACTAAATACATGAAAATATGATAACATATTTTTCATTATTGAATTACCCATCTAATAGAGAAAATAAACAATCTATGTTATTGTTGATGGAAGCTCATTTTCCCATTTCTAACCTAAAGAAAAAGAAGTGGGTGAATTAAGCTATGAGGAAGGAGGAACACCTCACAATTTTTTATTTAATTCAATAATCTAATGGAGTACTATATTTGAAGAGATAAATTCTGTTTAATTTTTTAATCTATAGCTTTCTTGGAAAGACTGCCACATAACCATTAGAATCATCTATATGTTATCATAGACAATATTATTGGTAGTGAAAGGCACTGTGCTCCAAAATGTTTCCTAGTTTATTATTTTTCTCAATGGAATTAATTGAATTAAGTTACTTGACAATCTATTATTTAGGAGAATATTTGGAGTGGCCACCAAAGAAAATAATCTAGCAAAAATTTGATTATTCATAATAACTGTTGAAAAAATTGGAGGGATATTGTATGTGCGCAGCCATAGCCATTTGTATATGGAGGATGAGGCATGCACCTACTATACAACAAAAACTAAGTTCAATGAATATTCAATCAATACAAGGATAACTGTTATGGAAGGAAAAAATAAAATAAAATAAAACAATAGAAATAATTATTTCATACAATAGATTAAAAAATGATTAAAATGAAATAAAATAGAAAAAAATGATTTTTTTTTTTTGCCTTGCACACATGCCTCTTTGAAAACAAGGAGTCCTCTATGTTTTTTTTTCCCTAAGTATTTCTCTATCTTAATCATCATCTTTTTGTGTTTAGGTTAATGCTTTTCTGATGAAGGTTTGTGAATTATAACTTTTAGTTATCATTTTGTTTAAAAAAATTCTTTGGGTTATTTTTTTGAAGTTTCAAAGTTATTGAACTTCTTTGAAATTTTAGAAATTTATATATATAACATATGGAACTACAAAAAAATGAACCTAGTTGGAATATAAATCCTTTTACCTTTTGAAGTCCCAAATTTCCATTTACTTTTGTATGTCCTAAAATTTCCTTTTACCTTTAGGAGTCCCACAATTTCATTTCCCCTTTGAAGTTCCACAATTTCTTACTATCAATGTAAATTTAGGCTTCACCAATGCCACTTTGTCTAGTATGAATGATCATTAATGAAAATATTATTATGTTGGTATTTAAGTTTCTGTCAATATTTTTCTTACTTATTTGTGTCATTCATTGTTTCATTTGACCCTAAAGGTGAGCTCTTGGATTCCAAGAGTCTTGAAGTTATTTCTAGTGTTTATTAGTTGGATTTTTCTAAATATTTTTCATTTTCCTCTACAAACTAGGTATGTTGGTTGTTTACCATTTTTTGAAATCATTCATGAAATTTTACATATTGATTCATGTTGGCCTTTGACAAAAAAGTGTTCAACTTCTATAATTTGTGATTTATTTCCATGTAAAATACCCAAAGATAATAATGATGATTAAATTCAATGTTTCACTCATGATATTTCCTCTAAGGTCATGTTTACCTTTTTGTGTACTTATAGTGTTTGGGTCATATAGATGGAAATTCTATTGTTAATTAGGGTTTGTTGTGGAAGTTGTTATTTTTTTGTTACATTTTTATGCATTTGGTTTTAGGTTGATTTTATAAGTCAATGAAATTAGGTGAAGAATTACAAAGGGTTGAATGAGTTTTGTTATCAAATACTTCTAAATCTTCATGCAAGCCTCTGTTTCTATCATTTTCATATTTTATATGATGAATAAATTATATCTCATGTGATATTTTTCATAAAATATGTATACTATAACATCTAATATTCTAGTATTCAACTCTAATTTCCACATTTAATGCCCATTATAGAATTTTTCCATCCATTACGATATTTAGATCCTATCTAAAGTTCTACCATTTCCATATACCCACTAAACATATACATTCTGTGCACTATCACTAAAATACTTCCATGTGTGTGTGTCTGAAAAATCCATAGTTTCCTATAAGATTTAGAAATCAATTTTAAAAGGGAAATAGGTATAGTTTTAGACTTGAAATTCATACCATTTTCCATCCATATTTTTCAGGAATTTTCGTAAGGACCACTTGAAACTATGAAATCAATAATAAAACTTTATTTGTAGGGATTTGAGGACACTTGGGATTCATCTAGATACTTCATGATTTCTTGAAACATTCAATTTAAAAAATATATATAATCATCCATTATGGTGATGAAAAAATGGGATCTAGATTCTAAATGACACCTTTTCACACATCAAATTTGAGAGGACACAAAAGTAATTATATTATACCTCTTGGTTACTTTGCTTAAGGAAGAGCTAGAATGATTGGCTAAGGTTTTAATCCTCTTTGTGGGTGTTTATGGTTGATGTCTTCATTAGGAATTGAATTATTATTATTTTTTAAACTAGGTCAACTATCCAAATATAGGAAATTGATGTGAATATAAGAAAACACTAAAATCATAAGAAGAAATTAAGAATAATAGAGCAGAGAGAGAATATAGAGGAACCTAAAAATAATTTTTTTGACTGAAACTACCAAGTTAGGGGTATGTGTGCTTTAGACAGGGAATGGTTCTTTCTAGAATCTCTTAACAAATATCAACAAGTTAGAATTTGTAGGTGCTAGCCTTTCCAACTTAGCTTTAAAACACCATCTATTGATGAATAATTGATCTTTCCCTAATTTGATGAATGGATATGCTTTAATCCTTGATTTGGATGTTGATCCTTCAATCATTTACAAATTCTCTTTAGGTCTACTACCTACAAGAAGGAGAGGATAAATCATTGTTCCATATAAGGGATTTCCTAAGTCAAACCTCATTTTAATGTTTCCACCTATACAATAACTATCATGATGCTGGATAAAAAGTGCTTATCCTAGGTCAAGAAAAGGAAAATGTATAAAATAAATGATAGATCACAAGTATTATAACTTACCACTCATATCTAGTTTCCTTGATGGAATAAAGTCATGTCACACATCTCATGCAAGGAGAAATTTATACTCTATTGCAGGTCCTTCTAGTTTTAGTACTCACAAAACAATGAAAATAAAACATAAAATAAATCTTACATAACACATTTCCTAAATTAATCTCGATAGATGAAAATTTTCTAGAATGATACCTATTTTTCTCTTGAATTTCCTTGACTGCCTTTTAGGACGCTCAATTAGAATTCAAATTAACTTCTAGATTGCTTAGATTCCTTAGATCTTTAAATATACAAGAATAGAGTACACCTATTTTTGGATTTAGGTTGTTAAATAAATAATTAATTTTAATTCTCAATTTTATCCTAATTTTTAGAAAAAGTAGAATAAAATGAAAAAATAATAAGTAAATTATGTCCACACACATAAGGGGAAGCCAAAAATAGTGTGAAATTGTTAGGGTTGACAATTTATGATCCTACATTTAGCCCCAATTTTAGTGAGAGTATCAACTTACACTCATGCTCACACTAAAGTAAGAAAAAGCCAAGAAGGGTTCTTTCATCAATTTTTTTTTGAAGTAAGATGACACTGACTCTATGGGATGTGCTAGCCACTACGCTTAGGATCCTACTACACAATAATGTAAAGATAAAGGAGCATACATACATGAGGTGCAATGTAGGAAAATAGAGATGACAAACATGAAGCATACACAATTAAGATACAAATAAAATGTAATGTAAAACACATGCAATTTAAACCCATGCAAAAATTATGCTAATACAATGCACACATAATTTAAATGCAAAAATTGGGGTATGACATCACAAAATAGAAAGATTTGTAGACTCCTACTAGGATCCATAGCCTAGTCATCGATAAATCACAACTAGAAAAGTTTTC
The DNA here is from genome assembly GCA_007115665.2 of Sequoiadendron giganteum. Taxonomy (NCBI): domain Eukaryota; kingdom Viridiplantae; phylum Streptophyta; class Pinopsida; order Cupressales; family Cupressaceae; genus Sequoiadendron; species Sequoiadendron giganteum. The sequence goes on along the minus strand of CM021100.1, from coordinate 409,556,180 downwards.
TATTTGTTAGATGACCTATGAAATGCATTAAAAGCTAGTGAAGTCTAATATTCAAGAGGTCGTCTTGGTAAGAAAAACCATAAGAAAACATACAAGGACTAGTGAAGTATGATATTCACCAGGTGAGTTTCTACACCAACCATACCAAGAATTATAATAAAAGCTCGTTATTTAATAAATAATTCTAATAAAGTGCTACAAAATATTAACAATCTACCATGAAATCATCATCTTATTCATAATGTGTGAAAAAAGAGAAGAAAATAATAGAATATATTCCCTCACCTTAAAGTAATTTCTAATGGTAATCAAGAGAAATTTCTTGGAAAGTAGAAAAAAATGGTATTTGTAAAATGATAGAACATGAGAGATTCTTCAAAAACCCTATTACAAAAAATATGTTCCCAAAAGGTTGACTTATGACAAGGGGTTACCGCCAAATTTTTTTTGTATAATTAACAAGAAAAAGACAACACACAAGTGATCTACAAAGGTAGGGTAAATATAAATAAGAGGTAATGTGTACTATGATCATTCTCTAAATTGACATCATTCCCCAAAATACATGTTGAGCAAGGTCTCACAAAGACAGCATAAAATATTTGGGTCAACATGGGAGAGACCGAAATGTCTCAATATTTTGCATCAATCCCAAAAGGAGAAAAGATTGTTATGACACAAAGAAGAATGGCGATACAAATAGAAGAATGTTATGATAAATTCATTATGTTTGTATCCTTGTGTTTGTAATAAAAAAAAAAGGTCCCCTTAACTTGGCCTTGATTTAGTGTTGTAATATGCCTAACATATTCACATTAGGTCTTGGGACCTTGTGAACTAAATGGATTTAAATGGTACCTTACTTAAGTGTTGTAACTCACTTTCACACTTTTATAAGGTCTTGTCAATGAATTCCAGCTAAATAACCTCTTTTTAACTTTAATCTTGCCTTATTTCAAAGTGTTGTAAAGTGTTGTAACACACTTTCACACTTTCTAGGTTTATCATTAATAATTGGGATTTATTATGCTTTAATTAGCCCCATTTTGCATCCAAAAGCCTTATTTATGTGTATTTTTTAGGATAATCTTGACAAAAGCATTTAAAACACCAAAAAATCCTGAAAGCACACCTCAAATTCCTAAGGCAGGACTCATTCACCATTCTGGGAGAATGAATCCCCTTAGGTGGGATCCATTTGCCTAGGGTGGTGAATAAGTCCCATTTAGCTCAAAATAAAATTTAATTTAAATCTTTGGTGGGATTTTATTCTCCAAAATACAATTTCGGATTGTAGTGTTGTAATTTCGAGAATTCTTGTATAATTGAGTATAAATACATGTTTATTTCATTAATTTATCACCCAAAAAGTTGAATGAGGATCCATTTAGAATATTTGATTTTAAAAGAGTATTCAAGAGCATTCAAGAGAAATGAAGGGAGGATTATTCAAAATTTTAGAGCATTCTTCAAGCATCAATCATCATGTCAAAGACCTCTTGCAAGAGAGATCAAGGGAAGATTATTCAACATTTTAGAGCATTCTTCAAGAATCAATCATCATGTCAAAGACCTCTTGCATCATATTTTTTATTGTGATAACAATTGTGGTGTAGAGTTTTTTGATTTAAACAAGCATTACATTCAAGATCTATCTCCTTCAAGCTAGAGTCAAAAACCATATCAACTGTAGCCATTTCAAGCATACTTGCAACACCTAATTGTGAGGGTTTGGTGAGTTGTAGCATCATAGCTTGTTCATTCATCATTCTCCTTTCATATTTGATTTTATTTCAAGGATTGATTTCTAGTAAGGGGTTTGACAAAGGAAAACCCCTATCCACTAACCCCCCAACATTTTCCCCTCTCCTTTGTATGTGATTTGTAGTGCTAAGTTGTGAATTTCCTAAGGATAAATATTGGAGAAGTGTTGCAAAACATCTAAAGTTGTCAAAGTTTTCATCAAGTGTTGAAGAGCTTTGGAGATCATCTACATATAACAAATTGTTGTTTCAAATTCAAAGATCAATCAAGAAGAGCAGAGCAGATTGAAGAGTACAAAATCAAATTTTGAAGCTTTAGAAAAGCCTAAATGGATTGATTTTCAACTTCTGGTGAATGAGTCCTAGTTCTAGTCATTTTTCAGGACTTCACAAATTATGATACCCTTTTGCCTGAAACTTGTTCCAACATAGTTTCCCAAAAATAGGACTGATTCGCCAAGCTTAGCAAATGAGTCCTAGTCATCCTTAACAACAAAATTTCTTTTAATTTATAGCTTCATTCAGCAACCTTCTAGATATCCAGGTGCACACATTTTGTTTTATAGTTTTTTATTTCATTTGAATTACTTTCTAGGTCATTTAGTGTTAGTTTGCATTCAATTAGGGCATTGCATTTCATCTTACATTCCATTGCCTTTTCCATGTCTAAACTTTATGGTTAACCCCTCATTAGATCATATTCAGCCCCTAGGACAACCCTTAGCAATATCTCTTTCTCCTTTGCAAAGGGATCTCAAGGGTTATCCTTGAATAAAATTGAAGAAGTGGGTATGCTCTATGTCCAAAACCATATAATAGCATTTCATAACTAATTTTTCACCATTTCAATGTCCATTGGAACATTAGGGGTCATCCAAAGAGAACTAAAAAATATAAATACATGTCAAGAAACAAATTACAATGAGATCACATTATGTACAAGAAAAAGAAAATTGACATAGAGGTACAACACATGTGAGTCGATATATATAAAATCATCCACATCATAATATTTCTCATCATAAATAGAAGGTGGATGGTAAGTGAAATGAACTATGTAAAGTGTAGTATAAGGAGATGAACTAGGTTAAAAATGTGGTTGGTTACTCACGGAAGGAGGATAATAATGGTTTCCCCAATCTTAATTCATTTAATTTCAAATATAAGCGATAAATAAGTATGATCTTACTTTTATTATTTTTTTATGTTTTAAATTACTATCAAAGTATATCAAAATGTTTGAAATAATATTTCTATTGACATGATTGTGAGCACTATCATCCATTTCAAAGATTTTTGATCTTTTCTTGTTTGTGACAGATAAGTTTTGGATTCATGGTTTCTTGAGAGAGGTGGAGTGGAGTTAAGGAAATGATGATGACAAATGGGTTGCAGGTATCTCATTGGAATTTTTTTGTATAGATGGAGGATCATTAGGTAAAGATTTATTATCTTTAGCACATTGATGATCCATAGCTTGATGTCTTCATTTGCATTCTTTTACTCTTCCATTCAATAGATTGCATGATCTTTAGCTTGCAAAGTGGGAATTGACGAATTTTCCAAATTTGGTTTATTTTCATCCTTTGTAGAAGAGACTGAAGGAAGAATCAAAGGTTGAGAAACCATAGAGGTTTTAGGTTTTTTCAAAATTATGAGGAATAAAATTAATCCTTGGAGGCCTCACATAATGGTTATCACATGGTCATTGTTAGGATGATAAAGAGGGAATTACAACATACATTCTAGAAGGGTGGGGGTGAGGAAGAATACCTAGTTCAGGCCAAGGTTTGTGAAACATAGGAAAATTTAGGTGAGGTAGGTTTTGAATTGGGGTATGCACCTATTTTACTTATTTCATTCGAAAAAAGAGATCCCCTAGGGAAAGATTCACTTTCAACCCTTAGGTGAGTCAACCTTAATGGAGATCTTCTTTCCTTATGACTAAGGACATGGTAAATAAACCTAATTTACACATTTGGGAGATAAATGAAAAATACCAAATGAATTGAATTATACAATTTAAAACATGAATAATCAATTTAAAAGCTTAATCTAGCAGAATCAGTAAAGTTCCCGTAGAGCTAAGAAAGTTATGATTTTTGCACGTGTCACCAAAAGCCCCTATTGAGTGTCCTACTGGGAAAGATTCACCCTAGGTTTAATGGGTCTTTCTAAAGGGATCCAAAATCTACTTTTACACTCCTTTGGTCCTAAGTCTACACTCCTGTTTCCTTTGGATTTCATAGTCAAAAAGTTGGAATTAAATTCTGAAACTGATTTCCCATGGCTTAACGACAATGTTGACAACTTTGACAAATTTGCAAAATTTTACTTTTGATCACTCTCCAATCCTTCTAACTCCAATCCTTCTTGAACCTAAGATTTGAAATACACACAAGAGGGAAAAATTGTTTGTTTTTTTTGAATAGGGGTTTTCCTTGGTCGAACCCCATTTTGGTAATTAAATGTTGAAATGAAATGAAACATGAATGGAAGGAATGATGAATGAACAATTGTTATGTTGCAACTCATCAAACCCTTGAATGAAGATCCATGAAGCACAAAAATCTAATACATCTCTTCAAGATCTTGATCATGCATGAAATGGTTTGATTGTATTTTTATAATGATGCTTGAATTTTTACTTGAATGCTTGAAACCTATATCACAATGTTAGCTCCAAAAAATTACATGAATGAAGTTAACGTTGACATGATCCTTGAGATCTTGAATTCTGCAACAAATGAATAAGAAATATTCTCTTGAACTCCTTTGAAAATAATCTTAGCTTTAGGAATAATCTCTTCCTTTCTCTAGGATTTCAATTGATAAAAATAACTTGTATTTATAGGTAATTTTCTAATTTCCCAAAAATTAAACATCAAAGGCCGAGAATTGCAAATTGAATTAGAATCCTAAAAATTCCATCAAAAAAATATTAAAAATTTGGCTACTCCACTTAAGGGGGACCCATTTTCCTTTGGATGAATGCTTCCTAAGCCCAAAACCTAGGACACACAGATTTCAAGGAAATTTAATCAATCCTTTCAATTTTTTAATACAAGTTTCCCTTTCAGAAAATGATAATAATTAGGATTTTAAATGCATAATTGGGCCAATTAGAGGCTCAATTAAGTCCAATTTATTTAAGGGATGCAAACATAGTTAGAAAATGTTAAGGAGTACATTTCTCACACTACATTTAGCCCCCACTTTAGTGAGAGGAATAGCCCTATGCTCAAGCTCACACTAAAGTGGTTAAACAAGTGTCAAGTGTAGGTCACAGCTAGTATTATGTTAGAGGCTAATCATTTCCCTTCCCTTCAATTAAATAGCTAATCATTGCTACCTGTGTAATTGGTGTTCGATTTATGTTATTTTTCTTATTATATTTGCAGGGTTTCAACAGTTTATTTATCATGTTACAATCTTTTTGGCATTGGTTTAAAGAGTGATCTTGTTGTGAGAAAGGAATAGATTGTTTGTTTTTTTGTATGATTTTCAAAGCTTGGTATATTAGGGGCTCAAGTTTTGATGTCTAATGTTTTTTATATTTTCCTAAGATGTATATGTTTGGCCTATTTTTATCAATTTGGCCTCAAAACTGCCCTCAATTGGTAATAACATAGTTCAATGAGCATGTGGTAAATGAATTGTAAAAATAAATCATCACTTTTATTTAGTAGCTCCAAGATTCCATGGGTATTCCCTAGTATTGGGTGGAGATATAGGGTATTTTCAATAAATGTTTTTTTGGGTATTTCTTTGTATACATGAGATCATCAATCTACAAATTTTAATTTTATGATAGAATATTTTTTCAAAAACTTGATAGGAAAGTGCAATAAAGTAGAACAAGATTTGAAATTAGTACATGATATTCTCAATATTTAGTTGTAATTCCTCTAAGGAAGATTGAGAAAGACTTGTGAATTATTTTCTAAGGCATTAGTTCAAACTTTAAAGAATACAAACCTCAAAATTTATAGTTTACTCTTGACCTCAATTACTTACTACCTTAATGATATGATAGTTTTCCTTTCACCTTGGCTTTTCTCTTCAAACATTCTTATTTATGTTTTCATTCCTGGTAGTTAATACTTACTGAGATTTTGATTATTTCTTTTATGCATTTAAATCATCATTTTGATTATGATAGAAGTAATGTATGATCATTTGAATGGGTAATTGGTTTTGTTTTAAACAACACCGTAGTGGTAGGTCATAGTATCCAATTTTTTCTTTGGAAGTAATTGGGTAATTCAATCCACACTACTAATATAATACAACCAAAACAAAATCTGTAATTTCATACCTTCTTTATAGCTTCCAGGAGGAAGCCTGAGACTTGAGGGGGAGAATGTAGGGAATAGCTAGGATTATGCTAGAGGCTTTAGGTTGATTTTATATTTCTGTAATTGGTGTTTTGTACATGATTTATGTTGAGATTTTGGTTCATGGATATTATCATTTTGGATTATAGACATTTATTTTCTTATAAATGATATGATATGTTTGTTTAATACAATAAATTGATCCTAAAGTGTTTTGGTTAAAAATGTATTTTTCATAAGAATGAATGTCTCTAATTATTATGATAGATTTTATAATTATTCGATATTAGAAAAATTCAATGTTTATATAATTTAATGTTTTAATTATGATTTCCAATATGTATTGATGCTTCTATTGAGATGTTGTAGGTGGGTCACCCAAGTTCCTTAACGAATTGGAGACAAAGTCCAAATGCTAAATGTTTTGGCTTTTAATTTTTTAAGGGGAGTTTAGTGTTTAAGAGTAATATGATTTATATATATATATTTTTTTGGGGGGGATATATTTTCATTAGAATTATCTTTTCATTTGAGGCAAGTTGAATGGTTGGGAGGAAATGTATTTTATGTTGGAATTGGTATGGTTGTTCTCACAAATATTTTTTACTACTTCTCTTTGTTTTTGGAAATGCAATTACTATGTAAAGATTGTTGCTTCCTTCGGCTATTGGCTGAAAGGAATTTTTGGTAGAAGGATAATAGCAAAGATCAGGGAATGTTTACTTTGCTTTGGTTAATGGGTTTATCCTAACTTCGATAACCAAGGTATGCCTTGTGTTTCTTTTTGGAGATTTTTATTTAATTATTGCATGTTTGATTGATTTTGTTGTGATGAGAAATTTTGTGTCATTTTCTATTTTATGAGGAATCTTGTTTGTGTAATGAGGGTTTGGGTGTGTATAAGGAGGGGATCTTTCCTGAGGGCTGACAGCCTCCTTCGTGTGGGGTTGATAAGGGCATGGGGCCTGACGGAACCCTTGAATTTTGTTTTGGTTCCATTTATTAGCCTATGCATTTTTTACGAATACATCCTAGGGGCTTAGGGTTTTATCTTACCTAAAACCTTTCTTAAAAAAACTCTCAATATTGCATCCTTGTCATAGCTATAATTTGTCATTGACACTTTATGGCATATCCCTAGTCATCCTAAAACATCATATGTCATTAAATCTCGTGAAATTATCGGCCTAGGTCTAAATTTTTGTTATTTTATAATGTTAATCAATTGACCTTATTTCGCCTTTACATTCTTTGAAAAATGTTTCTTAATTTCCACTGAGGCCTTTTATTCGTCATCCTAGATGGTTCCTCCTTTTCAAAACAACTTACAAGCATGTGCTAAAATCTACTCACTGAAGTCTTGTTTACCCTCTCCTTTATTGCTCATCACAAATAGCTATTAGAATTGCAAATTTAAATGAGCGATGAGTGATGAGCAGTGTCTCCTTTATTTTGTGCATCGTGAATAGGTTTTGAATGTTCGATGTTGAATTAGTGATGCATGATACACTGTTATCGTTAATCTCTCTCTTATCATTGATTGCTCATAAGTTTTGTAATGTGGATTAGTGATATGTGATGTCCCTTCGTACTCCTTGTATTTTATCCTATTGCTCATCGTGGATCCATTTTAAGATTTGAGTTTCAATTTAGCAATGAGCGATGAAGTCATTTGTTAAAAATTTCTTTCACTAATATCAGTTTCTCTTGTGAGTGATAGATCTTGTGCCTTTGATTTTCATGTAGGCGCATGTTTCTTAATCTTGTTCTATTTCCTTATTTCCCATCGTGGATGTGATCTGGAAAATGAAGCTTGAATTATTGATGCATGATGGAAAGGGGAGCTTGATCAAGGATGGGTTTTAGATACAACGGTTGAGCTCTCATCACATGGATGCTCACATCATAGATGGGACTTCTGAAAGATGAAATATATTAGTGATGAGCGATGGCTTGCAGATGAAGGAAAATGTGGCAGTATCCTGAGAACATAATTTAAGGTAGAAAATAAAGTACTGAGGTGGAGGAAAATCATTGATGTAGTTTTAAAACATAATGATCAATGACCAAGTTTTAAATATGAATGGCTAAATGCCAAATCGCTCACAAGAGCTTTCTATCCAAAATTTACGGTGATGCGTTCCATTTCTCAGCCTTAAAGAAGGTGGCTTGCTTGTTTCCTACACATTTGAAATCTCTCAAGAATGGAGAAGGAAACTAGAAGTCAAAGAAATAGTGTGAATAATTTCATTAAGGCAATTACAGTATCGTTGGTATTAGTTATTCACTCGGGTAAGAAAACTATGTATCTCTTCATGTCAAGAGTGCTAAATTGTACTATTCTAAATTATCATGGGGAATTTGGAGATAATTTTCTTAGAGTTTATTTATTTAGACATCTTCAATTGGGGTGATATATATATTATATAAGGTTTGGCATTATTTTTCTTTTTGATTTGTTCCTTGGGTTTTAAGGAAACTGGGTGGGGCTTTTCAATTAATATAATTGTAAACCCTAGTCCCACCATATTGGAAATATGAGTGAACAAGAGCCTAGTGAATCTAGCATTAGGCCGGAGAGAAAACCAAAGGAGAAGAGAGTTAGAAGGCTCAAAACCTAGGATTTTTCATCCATGGCTAAGCTAGAGCTACCTATAGTGACAAACCCTACACTAAGTACCCCTATTGTGACAATAGTGTCAGGAGGTGCAAAGATAAATCAAGAAATATTTATGGAAAGTGCCTCTGGAGAAGTAAAAGAAGGTGGTTCATGAAGTGGTAAGAGAGCCATGGGCCATGTTATTTTGACAAGTAGACTAATTAACAATACTGGTGAGATTGGAGAGTTGGCTCAACCTCAAAGTGGGTGAAAGTTGTACACATATGCCTTTAATAGGAGGTATTCTAGAAAGCTAACATGTTACTTATGGGGGCTCAACCTTGGGATGTTGATGGTACCTAAAGTGTTTGTAGAGATCAATGTAATGATTTAATTGGCCAAGAATTATGATCTTGTAGATAGACAAATCAAAAGTGAAAATGGAGATGTAATCCTTTAAGTAACAAGGGATAAGATTGTGGAAATATTTGGGTTGAATCCCAATTATACTGTAGAAATCAGGCATGTGGGTCTATATGGTGAATATGAGCATAAAAAAATTTCATAAAGAAATAGATTGTTGGTTCAACATAGGAAAAGCAAGGAGAGATTTCTCCTTAACGATATTGATCCCTTTGAATGTGAAGAGTTTGTGGATTATTTTAAGAACCCATATTACTACTTGAATCAGGTTCTACCTTGAAGTTTTGAGGCAAGGGTAGCTCCTGGCCTATTGATAATGGTAGAAAATATATACGACCAAAATCAAAACACTAGTTTTGATTATGCTACTTTTGTTGCCGAACAAATACATCAAGGTTTCATCAGTTTACAGAGGGAGGTTCTTCCTATACATTTTCTTCACTATTCTCTATTAATGTATATTTTGTTGTTTGAAGGTGATTATAATTTGAAAAGGAAGTTGAAATTCAGATTGAGGGACAATGAAAATAATGTTTTTCCTATCCAAATGTGGACATATATTTGGGATCAAGATTATCCAAATTCCAATTATTTAATGTTTAAGAATATCATCAAGTTTGGTATTTTGGAAAGTTTAGTTGTGGCACCTATTCATATGATTTACCCAATAATAAAAAATATTATGCATCTAAAGAAGGTGAAAGGGTTAAATAAGCATAATAATTGGGCAGATCGGTTTTTGCACTCAGAGTATACTTTGATCAAAGCTTATGAATCCAAGGTAGCACCACACCAGTTTCCCTTGTATGTTTCTAACCAATAATATTTTATGGAGTTGATGTGGCAACTTGATTTTATGGATTTTTAAATTTCAGAAAGCCTATGAAAGGTATTATGGTAAACACTTTTCTTACTTTGTAGTTACTACCCTAGAATGGTATGAGAAAATTGGATTCATGGTGAATAAGCTCATACTACCTATTGATGAGGCTAGGGTTTTTTACCCTGAGGGTTTTGGTTCTGCAAAGAGAATGGAGAAAAATTTATCTGGGATCTGTCATTAGTTCTTATACTTGGATGATGTCTTCAGGAACTTGAAAAGTAATGAGGTTATCATACCTATAAAGAATGAATGGACAACCATAATGTACATTGAATTGATTATTATGAACATGAATTCCTTCTATGTAAGTCCTTATGATGAAATTGAAGTTTCGAAAGAGATTTTGGAAAGCTAAGGGATTACCAATATAGTGATTTCAAAGAAAGAGTAAAGGAAGCTACTAAGAGAGCACAAGATCTATTAGAACAACAACCTCAGTCTATGGCTATTCCAAAGCATCCCATATATGTGCAAAAGGAGAGTGTCCAATTAATTGAGGTAGACAAAATGGTTGAACATATGCCTGATGATGAGGAGGTGGAGAAGAAATTCCCCCCCCCTAATACTAAAGATACTCTTGATTATGAGGTTCCCCAATATAGGATGATCTAGTGGAAGTATGATGAGAAGGATGATGATGATCCTAGGATTAAGGATTTTTATTAAGTCCTTGTAGATGATAAGTTTGTACAATCTATGGAATTGTAGGAATTTATGGTTTAGTAGAGGAGGAGAGAGATAAAGGAGAGGCTCAAAAAGCTAGGGCTAGTGTTGAACCTTCTCAATAGGAAGAGGTTGAGAAGGTAGAGGAAGAGAAGATCATGGTTGAGATTGTAGCTATCATTCTTGTTAAAGCTAGGAAAATTATCACAAATAGTGGACTAATGTTATTACCAAGGTGTACTATCACCTCTTCTATTGCACTTGATGCTATAAAAATAGACCCTCATACTTCAATATTTGAAAAATAGATTGAATAAAAGGTGTTTGGATCTAGATATAGTCAAGAAGTTGAATTCTCTTGCAATTTGGTCCATGGAACCAAATATTGGAAAACATGAGTTCCCTCAGCCTATTGAGGAGGTCATGGGTTCCTTGGTGGTGGAAAGGGCCACAAATATAACACCTACCTAGTCTGTTAAATTAAATTCTCATGTTGCAATTATCAATGTAGACACAACACAAATAAATCAGAAGAAGTATGATTCCTTTGTGAAGGAATATAAAAAGGCCTTAGATGAAATAAACAAGATGAGAGCTAGTCTCCAAGCTAACCAATCAGTAAAGACAATCTTTGTGCCATCCTATTTTTCTTCTAATTTTTCTACACAAGATAGGGAGACCTTGGCCTTGAGAATCAATGACTTAAATAAGTAGTTAAAGATAGAAAAGGAAAATGTTAAGAAATCCAAAATTAAAACTATTAAGGTGGGCAATGACATTTTTGAAGATGTATTAAGATATAAACTAACCAAATTGGTCAAGAAGGTTGATGATGTATGGACTAGTTATAAGAGAATCCATGAAGCAAACATAAAGTATTTATAGGTTCTGGAAGCCTTCAAGAATGAATGTAGAAAATGGAGCACTAGAGTAGGAGCTTTAAAATAAATGATACCTAAAATGGAAGAAGATATTGAAGCCCCTACAAACATCCCTAAAGTATTGGAAGTTAATGACTTGGTAAATGTGAGATGAAAACCTTCCATGGGAAGCTAGGGATGTAGCTCTAGATAAAGCTAAAGGCATTCAAAGAAATGGAGAAGTGTCATATACATAAGATATTCAATCACAAAGGGGAGTTAAAAAAATTTAATGAGTGGAAAGATGATTTGGGAGAGATGATCACATTGGCTAAAATGGAATTAAATGTATGTCATTACACCATGTTGAATCCACATATTGATATAATAGTGGCGATTGAAATGAGAATGGGTACTTTTTTCAAGGAGGCCAAGGCCTTAATTCATGATGGATACACTCAGCATAGTGTGAAGGTGCAAAAGCTTCTAGATGCAAAATGGCCAATTGAGGATGAGTACATCACATGGTTGGAAAAATATACTGATTAAGCTTTTAAGAGGATGAAAATGGATATGATGAATAATGGAAAGGAGAATAACAATGCATAGCCTAAAAATAGTATAGATTAGGCTTTTGATGAAGTATTGAAAAAATATTATTTTCTACTCAACTTGAATGATGGTGGCATAAATACTGATGTGGATAAATTTGTTTTGTGTTTGTATACTTAAAGATTTTCATGAATTGGTTTTCTTGTGGAAAATGTTTTTTGAGAGTGTCGAGGATATTTTCAAGTTGTTGTAATAACAAAAAATTCCTTTTGAAGGTGGGACTGGATATGTAGCGACGAATGAGAATTACTTTTGTCTCATATTTATTCCCATTGTCTGAGAGCTCGAGTGTAACTTAAAAGAGGAATATATGTTACAACAGTTGAATAGAATGGTGACATGTGTGTTTCCTGGTCCAAATCTTGTTTTTCTCCTTCATTTCTATAAGAAGGAATTCAAGACCAAAAATAAAGGTTCGTTGCATTGCAATTGACATGGTGAATTGTAGAAGAAATATTGAGTATTTAAATTTTTATCTTGTCTTAGGTTCTGAGTCTATAGTTTCATATGTAATTTTGATAGCAAGATAGAAAACATGTAGTAGAGTGGTGCTAATTTCATGAACATTTTCTCTCCTTTGTATACATTTTATGAATCATGAATAATATAATCAAGGATTTTTTTTTTCATCTCCATTGTTTTCTAGTAGTTGTATGATTTCATTGTTGCTAATTAGTTCAAGGAACTGGCATTAATTATTGAATGAGGTTCTTGATTCATACAAATTGCGTGCTGAGATATTTGTAAGAAGTGGTGGTTAAGAAAATAATATGGGAATGATGTAATGCAGTGTTTTTGAATCTTATATGTTGCTATGTGAAGAATCACTATCAGATTGCATAGGTTAATATTGACTTCACGTCTAGGATAAGACACTAGTTCAAGTAAAATATTCATGATACAGTTTCTGGGTCAATTCATTAGTAAGTCACTCTTTATTTGCATATTTCAAATGAGTTACCATTGTAGTTATGTTGAGTTTTTTTTTCTCATGCTCCAAGTGTAGTGCATTGCTAAAATAGTTGCCATCCTTTCTGAAATATTATGTTGTTGAGTTATTATATGTGAAGTATCTCTTGTTAAAAATGTGTTTACATATTGATCATATGAATGCTTGAGAATGCATTATGGGATCACCCTCCTAGGTTTCACAGAGCCTGAAGTGCAAGAATGAAATTTTGTAGCTTTTACTCATTCATTGGCCAATCCCTTTAGATTACTAATCATTGAAAATGGAAAAATCCATAGGCAATTCCGAAGATAAACTTGGTTTTTAAAAAACAACCAAAAAATATGTAACTCTGCTAGGGAATACTAAGTCCAAAGTCTCTAGTTTAGATCTGATACATTCAAAGTCAAGTACTTTCTTATTCTTCACTTTTGAACAATAAGTGTTAAAAAAAGTTTAATTATAAAAGTCATGTCTAGTCTTATGCATCAAGTGTTGATCCTTTCTTTCACTTTGTGTTGGGTTATGTTCAAAGTCTTGTTTGAAGTTACAAGTACCAAGTCAAAATATAATCAATTTGTATTTCCCATCTTTTTGGGTGGCGACTCTAAAGTCTCACTTACTAGTGAAAATATAAATATCGAAGAGAATGGAAGAAGGATTCTAACATTTTTTTTGACACTATGAAGAAGACCAGGAGCTATCCAAAAAAGCATCTATAGAAGAAACTAGAGTCTAACCTTGCAAAGGATAAGCAACCAACATGGGTGAAGAAAACTACTAAATTGGGTAAGTATGTTGAATGCCTTGTTGAAACATCTACTACTTTTAACAATGAAGTAAATATTGCAAATACCTAGGAAATGTCACATGAAGTTGAAGTATCTAGGGTAGATCAAGGAAATTTTCCTATTGAGAAAGTTTTTGATAATGAACTTGACATCTCAAGAGAAGAAGATAGATTGAGATTTTGGGATAAGGATACAATTTTATCAAAACCTTTGACCCTTGGATTTTGGTTTGACTTTAATGGAATAAAATTCAAACCAAGAGGTGAAGATCCTAACATAGAAGTACACCTATCCTTTGAGGAAGACCTAGTTGACCAAACCTACTATACTCCTATGCCAAGTGAGCTTGGAGATGTCTTGGAAAATGAAGAAGACATTGAAAAAGACATGCAAGCCATACAAAAGGAATAAATTAGGCTTAGGCAAGAAAAAGAGCAAAGATAGAAGGGGTTGAAAGAGAAATAAGATAGGTTTAGAGCTAATCAACTTGAGAGGGATGCTCAAAAACAAAAAATAGAAAAGATGAGAGAAGATGTTGCTAGGTGGAATGCCATCACTGAAAATGTCTCTAAATTGACTGCTAGCATTACCCCTGAAATTACTAAATTAACTTTCAAAATTGGAGCCTCTACTACTAATACCTATACCACATCTATTGCAACTACCAAAGCCTTAGATCCATCTGATACTGCTAAGAAATCATCTTTTTTTATATCATGGGAAGAAACCCATTGATCAGACAAAGAAGACTATATTGAATAATTTCAATACCAACACTCAATCTATTAATACTAGCAGCTAAATTTTTAAGCTTGAGCCCACCCCATTTGCTACACCCCCAAACCATGAGATCTTGAAATCATAGTTGGAGAATGATAAACTACAAGAAGATTTAAACAAAGTTGAAACATAAGCTACAAATGCAAAAATAGCTATGAAGATTGGCTTTCTTAACCTCTGGACATACCAATAGTGAATCATATGGGTATGTGTAGGATCATCATGAAAAAAATAGGCCCTTAAGTGGCGATGAAAATTTAGAAAATAAGAGTTAGGCAACTTGATGTAAAAAATTGAATAAGTTATCTATAGTATTTCCAAAATATGTAAGAATAGAATCTATAGAAAATTGAATGTAGTTTCTAAACTACTAGGTTTATATTAAGAAAAAAAAACTATTTGGTCAACATTTGAAATTTTAATGCAGTAGTACTTAAATTTTAGGGAAAAAATAAGAAATAGGTGCCTGTCTGACCACCCTAACCACAATAAAATGATAATATTTTTTTTATAAGATTTTAGATATAATTAGAAGACTCATGTCTCGATGTGATGCATATTTTTTTTTAATCTTTTCCCAATAAATAATTAATTATGAATTTTTTATTACAACTTTAAAACAAATATAAAAAATCATATGTCTGGCCACCTTAACTTGGTCAAAACTTCATGAGATTCATTTTCTTTTAATCCTATATTATGCATAGCATAGAATGTGATACATGTTTTGGATTCAAAATATGCGATAATGTTTGAAATCTATAGATATTTTTCAATCAACCTATCAATCAACACTTTAGTCGTAATTCAAATAGAAAATGAATAATAATAATTTATTAAATTCAAACTAAAGCATAATTTATATTTGTGGAAAGCTGAGAATCTCTTTTAAAAACCCTTTTCATTTCACCAATTTTGGGTAGAAAAAAGTCATTAGCCACATGGGCCATCATATGACTTACATATTGCCACTTTTTCACCCATCATGATCCTACACATACCCATATAAGAAGAATTCTCGAGGACATAGTGCTAGTGGAAGTGGTGGTGGAGGAAATGGAAATAGTAAGAGTTCCTATTTTGAAGGTGAAGAGGAGGAAAGGAAGGGAGGTGGTAAAAATTCTTGAGATGGAAAAGGTAAGGATGAGAGTCAGTTTGATAAAAAAAAAGATGATGAGCCTAGAAATTCTCATAGAGATCGACATACTAGGAGACCACTCCAAGTATAGAGGTATCATCAATTATGATTTGTTGGAATATCAGGCTATCCTAACCCATTTCTTGTGGATTTCAGGCCTGCTTTAACTACATTCTATGGATATAACATTGTGAGTGGTGAAGATCATCTCAAATATTTTGCTAATGTCATGGATAATTTTAAGGTAGATGCATGGGATGTACATAATGATTAATTTTTTTATGCAATCACTTATTGAAGATGCTAAGGAGTGGTACATGAGTTTTTCTATCAAGAGTATTAGCTTTTGGGAAGAATTTAAAAGGATCTTTAGGGAGTAATATTGCAATAAGATTGATTCAAGGTATTTATTGAATCAATTTAATAACATTGCTAAGGGTTCAAATGAGTTTATCACTGATTTTAATACGAGGTTCCAAAAGGCTATGAAAATATTGCCTCCCCATCTACAATTGAATGACAATCTGTGCTTAGTGAACTACAACAATGCCTTTGATGGAAAGATGAGATACTGCTTACTTGATAAGTATTCGCAAACATTGAGAGAGGCTTACAAGGTGGTTATGTATATTGGTAACATCAGTAGAGAAACTAGTAAGGTTGGAAGAAGAGATAATGCAAAGATTCTAAAAAATCCAAAAAAGGAGGATAAAAGTTTTGGTGCTAAAGGAGGCACTCTTGAAGATAAGATTGATAACTTCATGAATATAATGAATGATGGGATTGAAAAGATAGATAAGTCTTAGTCAAAAAATTATCATAAGAATTAAATACCCCCTCAATTGCAAGATCAACCATATAATACCAATTGGCATAATGGGAAGCCCATCCCTAACAACTAGAGAAATACTCAAAACAAGGTTCGTCTTGATCCTTTGTAGAAGAATTCAGAGAATTTTACTGATGAAGCTCCCTTGTGAATGGTTTTTCAAATGCCGCATTCTCCTCATCAATGTGTAGTTGCACAAATGATTGAAGTTGATGAAGATATACCTAAGGATTATGACCAACGAAGTAAGGAGGATATTAATGTACTTATGATTATGGATGATTCTAATTTTAGAGAAACTGAATGCTCATCTGATATAGACTCTTATGAGATGGATGCAAATGACGAAAGAAGAATTTCTAGTACATATCACCAGTAGGTTCTCTTGGATAAGGAGATGGACAGTTATAATGAAGTTATAATTTTGGAGTAATAGAAGATGATGTGTCCCTAAGAAGACCTTGAGATGAAGAGATTGAAATATATAGTGGCTTTGGTTACTTAAGCCAGAAGCTCATGTATAACCTAAGAAATAAAATAGTTGATGATGAACAAGGTAATCCTACTGGTCTTTTTATTAAGCAATAAAATGTCAAAGGCAAAGAGGAAAATTCTTATGGTAAAGCAGTAGTAGTCATAGCTAAGGAAGGTAAGGGAGATACAATTTGGGCTAAAAAAGTTGACAAACCAAAAATAGAGGGAGAGCTCAAGACACGTATTATTAAGACAAAGAAACAATGGTAAAATCATGAAGGTGTGAGAAAAGATGTCAAGCCTAAAATTGAGACAACAAAAAATTAACAGAAGGAAATTAGCACATAACAAGGTATGCCTAGATTTGAATTACCTAAGTACAATCCTGTTGATATGTTTTTATTACTTACCCAAGTGAAATTTTATGTTCCTTTCCTCAAGATGATGAGGATTGATGAGCATAAACAAAAGGTAGTAGCCCTTATCAATGGTGATACTATAGTTTGTGTTGAATTATTGGTCCCCACTCTACCCAAAGTGAGTGAAAAGGATAAGAAAGATAAAGAAGTTGAAGGAGTGATTATTGAAATCCCTCATTTTTCTAGGAAACTCAGTAACATATTTCCCTAGGATGATATACCCATTCTTCCCCGCATTGATTGTTAAGGGAAATTTTCTAAAAAAATGTATTATTCATTCTGGAGAGTCGAACAATATTATGCCACCCAAGATCATGGAGGCATAAGGACTAAAATTTGGTAGCTCTAATGATAATTGCTATGATATTGATTCAAGAGAAGTCACTATCACGAGTGTAATTAATGAGATCCCTTACATATTGGAAACACATCCAGAGAAAGAGTCTAAGATGAGTTTGGTGGTTGTAGATATCCCACCTAATTATGGAATGATATTATCTAGAAAATGGATTTCTTCAATGCGAGGTAGTATGTAGTGTGGCATGTCCTATGCCACATTTCCTATTGATGGAAAGGATGTGCAAGTTTTAAGAGGAAAAAATGTGCCACATATGTTGGAGCATGCTCCAGAAGATGATGCAATTATTTTTATTGATACTGATATTAGTGACTTCAAGGTGGAAGAAGTGCCAAGAGAAATTGATAGATGCCCTGCACGTATAGATAACGAAGTAACAAAGTTATCGAAGAAGGATGGATTATAGAAAATGTATTTTGATTGGGCAAGTTCCAAGGAAGGATCCAGAGCAATAATATTTTTTGGTATCGCGTAGTGGTAATATGTACAAATTTTCTTTCACTTTTTGATTGTCTACATGAATAATGTGGTACAATATGAAGCACTGCTACTTGGATTGAGGATCACCAAGAAACATGGGATAAAAATGTTGATGCTAATTGGTGATTTTAAGCTAGTGATATCCCAAGTAAGAGCTAGGTATGCTTGAAAAGAAATATACTAAAATAGTACAAAAATATTGCCTAGGATTCCATAGAGTAGTTTGATGCTTTTGGAATCAACTGGATGGAGAGAGGATAGAACATAGTGGAATAGTTACTTGATAATATTCCCTTGAGACCAAATGATATAACTTTTGCAGGTATCTCAAAGGTTGAGATTCAATCAAGGCCTTCAATTCTTGTCAATGTGCATAATTGGTAGATCTTCAATGAAAATGAAGATGTTCTTAAATTTTTGAGGTGTGTAGATGAATATGAAGGTCAGGAGATTGATTTTGGGATGTTTTTGGAAAAGTAGATGGTAAGGATACACTTTTTGGTAAAGAGATAATCCAATTGAAAACAAAAAAAATATCGAAGGGTCTTGTAGCACTAGAAATGGTATTTGACAACAAAGATAAGAGAAAGGTTAAAACAACTATTTCTCATCCAGTGGATCTAGAAGAGGTAAATTTGGGGACTACAAATGCCCATAAAATGTAATATGTAGGAAAGAAAATGAAACCTAAGGTTAACTAAATGTTGGTTGCCTTATTGAGAAAATATAGACATGTCTTTGCTTGGTCATATGATGACCTGAAGGCATATAGAGAGGAATTATTTTTGCATGAGATTCCTTGAAGGACGATGTTAAGACTTGTAGGTAGAAGCAAACACCAGTTAATCCTACCTTAGCTCCTAAGATGTAGGAAGAACTAATGAAACTAAGAGATACTGGTATTATAAAACCTCCTAGGCATTCTTCATGGGTGTCTAATTTGTTGCTAGTTAGAAAAAAATAATTGTGATATAAGGTTATGTGTGAATTTTGAAATCTCAACATATAATAATTAAAGGAAATCTATACATTACCAAATATGGAAGCTATGTTCCAAAATGTAACTGGTTGTGAGCCATTATCTATGATGGTGGATTTTTCGGTTATAACCAAGTAAAAGTAAAAGAGTCTGAATAGTATAAGACTGAGTTCACTACTCCTTGGGGAGCTTATATATATGTAAGGATACTATTTTGCTTAACAAATGTATGTACCACTTTTCAGAGGGCTATGAATGTAGCCTTTTCTAATTTTATATATTTTTTCATAGCTATCTATCAGCATGAATTAAGAACCTACTCCAAGAAGGAGGATTTTTTTGCACACTTCGAGAAGGTATTTATCAAGGCTTTGCAGTATGCTATCTCATTGAATTTGAAAAAATATTCCTTTAGGGTTGCTAAAGGAAAATTGATGGGGCACATTATATCCAAAGAAGGATTGAGGATTGATCCTGAAAGGCTAGCAACCATAGATAAGGTCCCTCAGCCAAAGGATGTTAAGGGAATTCAATTGTTTTTTGGACAGATCAACTTTTTGAGGAGATTTGTAACCAACCTTGCAAAAGTTACAAGACCCATCTCGAAGATGCTAAAGAAGGGAGAAAAGGTGGTTTGTAGTGAAGAGCCTAGTTAGGCATTCAAGAGAATTAAGAAATATATTAAGGAGGCTCCAGTTTTGAAATGTCCTAGTTTCTTTAAGCCAATGCATATTTTCTCTTTTTATTCTTTTCATACCATTTTTTTTGTCCTACTGCAAAAAAATAATGAAGGCTTCGAGCAACCTATCACATTCTTTAGCAAATATTTACAACCTGCAAAGATCAAATATGATATGATTGATAAATAGGCATATGCGCTAGTCAAGGGTGTGGAAAAAATTAGAACTTACTTAGTGGGAGCTACTGTCATAGCTTTTGTACCAAGTGCTATTGTGAAAGATATATTCACTCATCAAGAAACTATAGGGAGAAGGTGTAGATGGATCAACAGGATCCAAGAATTGAACATTAACATCCAGATCACCAAGTTAGTAAGATGGAAACTCCTAGCTAAGGTAATGGTAGAACCTAATTTGGAAGCAAACCAGATAAGCCAAACAAAGACTATTGATGTTGCACCTATATGTGATATGCAAACTTGTGTATGGTATCGAAGGATTGTCCAATACTTACATACTCTACAATGTCCTACAGATATGGCTGATAATGACAAGAGGACATTAAAATTACATGCCATTAAGTATGTAATTATTAAAAAAGAGTTGTGGTGGAGAAGCCTGGATGGTCTTTTTCTTAAATGTGTGGATGGAAATCAGGCATTAGAACTCTTGTAGGAAATGCATAATGGAGTATGTGGTGGTCATTACATGGCAAAGACCATTGCTCATAAAATTTTAAGCGTAGGGTTTTGGTGGTCTAATGTTTTTAAGGTTTCCCACAAGTTTGTTAAGACTTGTGATGGTTGTTAGAGATTTGTAGGAAAACTAAAGTTTTCAAGAAGTTTACCACTTAGGCCTACTTCTATTCAAGCTCCATTCCAATAATGGGGAATTGATTTCATTGGTGAAATACCAAAAAATTCTAGCAGAGGGAACTCATGGATCCTTGTTTCCATTAATTACTTCACAAAATGGGTAGAAGAAATACCTATATGGAAGGAAACAAGAAAATTGGTAGTGGAATTCCTATTAAACAATATTTTGATCAGGTTTGGAGTCCCAAAAAAGATCATTTCAGATAATGCTATGTGTTTTAGATCCGAGGAGTTCAAGGATTTTTTGATAAGAATGGCATATAGATTTATTATTCTTCACCTTACCATCCTCATGGAAATGGTAAAGCTAAGTCTAGTAGTAAGAGCTTAATGAAAACTATAAAAATAGTAATACAAAAGAACAAGAAAGCTTGGGATTCAAAGTTGAAGCTAGCACTTTGAGTAGATAGGGTTACCGTGAAGAAGGCTACTGGTTATTCACCATTTGGTTTGGTATATGGTTTGGATGATAGGTTTTGACAAAAAAAATTGCTAAGGATGTATACATTTGTGTAGGAATATGATGAACATGTCTATGATGATATGCGACACAAAATTGATAATCTGCTTCAATTAGATGAAACTAGAAGAGAAGCTCATGCCAAAAATGCAAAGGTACAGTTGTTGGTTAAACAATTCCATGATAAGAGAGCTTCTTCTAGAAAATTTGAAGTTAATAGTATGGTACTAGTCTAGAATATGAGGGTGTAGGATAAGGGTAAGAACAAAAAATTCAAAGCATTATGGTTAGGCCCTTATTTGATAGTCAGTACACCTAGTGAGGTTTCATAATTCCTCCAAAGTTTGATAGGTGAATTTCTTGAACTATCAATACATGGAAAGTTCTTGAAACCATACTTCTCGTAAGTATGTTATGCTCCATGTACATTGTAGGTTTTTTTACATTTTTTATATAGGTTTATTTGTTTTGGTTGTGCCTAGTTTGGTCTTGCTCATTTATCACCCTATGCATTTTTTATGAATTCATCCTACGGGCTTAGGGTTTTGTTTATTATCAGTGTTATAGAGTTTTAAATTACCTAAAACCCTTTTTCAAAAAAATCTCAAACTTGCATCCTTTTCATAGCACTAATTTTTCATTGACCCTTTATTGCCCATCCCTGGTCATCCTAAATCATCTTATTTCATTAAGCTCATGAAATTACTGGCCCCTTGTGTCTAGGTCTGAATTTTTTTTCATTTTATAAGGTTTAGCAATTTCCCTTATTTGGCCTTTACATCCTTTGAAAAAAAAATGTCTTAATGTCCACTGAGGTCTTATATTCTTCATCCTAGGTGGTTCCTCCTTTTCAAAACAACTTATGGGTACATGCTAAAACCTATTCACTTAAGTCTTGTTTACCATCTCCTTTATTGCTAATCGTAGATAGCTATTAGAATTGTGAATTGAAATGAGTGATGAGTGATGAGCGGTGTCTCTATTTCACACATCACATATAGGTTTTCAATGTTCGATGTTGAATTAACAATGCATGATGTGATTTTTTTGTATATTATTATTGATCTCTCTCTTATCGCTGATTACTATAGTGTATAAAAATGCATACCATTGCATTTACACACTACTTCGGACCCACCTTCCTTTACTTATCATTATTTTTGGCTTAGTTGGACCTATTTTATGTCCACAATCCTTGTGAATGACATATTTTTCTAGTTAATCATGAAACTATCCGATGCATATGTGATCTCATAATGACTTTGATTGGTGTGTCCTTGATTTATAGTTAGGACTAAAATGCCACTAAGGGCATCTTTGTCCCCCCGAGGTCCTGGGACCCTAATTTGGAGGCATCTATTTTGGGCCCCTTTTTGGTGTTTGTGCCCCAAGTTTCATCGCTTGGGACTAAGATTCCACCTAGCGCATCTTAGTCCTCCTTGAGTCATTTTTAGGAAAATCTTGGTATGATTTAACCTCCTTTATTCTTTGAATTCATATTTCAGCCTTTTGTGATATGATTTCAGGATATTAAGCATCAACAAGCATACATACAAGGTTCATTCATTCATTTTCATCCTAGTAACTTGAGTATTCATTCCTAAGGAAAAATTACGAGATCAAGTGCATTAAAGAGAAATTCATCAAGCAATTGGAGACATCATCAAGTTTCAAGAATCATGTCAAATATTGTTCTTTCATCATGCGTGTTGTTGTGCTAAAATTTGTGATATAGGGTTTTGATCTAAGCAAAGAAAGCAATTCAAGATCCGTGTCCATTGCAACCATTGCACACAAGTTTGTAGCCTTTACAAGTGTTGGGTGAGTTTTATCATTTTGTTTTGTCCATTAATAGTTTCCTTCATCATTTCTATTTCATTTCAAGGTTTAATTACCAACAAGGGGTTTGACCAAGGAAAACCCCCATTCACTAACAATAAATAAGTTCTTCCATCTTGTCCATTTATATTTTCCAATCTAGGTTGAAGATGTGAAGATCACTTGGAATGCAAAGTTTTCAAAGTTGCAAAGTTGCATTGCAGAGTTATCATCTTCATGAAAACTCACCTACAAGTCATATTCGGTTGTTTTAGAACCTGAGATTTGAGAGGAAGCCATTAAAGATCTAAGAGCTCAGGACCACATTCCCACTTTTCAAAAATTTAGATTGGGACTAAGATGGGACAAAAGGAATCTTAGTCCTCCATGTGGAATCTTTCAAATATTGTTTAGGATTTTGTTTCATTATTCGAAGATTCTATGTTTGCCATGAAAAATAGCAACGAGACAAAGATGAGAGAAAAAGCGTCTTAGTCCTTCAATGCATATTTTAGTAGTTTTTTTGCATTTATAGAATCTTATTGGCATATCCATGTTTCCCATGTACACATACCCTAACTTGCATTTTTTCATTTTTCAGTATTTATAAGCCTCATTTAGCTCATTTTAAGTGTCTTGCATATCATTGTGTGTTTTCAAACATTATCTTTTCGAGGAATTTTCTTGGTGGTGAACCATTAATTTGGAATAACACCCCCTCCTAAGTCCTCTTAGTTGTGTATTGACTAACCTTGAGAGGTTGATATTTAATCATATTAGGGTTCTTAGGACATATTTGACTGACATAGGTAAAGTGGGAGGAAAAGGTACCCCCTTAAATCTTCCCATTTTCCCCATTTTTTATTTTGGTGAACCTAAATTTGTTTGAGCATTCTTCCTTTTTTTATTTTGATTTCACTCCTAGACTTATATTCCATCCATTGCATTGTGCATCTAGGGTTTTTTGCATATTGCATTAGTGAAATTATATTTGTGGTTTCCTATTTTTGCATTAGTGAAAGTGCATATACATTTTTTTCCTTTCTTGTATCCTTACATATAATTGAAAAACAAAAAAAGCATTGTTCAGTCTCTTAATTACATTTAAAAACATTATTCTTGCATTGAAAATTGAAAAACTGCATTTCACTTCTTGCATTCAATTGCTTGTTAGTCATTGCTTTTCTTTGCATCTAGTTTCATCATTCTCTATTTCCAAACATTAGGTCCCTGGATAAGAAACCTAAGAAAGTTGTTTTCAAGCCAAAAAAATTTGTTGGGACTAAAATTCCCTTCCTAGTGTCTTGGGTAAAAGCAAGAGGTTGGGTCCACAAAGAGAAGTTTCAGCCAAAAAAATGTCTTTGCAAATATAGTTGATGGACTTTTTCTCAGAATCAATCTATGAAATTAAAACCCATTAGAGAACAAAATGTCTAGCTTCCAAAAATATAATTTTAATTAAGATTGGATTATATTTTTTATTTTTTAATTAATTTCTAAGAAAACTAGCCCATAAACTTGAAATATTAGGTTTTTTTAATTTTTAATAACTTTTTTTTGGTTAAGTTTCTTGTAAAAAAAATTATATGCCCTCAATATTCAGAAAATTCTATACACAATGAAACAAAAATATTTATAAAATGTTTAGTTTTTCCGTACATGTTGATTTTCAAAAACAACAATTAAGGCCAATAAAAATTCAATTAAAAAATAAATATTCAAAAAAAAATTCCTCATCAATCTTCATGTTGTTAGCTCTCTTTCCCCAAAAGGAGTTAGCAAAATACTTTAATTTGGGTGAAAAAGTGGTGTCCATACACGTGCATGGTATGGTAAAAAAATAACTTTTAAAAATTGTTTTTTGTACATCCATATCAAAATTTAATTTCTATCTTTTGGGTATTTGAATAAATTACATATTTGGAAACTAGATTCAAAATTCAAACTTTCATATGACTGGCCTTTTTTAAGAATCATTATTTAAGTTTCTCAAATTTTTAGTCCAAGTGTTATAAATTTAAAAAAAAAAACAAAAAGAATTCGACCTTTTGAGTTGTCTGTGCAGCCAACTTCTTGCATCAGCCCTCTTAGTGTCTCTCTGGTTTTTCTACTTAAAATAATCTCCTTGTTGTTGGCTTCCTATTTCATCCTCTAGAACTACTAGATCTCATCAAGAGGACTAAAACACCCTTATGGGTGTCTTAGTCCTTGTTGACCTTGACTCTCCAATTTTCAAGGTTTGAAATTACTTTTTTGTGTTTTTGTGGGTTGCTTTTAGTTTTCTATTTCACTTTCTAGAATTGTTGCTATTCAAACTTATTTCATTTCAAGTGTAATTACAAGTATAGGATATTGTGTTGATTTCATTTTTTTGTGGTTTATTCATTGTATGAGCTATAGTACTTGGTGTCCTGCTACTAATAATGTGGTTAGATGAAGTGTGAGACTCATGGCGTCCCATGATAAAACACTCATTATGGATCTTGGGTTATCATATTCCTCAAGAAAATATAATGAAAATGCATGATACTTAGCCCATTTACAATATCGTGTGAGTACTAAAAAAAATTTCAACACTGCTATACTTGCCATAAATAGTATTCACCGCATGATGGAAAGTGATGAAGGACTGGAAGTTGTGCATAACATAGCTCATATCTTTGGAAAACATCTTCCTTCCACCACTAATGGTGCTCAAACTTCAAACAATGTGCGATGAAATCAAACTCCTCCCTCTTCAACCATAGAATCCATTCCCACCTACACGACTCCTCAAGTGACCATAACAATGCAACCAACTAGTAATATCCTTCCTACCTCACACATTTGCACTAGTTCTCCTTATACATATGTGGCATCTAATCTCATACCTCCTCCCATAGGAAATCCATTCATTTCCAACACATACACACCACCACAATATTCACCTCCATCTCACACCACATATAATGATCCTATCATTAATCACCATTTACAAATATTTTCATCCCTTCAACACCAAGTTTATACCATAAATCAAAATCAAAATGGTCCACCTTCATACTATGTCATGAGTAATCCATTATCCTTGGAGATATTGAGAACTCTTGTGCCACAAGGTATAGATATCCCTAGATTTGAGAAATATGGAGGAAAGGGAGATCCTAATATTCATGTTAATGCCTCCACTACTTTATGTAGTGACTTTATCCTTGAGGACAAACTTTTGGCTAAAAATTTTCCCCGATCGTTGAAAGGCATGGCCTTAGATTAGTTTTTTGCATTACTGAATAACTCAATTCATTCATTTGATGAACTTGTTGAGTCCTGTATTAACCATTTCCAAGTGCACATGGTTCCTGAAATAACATTCACTGATTTGATAAGATGCAAGAAAAATGAAGGTGTAAAAATCATTGACTTTATTTCACGCTATTAGTCGCTTTATTCCCAAACTAGTGTGAAGGTTCCACATTCTCATCTCCAAATGATTTTCATAAAAAAATTGCATAACAAGATAATGGAAAAGCTCACCATGATGAAATTTCCTTCCTTCATGCACCTATGCACTTCCCTTAGAGATTATCAAAATTTTATAAGTGCTAGTGAACAAAAAAACTACCCCTACTCATCTTGAAACACCTGAAAATTCAAACCTAAACACATACCAACCTTTCAAAAGAAAACATAAGATTTCTCCTCAACTAAATTCAACCTATCAACCTACCCAACCCATTGTTACCCAAATAGCACTATAAAATAAAGTAATCCTTATATATTTTGGGGTCGACAAAGACAATTTACTCCCTTACCTGACACCTTTCACAACATCATGACACATCATTTTATCCAAAAACATGCTAACCTTACCTCCCATTCGACTCGTTAACCCTATCAAACCATTACCTCTAAGATTTAGACATAATCCCTATTGTGCTTATCACCAACAAAAAGGACATGCCACATAACATTGCAAGCATCTTAAATATCTTGTACAAGACCTCATTGATTCCAATCATATCCTGATTGGAGGTGTGAATGAAAAAGGTAATAATTATATAGCTCCTCCCAACCAAAACCTTCAAATATTTACCAATCCTATGCCCAACCATAATATTTCATCTTTTAAGGCTAGTGAAACTAGGTCTGATGTGATGAATCTTGAAACAGATGATGAACATATGAGAAATCATGAACAATCTCCTATGGATGAATAGAATCCTATGGATACTGAAAAAAAAATTCCAATTGATACAATGATAGGAGTGGTCAACATCAATCCTTGTAAACAAAAAACCATTAACATTAATTTCTCTTTTGAAGAAACAATTAAACATGCACTTGATGTTCCTATTTACATAGCTAGTAGAATCAATAATAAGACAACTCCTGGCATTTTAATTGATCTCATTTGTGGAGAGAATGTGATAATAAAAGAAATCTTATATGTGCATGAACTCACTCAAGATAGATATGATAAACCAAAAGCATGGATCAAAAGTCATGATGGTTTAGCTCGTACTATAATGGGCTTGATCACACTCGATTTACAAGTAGGACCAAAGAAATCAAATGTAGCATTCTCTATCATCTCCAATTTGGATCAGTTTCAAGTGAAGTTAGGCTAAAAATAGCTTGAATCCATGAATGCAGTCCCATCCTGATGTAGGAGTATCCTCAATTCTTGGCAATATTGCCTCAAGAAAAATATTTTCATTCAGTTTTTGTGTTCTTGTTTAGTTCGTTTCCATTTCAAGTTGCTAGATCAGGTATTTCTTCATGTTTTCTCACATGATCTTGCATACCTAGTATTTAATTGTGGACATGATCAATTGTATTATTCCAAGTTTTTTTCTTGATTGGATATTTTTTGGAAAATTTATCACTTTCGGATTGAGTGACTATTTTTGGAACTAGCCCTAAAATAATTTCAAACCCTAACAACTAGTTGGATCGATCGCAGATCTCGCCCGTTGCTTGCAGATCCTCATAGTGTGTTTTGATTTATTCTATTCAATTTCCCCGACCTTACACTTAGGTCCACACTTCATCATCATGCACATCTACCATGGATGAATTTTAGATTTGATGCTGACCTATTCTTGCACATGTTACGTTTCCTTCATCGGAGTTTGTAATGATTTTTGGGCTGAGGAAAATGTTTCTAGACTTGAAAATATGATATAAAGCTTTTAATGAATCATTAGAATAGAAATAAATCAAGATCAAGTACAATAAGAAAATTTTATAGTTTGATATGGAGGATTCTAACTTGGATGTATGAACATTGTATTTTGAGCATATTGTAATGAGGAATATGAGCCAAATCTATAAGCCTAGATGTGACCGACTATGTGTAATTGAATTTTCTGATAATAATTTTGTTTGCATCTTCATTTGCCTCAATATTTTGTGTTCATTTTGTTTTTTTACTCTTGTTGCATAGTCCAAATTGTTCTCTTTGAGGGCCCTCATACCATGGCTACACCAGATTGGTATCAAATTGAGATTCATTCCTTGCAAGATCATCTGAGTTTGTGCAGTCCTATTAAAGATTTGTTGTGGGGTGGCGGATTTAGGATTTGACCCACAACTATAGATGGCTTGTGTAAGGATTGTAGGAAGAATAAATGTTAGAGTGAATGGAGTGTGCGGAAATGCATACCCAATTGTAATGGAGATGTTGAGAGTAATTGCTACTAGATTGGAAGCAGTTGAAATCACCTAGAGTAGAGCTTGACTAGCTTGTGATGTAAGTGATGAAGAAAGAGAAGAACAAGAATAAGTTGCAAGAGAAGAGCATCCTGGTCTTGATCAAGGAGAAGAGAGGTTCACAAGAGCCCTAACCAAAGTGAACACTAAGCCACATTTCAATCCACTGGATTATAATGGTAAGTTGGATTCAGATGAATTGCTTGATTGGATAACAATAATGGAAAATACTTTAATTTTAAAGGTACCACATAAAAGAAGAAGGTGAAGTTTTCTTGTACAAATTTGAAAGGACATGCATCCCTTTGGTGGGAACATTTGCAAAAAAATAGAGAAAGAAGAGGAAAATATAAGATAAAATCATGGGATCAGATGGTGAATAAATTGAAGACAAATTTTATGCCTACAGACTATTAGATCAGGTTTTTTTTTTTAAATTATAGAATCTGAAGCATATAGAATCAATTATGATAGAGTATAGTAAAGAGTTCTACAAGTTGAATATCAGATCTAGATAATTAGAAGATGAGACCGAACAACTAGCCAGATATATGAATGGTTTGAGGTCATCTATACAAGATGAGATCAATTTTAGTAAGTTGGTAACTATGGAAGAGGCATATCAGTGCACCCTAAAACCATAGGAGAAGTTAAATAAAAGAAATGAGCAGAGACAAAGAGGAAGAGGTGAAAGATTTCATTGAGGAAGACCATTCACAAGAGGAGGAAGAGGGTCTTTAACAGATCAAAATAAAGACAAGGAAATTGGTAAGAATGATAATTCATACTTCAAAGATGATGAAAACTCTTACAAAGGAGGAATACGTGGAGGTTATAGGAATGAGGGCTATAGAAAAGATGAAAGAGGGTATGAGAAAATAATATTAAGAGGAACTTGTTATAAGTGTGGTGGACAAGGACATAGAGCATTTGAATGCAAGGAAGAAGGGACAAGAAGGAAGGAAAAGAATAATAGGAGAACAACCTTTGTTGAAGAAGATTTTAAGTGTGAATAAGTAAACATGAATAATACACTTCTTAAAATGACATTATATCAAAGATTAAGAAAATTAAATTAATTTAAAACAATAATCTACTGAAAGTGTCATATTGCTTTCTATCTCCAAAGATTTATTAAATCATTGTGGCTCTCAAATCATGTGAGCACTATGACTGTTAAAATGAAAATCTAGAGAATGAGAAGGATGATAAATATAATAAACTAATCCTACATGATGATTTCTAAATGATAAAAAGAAACTAATTTAATCTTGACATGAAACTATGATGAAAATCTACTATATGCAGCCATGATTGTGATGCTAAAATTCTTGAATGCTTGAATTCCTACAGAGTAAGATTTCATAAGCTTGATAATTTGGATCCCTTTCTTGTTTCAATGAAGCTTTATCTATAGATTTCCTAGGTGAAGAAATACATAGGGATGGAAAAGAAAGGCTTATGTTCAATCTGGAGGATTGAATGGTGAGAGATGGAGGAGATTGAGAGAATTTTGGAGATTGTCTCTACCCATGAAAACACCAGGCAAGAGAAGAGGAAATATTGATGGAGGAGAATTGAGAGAAGAATTTAGAATTTCTCTCCAATTTCTCTCGAAAACTTCCCGTGAAGTTTCAAAGCATTAAGTTTGAAATAATTTTGACATAAATTAGACATTGGATATCTAATTCAATTTTGAGGAAATATAGAGGAATATTCCTTATGCCTTGATTTAAATATTTTTGATTTATTTAAATCAACAAAAGAAGGATAAATAATTTAATAAAACAAACTATAGAAGTTGTTTATTAAATTAAAATGGTTGAAAATGGCAATTAATCAATAAAGTGTTTAATCTTTATTTAGTTAATTTAAGATTGATGTAATAGAATAAAATACGAAAATTATAATTAAATAAAAAAAATTATTTAATTTTGTTTATTTAATTAATATTTGAAAAATTAAAAGAATTTAAATGTGAATGTGAATGTGAACTATATAAATAAATATTTCTATTTATTCAATAGTAGAGGAAAGTAGGATAATTAATCAAAATAATTAATATTTAATTAATCAGATTCTCCAGACCATTTTTAGGTGTATACAAAGATCATGCTAGATCACCTAATGGACCAAAAGAAGGAGAAGTATTGGTAACCCGAGCAGTATAGTGTCAAAGTGAGGTGGAGTAGGAACCATTGTAGAGAAAGAATTTGTTCTGAACCAAATGCAAGGTAGCAAGAAAATGTTACAGAGTAATCAGTGATAGTGGAAGTTCAGAGAACCTAGATTTTGAAGAAATGGTGACCAACTTGAAGTTGGAAAGATTGAAATAGTCGGAACCCTATCAAATAGCATGGATTGAAGATGAGCATAAGATACTGGTAAGTGAGCAATGTTTGGTGAAATTCAAGATAGGAAATTACCATGATGAAGTTTTGTGTGATAATATGCCTATGGATGTATGCCATATTTTGTTGGGAAGACCTTGGTAGTATGATAGATAGGAATAAGAACATATACACCATTGTTGCTAATGGGATGAAGTAGAATTTGTTGCCTATGGAGGATATTCCTAGAACTGAGGTTCTTACTAGTGCTATAATTAGTTTGGTTGATGGAAGGAGATTCATAGATGGATTGAGACATGAGAGTATGCACTATGCCCTATTTCATAAGAAGGTTGAAGACTTGAAGCATGTATAAGAATAGCCAAAGGAGATAAAGGAGTTGCTGACAAAATATAAAGCTATCATTTCAGATAATGTACCTAATGGATTGCCACCTATAAGGAGTATTAGTCACTGTATGGATCTGATTCATGGAGCTATTTTACATAATAAAGCAATGCACCGAATGAAACTAGAAAAAATTGAAGAATTGAATAGAAAATTGAAAGAGTTGTTGAGAAAAGGTTTGATCAGAGAAATCTTAAGTCCTTGTGTAGTGCCTATTGTATTGGCATCTAAGAAGGATGGAGAATGGAGGATGTGTATAGACTCTAGAGCCATAAACATGATCATAGTGAAGTATAGGTTTCCTTTGCCACAGATGGATAACATTATGTATTGTTTGAGTGTAGCTTAGTATTTTACAAAGATAGACTTGAAGAGTGGATATCATCATATCAGAATCAGGGAAGGGGATGAGTGGAAAATAAAATTCAAGACAAATGAAGGATTGTATGAGTGGTTGGTAATGCCTTCTGGATTGAAAAATGCACCAAGTAATTTCATGAGATTGATGAATGAGGTATTGAATAAATTCTTGGGTAAGTTTGTGATTGTTTATTTGGATGACATCTTGATTTTCAATAAGACTAGAGAAGAACATTTATTGCACATAAGACAAGTTTTCTAGAGATTGAAAGAAGAGAAGTTGCTAATAATCATTATGAAGTGTAGTTTCATGAAATAAGAATTTGTATATTTAGGATTTTTTATATCTGTAGAGGGTTTGAAGATGTATCATGAGAAGCTAAGAGCTATTGTTGAATGGCTTACGTTTGAAAGCTTTGGAGAGGTAAGATCATTTCAAGGATTGACTAATTTCTACCGAAAGTTCATTAGAAATTTCAGTTCTATTTGGATTCTTATGATAGAAACAATGAGAGGAGATAAAAAGGATTTTAGATGGACATCTTAAGTAGATAGAAGTTTTGAGTTGTTGAAAAAGAAAGCGATTGAGCAACCTGTGTTGGCTTTACTAGATTTTGATAAGGTATTTCAAGTAGATTATGATGCAAGTGGAAATGTTATTGGCACAATATTAAGTCAAGAAGGAAGAATTGTAGCCTATTTTAGTGAGAAGTTGAATGATGCTAGGAGAAGATATTCAGTGTATGATCAAGAGTTCTATGCAATAGTTCAAGCTTCAAAAAATTGGAGACATTATTGTTATCTAAGGGTTTTGTGTTGTATATAGATCATCAATCTTTACAGTATTTAAATAGTCAAGGTAAGTTGAATCAGATACACATGAGATGGGTAGAGTTCTTGTAGAGTTATATTTTTGTTTTGAAGCACATGAGTGGAAAAAAATAAATAAAATTATTGATGCTTTGAGTAGGAGAAGGGACTTCATAATAGAAATTAAAGTAGAAGTATTATTCTATGAAGAATTGAAGAACTTATATAAGGAAGACCCAAATTTTGTAAAGCCTTGGAGAGCTTGCAAAGAACCGATTTTGGAGGATAGGAGTCAGTGGTTGGATTATTTCATTGAAGATAATATTGTTCAGAGGATATCAGTTGTGTATTCCCTAATGTTCAATTAGGGATAACTTGGTGAGAGAGAAACATAGTGGAGGATTAGCAGGACACTTTGGAATTGATAAAATCATAGCATTGGTGAGTGAGAATTAATTTTGGCCACAGATTCATAGGGATGTTAGGAGATTTGTGTAGAGTTGCAGAATTTGTCAAGTTGCAAAAGGGAGTAGTTAGAATGTGGGATTGTATAAACATTTGATAGTACCAAAGAGACCGTGTGAAGATATCAGCATGGATTTCATACTTGGTTTTCCTAAGACATAGAGAGGTAACGATTCAATATTTGTAGTAGTGAAAAAATATTCTAAGATGGCACATTTCATACCTTGGAAGAAGACAGTAGATGCAGTACATGTAGCGATTGTTTTTTTAGATAATTCGTCAGATTTCATGGATTACCTAGAATTATTGTTTCATATAAAGATACAAAGTTTTTTGGTTACGTTTGGAGGACACTTTGGAAGAATATGAAGACAAATTTGAAGTTCATTTCTAATTTTCACCCATAGACAGATGGATAGAGAAAGGTAGTGAATAATATTTAGGAAAATTTCTTGAGATGTTTGGTTGGAGAGAAAACCAGAAGTTGGGATTTAGTCCTTGCTCAATTAGAGTTTTCCTACAATAATTCAGTGAACATAAGTACATGGAAGACACCTTTTGAAATTGTTACAAGAGTTCATGCTAGAGGTATATCAAAACTAAGAGACATCAATAAGGAAGATAAAAGGAGTGAAGAAGGTGAATAATTTGCAGAACATATGAAGACAATACATACTCAAGTGAGGCAGCATTTGGAAGACATGAACCATAAGTATAAGGAGAAAGTAGATGACAAGAGGAGACATAAGGAATTTGAAGTTGGATATGACATGATGGTGAATTGGAGGAAGGAAAGATTTCCAATTGGCACATATAGTAAGTTGAAGGTGATGATGTTTGGACCCTATAGGATTTTGAGGAAATTTTGTTTAGGAAATGCATATGAAGTAGACTTACCAGATGGCATGGGTATTTCACTTATATTCAATGTTGTAGATCTTCATCAGTACCATGAAGCAAAATTTAGTGAGGACGATAAAGTGAAGTTGGAAGAGAAACTTCCTAAACAATAGTCAGATGGGATAGAAGAGATTTTGGATGTCAGGGATGGAAGGAAAACTTATGGATGACAATACAAAGAATATCTTGTGAAATGGAAAGGTAGACCAGTGGAAGATTCTCCTTTCATTTATTAGATTGAGGTAGACCATATTGGTTTTCCTTTGGTCCCAACCAAGTGAGAGGATCACTTTTGATTAAACCCAAATGTCTGATGTAGGAGCATCCCTGGTTCTTGGAAATCTTTCATCAACAAAAATATTTTCATTTCATTTTTGTGTTCTTGTTCAATTCTTTTCCAGTTCAAGTTGGTAGATCCGATATTTCTTCATTTTTTCTCTTTTGATCTTACACAGCTAGTATTCCATTGTGGATGTGCTCAATTGTCTTATTCGAAGTTTTCAGCTTGATTGGATATTTTTTTGACAAGTTATCACTTTTGGATTGAGTGATTGTTTTCAGAACTGGTCCTAGAATAATTTCAAACCCTAACGGCCAGTTGGATCGATCATGGATCTCACCCATTGCTTACGGATCCTCATAGTGTTTTTTGATTTGTTCTATGGACTATCCCCGACCTTACACTTGGGTCCCCACTTCATCATGCACATCTACCATGGATGAATCATAAATTTGAGGTCGACCTGTTCTTGCACACATTACATTTCCATCATTGGTGATTATAATGATCTTTGGGCCAATGTGAATGTTTCTAGACTTGCGGATATGATATAAAGCTTGTAATGAATCATTAGAATGGAAATCAATCAAGATCAAGTATGATAAGAAGATTTTATAGTTTGATCTATAGGCCTAATTACAATATGCTAATAATATTGTTTGCATTTGCATTTTCCTTCATATTCTATGTTGCTTCTATTGTTTTACTCTTCTTGCATGGTGTATTATTCTCTTTGAGGGTCCTCATGTCATGGCTACACTAGATCCATTGTCCATAAGTGCTTAAAGTTTCTAGTTAGGAATGAAAGATTCACCATAAAACATAGTGGATTTATACTCCTGTCTTCCCGTGGAAATTTCTCCTTAGATTATTTCTGGCTTGAGCCCATGGAACCCATAAGACTACATGAACACTTCCTTTTCCTATCCTAGAAAAAGTTCAAAGAAAAATGCCTAACCTGACTATCCCTTGAAAAATTACGTCCACTTATGCTTGAATCTCCACCACCTAAACAAGACAATGTTGAGCCTAAAGCCCTTCCAAAAACCTAGACCCATCCATAACAACACCCTTACAGGTCTTGTACAAGAGACTTGGAGAAAACCAAAACAAGTCTTAATTTTCTACCTAAGAAAATTTATAAAGCCAAAGAAAAAGTGGTCGAACAACCTTCCATGGTTTCTTCTGTAATTCCTTCATAAGAAGAAAAGGAACCTATGGTTGATTCACCCACTCCTACACATAATAAAAATCACAATAAAATAAATCATAATTCTAGAGAGCGGAGGCATAGGTGTTGTGCTATTTCTCGAAAGATGAATAATGAGAACAACATTGAAAATCCAAATCCGAAGTTGATAAAGGCAATAAATGATCAGCTTTCTCTATTACCTATGACTATAACTCCAACATAAGGACCAAAACCTTCTATGGATATTATCATTCATCCTCGTATTGTAGTTTACTTGGATGATGATGAGGAAATAGCTAAAATCAATGAGGAAGTGTATAATTAGTTGAACTTTTTATTTTCCTCATCCATGAGCTTAAATGATAACAACCATGATGATCCTCCTAAACTAAGAGATTCACCATGTGTTGAACCTATTGATTCCCCTAGTATTATACTTGATGGGATCCCTCTCGCTAGTGATTTGCATTCAACATATATGGAAAAAGACTTGGATGTAGATGACCTACTAGATGGTTGATCTGTATTTGCCTTACTAGTCTTTTTCATTTTCTTTGCACTTTCACTTGCATGTGTGTATTGTGATCCCCCGTAATGTTCTCTTTGTGCATTCCTCTATTTGTACCTTCATTCTTCTCTATGTCATAATATTTTCACTTTTCATTTATCCTTTTTTCTTTTCTCTTGTGTTTTCCTTTTGGGGATGATGCAAGGCATCGAGACACCCTATATATCTTCCATGTTGACCCAAAATATTTTTATTCTTCTTTCACATTTTCTTGGTGTCTTCCTTTTAGGGATGACACAAGGTGTCGAGACACCCTATGTCTCTTCCATGTTGAGCCAAGATGATATTTCTTTGTTTTCACTCTCTTTGTGTCATTCTTCTAATTTTGTTTGTATTTGCAGAATGATGACAGTTCTGAGCTCTCTAATATTATTGCAGCAAAGATAGATACTGACCTCGAATCCATAGATCCCTTATGTGTTTCTAGGGGGAAACCCTCTTTTCCATTTTCTTTTCCATTTTTTTCTACATTAAATGAATAGCTCACAATATGAGGTTATCAATTTATTTAAAGTGGGGGCATACATTTGTATTATTTCATCTTAATTTCACTTGCATTTTTTTTTCCATGTTCCTTGATGCGATTTTCTTTCTTCATACGATGTGTTTTCCTCTTTTTCATGACATTGTGAGTAATTTCCTTCAAAAGTGTGACCTATCTCAGCATATTATATTCCCCTTAGCATTTGTGTAACACGCTACATTCCATAAGTGGTGAATCTTTTATCCTTTGATTGGTCCTCTCTTAGAGACGTTAGGAATGGTGTCCACTAAGAGTAAGACCTCATGTAAACTAAGAAAAATCCCTTTGAACATCTCTCTTTCTTGTTCTATTGATTTTTCTTTTTGTCCTTATTAGAGTCATGGAGGTATGACTTTGATATGGACTCATAGGGCTCACCTAGTGAACAACTAGCTTCACTGGCCCATGTGAGCATGCATTTTCCTTTTTGTACCTTATTAAATTCATGGTGGTATGGCTTTGATATGGGCCCCCTAGGGCTCACGTAGTTAAAAACTAGCTTCACTAGCCTGTGTGAGTGTGCATTTTCCTTTTTGTACCTTATTAAATTCATGAAGGTATGGCTTTGATATGGTCCCTCTTGGGGCTAACCTAGTGGACAAATAGTTCCCACTATACCTCATGAATGTGTGTTTTGTTTGCATAGTGGAAAACGTGTTCGACTTGTAAACCTCTTCAAAACCAAACCCAATCCATTGTGTCGGATGACCAATCAAAGTTTTATATGTTGTAGTTCTTTTCATTTTTCCTTTTTCTTATCTTTGATGGTGTATGTTTGTGATTTTATTTTGGCTTCCTATATCATCTACAATCATGTTCCTTTGTTCTTATGCAGGTTCACCATAGGATCTTGATCTTGAGGAATTGGTCACCTTGTTCATTGTTTTCATCCTATCTTACTAACATTTGTACATTTGAAACCCTCTTAATTGTGTGGTTTGCTACTTTAGTGTGAGTTTGAAGCAAGTTTATCCTCTCACTAAAGTGGGGGATAAATGTACTGTATGAAAATGCATACCCTTGCATTTTCACACTTGTTTGGGCCCGCCTTCCTTTATTTATCCTTTTTTATGGCTTAGTTGGTCTTGTTTTATGTCCACAAGCCCTATGAATGACATATTTTTCTGGTTAACATCAAAATTCTCCAATGCATTTGTGACCTAATGAATCTGATTGGCATGTCCATGATTTTTGGTGAGGAATAAAATGCCAATAAGGGCATCTTTGTCCCCCCAAGGTATTGGGACCCTAATTTTGAGGCATTTGGTTTGGGCCCCTCTTTGGTGTTTGTGCCCCAAGTTTCATCACTTGGGACTAAGATGCCACCTAGGGCGTCTTAGTTGTCCTTGAGTCATTTTATCGATTTAAATTCAAATCTTGGTGGGATTTAACCCCCTTTATTCTTTGAATTCATATGTCAGTCTAGTGTGATATGATTTTTGGATATTAAGCATAAAAAAATATAGATACAAGGTTCATTAATTCATTTTCATCCTAGCAACTTGATTATTCATTCCTAAGGAAAATTTATGAGATCAAGTGTATTCAAGAGAAATTCATCAAGTTTCAAGAATAATTTCAAAGATTTTTATTGCATCATATGTGCTATTATGCTAGTATTTGTGATGTAGGGTTTTGATCTAAGCGAAGAAAGCAATTCAAGATCCGTGTCCATGGTAGCCATTGCACACATGTTTGTAGCATTTTCAAGGGTTTGGTGAGTTGTAGCATTACATGTTATTCATTCAACATTTCCTTAATCATTTCTAGTTCATTTCAAGGTTTAATTACAATCAAGGGGTTTGACCAAGGCAAATCCCCATTCACTGAAAATCAACAAGTTTTTTGATCTTGTCCATTTGTATTTGCAGCTCTAGGTTGAATACTTTCAGATCACTTGAGTGCATAGTTGTGAAACTTGCATTCCAAAGTTGTCATCTTCAGGGAAAGTTACCTATAGTTCATATTTAGTTGTTTTAGAACCTAAGATCCAAGAGGAAGCCATTGTAGATTTGGGAGCTTAGGACCACATTCACACTTCTCACAAATTTAGATCAAGAGGCATATTAGTCCTCCAAGTGGAATCTTTCAGATATTTTTCAAGATTTTGTTTCATTATTCAAATATTTTGTGCTTGCCTCAAAAAAAAAAAGCAGGACTAAGATGGGAGAAAAGGCATCTTAGTCCTCCAAGGAATATTTTGGAAATTTGTTTGTATTTCTAGAATCCTATTGGAATCTCTCGGTTTCCTAGGTATGCATACCCTAACTTGGAGTTGTTCATTTTCAGTATTCATAAGCTTCATTTACCTCATTTTAAGTGTTGCATATCACAGTTTGTTTTCAAAAATTGTCTTTTCCAAGCATTTGGTTGATGGTGAAGCCTTTAATTTGAAAGAACACCCCCTCCTAAGTCCTCCTATTTGTGTATTGACTCACCTTGAGAGGTTGATAGTCAATCCTATTAGGGTTGTTATGAAATGCTTGAATGGCATATGTAAAGTGGGAGGAAAATATACCCCCATTCATCTTCCCATTTTCCCCATTGTTCAATTGCTCATAAGTTTTTTAATGTGTATTAGCGATACATGATGGCCCTTGGTACTCCTTGTATTTTCTCCTATCGCTCATCATAGATCCATTTAAAGATTTGAGTTTCAAATTAGCGATGAGCGATGAAGTCCATTGTTCAAAATTTCTTTCGTTGATCTTAGTTGCTCTTGTGAGCGATATATCATGTGTCTTTGATTTTCATGCAAGTGCATGTGTCTTAATCTTGTTCTATTGCCTTATCACCCATCATGGATGTGATATATAAAATCAATCATGAATTAGTGCATGCATGATGGAAAGGGGAACATGATCAAGGATGACTCTTAGATCTCATCACGTGGATTCTCACATTGCTAATGGGACTTCTGAAAGATGAAATGTATTAATAATGAGCGATGGATTCTAGATGAACGAAAATATGGCAGCATCTTGAGGATATCATTTTAAGGCATAAAAGAAGGTAGCGATATGGAGGAAAACCATTGATGTTTTTTTAAAACATAGTGATCAACGACCAGGTTTGAAATATGAATAGCTAAATGTTAGTTTGCTCGGGTGAGATTTCTATCAAACATTTATGGTGATGTGTTCCATTTCTTGTCCATAAAGAAGGTGGATGTCTTGTTTCCTACATATTCAAAACTACTCTAGAGTGGAGAAGAAAACCAGAAGCTGAAGAAATGATGTGAAGAATTCTAGCAAGGAAATTGCAGTAGAGTTGGTGTAATTTATTCACTCAGGTAAGAAAATTGTGTATCTCTTCATGTCAAAAGTGTTGAATTGTGTTATTTTGAATTATCATGGGAAATTTGGAGATAATTTTATTATAGTTTATTAATTTAAGCATATTCAATTGGGGTCATATATAGTATAAGGTTTGGGAGGATTTTTCTCAATATTTTGTGTCTTTTGGTTTAAGGAAACTCGGTGGGTCTTTTCAATTAAGATAATTTTAAACACTAGTCCAACCACACTGTAAATATGAGTGAACCAAAGCCTAGTGAATCTATCATTATGTCAAAGAGGATACCAAAGAAGAAGAGAGTTAGAAGGCTCAAAACCTAGGATGTTTCATCCATGGCTAAGCTGGAGCAACCTGCAATGACAAACCCTACACCAAGTACCCTTTCTATGGCCATAGTGCCAAGAGGTACAAAGAAAACTTAGAACAAATTTATCGAAAGTACCTCTAGAGAAGTAAAAGAGGTTCGTTCATGAATTGGTAAGAGACTCATGGGACATTCTGCTATGACAAGTAGACTAATTGATAATTTTCATGAGATTAGAGAGTTGGCTCAACCTCAGAGTGAGTGGCATTTTTTCACATATGCCTTTAATAGGAGGTATTCTAGGAAGTTAGAATGTTATTTATGGGGGCTCAACCTTGGGATACTGGTGATACACAATGTGTTTGTAGAGGTGGATATAATGATGGAAATGGCCAAGCATTATGATCCTGTGCATAAAAAAATCAAAAGTGAAAATGGAGATGTAATCCTTGAAGTAACAAGGGATAATATTGTGGAGATATTTGGGTTGAATCTCAATTGTACTATAGAAATCAAGATTGTGGGTTTATATGGTGAATATGAGTGTAACAAATTTTTATACAAAAATATACTGCGAGTTTGGCATAGGAAAATCAAGGAGAGATTTCTCCATAAAGATATTGAGCCCTTCAAATGTGAAGAGTTTGTGGATTATTTTAATAACACATATTACTACCTAAATGAAGTTATAGCTCAAATTTTTGAGGCAAGCATACCTCTTGACCTGTATGTGGCCAAAAATGGAACACTAGTTTTGATTATGCTTCTTTTGTTGCAAAATAAATGCATCAAGATTTTATCGATTTACAGAGTAAGGTTCTTGCTCTACATTTTTTGCACTATTCTTTGTTAATGCATATGATGTTATTTGAAGGTGATTATAATTGGAAAAGGAAGTTCAAATTGAGATTGAGGGACAATGGAAATATTTTTTTTCCTGTATAAATGTGGACATTTATTTGGGACTAGGATTGTCCCAATTCCAATTATTTAATGTTTGCTAATGTCACTAGGTTTGGTTTTCTAGAAAGTTTAGGTGTGGAACCTACTCATAGGCTTTACCTATCAATCAAAAATATTATGTATCTAAACGAGGTGATAAGTAATGAGTCTTTTATATCTAGAAAGAGGGAATGGACATTGAAGAGAGTATTATGAAGAGGAATGCCTTCTATATAAGTCCTTATGATGAAATTGAATATCCTTTCAAAAGGTATTTTGTAAAGCTGAAAGATTACCAAAATGTTGATTTAAATGCAAAATTAAAGGAATTTTTTGTGAGAGTGCAAGCTCTCTTAGAGCAACAACCTCGGGCTACAGATATTCCAAAGGAGCCTAAAGATGTACAAAAGGAGAGTGTCCAAGTAATTGAGATAGACCAAATGTTTGAAAATGTGCCTAATGAAGGGGAGGTGGAGAAGAAATTTTGTCCCTCTAATACTGAAGATAATCTTGATTGTGAGGTTCCCCAATATAGGATGATCTAGTGGTAGTATGATGAGAAGGATGATGATGATCCTATAATTAAGGATTGTAATGAATTCCTTGTAGATGATAAGTTTGTACAATCTAAGGAATTCCATGAATTCATGGTTCAACAGAGGAGTAGAGCGATAAAGGAGAGGCTCGAACAAGCTAGGGCTAGTGTTGAACCTTCTCAATAGGAAGAGGTTGAGAAGGAAGAGGAAGAGAAGATCATGGATGAGATTTCAGCTATCACTCCTACTGAATCTAGAAAAATTGTCACAGATAGTGGACTAATGTTATTACCAGGGTGCATTTTCATGTCTACTATTGCACTTGATGCTATAACATGAGATCCTTAGGCTTCAATATCTAAGGAATAAGCACTTTCCATGGGAATTTAGCGAAGCAAATAGAGAGAAAGATAAAGGAATTCAAAGAAATGGAGAAGTGCCATATCCATGAGATATTGAATCACAAAGCTGACTTAAAGCAGTTTAATGAGTGGAAAGATGATTTATGAGAAATACTCACATTGACTAAAATGACATTGACTATATTTGATTACACCATGTTGAATCCACATATTCATGGATACTTTTTTCAAGGAGGCTAGGGCCTTAATTGGTGCTAGATACACTCAACATAGTGTGAAGCTGCAGAAACTTTTGGATGTAAAATGGCCAATTGAGGATGAGTACATCACATGGTTGGAAAAATATACTGAGTAAGCTTGTAAGATGATGATAATAGATATGAGGTATAATGGACAAGAGAATAATAATGTGTGAAAGCTAAAATCTGCATCGATCCAAGATTGACAAATACGAGTTAAATTTGTCAATATTGAACAAATTAGACAAGGGCTTCCCTATGAAATTGTTGAGCAAGGTAGAGGAAATCACAACATCATCAAACTAAAATATGAAACTATAAGAAAGATTAACATGAAATCTATTCCTAAACTACTCAAGACATCATCCCATAGGGGTAGTGGTACTCCTTATGATGTAGAAAGGATGCCCTGTCCCACCCCCTAATAAGAAAGATTGCCAAGATGCAAGTGTATTAATGCCAATATTGAGATTTTGCATCAATTTATGTTGTGGTGTTGTAGCAAGTTGTTGTTGAAATGGTTTAAATTTATAGATTCGAGGTTGGAATATTGAGGGATTTGGATGAATGTGGGATCATTCATGAGCAAATGACAAGATGCCACTTATCAAGATGTGATAGGATGAGGGTTGTGAACATTTTGGTCAATGTGCCAATTTGAAATTTGAATTTTGATGAAATGACATGTTTAGGGGGGATGAAAGAAGAGAGTTAATTCCAAGTTTACTTGTGTAAGAGACATGTAAAAGATGTTTAAGAGAATTTAATGCTTTTTTGGATGGACAAGTCATATGGGAG
Organism: Sequoiadendron giganteum; assembly: GCA_007115665.2. Lineage (NCBI taxonomy): Eukaryota > Viridiplantae > Streptophyta > Pinopsida > Cupressales > Cupressaceae > Sequoiadendron > Sequoiadendron giganteum. The sequence continues at coordinate 409,513,005 of CM021100.1, read as the reverse complement.
GGACAATTTAAATTGGGAGAATATTCCCTCAAAGATGTCAAGTTGGAGGAAATTTGAAGAAATAATCAATCAAAGAAATGATTTATTGGTGCAAGTGGGTGGGTTAGTTAAGAGTTTAGATTTGACTCGAGTCGAGTCAAAATCTGGAGAACGGGTGATTATGATTAGAGGTTAATTGATTTAGATTAATTAACTTGGACGATTTTAGGGGTTTTGATATTTGATTTAAATCATTTTGATTTATTAAATCAAATAAGAAGAACTTAAGGACTTAATTTAATAATTTGGTTTATTTAATTAAGTACGATGAAGCTAGGGAATTAATCAATAAATTGTTTTAATTGATTAATAGAAAAATTGGATGTTAATTAGAGCGGATGTCTATTTTATGTGTCTACACAATGTAGCATGAAAATAGTACATATTAGGATTTTGATGAAGTATTGCAAAAATATTGTTTTCTCCTCAACTTGAAAGATGGTGGCATATATGCTGATGTGGATAAATCATCTTTGTGTTTTTGTACTTTAAAGTTTTGATGACTGGGATTGCTCATGGAAAACACTTTTTGAGTGCGTAGAGGATATTTTTAGTTGTTGTAGTAACAAAAGATGCATTTTGAACGTGGGTCCAGATCTACAATGATGAATGAGGATTAATTCTATCTCATGTTTATTCCCACTTTCTAAGAGCTCGAGTGTAACTAGAAATGGAATATATGTTACAATGGTCCAATAGAATGGTGACATGTGTGCTTCCTGGTCTGAAGCTTATTTTGTTCCATCATTTATATAAGAAGGAATTCAAGACTAGAAAGTGGGGTTTGTTGCATTGCAATTGACATGGTGAGTTGTAGAAGAAATATAGGGTATGTTTTTAAGTTTTTTTTTGTCTTAGGTTCTAAGTCTATAGTTGCATATGCAATTTTGATAATAAGATAGAAAATATGATGCAAATTGGTGCTAATTTCACGACCATTTTCTCTCCTTTGTATGTGTTTTATGAATCATGAATAATATAATCAAGGATTGTTTTGTTCATCTCCATTATTTCCATTGGTTGTATGATTTCATTTTTGCTAATTAGTTCAAGGAACTGGTATAAATGCTTGAATGAGGTTGTTGATTCATATGAATTGTGTGTTGGGATATTTGTAAGTGGTTGTCAAGAAAATAATGTGGGAATGTTGTCATGTAGTTTTTTTGAATCTTATATGTTGCTATGTGAATAATTGTTATCACATTGCATAGGTTAATATTGACTTTGTGTTTAGCATAAGACACTAGTTCAAGTAAAATATTCATGATACAATTTCTAGGTCAATTCATCACCAAATCACTCTTTATTTACAAATATTTTGAATGAGTTACCATTGTAGTTATGTTGAGTTTTTTTTTTCTCATGCTCAAAATGTAGTACATTGCTAAAAACAATTCCAACCTTTCTAATATACTACATTTTTGAGTGATTTTATGAGAAGTATCTATTGTTAACAATGTATTTAAATATTGGTTGTATAAATTCTTGAGTGTACATTGTGGGATCACCCTCTCAGGTTTCACAGAGCTCGAAGTGTAGGAGTGAAATTTTTCTAGCTTTTACTTGTTCATTGGCCAATCCCTTTAGATTACTAATCATTTGAAATGGTAAAATCCATAAGTGATTTTGAAGATCAACTTGGTTCTTGAAAAAACAACTAATAGAGCTTTTCTTGGGGATTTATAGTGAAATATATTTGTGTGTTGAATGGAGCTATGGGATGGATGGTGTATATAATGGTGGGATGTAGAGGTGTTGTGAATGGAAGAATTTGGATGTGAAGTGGTTAATTGTGGAGGTGTTTTTAATAGAAGAAGTTGGTTATGAGGTGGTTTATTATGGGGGTGGCGTGAATGAAAGAATTATGTGTAGTATAAGGATTTGGTTGATGAATTGAAATGATGTTGTGCCCCAAGAGGGAAGCGAATCCCCCTTCTCCCCTTGTTGCAAGAATTTTGTGATCATAATTCTTTGAGTGAGTCTTTGTTGATAATTTTTTGTTATTTTATTTGAGTTATGCAAATGGACTTTTTCTCCTACTTAGGGGTGGAATTTAAAGTCCTATGGTTGGGTGGTGAGTAGTATTGAGCTACTCTATTTGGTGTTCTAGGTTTCCTATGAGTTTTATCTAAATTTGTTTGAGGCAATTGAATGCTTGATATTGTATTTGTTTTTTTTTATTCAATAAGAATGTTGGGTTTAGCCAAGGGATACGTACAAAAATATGGGGCAGAAAAAAGGGGGCTTAAGTGGCCACTTTTTTGTTGAAATCAAGAAATACCGACGGTGGACATGAAATTGAGGATAGGTACACTCAAAATTTTGAGATGTAACAAAAATAAGGATCATAGTGTTCCAAGTCTACTTTCTAAACTACCAATTTTTTTTGAAAATGGTAGAGATTAAGGGGTTCAAAAGAGGGGGGTTATAGAAATTGGTATTATTTTTTGTCAAAAAAACATAACATAGCAACTTTTGTGGCGCCCTCAATAGTGTAACATTTTTTTTTAGTATTTTTAAAATTGCTTCAATGAGAAATTAGCTAATATTATGTAGTTTATGCGCATTTTTTCTAATAATTTTTAACGAATATTTGATTTTTTACTAATTTGTAAAGTGGACACTTCCTAAGAAATAGAATTTTGGCCTTGCTACCCCTAAATTTTTTGAATTTACTAATTGAAAATAGGTTTTTTTAATATTTTTAGAATGGATTCTAGTTTCTAAAATTGTAATTTATTTAATTTCTTTATGAACGGTTAATTTGTAATGAAAAGACACCAAATATTAGTTTATACCAAAAAAGGGACACATAAAAAAATAAAAATAAAGATGATAGACTTAACATTGTCAAAATGTGAAAAAAATTACATAATTATATAGCTAAGAAATATCCTAACATTACCTAGGTGTTTGATTTGTTTGTCCTTGAAACACTTGCAAACTAGACGGTTAGCACAAATGAGATTATATGAAATTTTGTAGAATATGCAAAATCACATTTTTGGATATTGGGAAGGCCCTCCAAGCCTTTGTGTTGGAAATCCAAAGAAAATCCAAGCCAAAGGCTTGAGGATTCCCAAAGAAAGACAAAATATGAGTGCATTATAATTCGCTTATGTTATTTGAATGCATTGACAAAACATGAGCACATTATAACATGCTCACATTTTGGTCTACATTGAACTTGTTTTTCTTCTCTTTTTTTTTCTTTCTTCTTGTTATCTTTGAAGGAAAATATATGCATGAAGTAAACATTTACATATGGATGTTTAATTTCTTATAATTTGTTTTATATTTCATGTATATAGTTTTAGGATGTTTGAGAGTGTTTTCAAATCTCTGGGAGTTATACTCTAAACCTCTCTCGCTATCTCCATCCCTTTATCTAATTATATCTCCCTTGATCTCTCTCTCTCTCTCTCTCTCTCCCTCTACCTTTTCCCCTATATACTCTATATCTCCCCTCTCCCTCCATCTACCTCTCTCACTCTCTCTCTCCTCCCTCGCCCGTTTTCTCTCTCTCTCCTCTTTATCTCACAATTCTCTCTTTCCCTCTCAATAGCTCTCTCCTTTGTATCTCACCATTCACTCTCTATAGATCTTAATCTCACTTGTCCCTCTTTACCTCTCTCTTCCTCCCCACTCCCTCCAACCCTCCCTCCTTCCCTATATCTCTATCTCTCTCTACTTCTTTGTATCTGACCTATCACTCTCTCCCTACCTTTCCCTCCATAACCCCATACCACACTCTCTCTATTGCTCTATATTTCACCTATCTCTCCCTCCATTCTTCCTTCCTTATCTACTCTTTATCTCTCATGTCTCTCCACCTCTCCTTCCCTCTCTACTTATCTTTATCTCCCCTTTCCCTCCTTCCCTCTCTCTCTTGAATCCCTCCCTCCCCCTCTTTCTTTCTACCCCTATGAGGGCTAAGGCTATAAGGTTTAGTGTTTTAGGCATAGGTTTGAGGCAATAGGATTAAGTGTATAGGGTATAGGGCTCATGGTTTAGGATATTAGCTATAAAATTGATGATATAGGTATAGGGATGAGGGATGATGGTCTAGGGTTAAGGTATAGGGTTGATGGTTTAGGGATAGTGTTTAGGGTTGAGGGTATACGATTAAGTGTATAGGGTATATGGATAGGGTTTAGGATATTGGGTATATGTTTGATGGTATTGGGTTAAGGATATTAGGTTAAGGGTTTCGGGTATAAGGTTGAATGTAGGGTTTAGCGTATAAGGTATAAGGTTAAGGCTTGAGAGTGTAGGGTTTACCATTTAAGTATAGGGTTGAGTGATAATGTTTAGGGTTTATGATATAAGTTTGATGGTATAGGGTATAGGGATGAGGGTTGAGGGTGTAGGTTTTAGGGTTTAAGGTATAGGGTTGATGCTTGAGGGATAATATTCAAGGTTGAGGGTATATGAGTAAGTGTATAGGGATTAGGGTTTTTAATATTGGGTATAGGGTAGGGTATTGGGTTTAGTATTGAGGGTTTAGGGTTTAGGGTTTAGGGCACAAGGTTGAATATAGGGTTTAGGGTTTATGGTATGGTTTCATGGTTTAGGTTATAAGGTTGAGGGTATAGGGTATCAGGTATAGGGATGAGGGTTGAAGGTGTATCATTTAGGGTTTAAGGTGTAAGGTTGAGGGTTGAGGGATAGTGTTCAGGGATTCAAGGGTATAAGGTTGGGTGTATAAGGAATAGGGATTGGGGTTTAGGATATTTTTTATATGGTTTAGGGTAATAGGTTGAATGTAGGGTTTAGTGTTTAAGTATAGGGTTAAGGAATAATGTTTAGGGTTTATGGTATAGGGTTGAGGGTATAGGTTATAGGGATGAGGGTTTAGGGTTGGTGGTTTAAGGTATAGGGTTGAGGGTTGAGGGATAGTGTTTAGGGTTGATGGTATAGGGCTAAGTGTATAGGGTATAGGGATTAGCATTTATGATATTAGGTATAGGGGTGAGGGTATTGGGTTTATGGTTGAAGGTTTATGTATAGGGTTAAGGGTTGAGGGTATAACGTTAATGTGTATAGGGTGTAGGGATTAGGGTCTAGGATATTGAGTATAGGATTTAGTGTGTAGAATTTAGGGTATAAAGTATATAGTTAAGGGTTTTAGTATAGGGTTAAGAGATAATGTTCATAGTTTAGGGTATAAGGTTAAAGTTATACAGTATAGGGATGAGGGATGAAGGTGTAGGGTTGAGAGTTTAAGGTACAAGTTAGAGGTTTGAGTGATAATGTTTAGGGTTGAGGATATAGGATTAATTATATAGGTTATAGGGATTAGGGTTAGGATATTAGGTATAGGGTATAGGGATTAGGGTTTCAAATATTTGGTAGATGGTTCAGGGTATTGGGTTTAGGGTTGATGGTTTAGGTTACAAGGTTGAATGTAGGGTTGACGGTTTAAGGATAGGGTTGATGGTTGAGTGTATAAGCTTAAGTGTATCTGGTATATGCATTAGAGTGGGAAAGAGGGAGGCATAAACAGAGAGAATTGAGATAGAGAGCGGATGTAGGGAGGAAGAGAGATGAGGGTTGAGGGTGTATGGTTTAGGGTTGAGGGTATAAGGTTAATTTTATAGGGTATAGGGATTACAGTTTAGGATATTAGGGGTAGGGTTGAGGGTATTGGGTTCATGGTTGATGGTTTGGGGTTTAGCGTACAATATTGAATGTAGGTTTTAGGGTTCAAGTATAAGGTTTAGTGTTGGGGTTTGAGGTTTGAGGAATAATGTTTAGGGTTTAGGGTATAAGCTTGAGGTATAGGGTATATGAATGACGGTTCAGGGTGTAGGGTTTAGGGTTTAAGTTATAGGCTTGAGGATTGAGGGTATAAGGTTAAGTGTATAGGGTATAGGGATTAGGGTTTAGGATATGTGTATAGGGTTTAGGGTGTAAGGTTTATGGTAGAAGGTATATGGTTAAGGATTGCGAGTGTAGGGTTCACCTTTAAAGTGTAGGGTTGAGAGATAATGCTTAGGGTTTAGGGTATAAGGTTGAGGGTATAGGATATAGGAATGAGGGTTGAGGATGTAGGGTTTAGGGTTTAAATATAGGGTTGAGGTATGGTGTTCATGGTTTAGGTTATAAGGTTGAGGGTATATTGTATTAGGTATCGGGATGAGGGTTGAAGGTGTATAGTTTAGGTTTTAAGGTATAGGGTTAACTGTTGACGACAAAAGGAAAATGTTTAGGATTTAGGGTATAAGCTTGAGGTATAGGGTATAGGGATGAGTGCTCAGGGTGTAGTGTTTAGGGTTTAAGGTAGAGGGTATAAGGTTAAGTGTACAGGGTATAGGGATTAGGGTTTAGGATATTGTGTATAGGGTTTAGGGTGTAGGGTTTATGGTACAAGGTATATGGTTAAGGATTGAGAGTGTATGCTTCACCTTTTAAGTATAGCATTAAGAGATAATTTTTACGTTTTAGGGTATAAGGTTGAGGATATAGGGTAGAGATATGAGGGTTGAGGGTGTAGGGTTTAGGGCTTAAGTATAGGGTTGAGGTATGGTGTTCATGGTTTATGTTATAAGGTTGAGGGTATAGGGTATTAGGTATAGGGATGAGGGTTGAAGGTGTATGGCTTAGGGTTTAAAGTCTAGGATTGAGGGTTGAGGGATAATGTTCAAGATTTCAAGGATAAAAGGTTAGGTGCTTAAGGTATAGGGATTAGGGTTTAGAATATTGGTTATATGGTTGAGGGTAATAGGTTTAGGGATTAGGGTGTATGGTACAAGGTTGAATGTAGGGTTTAGTGTTGAAGTATAGGGTTGAGGGATAATTTTTATGGTTTAGGGTATAAGGTTGAGGGTATAGATTATAGGGACGAGGGCTCAAGGTTGAGCGTTTAAGGTATAGGGTTGAGGGATAGTGTTTAGGGTTAAGTGTATAGGGTATAGTGATTATGGTTTAGGATATTAGGTATAGGGTGAGGTTATTGGGTTTATGGTCGAGGGTATAACATTAAAGTGTATAGGGTATAGTGATTAGGGTTTACGAGATTGGGTATAGGATTTAGGGTGTAGAATTTAGGGTATAACATATAGGGTTAAGGGATTTTCTTAATAGTTTAGGGTATAAGGTTAAGGGTATAGGGTATAGGGATGAGGTTTGAAGGTGTAAGGTTTAGGGTTTTAGGTATAAGTTTGAGGTTTGAGTGATAGTGTTCATGGTTAAGGGTATATGATTAAGTATATAGGGTATAGGCACTAGGGTTAGGATAATAGAAGTAGGGTATAGGGATTAGGGTTTCAACTATTTGGTATAGGTTTGAGAGTATTGGGTTTAGCATTGGTGGTTTAGGTTACAAGGTTGAATGTAGGGTTGAGGGTTGAAGGATATGGATGAGGGTTGAGGGTTGATGATATAAGGTTAAGTTTATTGGGTATAGGCATTAGATTGGGAAAGAGGGAAGGAAAGAGAAAGGTGAGATAGAGAGAGAGGATTGAAGGAGGAAGAGAGATGAGGGTTGAGGGTGTATGGTTTATGGTTTACCGTATAGGGTTGAGGGTATAAGGTTAAATTTATAGGGTATAGGGATTATGGTATAGGGTATTAGGTATAGGGTTGAGGGTAATGGGTTTATGGTTGAGGGTTTGGGGTTTAGCGTACAATGTTGAATGTAGGTTTTAGGGTTTAGGTATAAGGTTTAGTGTTGATGATTGGGGTATAATGTTTATGATTTCGGGTATAAGCTTGAGGTATAGGGTATAGGGATGAGGGTTTAGGGTGTAGGGTTTAGGGTTTAAGGTATAGGGTTGAGGGTTAAGAGTTGAGAGATAATGTTTAGGGTTGAGGGTATAAGGTTAAGTGTATAGGGTATAGGGATTGGGGTTTAGGATATTGTGTATAGGTTTCAAGGTGCAGGGTTTATGGTATAAGGTATATGGTTAAGCAATGAGAGTGTATGGTTCACCTTGTAAGTATAGGGTTGAGAGATAATGTTGAGGGTTTAGGGTATAAGGTTGAGGGAATAATGTATAGGGATGAGGATTGAGGGTGTTGGGTGTTGGGTTTAGGGTTTATGGTATATGGTTGAGGGTATAGGGTTAAGTGTATAGGGTACACATATTAGGGTTTATAATACATGTGATAGGGCTGAGGGTATTGGGTTTATGAATGAGGGTTTAGGGTAAAAGGTTGAGTGTAGGGTTTAGAGTTTAAGTATAGGATTGAGGGATAATGTTCAAGGTTTAGGTTATAAGGTTGAGGGTATAGGGTATAGGGATGAGGTTTGAAGGTGTAGGGCTTAGGGTTTAAGGTATAGGATTTAGGATTAAGGGATAGTGTTCAAGGTTGATGGTATAGGGTTAAGTGTATAGGATATATGGATTAGGGTTTACGATATTGAGTATAGGGTTGAGGTTATTGTCTCTTCGGTTTAGGGTTTAGGGTACAAGATTCAATTTAGGTTTTAGGGTTTAATTATAGGGTTAAGGGTTGAGGGTATAAGCTTTAGGTATAGGGCATAGGGATGAGGTGAAGGGTGTAGGGTTTAGGATTTAACGTAGATGGTTGAGGCTTGAGGGTATATGGTAAAGTGTATAGGGTATAGGGAATAGTTTTTAGGTTATTGTGTATGGGGTTTAGGTTGTATGGTTTATTGTATAAGATATAGGGTTAAGGGTTGAGATTGTAGGGTTTATCATTTAAGTATAGGATTGAGGGATAATGTTAATGGTTTAGGCTATAAGGTTGAGGATATAGGGTATAGGGATGAGGTTTGAGGGATAGTGTTCAAGGATGAGGTATAGGGTTAAGTGTATAGGGTATAGTGTTGAGGGTATTGGGTTTTAGATTGAGGGCGTAGGGTTTAGGTTTTAGGGTTTAAGGTTTAGGGTACAATGTTGAATATAGGGTTTAGAATTTAAGTTAGGGTTAAGGGATAATGTTTAGGGTTTAGGTTATAAGGTTGATGGTATAGGGTATAGGGATGAGGGTGAACGTGTATGTTTTAGGGTTTATGGTATAGTGTTGAGGTTATAGGGTTAAGTGTATAGGGTATAGCAATTAGGGATTGGGATATTGGGTATGGGATTGAGAGTATTAGGTTTAGGGTTGAGTGTTTAAGGATTAAGGGATTAGGGTTTATGGGCTAAGGGTTTAAGGCTTTAAGGTTTAAGGGTCCATGGTTTATGGTTTAAGGGTTTAAGGGTTGAGGGATTAGGGTTTAAGGCATAATGTTGATGGTAGAGGGTTTATGGTTGAAGTTTTAAAGGTTGAGGTTTAAAGGGTTAGGTTTTAATGGATGAGAGTTTAAGGGTTGAGGGTTTAGGGTTTAGGGTTGAGATTTTAATGTATAGGGTCAAGGGATTATGGTTGGGAGGGAGAGAATTGAGAGAGGGGAAGGGGGTGGGAGAGGTAGGCATGAGAGAGAGAGAGAGGGACAAAGAGATACAGAGAGAGAGAGAGGAGGGGTGGGAAGGAGAGACCTAAGAGAGGGAGGGACCTAGAGAGAGAGAGAGAGAGAGAGAGAGAGAGAGAGAGAGAGAGTTCTATAGTTAGATTTGGAGGGAGAGACTTAGAGAGAGAGAGAGAGAAAGACTTGAGAGTGGGAGAGAGAGATACCTAAGAGAGATAGAGAGGTCGTAGGAGGGAAAGAAGGGGGGATAGACCTAAGAGAGAGGGGGGAGAGAGGGAGTGGGAGAGAGCTGGTTGGACTTAAAGCCTAAGCCATAAACTATCAATCCTAAACTATAAACCCTAAACCCTAAACCTCAAATAAGGAGAGAGGTAGAGATAATCGTTAGTAGTGAGTATAAAATGAGTGAGGGAGTGAGAGAGAAAGATAGGGAATGGAGAGAGATAAATATAGAGTGAAGGAGTACGATTGGGAGATTGAGAGAGATGTAGAGAGAGAGGAAGAGAGAGGGATAGAGAGAGGGAAGTAGGGAGGGATAGGTAGAGATGGAGAGAGACATAGAAACAAAGAGAGGAGGAAGGTTAGGATATTGAGAGAGAGGGAGAGAGAGGGAAGAGGGAAGGGAGAGGTAGAGAGGGAGAGAGGGAGAGATAGGGAGAATTATATAATGAAGGAGAGATAGGATTGAGGGTTAAGGGTGATTGCACCTTAAAATTTTGCAAATTTTTAAGTGCCCATGTTGAAAATATTTCTTTGCACACTTAGAAGTGCACCTAAAAAATTTGGCCTAGTGACCTACTTTGCAGGGTCATAATTCGGAGCCCATATTATTTCATCCACAATCCCTTTGTGAATGTATTCATTTTTCATATGTGAACATGTATGCTTGATTTAAGCTTCCTATGATGAGTTTTGTTAGGGCTTTGAAACAACAAGTTGGAGAGTTCTGCAACTATTTTGTTGTTCGCATACTCTCAGGCCTATGAAGTAGCCTCCTGTTCAGAATGATATTTCATAGTTGGATCATCATCACGGAAAATGGATTGGTGATATGCATTCCCCTCATATTCATATGATCCTTGGTTTGGTTTTAGAGCCACAAGATCACGTTTGGTATTTTTACCAAGTCAGAGGCAAATGCAATTTGTTCTATTTTTACATCTACATTCCTAGAATATTTCAAGCAGGTCATCTTGGACCCTTAATATCTTTTGAAGAATGTGGATTGAATGAATTCCCTCTAGCATACATACTCAATGGTCCTAAATGATCTAGTGTTTCTAGTGGTAGCTTCCTAAGAAGTGATTTGACAATTTTTCAAGGAGGTGCCTTGGTGTGCTCGAAGTTGGTTTCTAATAGGTGTAGTTGTAGAAAAGTTTGAGTGAGCCACTTTGGCATTGAATATCTTGCACATCAGGATGAATTTTACCAAGCCATTTATTGCACTAAGTTCTTGGGTCAAATTTCTTTATGACTATGCATTTTCATGGCCTTAGGAGGTTGTTTGACTAGTTTTCTATGGTGATTCCAAAGGGCACTTGACCTATTTTGACTACTATGCAAGATGACTTAAAGTGGATTTTGATGGTTTTCCAATTCATTTTTTTCATGCTGGATGCATATAGGGGCAGCCTCAAATCAATTCAAGATGAAATTTGTTTCACAATATTTTTTTTCTAGTTGGGTTGACATGGGAGCCCAACATGCTTTGCACAGTTATGAAGTTGTAAGTGTTTCAATGTTGATAAAGGAGACACAATGCACATATATGAACATGGTGCTCTAAATGCATCACATCATCAAGTAATGAAAACTACTAAGGTTATGTATAAATTTTTTCCCAATTATGGATCAATCAATAATGAGGTAGGAGCATTTTATGGTGTGGATAGCATAAGCTCACTCTCAAAAGATCAAGTGATGGGGAATAATGAATGCATGAGAATGGTGCCATTCACCATGGGATAAAGTAATAGCACTATCTAAATCTTGCTTGGTTTTTGAACAACAGCATGATACTAAAAGGAAAATCATTTTTATAGACTTCATGTGATTATGGGTACATATCTCTGTGTCTTGAATCCATGGATCAAGTTCAATGAGATCAAATTAATGATTAGGATTGATTGGGGATGCATCTAAAATGAATATAATGCTCATCAAGAGCTTTACATATTTTTGGACATATATAATGGAAGGTAAAAAGGTCAAAAGTTAAAGTATAGTGAAAATGATCTCTCTCCATCATATGTTGAGGAGATAAAAGAATGCATTGTGGCTATATATATAATATCCTTGAAGATGATTCATAGAATAAAAATACTTTCGGCACTCAACATGGATTTTAAACCAATATTTTGAAAATACAAGTGATTCTTCAGCTATGGGAACAAGACAAGAGTTGAATTGCAGTAAAGGTAAATAAAATACTTCAAGAATCATGTAGCATTGAGTGGACAAGTAACATTGGGTAACATGGAATTTGAAATAGTGACTAAAATTAGGGAAAAAGAAACTCTTAATGCTTCATAAAGTGAATTATGTGTGAAGTGTTTTTTTGTTGACATTTTTTCTTGGAAACCAAAATACTTTGAATCTATTCATAGTGAGAGGATGAATCAAAGAACAAGGTAATAAATCTAGGGATAGGCCACATACTATATAGTTGAATGTTGGTGTGGAGACTATGAAACGTTTAGCAAAGATTTTGTAAAAGGGGTAACCACGGCGCCAACTAGAAAGGAGTCAGTTTGACATTGCAAAATAAATTTCCTACACCAGTACAAGAGGCCACTGCAAGAAACATTTTTGTTCAAGACCTAAAGTGTGGGTGATTTGAGCCCATGATTTCTCTATACACAGGAAATTAACGTATTGCAGTGAAATGTATCAAGATTGTTTTGGCGTTGACACCGAAAGTTTATTATTTTTGGCTCTAACACATTGTGAGAAGAACATGACCATATAGTTTCAGAAGGCTTTAGGACCATATTAAGAAGTGTTTATACTAGGACTGAGGAATGATTATGGTGAATGACGACCCTTATTCTTGCCAAAATTTTGAAGTAGAGTAGTGCTAGGATGGTGATAAATCATTGATTCAGTGTAGTATATTGGGCACTCTCAAATTACATCTTGCACTTCGATGTTGGCATTTTAATGCAAAATTTCTTCAACTTCGAAACTTCCATTTCTAGAACACACTGTGTATGATGTTCGATAGGTAGGTTTGGAACTAATGTGGGCACCCTATGTGTTTAGCCATTGTCAGCTATAGTGTGCCTTTATACACATTACTTAGAGAGGGAAGGTGGCTGGGAATAAGGAAGAGAGAGACTGGGGAGGTAGAGAAATTCAAAGAGGGAAAGAGAGAAGGAGGAAAGGAGGGAAGGAGGGAAGGATGGAGGGGAAGAGAGACGTTAGATAGATAGATATATACATAGAGGGAAGGAGATAGTTGTGATAGAGAGGTATAGAGCATAAGGGATAAAAATATGAGTGAGATAGAGAGAGAAAGATGATGCAACTTGTTGATTACTAAAATTTGACCTCTTGATTACTAAAATTTGACATGTTGATTACTAAAACTTGCCTGTCCGAAAAATTGTAAGATCTTCCAAAAACTAAAATTTGAATTATAACTCCTAGAGATTTGAAACAACTCTCAAACATCTTGAAACTATATACATGAAATATAGCTTAATGTACAAGAAGGTAAATGTCCATATGTAAATGTTTATTTCATTTATATAGTTTCCTTGAAAGATAACAAGAAGAAAGAGAAAAAAAGAGAAGAAAATAATTCAATTTACACCAAAATGCGAGCGCATTAGAACGTGCTCGTGTTATGGTGATTTTTTTTTAATTTTAAAAACATGCATTTTTTTAATAAAATATGTGTCATTTTTGAAATTCAAACCATAACATGCTCATTTTTTGGCTTGACAATTACTAAGCCTAAGCTCGTTCATTACCAACCCATAACATGAGCACGTTTTAGTAAAATGCTCTCGTGTTTTCACTATTTCAGTTTGAAAAAATGAATTGGCCACCTTTTAGCCCCCAATCTTTCTACGCCTATTCTCAATATACATTCTTGTATTAAAGAATACAAATATTTTTATTATTTGAGATTAGAACTGCAAATAATAATAACCTTCGGTCTCTATATACATAGAGTAGGAAAATAATTTAGCAAAGTCTTTTTGAGGAAAAAGTTGTAATATGCTATATGACGTTCTGACTATTCATTGCATCTTCAGCCTTTTCTAGATGGCTCGACCCTCGTATGGCGTTCTCAAACCTAACCTTGTTAATTCAAAATCTTCTTGCAATCTCTGATCCTATAATTTTGTTACTAGCCTTCCATAGTTTCACGGCTTGATGTTTACACAGCCTGTGTTCCTATACTCGACCTATGCATTACATTCACCGTCTTAACCTGTAATATCTACCAACGCATCGTAATCTTTATTGATCTTCACACTGCTCCCATGGTTCATGCACCTTGGTTAGGGTTAGCGAGAATCAGATACAAAATGTTTTTATCATGTAGTTGTTTCTATTAAACCAATTTCGAGTAAAAGCAGTAGATGATTCCTAGAAACATGTATCTCATGGTAACATTCCATTTCATACAAGCTTTAGTCCAGAAAAGTAGTTACTGCAATCTTGTAGAAGATCCATTTAGTTTTAATTCTTAATTGGCATACTATTCCACTAAGCAGGAAAGGATCAATATTAGCTAGATTCATTAGCTTGTGCCCCAGCATTAACCAACAATTAAATTATATTTCTGTCTCTCGATTTACTTGTGCAGTAGTCTAGAATTTCTGATATAACAGGAAAGATTTTTCATTATCACATCAAATCTTGCATCTGTCAATCGGGTAGCATAAGTTAAATCTTTGTAACACTTCTCTTTTATGTTAACGAATCTTTAATTTTGCAGATGTAGGTAACTTCATATATACAATAAGAAATACACATTGCTAACTTAGTTTAGAATGTATGCTGATTCATTAGATATTTTTTGCTGAGTATGTGAATTGATTTATTTATTTATATATTCACTCAAGGAATTGAGTTGGTATGTGTGGAAAGTAAGATTCAGATTATACACCATTCATTACGTTTACAGAAAATGTGGATTGCTTACAAATGAATTTAGTGAGATTAGGGGGTGTTAGATAAGCTTGCACGCTATCAAACCAGGGGAGTTCTTGGTGTATGTGATTCAGAGTATTACTAGTATATTTTATTTTATACTAAATCTATATAAATAATGTTGAAAGATATATTGTTACAAATGTTAAGTTATATTAATCATCAAATTATTTACATTAATCATATAATAATAGTTAAGATTAATCATATAATAATATTAACGTAGTGATGAATTTGATTTTGGATTTTATGTAAAGAGGTAGCAAACTGTCATTGAACTCATTGTAAATGGTGCTTGTTTATTCTCTTGTTGAGAAGACGATGGTAGGCATGCCATGCCAGACTTGGTTCCAGAGTGCCTCATTATTTCAAAGAGATTGTTAGAGTCATCCATTGCATATCCATAGATGATTCTAGTCCATGAGCTTGCATTTGGATGATTCATTTTGTCGAACAATGCATGTGCCTTTTGAATGTCACCACATTTTGCATATATATTTTTCGATGGGAAGCTCCAAGTTCGGCACACTTTTGCAGAAGGTTCACAAAGGTTGTTGAATCTGACTTCAAGCTTTCCAATTGCATTTGTCTACTCATCTCCAAGGCTTTCTCAACAGGTCCGCTTCATGCATATCCAACAATAACAGTGTTCCACGAGACCACGTTAGGTTGAGGCATTTCTCGTAAAAGCCTAAAAGCCTCGTGAAGAAGGTCATCTTGTGCATATCAAACTACCTTTCAAACTGCCAAATGGGTTATGGACATGGAATATACCACTTGGGGCTTAAGCTTTAACAGTTTAGAGAGAGTTTGTGGAAGGTCATGAGTGATGCAAATGCTTCCCCCTTGGGTATTTCAAAATTCTTGAATAGATCTCCTATAGAAATATCTACTGAGGCTCTTAATATCAATTAAAATCATCTATCAAAGACAACCATCGTCGATAAAATTGGGTCCCTTCAATCCACATCTCTTATTTATGGATGGTGTATGCCTATCTTGCAAAATCTCATTTCAATAGACATTAGCAGGTCTGGAATCCATGGGCAAAGAAGATTGCTTGATAAAATATATGCATTCAGCAATGGTGTCTGCATAGAAGGAATTGAAGAAAGTAGCTTTGAGTTTTTTATTTTCATTTGCACTATATTAAAAAATATTAATGCAGTTAATTTTTTTCGCTGCGTGAATTATTGGTGGTGAATTTTACTTGGCAGTGAATTTGTCATGGCCGTGAATTGTCTAATGGTAAATTGTTGATGGTGAATTTCCTGTTGGTGAATTGCTACGGTGAATTTCCCTAAAGTCCAAAAGTATCTACCTCCAAATTTTATCTCGTAAATTTGCATGAAACCACAGCCCTAAAAAACCTTGTAAAACTTTTGAGCATGTTTGTTTAAAGAAATAGCAAGGCCATGGCATGGAGACCTTGCTTAGAGAAAACAACATACATATGAGCCCTTGAATTTCCAATCAAGAAGGGATAAGTTTCTCCTTAATTTCCTTACAATATTAGTGCTTAAACTTTCTGGCAACACCATACATTCTCCAGCCCCAACTTTTGTTTTTCATATTCCTTGAGGAGATCAGATCTCTTCTATAATCATCTGAATTCCAGGCCTGTAGAATAAGAGAAAGAGAAGCCCAACATTAGCACCCACGGTCACATGTTTTCTCAGCAGAAATCTCTGGACTCTGCTAATACTGCTCACATCCAGGGCTTTGAAAGGCATCGCTACCAGATATTAATCTCACTCATCTCTTTTGGAACCGCCTCGAAATTAGCGACGATTGGCTGTTCTCCACAAACATGCTGCCAAATTTAGTTTCGTATGAACCCGAAGTGTAGTATTTGATTGCTCCCAAAGAAAGATTACATTTTCCTTCCTCTACCTGTACGTCTTCATCATCTTCTATTGCCTTATTATTATCAGAATTGTGGTGTCTACCCAACATCAATTTCTTCAGTTTGTATAGTTACTTCATATTATGACTCCTATCCTTGGCTGGCTTGGTGGGCATTGATGCTTTTTCTTGCTTGGCCGCCTTCACCCACTGCGGTTTCCTTTTAACCTGACCAATAAAAGTTACCTTGGGCGAGGTGAGATCCTACGATTCGAACCGGGGTGTTTGCTTGGGATTATGGAGGTGGAACTCACTCTTTTGCAAAAGCGGAGTCTTGGAGAAAAATTGGCCATAAATACGCCTTACCGTTTGTTACAGTCAAGAAGAAAGAAGGAATACCATCAATTTAAATCAAACGAACAAAAGTGTACACGGCAAAAATGCCGCAGCAATGGAAACGCCTTTCGGCGTTAATAAGGGAAATAACAAAAATAATGTGTATCATAGAAATGTATTCTTGGTTCGGGTATGGCAACATGGTAACACCATCCATTGCATTTTGATTCCTTGGTAACTAACGGTAATCATCCTTGATTTATGAGTCTCAGTTTGCATCGGGTTGGTTTATTGTTACCATTCTTAAAATCTCCAAATTCGTGAAACATTATATATAGATACACACACAGCCAGATTTACGTTGTTTTTTATTTTATAAAACTTTTCCAAAGATAAAATAAAATTGTCTCCTAGTTATCAGCAAATATTATTAATTTTTTAAAATCAAAGTGGAACTTTTTCCCTATCTTTACCATTATATATATTAAATGTGAACTAATATCTATGTGAATTTAGAAAAATTGTTGTTTCCTTGAGTTGAATACATTAACAATACTATTGTTTTCCTTTATTGTTATTTCAATCATGGGGATGTCATTGTAAATATCTAACTTGAGGATTAACTCTTTGTAGTGATGAAGATATCATCTTTATTTTATCCATTTCATTTTAAAATTAAATGTAAGTTGTTTATCTATTATTATGTTAAATTTTAATAATTATTTCTCAAATTTAGATTTTAGAGGTGAATTTATTAATATTTTTAGAAAGGGCATTACATCAAGAGAGGTCTAATCGTATAACTATTGGGAAGATAAGACAATAAAGGTCAAGGAGGATGATCAAGTCACCAAGATATAAAACCAAAAAAGGAATAAAGAGACACTTTTATATGTTGAATATGTGGCAACAAGACAAGATACACAAGCATACAATGTGAAAATTAATGAGACAAGAAAGAGGGGTTGATCAAGCCTCGATTGTTTTTCCAACTGATATGGATCAAGCCTTATCCTATTTTCCAAAAAAAAATCACAAGTGGAAACCCCTTGTCCATTATGCAATCAAAATGTACTCACACGGGCTAGTGAAATCCATTGTCCACTAGGTGAGCCCCAAAATGTGGCTAATGGGAAAGTCATTCTACTTCTATAGGATCCCATTGTACTAACCATACCAAAGTTATACCTCCTGATAAATTTGATAAGGCACCATAGAAATGGTCACAAGGCTAGGAAGCAGTGTTATGCTAGGAACTCATGAAAAAGGCTTCAGTGGCAAGCAAGTTGTGTTATGCTTGGTGGTTATGATACATAAAGGCTCCACTAGCAATAAAGTTGTGTTATGCTTGGTGGCCTTGATACATGCAATAAGATATTCAAAGGGATTTTTATTAATTCATGAGAGGACTCACCTTAGGTAACATCGTGTTTAATGTCTCCAAGAGAGGACTAGTTGATGATAAAAGATTCACAAGTTAGGGAATGCAATTTGTAGCATTACCACTAAGAGGAATTTCATATGCTAGGAAAGGTCACAATCTTGAAGGAAATCAAACACAATGACACCACCAAGAAGATGCATCACGGGAAGTAAGAAAACCATACTTTGAAGTAAACAATGAGTGGGGACATGTATGCCCCCACTTTAAAGAAATGTCTAAGCACCATGTTGTGAGAAATTACTTTAAAGTCGAACACAATAAATGCCAATACTTGAGATATTTATCTGGAGAGACCTATGTAACATATGTTTCCAAGATGGATCTATGTCATATAAATGAGGTTTTCCCTCATATGCAATCCTAAAATAAAACATAAGCGATCCATGGATTTGGCATCAACCTTTATCCTCTCTACAATGATATAATTGAGCTCAGAACCATCATCATTCCCCAAATAACTCATGGAACAATGAGTACAAAGGAAGAATGACACATAGAGAGATATAATAAAGGGAATATTTTTGGTCAACATGGAAGAGACCTAGATGTCTTGATGCCTTGCATCATCCCCTAAAGAAAAAAATAAGACAAAAGATAAGGGTTATGAAAAATAGAAGAATTAAGATATAAATAGGAGAATGTCACAACAAATTCGCTTCCTTTGTATCCTCAAACCAATGGAGTGACAAGGGTCATCCAAAGTAGGCTCACAAACATGTATAGAAATTCCAAGCAACACATCATGGGGGATCACATTACCCACATGCAATCACGAAGAACACAAATAGAAGAATAATATGCCCCATGCAAGTCAACCTATAGTAGGTCATCCACATCCCAATCTTTTTAATTTTATCTAGAAGGTGGATAACTAGCTAAATAGACAACGACAAGTATTGTACTAAGAACATCATTAGGTTCAACATGTGGTGAGTCACTCTTTATAGGAGGACCATCACAATTGTTATCATTTAAGCTCATGGAAGACAAAAACAATAAATTAAGCTCATTATGCACTTCCTCATTAATTTTAGCAATCTCATCATCATAATCCAAATTAATCACAAGAAGAGGCCTAATGACAATTTCCATAGAAGTTTTATGAGTCTTTTGTGGTGAAGGAGGAGAATCATTAAGGTTTGTTTCAATCAGTGTTGGATCTTGATTTTATATTTTATACTCTTATTTTGTCTTATGAGAAAAAACATGACATCTACACAAACTCTTTAGCATTTCTATTTTGTTTTGCATGATTTTTCAGGTTGTGATTGTGTACAAGTGGGTTTATCAATCATTGGTTTCTTTTATTCCCATAATGAAGGAATGGAAGGAACGATGGGAGGTTATTCAATGAATTTCTCTTGAGCTTTATAAAATTATTTGATCTTAGTATGCACAATGAGAATCACATTGTTATCTCTTGGTCTTTTATAGGAAACAGGCAAAGGATTCGCCATGGGTTATTCTTGATTAGTTGGAAGAGCTTTTAGGTTAATCATGGTTTCATCAATTATAGGAGAATTCATCATGGGTTGAGGCATAATGTTGCTAAGAGATAATTTTTTTATGTGCTTTGTCTTCAAATTTTAACAAGATTTTAAAAATAAGTCTTCATAAGGTTTAATAGGTTCCATAGGTTCAAGCCAAAATAAATCTAAGGAGAAATTTTCACAGGAAAACACAAGATTAAAGCCACTATCGTGCATAATAAAGATGGCATTTCCAAAATGGAAAATTTAAACATTTACGCACTATCAATGAGATGAAATCCATGGATCATAACCATGGGTAATTAGGCTTCACATTAATTGGTCTAATGATGGGATGATGGAGAATGAGACATTCAATTGTTTCAGTCAAAATTTTAAAGGAAGGGTGATCGAACCTATCATAGGGAAAGAAAAATCATTATTCATTTTGATCCATGCTTTTAGTTGTTCATAAGAATCTTGATAAATTTGATGCATAAATAAGAATTCATTGGTGATTGCGTTCTCTAGACACACGAGATCAACTAATATCTCATTAGTAATCTTGTCATTGTTTCTTCTAGTGATGTAACGAGGACCATTACGTGCACATCTAATGATTTCATTTTGTGAGAAAGAAATGTAAAGAGGCATTTTGGTTTGTCCCTGAAGAGGTTGTGCATCAATCAAGCTAACCATACATTATAAGTATGCCTCATTTACATTTTCATTATTTGAATCTTGAAACTTTTCAACATTCATCAAATCATTCTTAGTATCTGTAGCTTTCAGAAAAGAGATATGATGATTTGGTATGGGGTTGGTAAAGATTTGCAAATTTTGGTTGGGTGTGGCAATGGAATTATTTCCTCAATCATTAACACCAACAGTCTAGATGTGAATAGAATCAATAAAGTCTTGTATAATATGTTTAAGAATCTTACATTGTTCTATATTGTATCCATGTTGTTGATGATATTGGAAAAAGGCATTCAAGTTAAAGTTTGGACATAAGGAGTTAGTGGTGTAGACACAAAAAATATACAAGTTCATCCGACACACTTGATCCTGATTACTAACATCGTTTCATCATGAATCATCTTCTTAGATTGTCATCACCTTTCATCTCTTAATTAAATAAATCATTATTTATCTGATTAAGTCATTCTCTCTTGTTAATTAAATTAAACAATCTGATTTAATTAACCCTGGGTCTCTATTTAATTAAATAGTTCATTTTATTTAACTAAATCTCTAAAGTCATCCTATTAAATTGAATAAATTAAAGCTTATTTAATTTAATCTAACATCATCCCCCTTTGAATAAATAAATCAATCTTTATTTAATTAAATATAAAATTATTATGGCTCTGAACTTTGATTCATTTAAATTCTAAAATCTAAGTAAAAAATTGTCAAATCACCTAATTTCTACTTAATTTGATCAAATCATGATTAAATCTAATCCTAATCACTTCAATCAGACTCTAGATTTTGTAACTTGCACAATAAATCAATTTATTTGATTTATTAAATCATCAATTTCCATTCAAAAGGACATCTTTTATGGAATATTCTTCCAATTCAAAAATCCCCCCAAAAGGGGAAGGGTACTTCCAACAAGGTATTCAATGCCTCTTACATGTCCTTGGCCTTGAGCCAAGTGACATTAACTCCATTCTTCTCTCCCTCCAACTTGCCAAATTTCAAATTTAAATTTGAATCTAATAACATTTATTTGCCCATTCATCAAAATATGCACAACCTTCACCCATTCACATCTTGACAAGTGGCACTTGACCATTGGATGTTGAATGATCCCACATTGCTCAAATCTTTCTCATTCTTCCAATTTGAAATCTATAAATGAAAGGCTCTTCTCCTCATTATCCATTGACAATTTGAATACAAAGTTATTATCTTCATATTTAGAGCCATTTCATATATTTCTTGAGCATTTGTCATCACCATAGTTAGGTTGTTCTAGGTTTTCTCTATAATTCATCTTGTTCTTAATCAACAAAGTGGATCAATCTCCATTAAATCATCAAGCTTACTAAGGAGTTGGGAAAGGGCCAATTTCTACGCATAATTGGCACCAATCCCCCAATTGGATCAAGTGTTTGCATTATTTGAATTAGGTTTTAACTTAGTTGCTTGTTTCATTCTTCATTCATTTCCTATTTTGAATATTGTAAATAGATTTCATGGGGAATCCTTGTTCTTACTTGCCTATGAATCTAATATTGTGTTTGTTTGCTATGTTTGTGTAGGTATAGGATTAGGGACATTTTGGCACTACAAGCAGAGTGAATCTAAAGGATTTAATCATGTTTTTTTGTTTTTTTTGTAGCTTCGAGAAAACTTTGTTGCTAACTGTCACGCGACACTATACTATACTCCTATCAGTCCAACGATGCTATATTGTGCAACTTCTAAACTCCAAACTCCATCGACGGTGTCTTCCCACCCAAAAAATTCAAATTTTCAAACTTGGTCGTGGGTTTCTAAATTTCAAATTGCACCGCTAGGCTAAATAGTGCCACAATCACACTCTTTGTCTTACTACAGACTACCACTCTCAGAAATTAGTGGTGCTATATTTCACCATAGAGTTTGTAAAATCCACCACATTTTCTAATTGTGATGTTGGGTTACAATAAAAAGTTCAAATTTATTTAATTTTCACATGTGCTTTTTAAAATTTTGGCTTTTTGAAACTTTGGCCTATTTGTTGTCTCTGTGTTTTCTAGTTTTAATCAATTTTTGCAGGTTAGGGCAAGGAGGAAAACAAAGTTGAAGGTTGAATTATGACATCAGGATCACAATATACCAAGTATTTTTCAACACTTTTAGAGAAATCATAATCTCTCTTAAAAAAAAATTGGTTACCTTCATGCTTTTAGGAAACACTAAATTTCATTTGGGTCCTAAAAAAAAAAACATTACAAAAATCTTCATTTTTTTGCAAAAAAAGGGTTAAAATGAACTCTATGAAAAACTCACTAGATTTGGTTTCAAAGCTAACAATTGAACAAGTAAAATTCCACATTTGATTTCGTGCTTAAAAAGAAGTCACTTTTGCTTTGTGGTCTTCAAATGAATAAGTGTTTCTTTGTCTTGTAATTGCTTACTCAAAGTAGTACCATGAAAAGAATGTATGTGCTTCTCTCATGCCTCACGACGATTTTGAGAACCAAAATGCATTTTGGTGATCTTAAGATGGGTAAAGTAATTACCTCCACGCTTCATTTTTGGATTAAAATTGAACAAAACATCTTGCAAGTGTGAGTAAACCTATTGCGTGTGTTCTCCCTTTTTTTCTAAATGAAGGTTGATCAAACTACAAATATGTTTTCTCACTTATGTTTATCTTAGAGGGCCTTCCTTGTGTGAAACAATACTCAGCCAATGGAATGACCCAACCGGTAACACTTTAAAGCCAAGAGTATTTCTAGTTGGGATATAAAAGTGGGTACTAGAACAAAGGCCAGTACCACACGGTTGGATCTGATGAGAAGGGAAGCAATGGTATCTCACCACATGGGTCAACCCCTACGAATGGAAAGTCCAAATTAAAACCCTTGTTGTAGAAAGCCCAAATCTTTAACTATTTTGTTGGTGCAAAATGTCATGTCCTTTAAAGCCACCCCATGTATACATGTGGTTCTGTTGTAGACATGAAAAGTATGCCATAGGATTTTCATGGGTACTGATGCTTGGCTGACCCAAGAAGTTTGTGTTATGGAGCGGAGCTAGTTTGGTCAAGCATCTAATCATCAACACCGAATATGCACAACTGGATTTATCCAAGTGGGAACCCAACAAAGTATTGTCTCTTCACCCTAGGGTTGTACATGTTCTTGGAATCAAAAAATACATTGCTTGGGTCTTGAAACATTTGAAAACAAACATTCACAAAAAGCTTCAAAATTTCCAACCCTTTGTTGGAAACAAATATCCTCTGATGAATCTATTTGCTCTTCCTAACCCTAGGGATTATATCCTTAAAGGTTTCTAAGTACTTGGGTTTAATCATCGTTTATTTTCACTAAATTTAACCTACGAAACAATGCTCTTGAGACCTTGATTTTCACATAATGAACCTTGTGGAATGAAAAGGAATTAAGACATGGACATTTAGTTTGAAAATTAGATCAAAGAAGTGTTTTTTGGTAAAAGGAACTCATTAAGAAAAGATAAAAATAATTGAACCCCATACATGTGTTCTTTCAAATGATTTCCTGCAAAATGAAAATCCGGGAACCAAGGTCCAAAAGCCCATGAAAAGAATTTGTCTATGATTCTTGAGGTAAGAGAAAGATTGGCTTACAACTTCTACAAGAAAGCTTCAAGGAACAACCCAAGGTTGTATGAGTTTTATTATCAACAAAATCTCGATCTTTTTCAAAAGTTTTCTTTTCTCACATAGGAAGTATTGCATGTTCTTTGATACTGAGGTCTAGTAAGGAAAGAGTCTTATCTACGTCAAGTTTAGGATCAAAATCAAACACTTCATCCATCCAAACATTTATGAAATCCCATCTCACCAACAAACTCTTGGAAACTTTAAAAACATCATCATGCTAAAATTCTAGGCAAAAATCAAAATCGTATTGTTTGACTTAACACACTTAGTGAAATTATCAATCCTCTCGAGTGAATTTACCTCTAGGGTAATAAAACTTCCTAAGGTTTACAAGTTCAAAATAACTTTATTTGGCTTGAAACACTTAGTCAAATCACCCTCCTGTATGAGTATACTCTAGGATAACACAACTTTGTAGGGTTTACTAGTTCATTATCATCTTGTTTGGCTTAACACACTTAGTTAAACTATCCTCAAATCAATATCAAATCAATTCAAGCCATATATAATCTAGCATCTCCCCTAATTTTTTAATAATATTTTCATTCATTTGCATCATTCGTCTTCCATTTGTCTCATCCCCATCATCACTTTTGATCCTTAACCTATCCTAGTTCTTCTCTAAACGATCTCTATTTTATGGTTCAAATAGGATCTCAACACAAGAAGAACAAGTAAATCACTAAAGAAACATCAACTTCAAGTGACTTAAGTCAAATGACCCTCAAAATAAACCTTGTGAGATCAAGCAATCCTCCAAACAACTCCTCTCTACCATCACAAAACCCTCAAGAGGAGGGTCATGTAAAGGAAATCATCGACAATGAATTGGGAATGACACAAGAGGAAATAGCTGAGATGGTTCAGAATCTTGAGAATAATAGAACCATCAACGCCATGTTGAAACTTAATCCATCTCTATATATATGTGTGTTAATGAAAGAAGGGGCCAAAATCCCTTCTGACTTTTACATGAGTACCAATATGGAAAGGTCTCTTGTGAGAATACCCCTAGTATTAATTTCAAACATCACTCAGGATATTCCCCAAATCATATCATCAGTCGCTTCAACATTGTCAGTTGTTAACACAGGAAGCACCATGCTTCATGAAATCCAAAAGCATCGCTTTGTAAACAATAGAGAAATAAATACAAGAACCCTAATGGATCACTTTGTCCTGGTAAATCCATTACACCCTTATGTTCTACTTACATTCCATAATCATGCGGATTCATCCTCATTTCATGCAATTCCAATCTATCTGCTAGATATACAAACTTCTCTCCCCATGATTTCGCAAGGAGAGGGTGGATTATTTGAGATAGGGGGGTCATTGATCCTTCCTCATCAACACTTTTCCAAGGGAACACACCATCATTTACCCCATTACCACTCACATCTGTATCACCTATTGGGTTGGATCTTCGCCCCCTACCCGTTACCAATCTACCAAACCAAAGCAATCAGAGAATCATATCAAACCCTCTCATTTTTCCATAAATATCACAGCAACAAATGACAACCATCCAAGATACTCCAAGGGTCAACACATCCACCATTCCCCAAATCTCTCAAAGCATGGTTTCCCAAGGACCAAGCATCTCGATCACACCATCCAGAACTCAAATTCCAATAACCAACACAGTCGTTCTCATCATCACAACAGTCAACATCATTCTCAATCTATCACTGATTCCACCAAAAGTCAACATGATAAACTCATTCATCACCATGATTCAAGCAGTTCAAAAATCCACCCATCAAAGGGTACTCAAACAAAATCAACAAGTTGCATAGTTGTTTTCTCAACAAGCACAAGCGTAATTAGCCACCCAACAAGCTGCTCAAGCTGCACAAGATGCTCAATTTGCACAAGCTGCACAAGCTACAAAAGCCGCCCAAGAAGCAAAAGAAGCACAAGAAATCGAACAAGTGTAGGCTCAAAATCAAGACAAATAATAAGTTTTATTGGCGCAACAACAACTATAGAAACAACAAGCTTTGTTGGCACAACAACAGCTAGACCAACAACAAGCTTTATGGGAACAACAACACCAGGACCAACAAGAAGCTTTTTTGGAACAACAACACTAGTACCAACACCAAGTATTGTTGGTACAAATGCAAGCATATCAATAGGCCTTGAACGCACAAAAAATATTACAACAAACCCCTATCAATACCCCACCTATCAATCAAAAACCACAAATGCCTCAAAACACATTCATCCCACCTCTTGATCTGCAAAACGAGGTAACATCATAGATCAAACTAATCTCACAACAAGTGCTAGACCTTCAATCAAGAAGAACAACAAGGACACCTAGCAATTTGTTTCCCTATGCTTTTGACAGGAGCCTTATAATGATACCATTCCCTAAGGGATTCAAAATCCTCAAATTCAACAAATATAATGGGATGGCAAACCCCCAAAATCACATAAGGGATTTTCAAGTGCATTGCATGCAAGTTGTGTATGATGATACGTATCTAATACGACTATTTCCTCAGAGCTTGACTAGTCCCACCATGGAGTGGTTCTCTCATCTATCCACAGTCATAATAACATTCCAAGAAATTGTGGATGCATTCCTCAAGAACTATGTATTCAACATGGTCACACATGTTAGCCTGGAGTAACAATCAACACTCAAACAGGGAAAAGGAGAGTCATTCATTTCCTTCTTGAAATGATAGAAATCCATGGACAACCAGAGAAATTGGACCATGCTAGAGGAGCAAAAAGTTTGCACTGTCATAGCTAATCTAGATGAAAACTTGGCATTTTATCTAAAACTGCAATGCATTACAACATATGATCAATTGATCCCTAAGGCGCTAAACATCAAAATATCCCTTACTACGTGAGGAGGCACATCTACATCTCATTTACATAAGGATAACTACCCAATCACCAGGTATAACGATAAACCTCGCACATGGGCAAGGAATAGAAATGTCACAAATGACGGTGTGGTTGATGCCAAGGTCGTCATCAGTGCTCCCAATTAGAACATCCAAGCCCATCATCAATAGAAAAATAATAGCTTTAACAATGTGCAAACCAATACAGTAGCACAACAACCACCACCTCCAAATAATCAAATCAATAATTTGAACAATCAAGGATGACCACCTCCCCGAAACAAGTATCCACCCAAGAAAAAGTTCATGACCCTTGGGGAGTTAATCGAATCTATAATGAAGAAGTTATTTAAAGAGAACCTCATCAAAATATTCACTTATGAGCAGTACGTAGAACCCATGACAAAACCACCCTGGTACAATGAAAATCTCCTTTGTGACTATCATAAGCTTAAGGGACACATGATTGAAAATTACATGAAATTAAAAAACATCATCGAAGACCTCATTGAGGATAAAATCATAAATTTTGAGCAACCCACTAGCAATCAAGATCTCAAAATATACATGAATCTAATGCCAAATCAAAACCAGGGAAATAATCAAGGAAAAAACCAAGGCAATAACCAAGGGAACAATAAAGGGAATAAAAAATATGGCAATGTGAGCCATGTATACATAGGTATTGTCGCATGGCTTGATGAATGGGTCACTATGGTAAGTATTAAGGGAGCCAACGCTAACTGTGGAGTCACCACACATGGTTGCAAGTTCACCATTGTTGGGACATCACAACCATTGAAGACACCCACCACAAATTAGAAATTTGCTCCTTATGATTACAGTGTTATTAACTAGTTAAAAAAAACCCCTGCATAGATCTCCATCATGGAGTTGCTAAGGATTTCTACTGCACATAGGAAAATCCTTAGTGAAGAATTATCCTCATCTACTATCTCTCTCAATCTTGATATGGAGCAGTTTCAAGCTATGGTTGGTAACATTACCACTCCTAACCTCCTCACCTTTTCTAATGAAGACTTCCCCACCCAACCATCTCATAACCATGCACTTCACCTTCAAGTATTGGTCTATAGAACAAAAGTCAAAAGGGTCTTGGTGGATGGAGGTGCAGGCCTCAATATCTGCTCACTAAAGCTCATAAAGATCCTGAGAATCTCTGAAGATTCTATTCAACAAGGTAAAGGTATCACCATAAGGGCTTATGATGACCAAGAAAGAGTGTCTCATGACACTATTCAACTCCCTATTCAAGTAGGGTCAACTATTATGGAGACTAATTTTCAAGTCCTTGACCTCGACTTACCTTACAATATTCTCTCGGGACACCCATGGATCCATGAGATACAAGTAGTTGCATCAACATTCCACCGATGCGTCAAATTTTCATATCAGAATGAGGAGACCACAATCCATGGTTATCTTGAACCTTTCGCTTATTGCATGAAGCCAAATACTACAAAGTTTCTCAAGTCTCAAAGAATGATGAAGGCCCATCAACCCCATACATTAACACAACTAATATAGCCTCCACTTCTGGGATAGAGACACCCTCCATCCTTGACATATCTAATATCAAGCTCATGATCCAAGATAATGGGTGTGGGGAATATAAAATGAAGAAAATTCTTTTGTTGTAGGAGAGTTACCTCAATCTCGTAGGTCACATGGATGACCCCAACTAGTTGAAACACCCTCACAAAATTTAATGGAAAATCCCTATAGATTTCGATGTTGGGGAGATCTAAGTTGGGAAAATGTGGACGAAACATATATTTCAAGCTCACTTTACTAATATGAAAAGTCCACACCTAATCTTCCCATGGATGAAAGAAGCAAAGGACTTCAAATGATGTTTGGTATGGGATACAATAAAAATGAAAACCTTGGAAGGAACATCGATGGACAATTGGAGCCCAACATTATAGAAATATGAATGAGAAATATTTTCCTTAGATGTACCCCTCCGAGTATAATCGTATGTGGCATAGGTACCCCTATTAGAGCATTCATGACTCCCCCTCAGTTATCAATAGTTTTCCTTCAACTACCAGTATCTATAGGTCTGCAATTAGATAGCTTCATCTTTGATATCACTAATGTCCGTAGTAGTAGTGATGATAAAGATACCATAACAGGCTTTCCCATGCTATTTGAAGACTCCTCCTTACTCATGATTAACACAACATCTTTCTAGTCAAACTGTCAATCCCACAAGATAAACTTGGTCTACCCCCATCTCATTGATTATGACCAACGAGGACCACCAGTTCTAGACACATTGAAAAACGATAAGACACTCTCAAAATTCTTGGGATTACAGGATACAATACCATGTGTGGATCACAAGGTTGGATTTGATATTACACTAGACACACATGCATATTACTGGGAGATGATTGAGTTATTCAGATGCAAAAACAAAACACTAAGAATAACCTTAGGGTCTTTGAGTGAAAACCAGTCAATGGCACTCTCTAACCATAAAATAGTAAAAACAAAGGATGCATCCAATGGTGAGAACCTCTCTAAGGTGCTAGAGGATTAATAATTCAATCTACCCCCCACTGCACTTCATCAAGAGAAATCAATAATCCTAGCAGAACAATGCAATCCTATCAACCTAGGTAGGGAGGAGCTACCACATGTCACTTTCTATGCTGAGTCACTTCTATCAGAAGAACAAGAACTCTTATTAGCATTCCTAAGAGAAATAAAATTGAACTTTTCATGGACTCGTGTTTACATGCCAGGCCTTGATCCCAAGGTAGTAGTCCATCACTTGGTGGTATATCCTAAAGAAAAAACTGTAAGATAGAAGCTGAAAAATATGCATCCTCAAATAGCCTTGCTAGTTAAGGTGGAATTGTAGAAACTCTTGGATTCCAGTTCTATACACCCAATTGATTATCTAGAATCGGTGTCAAATCTTGTTCTAGTTTCAAAACCATATGGGTGCATTGGTATCTGTATGGATTTTAGAGACCTAAACAAAGGTTGTCCTAAGGATGACTTTCCACTACCCAACATCGATATGATAGTGGATATGATGATCAAACACGAGATGCCATCATTGTTGGATGGATTCTTAGGGTACAACCAGATTATGATACCAAAGGAAGACCAACATAAGATAGTGTTTACATGTCCTTGGGGCATCTACTACTGGAATATGATGCCATTTGGGCTAAAAAATGCGGGAGAAACATATCAAAGGGCCATGACACTAATTTTTCACAACATGATTCACAAAATAGTGGAATATTATGTGGATGATATAATGGCCAAGTCAAGGAATAGATAGGACCACATAGCAGTTTTGGGGGCCATCTTTGATAGATTGGAGAGATACAAGGTTAGAATTAACCCCAAGGAGTATGTCTTCAGGGTACAATCTAGAAAACTCCTAGGGTATACAGTGTCAATGAGAGGAATTGAGGTAGATCCTTCCAAGGTCAAGGTAATCCTCGAAATGGAAGCACCTAAGACACTAAAGCAATTGAGAGGCCTACAAGGAAGGCTCCAATCCATCTGCAGATTCATAGCACAGCTGGAAAACAAACAAATACCATACTCTCATCTACTCCACAATGGGGTAGCACACTAGTGGGATGACAAGTATGACCAGGTGTTTAGCAAAATCAAAGAATATCTACTTACGCCACCAATATTAATGTCGCCAATCCTAGGAAAACAGTTGATTCTATATATATTAGCAGCATCAACAAATCTCAGTGCACTCCTAGCACAACATGATGAAAATGAAAGAGAAAAATAAATATACTACATCAATAGGACAATGGTAGGGCATGAGCTCAACTACACAGCAATAGAAAAAAATTTCTTAGTAGTTGTGTGTGGAGCCAAAAATTTTAGACACTACATGCTGATTCATCAGATCAAGTTGATTGCAAAGATAGATCCAACAAAGTACCTACTCTCTAAGGCCACTCTCACAGGACAAACAACTAAGTGGGTCATGATATTTACAGAACATGATATTGAATATGTAAAATGCAAAGCCATTAAAGGGAAAATGATTGCAGACCAAATGGAAAAGGCTCCCATATATGCAGAAAACCCACTTATCTTTGAATTTTTAAATGAGTCAATTTTCAACCTAAGTATAGGGGTTTGTGCACAATCATGATGGGCCAAAACGTTGCAATATGTAAATGATATGATGGCCCATGTGGCCAATGACTTAGTTTTTAGCCAAATTTGATGAAATGAAAAGGGTTTCTAAAGGAGATTCTCTGCTTTCCACCAATATAAATTATACTTTACTTTGAATTTAATAAATAATTATTATTCATTTTTTATTTGAATTATGACTAAAGTCTTGATTGATAGGTTGATTGAAAAACATCTATATCTTTCAAATGGTATCACATTTTTTGAATCTAAAACTTGCATCACATTATATGCTTCACATACTATAGGATTAAAAAAAAAATGAATTTCATGAAGTTTTAACCAAGTTAGGCTAGTTAGAAATACAAGTTTTCATATTTTTTAACATTCGTAATAAAAAATTCATAATTAGTTATTTATTTGAAAAAAATTACAAACAAATATGCATCACATCGGGACATGAGTCCTCTACTTATATCTAAAATATTTTGAAAAACTATTATCATTTTATTATGGTGAGTGTGGTCAGACAGACACCTACTTCTTATTTTATCCATCAAATTTAAGTACTACTACATTGAAATTTCAAATTTTTACTATATAGATTTTTTCTTTTTTTTAAAAAACCTATTAGTTTGGAAAATACATTCAATTTGCTACGAATTCTATTGTTACATATTTTTGAAATAATATAGATAACTTATTCAAATTTTTACATCAAGTTGCCTAACTCTGATTTTCTAAATTTTTATTGCCACTTAAGGGCCTATTTTTTCCATAATGATCCTACACATACCCATAGAAAACCATTGGAAGATGTATTTCGATGGGTCATACACACAACATGGGTCAGGCACCAAAATATTCTTCATCACTCCCCAAGGAGACTGCATACCCAGATCCTACAATCTATCATTTTCATGCACGAACAACATAGCAGAGTATGAAGCTCTCGTCATAGGCTTAAGGATTGTGGCACAATGGAAAATTATGGCTCTCAAATTCTATGGAGATTCACAACTTTTCATCAACCAAGTCAATGGTGAGTACTAAACAAAGGATGACAAGCTAAATCCGTACACCTAATTAGTGTAGAGCCTTAAAGAATTATTTATTGATGTCACCTTTGGAGAGCTACCTAGAGAAAATAATAGAGCAGAAAATGCTTTGACCACAATTGGATCGCTCTTGGAAATCCAAAACAATGTTCCAAAATAAGAGTTCCTTGTAGAGAAGCTTCTTGTACAAGCATTTGAGGTACCATAGTCTAAATTCATGTGCGAAATCATTGGTCTCAGTTATCCTTGGTACTATGACATCTACACCTACTTGAGAATAGGAGTCCTCCAAGCTGACATAATTCCAAATCTCAAATGACCCTTTGTCAGAATTTCTTTTCGTTTTGTCATCCTAGGAGAAACCCTCTATCGTAGGAGTATTGAAGGAACTCTATTGCATTGCTTAAATCCTGAGGATGCCCTGACTACTTTGACTGAGGTCCACAATGGCATTTGCAGTTCACACTCAAGTGGTATAACCTTGGCTAAGAAACTACTAAGGATAAGGTATTACTGGCCAATAATGGAAAGAGAGGCAGACAACTTTGTTTGAAAGTTTTTACAATGCCAGCAGCATTAAGACCTTATTCATGCACCAGCTTAGGAGCTTCATCCTATTGGTACACCTTGGCCCTTTTGGTAGTGGGGGCTCGATCTCATCGGAAAAATCACACCCACCTCATCCAACGACCACAAATTCATCATCACTGCCATGAAGTACTTTACAAAGTGGGTCGAAGCCATCCCAATGACCTACATCACTAGAAAGTAGATATCAAAGTTCATCCTAAACTATTTCATTTACTGATATGGTGTCCCTCAAGCCATTATCTCAGATAATGAGAAAAAATTCAAAAATCAAGATGCCCATGACCTATGCCATAAATTCAATATCCAACATCACTTTTCGACTCCGTATCACTCACAAGGAAATGGGCAAGCAGTAGCCACTAATATAATGATCTTGAAAATCCTTAAGAAAACAGTCAATGACGCTAGTCATGACTGACATCTGCAGCAAAATCTCACCATATGGGCCTACCACACCAGCATCTGCATGCCAACAAGTTCCATCCCATTCTCCCTAATCTATGGATCAGAATCCATCCTACTAATTGAGATCGAGCTCCCATCATTAAGGATATCACTGCAAAACATCATTACAGATAAGGAATATTGGGTTTCAAGGTTAAATGAGTTAGAGATTCTAGATGAGTGGTGCATGGATTCCCTCAAACATCTATAGGTCTATCAAAATCACTTGAAGTGTAGCTACAACAAGAAGATCAGGAGGAAAAACTTCCAAATTGGTGAACTAGTGCTGAAGGAGAACCAGAAGAATGTGTCAAACCCAAAAAGCAAAGGTAAATTTGAGCCCAATTGGTTGGGACCGTTTGTCATCACAATGAACTATAAATCACAAGCTTATTGGTTATCAACACCAAAAGGTGAACCTCTATAGTTATCGTTCAATATCTCCCATCTCAAAAAAAATTATGCCTGATCTTTTAAGGTATAGAACCAAAAAAACAAAAAATAAAATAAAATTTCTTTAAAAAATGGTCACCTTGATGAAAACCTGGCAAACAGGTGTCTTGGTGAAAATAAATAAATAAAAAACATATAAAAATCCAAAAAAAATAGAAAAAGGATTGAAAACTGTAAAGAAAAAAATCGTCCTCTAATGAAAACCCCTTCAGTGGCACTTTGGACATATACCTTGGTAAAAACCTGGCAAACAGACGCTAAGTGTATATAAAACACTCTCCATCCACCAGGATCTTTTTGACTCACCCGCTTATATATTTCCATTCATTGAATTCCATTTATCCTTCCACCATTCGTTCACATCTATACCATAGCTTGATCTTGTGTTCGTATCATGTTCCACCATAGTACTACTTGACATATTCCTAAGTTCAGTTTATCATGCCTTTATCGAAATAGTCTATCTCATCACACTAGGGAAATGTTCTTATACCTACATTGGATCAAATTCATGTATATTCTAGTGATCTTCCTTTAAATCCATCAAAAAACAAAAACATTCAAAAAATCAATCAAAATCCAAAAACATTCAAAAAATTATTCCAAAATCCAAGTAAACTCTATCATTTGGTCAAATTATGTCATCTTTGAGCTTGAATGTAGGCAAGTTTTATCTTTGATCATTCCCCAAAACACCCTAGGTCAATCCTTTAGGCGTTCATCATAGCAATCTGGCAATCCGTTTGCCCATCTATCTCATCATCGAGTCAAGTTTCTGTCAGTCAAACTACATGGTCTCTGCATGTATAACGTATGTAAGGCTAATTTTTTTATCAGCTCCCAAGACCCCTAGGATAGGTCTTTAGTTTAGTCTCTTGGTAAAAATCTTGAAAATCCAAAAAAATGAAAAATTTGAAAATCAAAATAGCTTGAAAACATTTCAAAATTTCAAAAACATCCAAATATTTGAAAAACCCAAAATGGTGCATCTGCCTCATCTCGCTCTCACCTGCAATAATCATCATTCCTAATAAATCATCATTGCCTTCATACTTTGCTAAAGCAATTAGAAGCAAGTCTAGTAGGTTCCAAAGTGAACACCCTAATTGTTAGAAGTCTCAAAGTCTAGGTCAGTAAGCAAGCAAGTTGATCAACTCGGAGTATCAATAGCTTATCATCCAATCAATCTCATCAAACCTTGATCACAACATGTCCTAGGATAAATCCTTCCCATGATGGACATCAACATCAGGTAACATGGTAGTTTAGTCTTGGCTAGCAGTAAGAAGAACATTAGCTTATTTGTTTATCTTATCTTAGTCTTTCTGACTTATCTTATTTTGCACTCATTCCAAGAACCTCTCAATGATGCCTAATCAAAATAGGTAGCGAGAAAGGAATGGGGCAATGATCACTATATTTTTATCTACTATGCTTGTTGGATATTCTTGTAAAATAACTTGGTGAATACTTGCTTTGTTAAGAGCATACTAGCAAGGTTTTTGTATGTTAGGTGTGAGCAGGAATACTCCTATCTGATTGTCGATTCAAAGTCCATCATAATAGGTACAACGCCATCTTGGTTCTTTATATCTTGATGCATCATACCTATGTGTGTTATCCAACATAAATTAATTGGTCCTTTTAAAATCCCAACTCCTGGTAAGAAAAATTGTCATCACCATTAATAATGTAGGCTTGTTGGATACCCTTCTCATCATTATTTTATTTTTATTCTTCTATCGTTACTAACATTTTTATCCAAAATTGGTGTGTTGTATCAAAATATACATGAGGCTACCCATGGTTGATGGTTCTCTATACATCATCAAGGTTGTATACGTCAAATATATGATCTTTCTAAAGAATTATCTTTCACCCTCTAATCAATAGAGGCACTCCTCTCACATTTTATCACGATCTTGATCAAAAAATAAAAAAATTCAGCTCAATCTCTCGAGGGGGCAATATATCAGCATAATCCTTCCACTGGGGCAATAGTGGGGCATCTGAAAAATAAATAAAAATTGAACTTTCATCACAACAATTTATTCTTTGAACCAACACAACAAGTGCATTGTTCCAAAGAGGGAAAAAATGTGGACACGAAAAATATTCAAGTTGATCCGATACACTTGATCCTAATTACTAACGTCGTTTCATCCTAAATCATCTTCTTAGCTTGTCATCACCTTTCATCTCTTAATTAAATAAATTATTATTTATCTGATTAAGTCATTCTCTCATGTTAATTAAATTAATAAATCTAATTTAATTAACCCTATGTCTCTATTTAATTAAATAGTTCATTTTATTTAATTAAATCTCTAAAGTCATCCTATTAAATTGAATAAATTAAACCTTATTTAATTTAATCTAACATCATCCCCCGTTTGATTAAATAAATCAATCATTATGCCTCTCAACTTTGAATTATTTAAATCCTAAAATCTAAGTGAAAATTGTCAAATCACCCAATTTCTACTTAATTTGATCAAATCATGATTAAATATAATCCTAATCACTTCAATCTTATATATTTTTCAACTTTCACAATAAATCGATTTATTTGATTTAATAAATCATCAATTTTCATTCAAAAGGCCATTTTTTGTGAAATATTCTTCCAATTCAAAAATCCTTCCAAAAGGGGATGGGTACTTCCAACAAGGTATTGAATGCCTCTTACATGTTCTTGGACTTGAGCCAAGTTACATTAACTCCATTCTTCTCTCCCTCCAACTTGCCAACTTTCAAATTTAAATTTGAATCTAATAACATTTATTGTCCCATTCATCAAAATGTGCACAACCTTCACCAGTTCACATCTTGACAAGTGGCACTTGGCCATTGGATGTTGAGTGATCACACATTGCTCAAATCTTTCTCATTCTTCCAATTTGAAATCTATAAATGAGAGTCTCTTCTCCTCATTATCCATCCATAATTTAAATGCAAAGTTATTATCTTCATATTTAGAGCCATTTCATATATTTCTTGAGAATTTTCCATCACCATTGCTAGGTTATTGTAGGTTTTCTCAATAATTCATCTTGTTCTTCATCAACAAATTGGATTAATCTCCATTAAATCATCAAGCTTACTAAGAAGTTGGGAAAGGGCCAATTTCTACACATAATTGGCACCAATTCCCCCATGGAATCAAGTGCTTTCATTATTTGAATTCAGATTTAACTTAGTTGCTTGTTTTGTTCTTCATTGATTTCCTATTTTGAATATTATAAATGGATTTCGTGGGGAATCCTTGTTCTTACTTTCATATTTATCTAATATTGTGTTTTTTTTGCTATGTTTGTGCAGGTATAGGATTGGGGTTCACAAGTGGTATTAGTTTCTCTAACTTGTTTGAGGTGTATTTATTTATAAAAAATACCTTATTTTGTTTCTTTAATAATTGGAAATTGTTATGAGGCATGACTTTTCATTTCTCAGGATGGTTAGAAGGAGTTTTTCCTTCACAGTGACTAACCAAATTCTAATAGTCATGAAGGGCTATGCACAAGTTTGTAAAGGAGTGAAAATTCATCATCCCTAGATTTTCTTGAATATTAGTTTACAAAATTTCAATAAACATTATTTTAAGATCAACATCAAGAATCTTAATTCTGATTTGTGAGTAAAGCAATTGTTATTATGCTATGAAATTAATGACCTATTCATCTCTATTTTTTTTATGTTGCATTAAATCAGCTAAGGTCATATTGTGACTCATGTGCACTTGGATATGGCTAAGAAAGGGATCAAAATTTTTAATGAATTAATGAATTAATCTATTTAGTAAAGAAAATACCACTCTAAGGCATTGTCTTTCAAGGATATAGGGAATATTTTAGCCAAGAGTTTATCCTCAAAAAATAAGTCACTACATAAGGTTGTGTATGCTGAGACATGGTTACTATGGGTCTCCTTTTCCACCATGTTTCTCAAATCTAGGAATCTCAATGCTTTCTAGTATTTGTTCTCTCAATATCTCTAAGGATAAGGGGTTTCTTTTGACAAATAATGAAGGTTTTCCATTTTGATTTTGGTTCAGTGTGGAAATTTGTTGTTGGAGGGATGAAACATTCTTTAATCTAGTTGGTTAAGGATGGGATCATTGGTTGTATTGTGAGATGGAGGTTTATATGTATTCGAAGTACAAGTGAATTATAAGTTTGTTAGGGGAGATGGATTAGGAGATATGAGATTTCAGTGGAGAAAGCTAAAGGGATTCCGAGTGAAAATACCTAAGGTGGTATAGACATTGCTAGTGGGTTGTTTTGTTGTTGTAATAGTTGGATTAGTGTATGTAGGAATAAAGGTCATAATTGTGGAAGCAGGAACTGGATTTCCACCTTGAGATTGAGTGTACCCCAAATTTTGAGCACAAATCTAGCTATTGTAAGAAGTTTTTTATCAATAATGTCAGCTATGCTACATGCAATCTCTATTCCTTATTCATTATTAATAATTTTCCTCATCTTATCTATGACATGAATTCTAGTACTAACAATATGTTTAAAACTCACAAAGGTTTGAAAATTCTCTAACTCCTCATCCATTTGTTTTATCTCTCCTTGAGGGAAATTAGCAACAATTGTGTCAATGTCGATCACATTGGTTGTGGGTAGGGTGGTCATGGGAAATGAGGTATCAAAGTTATGGTCCATAGTGAGTTAACTAGTATCAACATTGTGAGTGAAAGAGTTGGAAATATCAAGATCCACAATGAGTGTAGTATCATAGGATGGCATGAGTCTTGAACTATGTATCACTATAGTATTGGTAATAGGACACCAAGTTGTGAATCTCATACAAATTTGACAAAACCTAAGTGCACCCAAAATGGATAATAAGCACTAGATAGATACAATCAAACACCCTAGAATATGAAATGTAATGAAAGTATGTAAAAAGAGATAGAAATTTTTATATTTAAAAGAAGATAATTTATTGATTATGCTATGTAAAAATCTAAAAAATGAAGTCTTTTAATGCCAATTTTAATTTTCAAGCAATGCACATAATTTGACCAATTGAACCTAATGCAAATAATAACAATTTTTTTAATTTCTGAGATTGAAAATGAGATTAACAAACCAAAATGAAGTAAAAAAAGACAAATCATTGCCATAAAAATTGAAACAACACCTATAGAGTGGCTAATTAGCCCTAGGGCGAATGGGTCCTAGGTCAGGGGTTGTAAAAATTTAAATATGATTCTAAAGTTTAGTGCTAGCAATTCTTGTTTCAAATTACAAATTGTGATTTCAATGATTGAATTTTCCAAAATTTGGTGTCTAAATGCAAGTGAAATGAATGGGAAATAATGAACAATGTGACATTTTTTAAAATATAATTTTGACATAATTTGTGAATGTAAATGACTAAAAATACACTATTATGTGAGTACTGTGCAAAATCAATGTAATATGAATGTAATTTTTTGAAATTTTTTTATTTTAAAGGAGGAAAAATATAAACCTAAAACCTTAAATGAGATGCAAACAAATTCAAATTTAACAACCCCAAAATAAATGAAAAATAATCCAATGCAATGTAAACTAATGCAAATCCTAGACCTAGGGCTTGAACGAACTCTAATTTAAGAAATTATGATGTACAATGTCAGAATCACCAAAATGAAAAGGAAAATGTAGGTGAGATAGGTTTTGAATGGGGTTATGGACCTATTTTACTTATTTCATTAGGAAAAGGAGATCCCCTAGGGAAAAATTGACTTTCCACCTATTGTTTTGTTCTCCAGCTAAACCTTGAAAATCCTCTAAAGGATAGCTAGTCCTTATCCTCAAGAACTTCAATATTAGTGGCCAACGAACAAGATATGAATTCTACACTTTTCTCCCCTACACTTCAAGATCTTCTAAACTTAGGAGTGTAATCCAACACAATGTACCTATGAATATATGAAACCAAATAATATTGTACATTGCAAATAGCAGATTAATTCTCATGTAAGTGCTTAAAAAGTGGAATATTTATAAATGATGGCTAATCATTCACAACACCCAACATTTAGAGCATGAGAATATGGAAGCACATTGCACTTCTAGAAACCAAACATAGAATAAAAGTGTTGAAAAGTTGTTTGAAGTTAAAGATTGTTTTTGAGGATGGGGAAAGACAACTATGTAAGACCATTCCCTATGTTGGGTTATGTAGTCACATATTATGCACATGATACCATAATACTATAACATAATCTTGATGACCTACAAACTTCTACCACATTATGGTAGAAAAGGTCTTCTCAAGCCTATCATGAAATCATACTTAGTAATCCATATGAAAATATAATACCTTTGTTACCTATCTGCAAGAATTTACACCATTCCTTGAATGGAAAGAAAAACATAGATAAGTCAAACAAAAAATGTGTCTAAAGAACCTCAGTAATCTTGTTATTTCAATTCAAAAAGATATTACATTCCAAATATGTATAAAATTATATGACTGTGTATATTCATGTCTTTGCAATCAAGTTACTAGAGTATCACAATACATGGACCTACAACATATGGACCTTTACCCTTAGCATTTAACAATTATAGTACATAGCATCTTTCATGGCCAAAACCTAAAGCTAAGAACCTTCCTCGAAATTTGAAATGCTTGCAATGAAACCGACTTCTCATTTTAAGGGGTATCAACATAAAGCTATGTTGCACTTTTGGAAAAAATATTAGCACAAGTGAATTTAAGCATTTTTGACTAAAAACTAATTTTGGTTGAACATATGATCTTGTAAGATTCATTCTAGCTAATTTATGTATGTACACAACTTTTCAAACTAAAATTGTTGGGTAAATGCATATTTAACACCACTTTGAGTCCAATTTACCAAAAAAATAGAATTATTTGAAAAACTTGATATTTCAACAAGTTCTACTCGTGTAAAAAATATAAAAATACCCTTTTGTAGATCCATAAGTTTAGTTTTCAAAAATGTGTATATTTTAATAGTTTAATTATTATTTATATTTTCCTATTTATTTTTACTAAATGCAGGTCATCAGTACAAAAAAATAGGTTGATTACCATGTCAAGAAAAAATAGTAAAACCTATTAGAAAAAAATGAAAAAAATATGATTCCCTAGACACAAGAATCTAGAAGAAGATGGTATAATTTATTTTCTATTTTAGATAAATAATTAATATGAAAATTGACGTCGAGTGGAAACAACTAAGTTTTAATACATGTGCAATTTAATATTTATTTTAAAATATATATTTATCAAAATTATAAATAAATATATCCATTCCCTAAAGTTTCAAGTTATAAATGCACAAAAAAAAATTGAAGGAAAAAATTAAATTTACTATTTAAAGATTGACGTCTCATGTAACTTCATTTTTTAGCATTTTATCAGCAAGTAAATTATAATGTTAATTTATTAAAAAATATATTCTTTTTTTTCCAAAAAAATACAAACTTAAAATATACTAAAAAAAAAAATATTTTATTATTTTACATCATTTCAAAATTCAAAACATATATATCACTTTGTAGTGATTCATGTTTAAACGTTGGACCAGTGTTGGCCAGTTCCTTTAGAAAAGTGTCGCATAGATTTGTACTTTTACCCTAAGGTAAATTAGAAGAAAGTAGAAAAGCCCTAAAATTAATCCACCATTGACACATGGCACATCTAAGCTCCTCTGATCAACAATAAACAAGAATTTAGAGACTTCCTCTTTACTTCATTTTTCCTCTCTTCAGCTTGTCTTCACTTGAATATCATGTGCCCAAAATTACCTTGCATGTAAAAACCATTTTCCAACTCCATTTTCACTTAACAGTGAAAAATATTTCACTTATGGGTCAACGCCCATTCAACCAATTGTTAAAAATGATTTCCAAAATTGCATTTTAACGCCCATTCATTTACATTTCTTATAGCCCAATTACAAGTTAAAAACTAGATCCAACTGCCCCAACAATGGAAACACAAAAACAAAAAATCATGAAATACATTTACAGGCTGTTTTTTAGCTCATAAGAAACCAAAAATGCATGAAATTTTGTTAAAATTATTTCTTTGGCAATAGAAAAGGTTGAGGCACATTTTCGGAACATGAAAGAGTGATTTGCAACTTGGAGATGCATTTAAAAATCAGCCCAAAGACAAAAAAACGTGATTACATCCTCTGGTTTGCAGCCATTCAAAGTGAAGTCCATTTGTAGTGTAGAAAAGTGCATACCTCTACATTTTCACACTTAATTTGGACCTAGTTTAGCACTCCTTGCATATAATTCCCTTTAGGTCACTTATTATGGGCCCCTAAGACTCCTTTTTGTGCATCCCGAGGTATATTTCATTTTTAAGCCTAGTAAACCACCTTTTAAAATTACAAATTAAGCCTTGTGGGACAAAGACACCCTTGGTGGGTCTTAGTCCCACCTAGGGCATCTTAGTCTTGAGGGATTTGTTTTTGGGAATTAAGAGCGAGAAATGAAAATCCTTTATTAAAATTAGTACTTTGTCAGCCTTTGGGATCAAATAACTAGGTTATTTGATGGGAATTCCTATAAAAGTAAGTTTCACAACCCATTTTCACTTAAGTCAACTTGAAGCAATCCAATATTTTGAAGGAAAGTTTCAAGAAGCAAGGAATTGAAGTCTTGGAGTAGCCTTCTATTTTCATTTTTGCAAATTTTTCAAGTCTTTTCAAATCAAGATCTAGCATTGTCAAAGACTAATAATGGATGCCTATGGAGAATCATGAGAGACTCTAGGTTGGAGATCTAACTAGCCATTCTTCTAATCCCAAGGACATTTTTTCTTGATTGATTCCATCTTCCATTGAACATGTTCTATTTTCTACCTAAGGAAGGTATATTTCATGTTTATAACATATTAGGTTGATTAGAGATCTCCTTTGTAGGTCACTTTAATTTTCATCTTAGGAATTCTATTCTAACATGTTTGAATAGGGTTTCTCCATGTTCTAGCTTGCATAATCTAAGAAATAATTAATATTAGGGCTCACTCACATTTCCATTGTCACATCTATACATTTTCATCAAGTTTTAATTACAAAACAAGGGGTTTGAGTAAGGAAAAACCCCATAAAAAATCAATCGAATTTCTTTTATTTTACAGATTATTTTACAGGTTCAGATCTAGATACTTGGTTAAGAAGGAAGTACATACCTTGGATCTTGACATCACATTTAGAAATTCAAGAAATTCCAAATGGGACTAAGTTGCCACCTAGAGCATCTTAGTCCTCTTGATGTTATTTTTAAAAAAATCTTTCAAATCCAGTTATGACATTCATAGATTTTGCATTTGCCCCAAAAAATAGCAGTGGGACTAAGACAATAGTAAGGGAATCTTAGTCATCCATAACACTTTTTGAAAATTTTTTTGAATTTCCACAATCCTCATTACATTTACAAAACTTCCAAGTACACATATCCTAACTCGATGTTGCATATTTTCATCATTTGCATCATTCATTTAGCTTCCACTAATAGGTTTTGTGACTTGAATGCTAAGTAGTCCTTTCCAAGATTTTTCTTGGTTGTGAACTCCTCAAAATTTAAAAGAATCCTTCCTAGGTCTTCCTTGTTGAGAATTGACTCACCTTTGAGGTTGATAGTCAATCCAATTAGGATTCCTAGCAAATTATTGAATGACCTAAGGAGAATAAGTGAGCACATGCACATTATATTTTCTACGATTCATTTTGGTGAATCCAACTTCTTTGAGAATTCATTTTCTGATTTGCAGTTTATTAAAATTCTAGATCTAGGTTGCATTCATTCTTGCA
This sequence comes from Sequoiadendron giganteum, assembly GCA_007115665.2. Taxonomy (NCBI): domain Eukaryota; kingdom Viridiplantae; phylum Streptophyta; class Pinopsida; order Cupressales; family Cupressaceae; genus Sequoiadendron; species Sequoiadendron giganteum. The sequence continues at coordinate 409,469,591 of CM021100.1, read as the reverse complement.
TTGCATGTCTCATTAAAGAAATTGCATCTAGGGTTTCACATACTTAGTGAAATTGTATTTAAGGTTTTTCATATTTTCATTAGTGAAAGTGCATATAGGTTGCATTTTTTCTTTCTTGCATCATCTTATCTAATTGAAAAACTGAAAAGTGCATTGTTCATCATATTAATTGCATTTAGGAACATTGTTATTGCATTCAAAACTGAAAAAAAAATTGCATTCAACTTTGCATTGGATTTTTTGTCATTAGTTACTTTTCCTTGCATTAATTTGGATAGTTTTTTGTTTCCAAACATCAAGTCCCTATGTAGGCAACTTGAAAACACTGTTTATAACTTAGAATTTATTTATTTTCTAGAAAATAACTTTAATGGGACTAAAATGCCCTTATTGGCATCTTAGTCTCTCTCAGGGTTTTTGGCCCAGAGTCCTCTCTGAGTTGTGTGCTATCTTTTCCAGTTTCAAGAACTCTAGATTTCATCAAGAGGACCAAGACGCCCTTCCTAGCATATTAGTCCTTGTGGAGATTGAGGTTATAGTTTTGAAGGTTAAACAAAGAATTTTTGTGCTTATGTTTGTTATAGTTAGTTTTCTATTTCAATTTACAAATTTACTATTTCATGCATTTTCATAGTTCATGTTTACAATATATTGATAAAGATAGATTATTTCACTTTCATTTTGTTAGACATAGATTTCATTTTACATTCATTAGTAAACCAAAAATCAAAAACCAACAACACTAAATCTTAGCAAGCATAGGTTCATGGTTATTTAAAGAATTTCAAAACCCTTTGTCCAAGTAAGTGTAACCCTCAAGCCTTTTAGTAGTGATGACTTTGATATGTTAGATGAATCCCTTGAGGACTTAATCTCACAAGGTTCATCCACTAAGGATTTTTTAGAAAAAACTAAATAAAGAGAAGTAAATTTCATTCAACCTCAACTTATCCTTTATCCACCTTCAAACAAAGCCCAACCTACAAAAAAAACTATCCTTATCCTTGAAGCACCTAAAGAAAGTATGTCACAACAATCAAGTTATAATAATGTTTCCCATACATATAACACAAGGAATAATAGACAATATCAACCCAATCTTGTTTCGTTACCATTATCTAATTCTATATTCCCTAGCGCTCCTCGTTTACCATTGCATATTGGAAATAAGTATGATCTTGTTAAATAACTTAACAATACTCCTGATAAGATTTCCTTATGGGATCTTATTCAAGCCTCACCAAGTTACCACACCCTACTTCAAAAATCCTTACAAAAAGTTGTGGTTTATCCTAGTACAAATGCAAATGATGTGGTAGCTCTAATACAGGGAATGAATATAGTAAATGTAGACATTACCTTTCACAAACATGACCTCCATCCCTTGGAAATGAGAAATAAATATGATGCATTCATGATAATAGCTAGATACAACACCATGGGAATAAAATTTACCCTTGTTGATAATGGCTCAGCTCTAAATGTGTGTAGTGAAAACCTTATAGATACGTTGGGAGTGGATAATTAAAAAAAGAAACTTGATTCCTTATCGATTTGAGGATTTAAAAAGATAGGAAAGAAAATTCTTCATGTGATTAGTCTCATATTTCAGTCAGAAAGGCTACCTTACAAACTCCTATTCATGTTATGACTTATGAAATTTCATATGATCTTCTTTTAAGAAGACCATGGATTCATGAGATGCATGTGGTGCCTTCAACTCTTCATTGTATACTTAAGTATGTCTATAAAAAAAAATATATACCAAATTGAAATGGACCTCGAGCCTAAAATTTTCTTGCAAATTGAAAAATGAAACACCAGTCCTCTGAAAACATTAATTTCAACATACAAAATTGAACCTATGAAAGAGGAAACACAAGAAATGGAGACTATGTCAAAACTAGCAAATGATGTTGGGGTTCCTTGGAATTCACACATTCATTTATGGGAGAATATATAATCACAACAAAAGAGGATGAAAACTAGAAGAAACCAATTGTTATGTCCACACAGAACTCGAGAGAAAACTCACAAGAATCTACCTCATATAATCTTGGAGAAGACACAAGCTACACAATGAAAATTGATGAGATAGATTATCAATAACCACCAAACCTGAAAGAAATGGAAAAACATTATGGGAGAGGTTATGAACTTATGAAAAAATTGGGTTATATTGGAAAAGGATGTGGAAAGAAAGAAAAAGGAATTTGTGTTCTTCTGGAACCTAACACATGAGAAGAAAAAAATGGTTTGGGATATTGTCCTTCTAAGATAATGCAAGAAAACAAGAGACTTTCATTGACCATAAACACCGTTATGTGTAAACAAAAAATGAATCTCACTTTGAAACATCTGGAATTGCTTGATATGGATTCTAAACCATCATGGAATACGTTGAAAATGCCAAATCCTTGAAAAAAATGCTAGGAGTTTATGATATATCATCTACTCCCCAAAATATAAAGGTTGCATGTGTTATAATAAGCACCAAACAAAAAGATGGAGATAGTAGTGACATTGACATCAATAATGAAGAATACAACCCTAAATTTCTAAGATAAAACACTCTCGCATTAGGGGATACCGTGGATATAGTGATGAACATCAATGATACATAGAAAGTGATTAAGATTGGGAAATTCCTCAATGATGGAGAAAAAGAGGATAATGCAACTCTCCTTCATGACATTCTAAAATTTTCTCTTGGAATTATTTAGATATGCCAAGAATTCATCCTAAGATTGTAGCACACATTATAATCATTTATTAAAATGCTAATCCCATTAGACAAAAGATTCCAAAAATGAACCCTAAAATAGCCTTGCTAGTTAAGGAAGAAATTTAAAAACTCCTTAAAGCTGGTGTCGTAAGACCTATAGATTATTCTCCTTGGATCTCAAACATTTTAACAGTAAAAAAACCTGACAATCATATTAGGATGTAGATAGATTTTTTTTATTTGAATAAAGCATATTTAAAAGATGACTTTCCCCTTCCTAATTTTGACGTGATCATAGACTCGACTGTGGGACATGATTTGTTGTCATTCATGGACGAATTTTTTGGATACAATCAAATTTTCATGAACCCTCAATATCAATACAAAACAACATTCACAACTATTTGGGGAACCTTTAGTTGGGTTATGATGCCTTTTGGATTAAAGAACGTGGGTGTAACATATCAACATGCTATGAAACTAATATTTCACGATTACATACATAAGATTTTGGAAGACTATGTTGATGAAATTCTGGCCAAATATTTAACAAGACAAGACAATGTGAGAATTCTTTGAAATATCTTTGAATGAATTCAAAAATACAATATGAGATTGAATCCGGAAAAGTTTGTCTTTGGTGTAGATAGTGGAATCTTTTTAGGTTTTATCATATCTCATAGACATATTGAGGTAGGCACAAATAAAATTGATGTTAGAGTTAGCATGCCACCTCCTAGAAATGTCTCTCAATTGTGTACCTTAAAAGGAAGAATTCAAGCCATTCGTCATTTTGTTGCATCCTTACCAGATTGAACATTAACATTTACAAATATTCTTAAGAAGTACATACACTTTGATTGGAATGAAGATTGAGAGTTTGAAATATCATCTTGTCACTCCAACTATTTTAAAACCTACCATGCAAAACAAACCATTCATCCATTATACATCAACATTAGCCAATTCTCTCACAATATTTTTGGCTCAACAAGATGAAAATGGTAAAGAACATCCTATTTATTAATTGACTATGAAAGGTGATAAACAACAATATAAAAATAATTCTTATATCTTGTATTCACTACCACTAAATTGTGACATTAATCATTGAATGCAGAAATACAAGTGATGATGAAGTTTGAACCTTTAAAACACCTTTTCACTAAATTTTTTTTATTAGGATACTTAGCTAAGTGGTTAATGTTGATTGAGTTTGACCTTAACTTTGTTTCACAACAGTAAATTAAGGGTCAAGCCTTAACCAACTAGTTGGTTGATGCTCCTTCTCATTTAGCGTTACCTAGTAATGATTCTTTCCCTGATGATGACATGTTAACAATCAAACATGATACATAGGAATTATATTTTGATGGATCTAAGTGTAGAACTAGATCCAACACAGTGGTTATAATAAAACCGCTTGTAAAAGAGCCTATTCCGTTATCATATCACTTAAATTTCCTATGTAAGAAAAATTGTTGAGTATGAAGTGTTACTTGTTGGCTTGTGTGTTTCTCTAGTTATTGAGATATTTGGCGATTCATAATCATTCATCAAACAAATAAATGACACATATCAAAAGAAGAATGAAAAATTATAAAAATACAAGGATCTCATAATGAAATTATTAGAGAATTTTGAATCATTCACCATTGATAACATTCCTTGAAAATATAATCATCATATAGATGTAATGGAAAGTGTTGCTTCTCCTATATCCCCTCCAGATCCTTCAAAAGACTTCACCTTCATTGTGCATACAATTATGAAACCATCAATCGACGATAAAGCAAATGAAGTGTTAGTAACAATAATTGAAAACTCAATTGAATGGTATAATTCAATATTTAATTATTTGAAAGATGGTACCTTTCCTAAGCCAATAAATAAAAACACTTGCTCTCATCTTCAAAAATTTGTGTCTAGATACATTATCATGGTGGAAATCCTATATAAGAGGTTCTCTGATGGCCTTTTGCATATGTGTCTCAAACAATCTAAAATCCCTATATAACTTGAACAAGCTCATGCAGGTGCTTGTGGAGGTAATTTTGGAGGAATATCATTAATTAAAAATCTAATTTGCATGAGATACTATTGGAAAAATATGCAGTGATATTCCTTCGAATACGTTAAGAAATTCCATAAGTGTCAAGAGAATCAAAACTTGATTCATGCTCCTACCTCTGAGCTTCATGCACAAGTTCCTATTTGGCCATTCTTAGTAGGGGTTTGGATATTATTGGAAAAATATCTCCACCTTCATCTATAGTATACACATTTATAATTATGTCAAAGGATTACTCCATGAAATCGATAGAAGCTATTCCCTTGCATTCAACAATTGTCAATGTAATATGTCATTTCATATTGGAACACATTATTGCTTGCTTTGGACATCCTTTCACATTAGTTTCACACAATGGGACACCATTTAAGAACAATGATGTGAAGAAGTTCATAGATACATTTAATATACAAAATCAATTTCCAATGCCATACTACCCATAGTCTAATGGACAAGTTGAGTCAACTAATAAACATCTTGAACAAATCCTAAGACAAATAGTGAAAAAACATAATAAAGATTGACATACATAATTAACATATGCATTATGGGTTTATCATACTAATATCAGAAAATCAATAAGAAACACACCTTACAACCTTTTTTATGGTGTTGAGGCAAGTATGCCCTTGGAGTTAGAGATTCCCTCCTTAAGATTCACTCTACAAGGGCTAATTGATGACAATACTTATACGAAACAACAATTACACAAACTTGAAATGATCAATGAAAGGTGCATCAACGCCCTCAAAAATATTCAAGCTTACCTTAAGAAAATGCAATGAAGTTATGATGACCATGTCATCGCTCGGTCATTTATCAATGCTAACTTGATAGAAAAAAGAAATTTTAGCCCTAATTGGTTAGGACCTTATGTAGTTCAAGAAAGCTATAGGTCTAGAGAATACCTGATATTTGAAATGGATGGTACACCTCTTTAGAAACCTATTAATGCCACACATTTGCATTGGTACTATGCCTAGCCTTTCTGAATAGTGTGAGTTTTTCAAGCAACATTGTTAGAGAAAATGAATATTATGCCATTGTCTCTTGTGCTTCATTCATTCCTAACAACTAGCTTGTTGTGTCTTGAATTATAGAGTAGTGGGTATAAGGTTTTTGTGGATTCTTACCCTAGGTAACATCCTATTCAGACCTTATGGTGTATGTTATATTAGGTTAACTCCATATTTGTATTGTATATTCTATGATTAAATCATAAATGCGTTTAATTTGGCATAACATATCACCTCATAAATTTAAGAAATATTAACAAAATAAATGTGAGATCATGGAGATATTTATTGAATAGTCTAATAGATATTATTTCATAAATCACATTCCCATCTAGAACAGAAAATTAAATCCAAGCATGCTCATATATATATCAAAAGTTTCAATGCATCTCATCAAATAGTACAATGTCACTATGGCCTATGACTACAAGATCCCAAAGGATGTGGTGTTTGTACCCTTCGAGAGATGAAGGTGTGTGAACGAGATCTACTAATGGTATACATCTCTTGCATAGTTCGTAGTGCCTCGCATAACTCACCCTAGCATACCAATGCATCCACATGCTCTTTCTTTGCATGGTCTCTATCAGCCTGGATTCTAACATTCTCTCCATAAAATCGCTTGTCCTCTAAATATAAGATAGCCTCTCTCTCAGATCTCAGAGCTACTCAAGCCTCCTCTAGCTCTACCTCTAGTGCTGATACTCATCCCTCAACATGATCAACATGCCTGGATTTTCTATCATATGCTCCCCCGAGTCTCACATAAGGATCAAACAGATCCATGTGATGTACCATGAATGATGAGGGCATGAACTCTATGGGAGTAGCCTCATTTGTGGAAAAGGGTGGCACTATCTCTATAGCTACAAAAGAGAAGAGATCCTCAAGATCTATCACAGGCCTTGGAAGATAGAAATCATAAGAGTAATCAGTACACATAATCATAATATATACATATACATGAGCATGATACATAAAAAATAAAGCATAATAATAAATATCATCACTTAGGTTTATAACATGATCTATAAGAATCTTGAATTCCTCATTTCTCTCCCCGTGCTCTCAAACACTAGCACATGTAGACTATGACCTCATAACTCATATAGGAATTGTATCTCTCCACTCAAGTCTAGGAGGACTAGCCTCACCTCTGTCACTATTCTCACTCAACGGGTGGCTCTCCTATGTCTCCTTTTTGTCCTCCTTTGATTCCTCATCCCCATCTAAAAATAGATCTACTGGATCTACCCTCCTACTTGACTCTCTTTCCTCCTCCCTTGGATCTAGTAAAGGTCCTTTAAACCCATAGGAAAGATAGCTCCTAGCTGAACCACATCCCACTACTCATTGTATTCCTATGTTGTGCTGATGTAATTCACATCAAATATTGAGGGAATGTCTATATCCTCCTCCTCTACATCACTCTAGTTAACATCATCTCTTGTCAACTGTTTAAGGTACCCAAGTCTGTGGGCACTTTGTACTGATTGTCTATATGAATACTATAGTATAGGTTTTCTCTGTACCTGCCCAAACTATCTCATGACACGATTGTAGTAGAAGGGTCTCACTACGTGATTGCACCACCCCAAAAAAAGTATATCCCTTTACATTTGCCTCATCAGTCTCGTACTGTCTGACTAAATAGCTCCATCAAATAGGGTCTCCATTCAATTTCCTCATCACTCAATCTATCAAATCTAACCCTTCAAAATAGTACATCACTATGCTTCCATGCATGTATCAAGGGATAAATGAAGGCCTATGAGTATCACACCACTATGGAAATTAGGAATCCACTCGACTACATGTAGGTAATGCACTCTATGATCTAGGTCTGTAGTAGTGTGCAGTGTAGCATGCTATTCATGTCTCCATAGGTAAACTGACCCAAGTCATAGTATAGGTATGCCAACATGCTCCAACCTCATGCATACATGACATGATAGTGATTCATGTCCTTAATCATGTGCACTACACCCTCCTCTAGATGTGCTTTGCGACCATTGGGGTTTATTATTAGTGCTACTATGAAAATGAAGATGTGTCAAATGAGTGATAACTATAGATGTAGAAGCCATGAAAGCTCAATGTGCAGTCCTATGATTTGGTGGCGAACTGGTTTTCTTGGGTAGTACTTAGTATCAACATGTATCTCCTCAAAGCTCCTACCCTACATTAGGAAAACCCTCTCTTATTAGATGGGCACTTGCAGGATGTGGTGCACATCCTCTAATGTGACCATAATCTCTCTTGTAAGTAGATGGAAGGTGCAGGTGTCTATGTGCCATCTCTCTCCTAGTTCCATCCACATGGTCAAGGAGAGGTAGGCCCACTAGAGGCCCATCTCCTAGAGGATTTTCACATCCTCCTCAGGTATCTGATCAATAAGCTCTCGAATATGGTTGAATGTATGACTACCCAGGTGTTGGTGTGACGGGGGAGTAGTATTCAATAGAAAAGATTAAATTTTCATTTAAAAAATATCAAAATCTTAAATTTGTGCTTTAATGGTGTGAACCCCAATCTTAGACTTATACAAGAACAAGAGAGAAACACAATATTAGATTCATATGCAAGTTAGAACAAGGATTCCCCATTAAATTCATTTACAATGCTCGAAGATAGAAATGAAATCAAGAACAATACAAGAAACTAAATAAAATTCTATTTAAGCAATGAAAACACTTAATCCCATGGGGGAATTGGTGCCAATTATGTGTATAACTTGGCCCTTTCCCAGCTCCTTTGTAAGCTTGATGATGGTTGATGCACTTGATGGTCAAAAATAATGTGAATCCTTGCTAAAATCTGCAATAACCTAGCTATGGTGATGGAAAATACTCAAGAAGATGAATATAATTGCTCTCAATTCAAGATAATAACTTTTCTTTCAAATTGTGGATTTCAAAATTGAAATAATAAGCAAGATTGAACAAGATTGAGTAATGTGGGATCATTCAACATCCAATGGCCAAATTCCACTTGTCAAGATGTGAATGGATGAAGGTTGTGCTCATTTTCATCAAAGTGCCAATAAATGTTATTAGGTGGAATTTCAAATTTGTGAAATGACTTAATGAAGAGGGAAGGAAAATGGCTTAAATTCCACTTGGTTCAATGCATAAGGACATGTAAGAGGGGAGTGAATTCTTTTTTGGATGTACAAATCCACTTGGAGAGATTTCAAATTTGGAGGAATATTCTCTTTTTATGCCATGTGAGGGAAAATATGGATTTTAATAAATGAAAATAAATGATTTATTGTGCAAATTGCATTCTCTAGAGGATGTGACATAGATTAGGATTAAATTAATCAAAGGTTAATTAATTTAATGAGAGATTAGGGGATATGATCATTTTGGCTTAAATTTATGAGTTAATTTAAATCAAGAATTGAGAAGAAAGTTTTAATTAAATAAATGATTTGATTTATTTAACTAAAGGGGATAATGTTAGATTAAATTAAATAAGGTTTAATTTATTCAATTTAATAAGAGGAATTGAGATATTTAATCAACTAAAATGAATTGTGTAATTAAACGAAGCTATAGGGTTAATTAAATTAAATTGATTAATTTAATCAACATAGGAGAATGACCTAATTAAATAAATATTGATTTATTTAATTAAGAGATGAAAAGTGATATCAAGCTAAGAGTGTGATTCAGGATGAAATAATGTTAGTAGTCAGGATCAAGTGTGTCAGTCAATTTTCCATGTCTACATTTTGCCCCTCTTTGAAGCAATGCACTTGTTGAATTGGTTCAAAGAATACACTGCTATGATCGAAGTTCAAATTTTTTCTTGATGCCCCACTGCTGCCCCAGTGGAAGGATTATGCTGATATATTGCCCCCTCAAAGGATCAAATGAAAAATTTAGTTTTTTGGCTGATCTCATGAAAAAAAGATGAGAAGGTGCCCAAAGGGTCCAAAAATGCCCCAGGACACCAAAAAATGTATTAAAATGCCAAAAAAGATGTTGAATGGCCCTCAGTCATGAAAAAACAAGAACAAAAGTCGAAACCCTAGGCTGGATTTGTGAAACTAGGTCAAAAACCCTAATTTTTAGGCTTAAGTAGACCTCAAGGGGTCATTTTCATATCACTTTCACACTTAGTCTTTGAAAATTCATGCCTCCTCAGCTTTAAGTCTTGACCAACACGACACAATGAAAACTTCCCCAACACATGTCAGAGAGGGTACAAGTGCACCAACGTTTATCTGACGTAGTACCCGTGGTATGTACCCCTATCTTGACTTTTTATTTTATCATTTTACGTGCATTAATTAGGGTCCAAGTCAACTTTAGGTCAAGCAATTCTATATAGTGCTATTGAAATGCTCAATCAATGTCGTGTGGCCCCAAAGTGCGCCACATATGCAAATAGAGTCACCGCGATCCTTTTAAGAATTTAGGGTTTCTTGCCATACTCAGCTACATATGGAAATTGAACCGCGTGATGCACTTTGGAAATTAGGGTTTAGGTGCAAAGTTAGCCGCCTAGGCCAAGAGCACTGCGCAATGCACTTTAAGACTTTACAGTTATAAAATTTTTCCATCGTAGTGTACTTATGAATTTTGAAAATTGCGTCACATTTTCTATTTCAAATACGAAAACTTGTCACGGGAGTCAAATTTTTTACAAGGCTTGACACGATGGCTTCCCTTGTGCAGGAGGACCTTGAGATACTTCATTCATGGGAGCACATATGCTTGGTATTGCGTAGGATTTTTGGTATGCATGTGTTTCTTTAAGACCAGCTTGGTTCTCTTGGTCTTTACTTTTTTACGTATGTTCATCTTATTCGGACCCACTTCAGGATGATGATAGCCCTGGTAGAGGGGTGGCACAACGAGACATCCTCCTTCCACCTTCCCATAGATCAAGCCATCATTACACTCAAGGATGTCTAGCGCATCCTAAAACTACCTATTCATGGTGAGAGAGTTATCTATGATCTAGATGTCAGGAGGGATGCCTATTTTGATCTAGAGAGGTACTAGGGCCGAATACCCACACACAAATTGATTGTTGTAGCCAACATATCAGGGCTCGTAGCACCAGATCCATGAGGCCGATATTTTAGTCCAGTTTGGGGGTTGGCATGGGAACGAATGGTCATCTACATGGATTCGGATCACCACATAAGTGTGAAGATATAGATCAATGTTTATTCTCGAAGCAAGATGTACATATCTACCCCCAATGTCTAGAAATGTATGGAATGCCATGGGTGGATGCTTGGATAGGTGTATGGATGGATAAATATGGTAAGAATGCAAAGGATTCCAAGGGCTATCTTGTGACAAGATAGGGTGTTCGAATAGATGATTTTTATTTGGATAATGCTTGATGGCTCATATAAAATTGGGTAGGATAAGGGTATGTGCATGATCATCATGAAAAAAACAGGCCCTTAAGTGGCAAAATTTTTAGAAAAATCAGGGTTAGGCAACTTGACATAAAAATTTGAATAAGTTATCTATATTATTTTGAAAATATGTAACAATAGAATTTGTAGAAAATTGAATGTAGTTTCTAAATTACTAGGTTTATTTACAAAAAAAAAGAATCTATTTCATGAAAATTTGAAATTTCAATACAGTAGTATTTAAATTTTAGGGAAAAAATTAGAAGTAGGTGTGTGTCTAACCACCCTAACCACATTAAAATGATGATATCTTTTAATAATATTTTATATGTAAGTAGAGGACTCATGTCCCGATATGATACATATTTTTTTGTAATTTTTTTTCAAGTAAATAATTAATTATTAATTTTTTATCACAAATTTTAAAAAATATAAAGACTCATAAGTCTGACCACCTAAACTTGGTCAAAAATTCATGAAATTCATTTTTTTCTTTATTAATCTTATACTATTCAAAGCATAGAATCTGATTGATGTTTTGGATTTGAAAAATATGATACTGTTTGAAAGCTATAGATGTTTTTCAATCAGCCTAAAAATCAGGACTTTAGTTGTAATTCAATAGAAAATGAATAATAATAATTTCTTAAATTCAAAGTAAAGAGTAATTTATATTGGTGGAAAGGTGGGAATATTTTTCAAAAACCCTTTTTGTTTCATCAATTTTGGGTAAAAAAAAGTCGTCAGCCACATACCCATCATATTGCCACTTTTTGGCCCATCATGATCCAGGACATACCCATAATGAAATGACCCATGCAAAGATGTTTACCATAAGAAAGTGTAAAGTGTGCACAAAATTTTTTCAAGATCAAGATAATTTGGAAGATGGATGTAGATAGATCAAAATGGATTGGATAAATGGTTCATAGATGAATGGATTTATTATGGATGGGATAAGATGCTTCCAACTGAAATGGCACGTTTAGATGCTTGATTCTACACATGATGCCTATTTTCTAGGTTTTCATTATGGTGCTTGTCCAAAGCACCACTGAAGTGGTTTTCACTAGAAGATAATATTTTTCTTTACTATTCTCAATCTTCTTTTTCTTTTTTTTTGGATTTTTTGTTAAAAGAGTTTAAGCTCATGTTGAACCACTTCGTATTGACATTTATGTTTCTATCATAATGTTCCATCAATATCCTTCTTGAAGAATTTGCTTTGCTAAGATATGTGCACTTGAATGCAAATTTTGAGAATTTTGTTTTGCTTTGTTGATATCAAGGTTAACTCTATCTTTGTGTGCACATCACGATAGAATGCCTTCTAAATCCTTATGATGAAGGGTCGTTGCCAACACATGGTCAATGTGAGAATTGGATATCATGTGTGGAGGAGTGGATGGTGTTGTGTGTTTAGGAATAAGAGATGGATTGGTTGATAGTTTGGAACCTTTGACTCTCCACACTTGGGAAGATGAGAAATGATGGGTGGATACGAAAGTGTGCATGAAATTAGGACCAAATGATTGATATAATTTAAACATTTCTTGAGAACCCCACTTTTTCCTTTGTGGACATCTTTGATTGATACTTTTCCCTTTTTCATTTTCCCCCATAGTTTCTTTGACTAATGGAGTTTGATAGGGATAATATTTCTTTGTATTCTTTGGTATCCAAGTGTATTTGATTTGTCCTTCATGGCTTTTAGATTCTTTTTCTTTGATAATGTTCTTTATTCTTTGTTTCAATCTTTCTTTTGATGTTGGTCCCAATTTGTGGATGGGGTGATGGGTGGAAGAAGTTTTGTGACATGGCGGGTTATCATATTGGCATTGGTTTCACCATAAGGATTCTTCGTGCCCCCTATGTTGAGGTTTGCTTGAGATGAAGTTGCCCCCAATTTTATAGAGGTATCACTTATATGTTTAGATTCCATAATTACCAAATAAACAACACCTTGATGCCTAGGATTGCCAATAATTTTCACTGGTTCCACGATACCCTATTCATGTAGGCCTAATCCTCTGCCTTGATAATTCATCTATTGAAACATTTTATTTGCAATATGATATGATTTACCTTGGAAAAAAGGTGCTAATCCTTCTTTGGTTTGTGTTGGATATTCAAAGGTGACAACTTATTTATTCATGAGATAGATTTCCCTAAAAAATCTATGTGATCCAATTTTATAAGTGATAGGATCCTCCATATGTGGGATAAATTCCTAATTGATATCTTTGACTTGAGCTTGTGAGATATCAGATTGTAATGCTTCTTCAAGAAGTGATGATTATTCACTATCCACATAAAATTCGTCCTCATGATTCATTTCATAGGATGTTTCACGACTTCTGTAGGAGCCTTCTTCATGATCTATTTTTTTATGTTTTCAAAAGATGTTTCTGATTCATCACTTCTATAGAAGCCTTCTTCATGATCCACTTTTGGTATGTCTCTAGATTTTTCTATACTTTGATCATGAAGACAAATGTTAAGAGTAGGAGAATCTTGGTTCTTGGTAATGATGTTAAGAGTCTAAGACTCCTGTTTTGAATGAAGATCATCTATGTGTCCATCCAAAGAAAGCATCTCATCGGTAGATGAAGGAGTATGTGCCATATGGATATGATCATCATTTGTGATATCTTGTATAGATAGGAGAGTGCCCATTAGATCATTGTAGTATCTTGGAGATATGAATTCTTGATCTTGATAAGTTTTGTAATTGCTTTTGACATGCTTTGGATCAAGTTTCTGACATGGTTCAATTTCAAAGAATGGATTGCTTATAATGGGTTCTTGGATATCTTCACTAGGCATAGGAAGTGGCTCAATACCCTCTTGATTTTTAAGTGGATTTGGATCAACTATTGAGTTGAGGATACCTTCACTATGAATAACCATGTGGTCAAAGGATGTCAATGTCCCTTGGGAAGGACCATTGCTAGACCTTGGTGATAGATGTTGATCATGCTTTGGACTAAATTCTTGAGATATCTCCTCTAACTCATTAGGCGATGTAGAGACATTTTCAAAATGATCATTGGTGGATGGATCTTGGATTATGTCGAAATGATCAAATAACATCAACACTCCTTGAAATAGATCTTTATAGGAGGGGTCTTGATCATGACTGAAAAATGGCTCTTGATGTATGTTGATTTGATCATCGGATGAGGTGGAAACATCTTCAAGGTGTTCATCGATGGATAGATCTTGATCATTGTTTTCAACAATTGTGGTGGGAATCTGTTGCAAGATTTGTTGAGCAATTAATGCTTTCATTTACTGGTGAGCCAAAAACACTTGTAGTTGGTCATGTTTTTGTTGTGCCAAAAATGCTTGTTGTTGGGCTTCTTGTTGTTGTGCCAACAAAGATTATCATTGGGCTTGTTTTTCTTGATATTGGGCTTGGGCTTGAGCATGCACTTGTTGGACTGCTTGTGCAATTTGATCAACTTGTGCGGCTTGAGTTGTTTGTGTAGCTTGAGTGGCTTGTTGTTGTTGTAATAAAGTCTGAGCTTGGGCAGCCTGTTGTTCTTGTTGCATTTATTGTGCTACTAATTGTGCTTGCTAAGCAACTAGCTATGCAACTTGTTGATTTTGGACTGCCTTTTGTTGGGCATCTTGCAATGTGATGCTGAATGAATTTACCAAGTTGTGTTTTGGTGGTGGTGGTGGTGGTGGCGGATTGGGGATGGTGTTGAATATTGTGATGAGCAAAATAATCATTTTGATGATTGAGGTTTGAGTTATGGATGGTGTGATTGAGATGCTTGGTCCTTGGGAAACCATGCTTTGAGAAACTTTAGATGTGTTAACCATTGGGTTTCTTTGAATGGTTATCATTTTTTGTTGTGATATTGATGGCACAACTGGAGGATTTGTTAAGATTATTTGATTTGGTTTATTGATGATGGGTAAAGGGGGAAAACCCAACCCGGGGAATGATGTATATGTAAGTGGTAGAGGTGGAAATGGAAAAAACATAGGCAATGTATTCCCTTGAAGTGATGATGAGGGATGAAAGATCCCCCTTGCTCCAACCAAATTACCTTCTCCTTGTGAGCTAGGAAGACAGGTTTCCTTGTCTAGAGGATAAATTGGTGTTGCATGATAAGAGGTTGGATTGGCGGAATCATGGTTCATCTGAGAGGGCATATGGGTGTAATGAATTTACTAGAATGGATTGATCTTGAACAATGTTTTCATTTCGTGTGATGTTTATATTTGGCATTATAGGTTGACTTTGAATATTGTTCTAGTTTGGAAACATCTTGCCTTCATTTAGGTAACTTTGATTTTGCATGTGGTTACCTTGACTTGGATCAATAAATTGAGTTGTCAATATATTGCTTAGATTTTGAACAACATTGGTTTGATTTGCAAACATATCTATCCCAAAGTTTACCAAGTGTGGATTTGAAATGTTCATGTTTGGTAAACTTGGATTTGGTATAATCACATTTGGCATGTATGGATTTGGTGCGATAATGTTTTTGGGAGAGCACTCATGCATTGATTGTTCAGTTGATAGGTTTGTAGGTTTGGACTTAAATCTATTAGAGGGAAAAGTGGTCCACAACTTATATTGGGCATACTCACATTCATTGTACCTTTGAGGTTTGTAGGAGACAATGATTCCATGTATGGATTGTATAAATGTGATTTTAGATAATCAATTGGTATTGTAAGGCTTTGATAGTTTGGTTGATTTAGACCACTCATGATGTATGGAGTGGGTTTATATTCCATGTTCTTCTTGTCTTATGATCTTGTTTGTACCATAAAATAGAGATCAATTGATCTAATATTTAGGCACAAAAAGAGGACTAGGATGATTAAGGATCAAGGTCATGATGGGGATGGGTATGTGTAGGATCATCATGGAAAAAATAAACCCTTAAGTGGCAATAAAATTTAGAAAAATCAGAGTTATTCAACTTTAAATAAAAATTTGAATAAGCTATCTATATGATTTAAAAAATATGTAAGAATATAATTTGTAGCAAATTAAATCTAGTTTCTAAACTACGGGGTTTATTTAGAAAAACAAAAATTCTATTTGGTGAAAATTTAAAATTTCAATGTAGTAGTTGTTGGTTGTTTTTACTGTAACCAGGTTTATCTCCTAATCTACCTATGGAATTTCCAATTCCAATCAGGGGTAGCTCAAAGGACCTAAACCAACTAACGAGGATTTGAAAAACCTCCTACTCTTTGGGCTCTACAAGACTCGAGAGGGTGAACCCTTAATGTTTTTACAATCTCTACACCAAAATTATAAACAACATTAACTATAACAAATAATCTCACTCAATAGCCCAATAGAATGGGATAAAATTGAATAGAATTGATTGTTTATTATTAATATAAGCCATTTTGACTGTGAGATAATTACAACAACACTTCATAGTGAAAGATAATCATTAATTTTTAATCTGTACCAAGCTCCAGGTGAACACAAACAAACATTGAATCACAAAGAACAAATGCAACTCAAACCGGTGCCTTACTTCCATTCAAGGAGTCAAATTTAGAAATACCTAATGGTTTATAGTAGAATTCAACACATAACATATAATATTTTTGAGTATATTGCCCTACAATATCACCAATATGTACCTCAGCTCAATACTACTTACCAAATCATTGTACACAACATATCAACTTGCAATCTCATTTAAGAATTTTAATTAACTCCTTGAATTAAAGGTAAAACAAGAATTGCACACACCACAACAGTGAGATGAACAAAATAACCCTTGATCACTTCATTCAAAATTCAAATACACTTGCACATAAGAGAGCCATGAGCTTGGATTTATCAGTTTTACTCAAATGTGAGTACTGTTATGAAACACTAAATCTCCATGAATTCAAATCCTACAATAAAAATACTCAGAATCCAATTTGCATTTTCTTTGTCACTATAGATTTTACAATTTGCTATGCAGCTCCACCTTAGATTTATTACTTGCTAACCTATTACAATGAAAAAAAGAAGAGAATATGTAGAGGAAAATAATGCTCCAGAAGAAGCCCTAAAACCAATCCAAAATTTCCATCTGGAAACACTTTCACCGTTGATCATCAAATTACAAATAATCTTCTCCTCTCCCTACAATAAACTAATTTTGCTTCCAAAACTGTATTTGCACCAAGTTGTGTTGCAACTGAAAAATGCCCAAGTTGCTCTCTAATAGAAAATATGCCCATACAAGAATATTAACCACTCTTTACCTTTAGCTGAAGGAAATATCTCTACCCCCATGAAAATCAACTTCTCTGCCTTTTAAACTAAAACTGCAATTTAAAATTTAGTAAATAATGTTTGTTTCCAAAGTGAGTAAAATCACTTTATAAAATAACTCGTGCACCCATTTTGTAGTTTAATGCCCAAGACAAAAATATTTCACCCTGTGAGGAATATTCCAACCAAATTTACCTAGCAATAGAGAAACAATTATAAATATACTACCCATGAATGGCCTTCATTTTTTACCCTTTTAAAACTGCACCCTTTATTTTACCATTTCTAACAAATAATAATCCTGCTTTTGCACCATAGCATCTTAATAATCTTTTGATTACAAAGTGAAAATTTGCACATGCACTTGCTTTCACTTGCATTTTGCATAACAAATGCACTTAGATATTTTACCCAACGAATAAAAAATTCAACTTCATAGTTGAAAATTCTTACCTTCCACCAAGCCATAATTTGAGTTTAAGATAAACTCATCCTTCCCTTCACTTTTTACTTAGGCAAACAAAACATTTACCCATTAGGCGACATTTAATTTAAATTTTTTTCTTCATACGTTTAATATATATCAAGATACTTTTCCTTCTTTCACAAAAACCCATCACCTTATCCGGCAAAAAATCTATGCCCCCATCATTTAAAATATGATAGCCTTTTAATACTTGGGAGGCATTTTAAAAAGAAAACTTTACCTGTGCATTAAAATGACTTCGGCCCACCAAAACAACATGAAGCCACCACCCCGCCATCTTGTGATAAATAACCCGTGAGGAACTCCAGATAATGATATGGCAGGCAATGACCGAGATTTTGCTGCATTTCCTCCTAAAATATCCATAGTTGGATCTCATCCTGCCTCTTTTGTTTGTGTCTTTCCCTAATTCCTGTTAGCTCATGGTCATTTTAAAATTCCAATGGTGGCCCCCCTTATCTTCTATACTGCATTCACACCTTTACCATTCTTCAACCTAAATGGTGGTGCCCTACAATAAACAAAGCATTAGAAATGTTTTTTCATAACTCCAAGCCGCATCCAATTTTACCCCCCACCGAGATTACACTGTAGTGGTCTCAATGGTCTCTTCTTGCCATCGCTCCAAACTCTTCAGCTTAAGTAGTGTGCCACATTTCCTTTTCAAGTGTTACAGTTTCTCTACAAAACATGTTGCCTCCAATCTAATACATTTCCTCACTCATAATGAAAATTCGGTGGTTTCCCTAACTTTTTTATTCTCAGTTGTTCCTTCTGGCAATGGCATTTCATGGAATCACATGGATTTTTTGCTGGCAGGATACCCTACAATGGAAAACCCCATTTGCATTTGTTTGGAAGTTTCTAAAAAGTCTTCAACAAACTATTCACATGCTTGGAGATCCCCTTGCCTTGTCTTCTCAACAAATCGAGCTTTGTACTCCTGCCTTTTTGCATTCCATTCGCAAGTACGACCTATCCCTCAAAGCAACATGATCAGGCCTCATGTAGCTTGTTCGAGCATGATGCTTTCATGCTCTAATCAACTTATATAACATGTCCCAAAGCCACACCATTTACATATGCAACTTTTATTTGCCTGCAAGTTTCCACTCCTATCTAACACCTCATTCTGTGAAGCCCTGCCACTTTACATTTTCTTGGGAAATTTTAATGTCCTCTCAACAATCTCAATCTTGTGTATGTTGCAGTAATGGTTACCTCAACAAACTTGGATCATCCTTTAGAAATAGAAAAGTGAGCCCCACATTAACCTAACTCGAGCTCCCTTAAACTGTTCAGCCACTCCTCCTAACCATGGTGGCTCCATCCCAACTACATTAGCTAAATAGTTTCCAAAGTCTTAACAATCTTGCATACAACAATATCTATTTTCCCATTGGGAGGACTTTCTCAAAATACCGAACTTCAGTATTAGAAGCACAGTGGTGGCTTGTTCTAATTTATTGTCAGAGAACAAGCCAATTCATCTGAATAGATTGTTGGAAATATGAGGTGATAAGTAAAAATATCAGAGATTGTTAGTCACTTATGTTTTCTCTTCCAGCATGCATTCTATTTTCCATGCCCACCCAGCCAGTATTTATTTGAAATGTTCTATAAGATTTCTTCGAATTGTGAGTTTGTTGTATTGTTCCATTAAGAGGAAGCACAACAAATACTCAGTACTATCCCATGAATTGAATCACTATGATGATTTCCATTTCTCGCACTGCCCTTGTTCAACTCCTTTCTATCAACAATTAGCCTCTCTTAGTGAATTTGACATTCCATTTTGGCATTGAATAACATATTTGGTATCATGTCTATAATTCAATATTTGGATGCACCTTTACCCACATTCAAATATTGATACATCCAACAGAGGTTTTCTTATGTTTTCCATGAACCGTTCCCTCCTTTTAAGACTCTTGCTCCATTTGGATTGTCCCCTTTATGATATGGTTACCAACAAGTTCATTCTTGTAACCTTGAGAGATTGTAATTCAATACAAACTCCTACTATCTTGACTCTTAATGTTCCTACAACAATGGTAAGGTTCCCTTACAAGCTCATAATGCGACAGGGCATGTCGGGTCACCAAGTGGGCCTGACTAAAAAAGTTTCATTTTCAAAAAAAAATTATGCTGAAAATGACTTGATGCAACTTTAGAGTGTTTCTAGATTGAAAACACGAACTGGGTTCTCGTTAAAACTTTCCTTCACACATTTCTAAAAAATGATCAAAATGGGCCAAGTGGGCTCTGGAATCAACTTGGGAGAGTATTCAAACAACCCTCAGAGTCATAAAAACTTGAAGACACACAAACACTTGACCAGACAATTGATTGTAAAAGACAGATAAGAGAAATAAATCATGAGGTGGAAGATATTAATCCGCAAATTTGCTCAGTTGAACTTTCCTTAAATTGCATTTGTTCTAAACCAATTAAAACTCACCCAATTGTTGATTTGGAAAAATAGCGAATGAACTCCTACTGAGCTTCCATCAGATGCATAAGTTCATTTAGGTACCTTGAGCATGTGTACAAAAGGATTTTCCTTGAATCATCACTGATCAAAAGTTATTCAAGGTCAAAGTTGACCACTCAGAAAGATTTCTGAAAAATGCAGTTGCAGAACAAAGGAAATTGCATTTGGTTTCGATCTATTAAAACTAGAAAAACAGATCATGAGACTCTATAAAATGACATAAAATATCATTTAGGTATGGAGAATGTAGAACAACACTTTTTTGGGCATGATAGTCAATCAATTGAAAAATGCAAGCTCAAATAGGAGGCTACTTTGTAAAATAGATAGTCCACAAATAGCAGAAAAGTGCAAAAACTCACCAAGTTTACCTTTTGAAACCCTCACAAAACTTATTGTGGGAAGCTGAAAATTGACACAGACATTCACATATGTCAATTTAATATGTCAACAAATGGTTTTTGCATGAAAATCAATAGGCCTCAAATTCTGACCCTTCAAAGTGGCTCACTTAGACTGATCTATCAGGTGCACTTTCTCAAAGTGCAGAGGCAAAATTTTCAAAATGGGCACCTCAAATTTATAAAATTTGAGAGTGCCATCAGTGGCTCTGATTGGGGATGTAGGCCTCCTATGGGCATAGAAATATTCCAAATCTCTAGGAAAAGTAGACCAAATTCAGAGTCCATTAGGTGTCCTCACACCACTCCTTTATTCAATTTTTCTTTTCAACTTCATCTGGTGACCCCAAGCCACCAAATAAAAAATGGGAATCAAAATTTACCTCTATCAAACACAATTATGTAAGAAGAGCAGATCTCCCTCAACTCATGCTTGCACTTATCAAACCATAACAATATAAACAACTGCACCTTTGCGAACACAAGTGTCGGGCTGCCATTGAGCAAGTAGAAACTTCCTCTTTGTTCATGTTTGTTATCCAGTGATAGCCAAATAAAATAAGTCACATCACTGCCACATTCTTCATTTTATGATTTTACATCAAGTGACATGATTTGAAAATAATGATCAAGACCATATGAAAGCCTGGTCTGATCACAACCAACTGCCTAATTAAACTTGCTGACCTCTCCTAACAGGCAATCATTCACAATATTATCAACATGTTCATAACCATTTTGCATTTGAAATGTAGCCATTCTTTCAAAATACTAACTAATATGTGGCAAAAACTTGGCAAATTCATCATATGAATCATTCTTAGACTGAAAACAACATCCTTCAGTATCTTGCACATTGCCACATTTTGTGAAAACTTCTTCCATCTCAAAAAATAGCACTCACATTCTACTACATGGATGGAACTATTAATGTCATTTTTATTACCAATTTGCACATCAAAATTAGTTTGCAGATCAAACTGAAATCTCTCATAAACAATTTGGTGTGTTCCCTACAAATAATCATGGAAATGGGAATCACATGCATCGTTAACATCTAAGGAATGAGTAAATACATTCATCTCATGTTTATTAACCTATTCTGATTCATTCTTCACATCATCATTCCTCTCAAAACCAAATACCTCAAGTGAGCACTCAAGCAAATCATTATCAACAAGGACATTAGGAGGACAACCTTGTGAACTAGTAACCTCATGAACAACACCAACTGGTATGTGTGTTGATCCAAAAGTGAAAGACTCATTGCAAACTGAAAACACATCCTTAGCAATAAAACTAGAATCTTCATTTTCTTTCACATCAATGCTTCTCATATGTGGTGGAAACATGTCCATGTGCACATTTTGAAAATTAGGAGCATCAGAAAAAAGTAATTACACTCAACCTCACATTCATCAACAAGAGATTCACCATTATTTTCACTACATGGCTGCTCCATACATGGATTAACAACCTTTTCCATATCAACACAACCTAAAACTTCATTGTCACATGAATCCATGAGCCTTTCAATTGTTTGGAATTTATGCCTCAACATTTTTGGCCTTTCTATTTAAGACTTGGAGTTTTCCTTCATATTCTTGCCTTTACTGCAACGACTTTGACTAGTTTTGGCGGTTACCACCATAATGCAGGCGATGGGTCGACTCATCGCAATAGCGCGTTGAGACCGCCAACAGTGGTATTGGTGGTTATCGCCATACCACAGTCAGTGGGTCGACTCACCATGGTAGCGTAGTGAGACTTCCAGCAGTGGTCTTGGTGGTTACCACCATACCAGAGGCGATGGGACCACCCGCGGTTGGTTCTAGCGGTTACCGCCATACCACGGCCAATCAAATGACTGACCGCGGTGGCTACGGTAACACCACCAATGACCTAGCTGATGGTTATGGCCATACCGCGGACAGTCAAATGACTGACCATGATGGCCGTGGTAAGACCCCTAGTGGTCAGCCAAGACAGCTACCGCCATACCACGAGGGAATGCCAATAGGGTTGCGGTAGCGCGGTAGGAGCTCAAATGAGCTCGGGGCAGTGTTTGATCGAGTTGGACTCGGTTGTAGTGTGATAGGAAAATAACAGCTTGGCACATGCCAGGTTGTCTGCATCTAGTTGGGTGAAGAAAAAGGTGGACCAGTGCTCAAAGGAGCTTGGATGGCTTATTGCCATACCATGAGGCGAAATGGTTAGGGTTGCGGTAGTGCGGTAGATGGCGAAGTGAGTTCAGGCGAGCTCACTGCCATACTACAGTAGGTTTTGTTATAATGAGCGGTAATACGGTAGGAGTTCAAATCTCGATTGATCGAGTTTGACCGGTTTGACCAACAGTTAGCAGTGATAGATGAATGCGATGGTGACATGTGGCGAGAGCTCTGAGATTTGATTAGCAAAGTGTTATTTCCTGATTGTGAATAAGTTGTAGTATTAAAGGATAGTTGACGGACACATCCAGGGCCGATTTAATGAGTGGGTGGCTCGATGCATCTGCATGGTCGGTGCATGTTATCAGTGAATTATGTAGCCTTGTAGATAGGATAGTAAATATCCTGATGACCGTTCCTGATAGGGGTGTGTAGGACAGGTTGGCACATGAAAAAGAGATTAAGTATTCTCATGTGTTGTTCTTAGTAGATTGAGAGATATCAGAGAGAGGCTGAGAGTGTTCGAGTGGTTCAACCATGAACACTTTAACTCTCGGATCTAGTAAGATGTGAACCTATGAGGCCAAGAGATAGGGTTGGCCATTAGGTTAGCTATGACAGTCATTTGTGAGGAGCTAAAAGGAATCTACACGGTATGTCACGAGGACATTGTAACTATGTGAATATTCAATTTATGTGTTGCTAGTATTCTTTCTCCAGATGAACAATACAAGTGACTTGAATGTTTTGGAGGTGGCATTTTTTACTCGAAAGGGTTTTCCCCATGTATATTTGTGTGTTCATAGTTTTGTCTTTCATGGTTGTTTGATTCACGTTCTTGAATATATGCTTGTGTTGAATCTCCTTTTTGTTTGCATTTACTTCTTTGTGAGGATCAATGGGGGATACTCTGTGCCTACTTTTGCTTTATGGCATAGTTGTTTGTGTCTTTGTTGCTATTTTGAATTGAAATCACTAAGGAACTGCTATCTTAGATGCTAATATTGATAACATAACCGAATCCTTATCCTCGACAAGTGGTATCAGAGCTAGTATCCTGGTACTCTTGATACCAACAAGTGGTATCAGAGCAAGTTGAGGGAGGTCGAGGCTTGATGATACCATTCAGTGGTATCAAAGTCTTCTCCTGGTTGCTGATGTTTTGGGTTTTCTCCTGTGATGATTTCTTAGCCTGGAAAGCTTGAGGAAATCTAGAGAAATCGGTTGGTGATTGATCCTTCAATGAGTGGAAGTTATTGCTTCATTGATTCAACACACAATTTGAAAGATGCTTGACAAGTATGGAGTTGTTCATATTGTGGCAATGTGATCTGAAGCTCTTGACAGGTAACAATGTTCCTGATGCAAAGGGCGTGAGATGTGCTCATGGCTGAGTTGTAGTGAAGCATGGTGTTCATACTGGGTGTCTATATGAAAGGCTCCCTAGTGGTATGGAATTTCTTGTGTTGTTGATCAACTATGAAGAGTTGTGCTTGTGCTGGGTGTTTTTGACTTAGCACTGAATTCAGTTTCCTTGGTGCTCTATTTGCATGCAGGCTATGAACTGACCTTGATGGTCTACAAATTTTGGATAGCCTAGCTCTCTCTTTTGCTTGTGCATGACTATGGTGTTGGAACTAGTCTTAAATGGACCTGGTGTTCCTGTGTTCCTATGTCTTGCACTTGCATGGTTTTAGATTCATGTCTTTGGATTTGGAGGTTTTGTGTAGACTTTCCTAAAAAGTCTATGTTGTATTTTCATGTTTTTCATTATTCTGGTTAAGCATGATGGTTGTGTGCAGACTCCTAAGTTGTCCATATGAGCAATGAAGATGGAGATACGTGGGTGTTTTATAAACATAGTGGTTTTGTAGGTTTTACAATGCCAAGGAAAACTTGTAGTTTGTGGAGCTGTTGTTTTTTTATTTTCTAGACCCTGGCTTTTGGGGTGTCACTGGATGAGATAGCTATAGTTCGACTGGTTTTGAGGAGAGTTGTCTTCTCTACATGGGATTGTTCGTATGTTATTTCTCATTCAACATTATTGTGGGGTTGCTTGTTGGTTTTCTAGACTATGGTCCTTGAATTGGGTAGTTGAGTGGAAAATCTGATCTGTTGCTAATTTGGTGGTTGAGTCATGCCTGTCTATTTTGGCTATTCTCTTTGATTATCTTAGTTTTGCAGTTTCTAGTATGATGATATATTTGCAGGTTTACTTTTGGTTGCATCCATGAGTTGTGCATTGTTGTGGGTTGTCGTTACCTACATGTTTATTGTGAGACAACTCAAAAGTGGACTGTCTATATCCACGAGGTTGTAATGGTGTAGTGCAGTTCTATTAGCTAGCCTTGTCCTGGGTCACTTGTGCATTGGTGTGGTTGTTTTGAGATGAGAGGAGGAATGGTGTTTGAGTACCTAAATAATCAGTGATGGGGACTTGAAGTATGTGAAAGACAATGTCATGGAGAGTTGGATACACTGGCTTGTGTAAGCTTTTGACAGTGATGGTGTGGTCTCTGTGATCTAGTGATCTTGGTGCAGTTCAGTGTTGTTGTCCACTGGACATGTTGTTTTCTACTTGGAGGTTTTAAGATTAGAAGATGTTTGGTCATGATTCTTGGAGAGCTCGTTGTCATGTAGTTCAGTGGGAGTTTTGATAGTAGTGACCATGGATTCATCACTTGGTGATGAATGATCTTCTTTGGTGTTGCAAATGCTTCTTGAGGACTCTTAGATCCTGTTGCTGTAGAAGAGTTCTTTTGCATCTGCATGTTCACTATTTGAAGGTGTGCAACATCTTGGAGCCATGGAGGACATCGTTTATTTTTAAGCTAAGTTGTTGGTGGTGCTTGACATGCATTTTTGGTTTAGAGTTTTGGCATGCTACTTTGGCTCTTGAGACCATTGTTTATTCACATGAAGCTTGGAATCTCCTAAGGGGGATGTGTAGATCATGGTGTCATGATAAGTTCCTATTCCTAGGTTTGGAGCTTTGACAATGGTCTATGGGGTTTCTCTATGTTTTGAGTACATTAGTCATATGTTGGTTGAATTCATGGTTGTTGTAGTAATGAAGATTGGAGTTAGCATGAGATGATAGTTTGTTAGTGCTCATGGATGCATGCAGAATAAGGTGAGGCTAAAATTATTTTGTTAATATTGTTGTTACAGTTGAAATTCTGAGAAGCCTGCACCTTGGTTGAATGTGAGTTCAACAAAGACCTTGAAGGAGAATTCTCTTGGGTAAGTCATGGTGACTTGTATATCTTGGAGGAGCGTAGTTTTTTATTTTCTTCTCGGTCTGCTCGGCAGTGATGTTTATTTGAAAGGTATTTTCCCATTATAGCTTTTAGATATGTGTGTTATTCTTTATTTTTCATGGATATGAATCTTTAGATGCTTTATGATTCTAGAAGATTCATAATGAGAGGTGGAAAACTTAGTGTATCTCCCTATTCTCTTGAGGACTGATAGGAGATGGTTATATGGGTAAGTCTAATCTTCTTTGAGGTGCTTACACCCATGGTTTTGTTGGATTTTGTTAAGGCCTTTCCCTTCTGGATGTGAACAAGATCATTCTTGGCACAACTAGCATATAGAAGTGTTTGTAGAAGGGCATGTTCTAATTTCTTATTTCTCTCTAATCTAGGATTTTCTTCCTAAATATTCTTGACTTTAGATGTAAGTGGAACCATGGTGGTCATGTGTTGTCACTTGGGTGATGACACAAAGGTTCCTATGTTTCCTTCTTCAGTCAGATATGGAACCTTTGAAGAATGTGGAAGACACTTGAGAGAAAATTTTCATGCAGACATGATGTTGCAGGTGGTACAGGTGAGTGTGGTTAATCCTTGGAAATACATGGTTCCTCTTTTTTTTGTGCAGGTGTTTTGTGGACTTGGTATGCCTGGATCAATGAGACGGTGTTTTGATTGCATTCATCTAGACAATACCCTTGCAGTGGGAGTACCTGAATGTGTTTGGTCTTTGACTAGTTGACACAAGGTGCTTATTTGTTGCTGAGATGGGTGGTTTTATGATGGCATGAGTCTGTTGTTGTTTTTGCATACCTTTGAGGTATGTGTGGTTGGATAGATTAGCATGAGCTGTGGGTGCTATATTCTTTCACCTGGGTTTGATTAGTTGGATGAGGACAGTCAGGTCACTCATTGTTGTTCTTGTTCTGTAGAATTGTGGTCCGTGTTCTCTGTTTGCCTTGTTGTTTGCAGCTTTGTTGCCTATGTCACTTGGAGGATCAATTTCTTTCGTTCCTGAGACTGGTGCATATACGCCTTGGCTTGTTCCTTTTCTTGTGTTGGATTTTTGGAGCAGTTGCCTGAGATGGTGGACATTTTTATGTCATTGCAAAGGTCTTGTTTGGAGCGTTGAAGCCTAGTTTTGGTCCTTGTTCGGGCATTTGGAGGAAGCCTGAAAGTATTTGACAAGTGGGATATTGTTGGAAATTTATGCCTCAACATTTTTGGCCTTTCCACTTAAGACTTGGCATTTTTCTTCATATTCTTGGCTTTGCCATGATGACTTTGACTAGTTTTGGTGGTTACCGCCATACCACAGGCGATGGGTTGAATCACCACGATAGCGCGATGAGACTGCCAGTAGTGGTCTTGGCAGTTACCACCATACTGCAGGCGGTGGGTCAACTCACCGTAGTAGCGTGGTGGGACCACCTGTGGTTGGGTCTAATGGTTACTGCCATACCACAACCGATCAAATGACTGACCCTAGTAAGACCACCAGCGGCCTGGCTAACGGTTACAACCATACCACAAATAGTCAAATGACTGATCATGGTGGCTATGGTAAGACCACCACCGGTCAGCCAAGACGGCTATCGCCATACCACAAGGGAATACCAACAAGGTTGTGGTAGCATGGTAGGAGCTAAGATGAGCTCGTGGCACTATTTGAACGAGTTGGCCTCGGTGGCAGTGCGATAGGAAAATGATAGGTTGGAACATGGAAGGTTCTCTACATCTAGTTGGTTGAAGAAAAAGGTGGGCTAGAGCTCGAAGGAGCTCGGATGGCTTACCGCCATACCATGAGGAAAAATGGTCAAGGTTGTAGTAGTGCGGTAGATGGCAGAGTGAGCTTGGGTGAGCTCACCGCTATACCGTGACAAGTTTTGTTGAACTCAACGGTAACATGGTAGGAGCTTAGAATTTGGTTTACTGAGTTGGACCAGCTTGACCAATAGTTAGTAGTGATAGACGAATGTGATGGCGATACGTGGCAAGAGCTCTGAGATCTAATTAGCAAAGTGTTATTTCCTAATTGTGAATGAGTTGCATTATTAAAGGCTAGTTGACAGACGCGTCTAGCCCTGATTTAATGAGTGGGTGGCTCGATGCATCTGAATGGTCGGTGCATGTTATTAGTGAATTATGGAGCCTTGCAGATAGGATAGTAAATATCCTAATGACCGTTGTTGACATTGGTGTGTAGATCAGGTTGGCACATGGAAAAGAGATTAAGTATTCTCGTGTGTTGTTCTTAGTAGATTGAGAGATATCAGAGAGAAGCTGAGCATGTTTGAGTGGTTCAACCATGAACACTTTGACTCTTTGATCTTGTAAGATTCGAACATGTGAGGCCAAGAGTTTGGGCTGGCCATGAGGCTAGCTGTGACAGTCATTTGTGAGGAGCTAAAAGGAATCTACACGGTATGTCACGAGGACATTGTAACTGTGTGAAGATTCCATTTCTGTGTTGACAATATTCTTTCTCTAGATGAACAAGATGTAATATCCTAAAGAGCATAGCTTTGTGTTTGTATTCTAACCTTTTTTGTTACTAAATAATACAAGTGAGCTGAATGTTTTGGACGTGGGGTTTTTACACGAAAGGGTTTCCCCCACGTATATTTGTGTGTTCATAGTTTTGTCTTTCATGGTTGTTTGATTCATGTTCTTGAATCCATGCTTTTGTTGAATCTCCTTTTTGTTTGCATTTACTTCTCTCAGAGGATCAATGGGGTATACTTTGTGCCTGCTTCCACTTTATGGCATAGTTGTTTGTGTCTTTGTTGTGATTTTGAATTGAAATCACTAAGGAATTGATGCCTTAGATGCTAATCTTGATGACATAATGAAATCCTTATCCCCGACATCAATATCATCAATGGGTAATAATATTGGTTCATCCATATACATACATGATGAATCCATGATTTTATCATAATGTTCATCATGAATCATAAACCTTTCCATCTTATCTTCCTACAAACAATCATGAAGAGCAGTAGCATAAGCACACTTATCAAAACCTTCATCATATTCAACATTATGTTTTGAGTCAACATACTGATCACACACATGCTTGTCTTCAAACTCTGCATCACTGTCACAATGAACATGTTCTATTGATTGTGAACCTGAATTACATTTGAAAAATTCATCACATGTTCCTTGTTCTTTCACTTGTGGATGAATGACTTCATGAAAACCCATATAGTTGCATTCTTCAAGTGAGGAATATGCTTCAATATCATTTTTAGAAAAATAATCACAATCTTTAAAGAAGCAATTAGAACTATCAACCCATTCATGACTTTCACCACAAGAAAAATCTTTAGAACGAAAGCTTGGGGCTGCACTTTCACAACTGTAGTCACTAATTTCTAATGAAATATAAGAACCACATGCCTTGTAATTGTTGGTCACGAAATGACATGAATTAGCACTATGTATCTCATTCACTCCTTCCTCATATGAGACATCACAAGAGAAGCATTTTTTCATTTCTAATCTGCTATCATCCCTTGTGTTGTCATCTTCCTCACTGCTGTAAGGATCATCACAATGTTCATCCTTATCCATGCAACATGGAACTTCACTTTTTGACATGTTATTTTCATTTTTTTGCATTGTTGTATGATTTGTTTCAAGATGGTAGTTGTTGCCTCCATTATGAGAATCCACACTTTGTGCATAACCACACTTGGTTGATTCTACACTCCTTATCCAATCCTATATTTGATCAAAGCTATGGGGCTTCAATTCCTCTGGAAAATTACTCAGCCCAAATTTATAAATCTTACAAAACAAATCAATGCATATAGAATCCTTAGGTCTGAAATCTTTGGGAACTTCTATCAAAGCATCCAAAAATCTCAAAAAAAAATTAAATGGTTATTCCCCCTATTGTCTCTTCATTTTATACAATTCTTGCACAAAAGATCTTTTATCATCAGTTCTCAAAATTTGTTGGCATTCAACTTGGGGCTCACTATGATCTTCATACTTTGATGATGAAGAAATCATAACAACAAAAGAATTATCAGCTTGATAATCATTTCCATTACCTAATCCTTGAATTCTATAAGCACGAGTTGTGTTTTGGTAATCAACACTTGCAGCTAGATACCCTTTCATCATAGAGTATTTAAGATTGTTCTCAATGTCCATGGAAGTTTGATATGCCAGAAGTCATGTCGTAGGCTCCTTATCCCTTAACAAGAATCCCATCTTACTATGAAATGAACCAAGATACACTATGACGCATTCAACATCATTTGGCCTTATGTACTCTAGGATCTCTCTCATTTCCTTTGAAAACCGAAGATTGAGAAAAAGGACCAACTCATTTTCACTTATATGGATCTCCATTAAGTTTTTTCTCACCTCACCTAGATTTACCCTTTCACCAAATCTCTCAAAAAAGGCTATCATAAATTGATTCCATGAAGCTATAGAACATGATGGTAAATATGAGAACCAATCCCTAGCATCATCCTTCAAGGATTGAACAAACAGTTTCATAACAACGTCCTCATGATTGAACTCATAGTCCCCCATCACATCCATGAATGTTTGTAGATGCTTAGAGGCTGATTTTGAACTTCTCCCTATGAATTTGGGCAAATACTTCCTAACATCTTTAGGGATTAGGTTCGGGAAACCTCCAATGCCAGTGAAAACCAATGGCATATACCTTTCAATAGCAAAATCCCTTTGAGGGCTTGGGACAAATTTTTTGCCTTGCATACTTTTCCTTTCCATTTCATAGGGAAACCCTCTTGTATACAAATTCAATCACTTTCAACTTCATAGATGGTCATCAATTACATCATTTACAAATTCAACCATGATTCTAAAAAATTGATTGAATACTTATGCCTTAAGAATTCTCAAAGACATAATCCAAAGTAAACACACTTCTCTACTCATGTTACATATTACATTTTAGAAGTATGGAAAGAACTACTATTGTTGTTCCAGTTATTAATGTAAATTCATCTAATAGGGAACCAAATTTTTCCTAAAATGTTCACATATGGTTTCCATACACAATTTCTTGAAAACCAAGAGTGAAAAATACCTGGAATTGTTGTAGCAGCTGCAAATGGTTCTTCTAATTAGAAATAATTGTAAATATGGAGCTGTATTAACCTCTTCATTAGGTTCTTTGGTAGAGTTTCCACCTCTTTGTAGAGGAATTTTTTTGATCAACTGAAATTTCTTCACAAGTCAAATTTCTCTAAGAATCAACACAAACACTGCAACACCTTCTTATCCAACAATATGACCTCATATGGATTCCTTCCTCAAACTTTTCAGGGTACTTCATCACAAGAGCTCAAATATGCTTCATCTCTACTGCAAATCATTTGGTTCTTTCCCGGTTCTTCTCAAATAATGAACACTAGTGCATAGATCTCGGTGTCACCACTCACAATTTGTGAGGTATTATGAAATAATCATGAAATATGGAAAAATCTAGACAAAACTTACATTGAAAGATGAATTACAATAGATTCTCTACCAACATTCATGAGAATTGACTCACTTGACAAGGAGATTGAACCTATCATAAGAAGCTCATGACTCTATAAGGTGGAATAATCTTGAGCAATGATCCCCAACATAGTCGGCATTTTGTTGGTTGTTTTCAATGTGACCAGGTATATCTCCTAATCTACATATGGAATTTCCAATTCCATTTAGAGGTAGCTCAAAGAACCGGGAACAACTAATGAGGATTTGAAATACCTCCTACACTTTGGGCTCTACAAGACCCAGGAGGGTGATCCATTAATGTGTTTATAATCTCTACACCAAAATTATAAACACCATTAACTATAACAAATAATCTCACTCAATAGCTCAAAAAAATGGGATAAAAATGAATAGAATTGGTTTTTCATCAGTAATATCAACCATTTGGAGCATGAGATAATTACAACAACACTTTATAGTGAAAGATAATCATTAATCTTTAATTTGTAGCAAGCTCCATGTGAACACAAACAAACACTGAATCACAAAGAACAAATGCAACTCAGACCAGCACCTTACTTCCATTGGAGGAGTCAAATTCACAAGTACCTAATGTTTTATAGAAGAATTCAACACATAGCATATAATATCTCTGATTATATTGCCTTACAATATCACCAATATGTACCTTAGCTCAATACTACTTATGAAATCCTTGTACAAAACATATCAACCTACAATATCATTTAATAATTTTAATTAACTCCTTGAATTAAAGCTAAAACAAGAATTACGCACACCACAATAGTGAGATGAACAAAATAACCGTTGATCACTTCATTCAAAATTCAAATGCACTTCACATAGGAGAGATATGAGCTTGGATTTATCAGTTTTACTCAAATGCCAATACTGTTATGAAACACTAAATCTCCATGAATTCAAATCCTACAATAAAAAGACTTAGAATCCAATTTCCATTTTCTTTGTCACTACAGATTTTATAATTTGCAATGCAACTTCACCAAAGATTTCCGACTTGCTAACCTATTACAATGAGAAAAGAAGAGAATATGTAGAGGAAAATAATTCTCTAGAAGATGCCCTAAAACCGATCTGGAAATGCCATATAGAAACACTTTCACTATTGATCATCAAACTGCAAAGAATCTTCTCCTCTCCTTGCAATAAACTAATTTTGCTTCCAAAACTGCATTTACACCAAGTTGTTTTGCAACTGAAAATTTCCCAAGGTCCTCTCCAACATAAAATACGCCCATACGAGAATATTCTCCACTCTTTACCTACAACTGAAGGAAATATCTCTACCCCCCTAAAAATCCTCTTCTCTACATTTTAAACTGAAACTACAATTTAAAATTTGGCAAATAATGTATGTTTCCAAAAATAAAATCACTTTATAAAATAACTCATGTAGCCATTTTGTAGTTTAATTCCTTAGAGCACAAAAATATTTCACCCTATGAGTAAAATTCCACCCAAATTTACCCAATAGTTGAGAAACAGTTAAAAATATACTACCTATGAAAGCTCTTCATTTTTTACCTTTTTAAAACTGCACCCTTTATTTTACCATTTCTAACAAATAATACTATTTCTTTTGCACCGCAACCTATTAAAAATATTTTGATTACAAAGTGAAAATTTCCATGTGCACTTGATTTCACTTGCATTTTGCATAACAAACACACTTAGATATTTTACCCAACAAATGAAAAATTCAACTTCATAGTTGAAAATTCTTACCTTCCACAAACCCATACTATAAGTTTAAGATAAACTTGCCCTTCCCTTCACTTTTTACTTAGGAAAACAAAACACTTACCCCATCTGGCAACATTTAATTTAAATGCTTTTCTTCATACGTTTAATATATATCAGGATACTTTGCCTTCTTCCACAAAAACTCATCACCTTATTGAGCAAAAATTCCATGCCCCCATCATTTAAAATATGATAGCCTTTTAATTCTTGTGAGGCATTTCAAAAAAAAAAATTTACCCGCACATTAAAATGACTTGGGCCCACCAAAACAACACGAAGCAACCCCCCCACCATCTCATGATAAATAACCCATGAGGAACTCCAGATCACGATATGGCGGGCAACAACCAAGAATTTTTTGCATTTCCTCCTAAAATCTCCACCGTTGGATCTCATCCTTCCTCTTTTGGTTGTGTTTTTCCATAATTGTTGTTAGATTGTGCTCGCTCTACAATTCTAATGGTGGCTCCCCCTTATCTTTTGTACTGCATTAACACCTTTACCATTCTTAAACCTAAATGGTGGTGCCTTGGCATAAACAAAGCATTTGAAATTCTTTTTCATAACTCTAAGCCGCGTCCAATTTTACCCCCCCATCGGGCTTACACTGTAGTGGTCTCAATGGTCTCTTCTTACAATCGTTCCAAACTCTTCAGCTTAAATAGTGCGACACATTTCCTTTGCAAGGGTTGGAGTCACTCTACAAAATCTGTTTCCTCCAATCTAATACTTTTCCTCACTCATAATGCAACTTTAGTGGTTTCCCTTGTTTTATTCTCAGCTGCTCCTTCTGGCAATGGCGTTTCATGGAATCACATGGTTTTTTTGCTGGCAGCGTACCCTACAATGGCCAACCCTATTTGTATTTCTTTGAAAGTTTCTTAAGATTCATCAACAAATTCTTCACATGCTTGGACATCTGCTTACCCAAAAGGTCGGGTGCCTTGTCTTCTCAAGAAATCGAGCTTTGTACTGTTGCCTTGTACTTCTCAACAATCTCAATCTTGTGTATGTTGTAGTCATGGTTGCCTCAACAAACTTGGATCATCCTTTAGAAATGGAATGGTGAGCCCAACGTTAACCTAACTCGAGCTCCCTTAGTTTATTTAGCCACTCCTCCCAATCATGGCGGCTCCTTCCCAACTGAATTAGCTAAGGAGTTTACAGAGTCTTAACAATTTGGCATACAACAATATATATTTTCCCATTGGGAGGACTTTAGCAGAATACCCAACTTCATTATCAAAAGTATAGTGGTGGCTTGTTCTAACTCATTTTCAGAGCACTAGCCAATTCATCTGAATGGATTGTTGGAAATATGAGGTGATAAGTCAGCAAATCAGAGATTATCAATCACTTATCTTTTCTCTTCTAGCATGCATTCTATTTTCTATGCCAACCCAACTAGTATTTATTGGAAATCTTCTATAAGTTTTCTTCGAATTGTTAGGTTGTTGTATTGTTCCATTAAGAGGAAGCACAATGAAGAGTGAGTACTATCCCATGAATTGAATCACTGGGATGATTTCCATTTCTCGAACTGCCCTTGTTCAACTTCTTTTTGTCAACAATTGGCCTCTCTTAGTGATTTTGACATTCCATTTTGGCATTGAATCGCATATTTGGTATCATATCTATACTTCAATATTTGCATGCACCTTTACCCACTTTCAAGTATTCATACATTCACAAAGGTTTTCTTATCTTTTACATGAACCATTCCCTCCTTTTTAGACTCTTGCTCCATTTGGATTGTAACCTTTATGATATGGTTACCAACGAGTTCATTCTTCTAACCTTGATATATTGTAATTCAATATGAAATCCTACTATCTTGACTCTTAATGTTCGTACAACAATGGTAAAATGCCCTTACAAGCTCATAACTAGGCAAGGCATGTTGGGTCCCCAAGTGGGATTGACTAATTTTTTTTTTGTTTTCAAAAAAAATTTATGCTCAAAATGACTTGATGCAACTTTAGAGTGTTTCTAGATTGAAAACACGAACTGGGTTCTCACTAAAACTTGCCTTCAGACGTTTTTGAAAAATGATGAAAATGGGCCAAGTGGGTTCTGGAATCAACTTGGGAGACTAGGCAAACAACCCCCAAAGTCATAAAAACTTGAAAACACGCAAAAAATTGACCCAAGAAGGAAATGAAAAAGAGGGATTGGAGAAATCAATCATGAGGTGGAAGATATTAATCCACAAAGCTTCTTATTTGAACTCTCCTGAAAGTGCACCTATTTAGAACCAATTAAAACTCACCCAACTGCCAATTTGTAAAAATAGTGAATCAACTCCTAGCGAGCTGCCATCAGATACATAAGTTCATTTAGGTACCTTGAGCATGTGTGCAAAGTGAATTTCCTTGAATCATCACTGATCAAAAGTTATTTAGGGTCAAATTTGACCACTCAATGATTTCTGAAAAATGTAGTTGCAGAACAGAGGAAATTGCATTTGGTTTCAATCTGTTAAAAATAGAAAAATAGATCACGAGACTCTGAAAACTAACATACGAGTTCATTTAGGCATGGAGAATGTTGAACAACACTTGTTTTGGCATGAAATTCAACCAATTGCAAAATGCAAGCTCAATCAGGAGGCTAGTTTGCATAACTGATAGTTTACAAACAACAGAAAAGTGCAAAAATCCACCAGCTTCACCTATTGAAACCCTGGAAAAAATTATTGTGGGAAGGTGAAAATTGACACACACACTCACATATGTCAATTAAAAATGTCAACAAATGGGTTTTGCATGAAAATAAACAGGCCTCAAATTCTTACCCTCTAAAGTGGGTCACTCAGTCTGATCTATTAAGTGCACTTTTGAAAGTGCGGAGGGAAATTTTTTGAAATGGGAACCTCAAATTTGCAAAACATGAGAGTGCCATCAGTAGTACTTAAATTGTAGGTAAAAAATAAGAAGTATGTGTTTTTCTGACGACCCTAACCATAATAAAATGATAATATTTTTTTATAATATTTTGGATACAAGTAAATGACCCATGTCCCGATGCGATACATATTTTTTTGTAATTTTTTTCCAAGTAAATAATTAATTATGAATTTTTTATTAATTTTTTAAAAAAATATAAAAACTTGAACATCTAACTACCTTAACTTGGTCAAAACTTAATGAAATTCAATTTTTTTTTAATCCTATAGTATGCAAAGCATACAATGTGATGCATGTTTCGGATTCAAAAAATATGATACCATTTGAAGGCTATAGATTTTTTCAGTTAGCCTATCAATCAAGACTTTAGTCGTAATTCAAATAGAAAATGAATAATAATAATTTATTAGATTCAAAATAAAGTATTATTTATATTGGTATAAATATGAGAATCTCCTTTAAAAACCCTTTTTGTTTCATTGATTTTGGGTAAAAAAAAATTGCCAGCCACATGGGGCATTATATCACTTAAATATTGCCACTTTTTGGTCCATCATGATCCTGCACATAGCCAGATGAGATAGATGGAAGACAGATGATGCGGATGAATAAAACTCTTAAATAACCTTGAGGGAGATGCTAAACTTTAGGACTTGATTCAATTTCATTTTCATTGATTTGGATAATGAATTTGTAGACTCTATGAAGTTGTGTTATCCTAGGGTAAACTCATTCACAAGAGGATAATTTGACTAAGTGTGTTAAGTAAAACAAAGTTATTTTGGATAATGAACTTGTAAACTCTAGGAAGTTGTGTTATCCTAGAGTAAACTTGTACACAAGAGGATAATTTGACTATGTGGGTTAAGTCAAACAAGATGATTTTCATTTTGCCTAAAAGTTTAGCATAAGTGATGTTTTCAAAGTTCCCAAGAGTTTGAAAATGAGATGATATTGGATTTTTATGGTTGAGGGATGGATAAGAATGATTGGTTATTTTGATCCTAAATAACCTAAGAGGGACTTGTTTACAATACCAAGGTTTTTTAGAACATGTTTTTCCATAAAAGTGGTTCAAACCAAAAGACCAATGTTTGCATGAAAACCAAATGACTCAAAAGGGACCAAGCACATGTGTGGTTCAATTGTTTGTTATCTTGCTTAGTTTTGGTTCTTTTTACCATAAATACTTTCTTGATTATGTTTCAAACTGAATGTCTAATGTCCTAACTTCTTCTCATGTCACAAAGTCCATTGTGTGAAAATCAAGGAAATTAGGGCAAATTATGATGTAAATCCAAATGTCTAGAAACCTCTGAGGATAAAATCCCTAGGGAAAGAAATAACACTTGGGTTTGGTCAAAGGTATTTTCCCCTCCTAAAGGGTTTGAAATTTCAAGATTTTGTGAATGTTTGTTTTCAATTTTCTTTGAGATCCAAGCAAAGTGTTTTATTGATTCCAAGAGAATGCACAATCCTAGGATGAAGAGACAATATTTGTTTTGAATTCCCACATAGATTTTACTCCAATTATTCATATTCAGTGTAGATGACTAGATGCTTGACCACGTAGGCTCCCCTCCATGGCACACACTTCTCAGGTCAGCCAAGCATCAGTACCCATGAATCTTTCATGGTGTACTTTTCATCTCTACAACAAAACCACATGTATACGTGGGGCAGCTTCAAAGGACATGACCTTTTGCACCAAAAAATAGTAAAGGATTTTGGCCTTTTCTAAACAAGGGTTTTAATATAGGAATTACATTCATGGGGGGCCACACATTCGGTGAGAGAACATTGTTTCCCTTCTCATCGAGAGAATCCTCACGATTCTCGAACTTTCCTTCAGAATCCACACTTGTTTATTGATCGGAAGTCGCTTGTCTTTAGCATGTTCCAGGTTGGGTCATTCCCTAGGGTGATTAATTTTTCCCACCAAGAAGGCCCTTTAAGATAAACGAAAGTAAGAAAGCATATCCCATAGTTCAATTGACCTTCATTGAAAAATAAAGGGAGAACACTCACAATATGTCACACACACACACTCATAAGATTGGTTCAATTTTTAAGATCCCAAATGAACTGTGGAGGAAATCACTTACATAACTTAAGATCTTCAAAATACTTTTGATTCTCAAGATTGCTATAAATCATGAGAGAAGTGCATACGTCCTTTTGAAGATATTACAAAACAAAGAAGCACTTGTTCATTTTAAGTCCTCAAACCAATGATTTGATTCTTTTTAGAGCACCAAAAAGAAAGATGAAAGTTTTTTTTTAAATTATTAACCTCACACCAAATCTAGTAAGTTTCTCTAAATTTCTTTTTAACCCTTTGTTGCAAAAAATAAAAAACATTCGTAATGTTCTTTTTAGAGCCCAAAAGAAATTTAGTGTGTCCAAAAAGCATGAAGGTAATCAAATCCTTAGAAAGGGATTAAAATTTCTCCCAAAGTATTTAAGAGCACTTAATACAATAAGAAAATGATGTCATAAAGAACCCTTGGCCATCGTTTTGCTTCCTTCACCTTTGATCAAGAAACTTCCCTTTTTGGTAGATTTCAATAAGTGTCAGATTTTGCCATTTTTGCTAATTTTGCATGCATAACTTTGAGAGTCCTATGTTTGCCCAACAAATTCTTAAAATTAAGATAGGATGAATTTTGAACTAACATCCTAAATTCGAAACATGAGTTTCAAGTTATTAATAAAAATGACTTTTTAAAAACTAGAAAAAAACACTAAATTGTCATTTTGAGGGCCAAGATGAAAGTTTCAAGCCCCAAAAATGTGTCAAAATGGCCACCAACTAACTCAAAGTCGGTTGGCAATCCACATGTGCTACCTCATAGAAAAATCGCTTATAAAATTTCAGCCAAAACCCACATCTGGTGCAATTTGGAAAGGTCAATGACACAATATACCATTGATGGTGACTAAGAGCGACGCTCTGCAGTAAAAGAGAGACTACGATTGCGGCTCTGTTTGACCAACAATGGAGTTTGGATTTTAGAAATTTCATGACGCACTTTGAAATTTCAATTTTGTGGGCAGGAAGACTCCAACTACATAGTTTGGATTTTGGAGTGGTGCAATATAGCGCCACTGAACTAGTAGCAGTGCAGTTTGGTGTCGCTCAATAGTCAACGACTGAGTTTTCTAGAACCTGGAAAAAAAAAGAAAAAACCACAAATTTTTCTAAAAAAACATGATTAGAACTTGAGATTTTCCCTCACGTTCTAGTGCAAAATTATGAACCCCAATTCTAGACCTGCACAAACATAAGAAACTAACATAATATTAGATTCATATGCAAGTTATAACAAGGATTCCCCATAAAATTCATCTACAATTCTCAAAGATAGAAATGAAATGAAGAACAATACAAGAAACTAAATCAAATTCTATTTAAGCAATGCAAACACTTAATCCCATGGGGGAATTGGTGCCAATTATGTGTAGAAATTGGCCCTTTCCCAACTCCTTTGTAAGCTTAATGATGGTTAATCCACTTGATGGTGAAGAACAATGCGACTCCTTGCTAAAATCTTCAATAACCTAGCTATGATGATGGAAAACGCACAAGAAGATTAATAGAATTGCTCTCAATTGAAGATACTAACTTTTCTTTCAAATTGTGGATGAAGATTGAGGAAAAGAGCCTCTTATTTATAGATTTAAAAATTGGAAGAATGAGCAACATTGAGCAATTTGGGATCATTGAACATCCAATGGCCAAGTGCCACTTGTCAAGATGTGAATGGATGAAGGTTGTGCACATTTTCATGAAAGTGCCAATAAATGTTATTAAGTGGAATTTCAAATTTGTGAAATGATTTGTTGAAGAGGGAAGATAAATTACTTAAATTCCACTTGGCTCAAACCACAAGGACATATAAGAGGGGAGTGAATGCTTTTTTGGATGTACAAGTCCACTTGGAGAGATTTCAAATTTGGAGGAATATTCCCTTTTGTTGCCATTTAAGGGAAAATAGGGATTTAATAAATCAAAATAAATGATTTATTGTGCAAGTTGCATTCTCTAGACGATGTGACATAGATTAGGATTAAATTAATCAAAGGTTAATTAATTTAATGAGAGATTAGGGGATGTCACCATTTTTGACTTAAATTTATGACTCAATTTAAATCAAGAATTGAGAAGAATTTAACTAAAGGGGATAATGTTAGATTAAATTAAATAAGGTTTAATTTATTTAATTTATGAAGAGTAATTTAGAGATTTAATCAAATAAAATCAATTATTTAATTAAACGAAGCTATAGGGTTAATTAAATTAAATTGATTAATTTAATCAACAGACGAGAATGGCCTAGTTAAAGAGATGACAAGTGATGATAGGATGAGAGTGTGATTCAAGATGAAACGATGTTAGTAGTCAGGATCAAGTGTGTCGGTCAATTTTTCATGTCTACAAATGGTAAAAAAGTGTGCTAAAGTTGCTCTAGAATATCTTAATTAAGGGCTCTAGACACTTTATTCCTTAACTGGGACACATTGTAACAAAGTGGGACCCTTTGCAACAAAGTGGGACACTTTGCGACAAAGTGGAACACTTTGTGACAATATAAAAAAATGAAAGAAAAACCATGTCTAACCTCTAATTTCATCTAAAAATTTCATAAAAACATAGAAAATTGACTAAATCAAAGTATAAAGAAGGCAAAATCCACTCACAGTCGGCTATAGTTCATCCTGCATGACTGCCTCTCGTAGAAGCTCAATCTGTGGACATGTGGATGGACGTTTTCTCGGCATGGTGACTCACTCTACTCCAAGATAACTTTGAAACAAGGTAAAAGATAAAATGAATGTGATTTACCTTCTCTTTTATCTCTATATACATTCATATTAGGCCACTTTTTGTTAAAAAAACAAGTTCTTTTTACTTAAACTAACATATTTTGAGCTAGCATAGTCCATTTTCGATGCCCTTTATTGTGTTGGAATCATGGTTTTTCTCCCATTCTCATAAAATGTTTATCATCCTGTGGCATGGTACTTATAAATTCCTTGTGATGGAATTTTTACCTTCGTAAAGCAAGAAAAATCAAGGGGGAACACACATCTACCGTCAAATTTAATTTACTAGCCATGTTTGATAAGAGGATTATGTTTCAGCTACTAGTTAATCTATGATAAAGGATGTTTTTCCTAAAATTTTGGCTTTGTAGGTAACTATAGTGGGGGCTTCATTCTTCCTAGTGAATCCATATGAGTATCCTTTTATAAAGTTACTTTTTGAAGTGCTTTAGCTTGCATATGCACATAGTGCAATATGGGCACTAAACTAGGGGCTAAATGTAGTGTAGAAAAGAGAATACCTATACATTTTAACATTTAATTTTGACCTTTTTTAGCACTCCTTGAATAAATTTTTATTTAGGTCACTTATTATGGGCCCCTCAGACCCCTTTTTGTACATCTTTGAGGCATATTTCATTTGTAAACCTGATCAAAATCAATAAAGAACTTTATTTCTTAGTAACCCACCTTTTAAAATTTAAAACTAATTCTTGTGGGAGCAAGATACCCTTGGTGGAATCTTAGTCCCACCTAGTGTGACCAAGATGCCACCTAGGGAGTCTTAGTCTCGAGGACTTTATTTTCAAGAATTAAGAGCAAGAAATGCAAATCCTTGATTCAAATTAGTATTTTATCGGCCTTTGGGATCTAATAACTTGGTTATTAGATGGGAATGCCTATAAAAATATGTTTCACCCCCACTTTTTCACCTAAGACAAGTTGAAGCAAGCCAATTTTTTGAGGGAGAGTTCCAAGAAGCAAGGAATTGTAGTCTTGGAGCACCCTTTTGATATGTTTTTATAGGTTTATCAAGTCTATTTTCAAGTCAAGATGTAGGATTTCCAAGGACCAATGATGGATTCCTATAGAAAATCATTAGATATTCTACATTGGAGATGCAACTAGCCATTCTTCCAAGCCTAAGGACTTGTTTTTGGATTAATTTCATCTTCCATTGTTGTTCAATTTTCTGCCTAAGGAAGGTATATTTCATGTTTATAACTTATTAGGGTGATTAGAGATCTCCTTTATAGGTGTCTTTCATTTGCATATTAGGAATTCTATTCTAACACATTTGAATAGGGTTTCTAGATGTTCTACCTTGCATAATCTTAGACGCACTTAAGATTAGGGCTTACACACATTTCCATTTTCAAATCTATACATTTTCTTCAAGGTTGAATTAAAAAATAAGGGGTTTGACCAAGGCAAACACCTATAAAAAATCAATAAAATTTCCTTTGTTTGTAGGTTATTTTATAGGGTCATATATGGAGACTTGCTGAAGAAGGAAGTGCAGACCTCGAATCTTGAGATGACATTCACAAATTCAAGAAATTCCAAATGGCACTAAGTCACCACCTAGGGAATCTTAGTCCTCCCGAGGTTATTTTTTAGTAATTCTTTCAGATTCGATTTCAACATCCAAAGATTCACATTTTTCCCAAAAAATAGTAGCAGAACTAAGAAAACAATAAGGGAATTTTAGTCTTCTATAACAATTTTTGACAATATTTTTCATTTCCAAAATCCTCATTACATTTCTAAGACTTCTAGGTACATAGACCCTAACTTGTTGTTGCATATTTTCATCATTTTCATCATTA
Source organism: Sequoiadendron giganteum (assembly GCA_007115665.2). Taxonomy (NCBI): domain Eukaryota; kingdom Viridiplantae; phylum Streptophyta; class Pinopsida; order Cupressales; family Cupressaceae; genus Sequoiadendron; species Sequoiadendron giganteum. Next base: position 409,426,505 of record CM021100.1, on the reverse strand, counting down.
ATTTAGCTTGCATTACTAGGTTTTATGAGTTGAATGCTAAGTTGTCTTTTATGAGCTTTTGATTGGTGGTGAACCCCTCAAATCCTAAAAGAACCCTTCCTAGGTCTTCCCTATTCAGAATTGACTCACCTTTGACGTTGATAGTTAATCCAATTAGGATTCCTAGGACATTATTGAATGACCTAAGAATAATAAGTGAGCACATGAACACTATATTTTCTAGAGTTCACCATCTAAAATGCCCCTTCATATGGAAAATATTAATTGCAATGTTTGTGCATTTAAATTGTCTTTTAGACACATTTCATCCACTCAAAAATTGACCAATGTGAATCCATCGCTACACATGAAGCCATCACATTTTTGAAAATATTTCCCCATTGCAACTGGCAATAAGTGCTTTCGTGAAAAATTTGAATTTTTTTAAAGTTTTTCGTGAAGTGTATTGGCCAATAGGAAAGAAAAATAAAACTTATTTCAATAAACATTTTCCAATGTTTTATTTTCATCCAAATGTTATTCACCTTCCTCTTAGAAAAAAATCATCGCTACCCAAGAATGCATCACTAATTTATGAAGATAAAGAGAGTCCAAATAAGTGATGGGTGCTAGAGTTTGAGCCATCACTGGTTTACTTTTATTTTCCCTGTCCAAAATAGCAGCATGGAACAGAGTTAAAAATAATCTTCATGAGATTGTCATGGATTTCTTCAAAAAATAGGGTTTAAGAATTTAAAATTGGCATCAATATACCTTTGGAAAATGTTTTTCAATTTGCCCCAAATTTTTTCATGCTTCAAAATAAATCCATCGCTGGGATGAAGACCATCACTGAACTGATTATGAAAGGAATCTCATAAATAATGATATATGATGGGTTTTAATTTTATGGAATAGAAATTTCCCTCATAAGCCATTATGTGAGATGGGTGCATCGTTGCTTCAGTCCTCCTTGTTCACTCCAAATTGGCAATGAGTGATGGAAATAAAACATTTTATGGAATCATGAGACTTCAAAATGAATTTAATAAAGTTTTCAAAACTGAACTGAGTCCATTACATTGCCCTCTACCATCACTATTCTAAATTTGTTTTGTTAGATTAATTGGTGATGAGCAACGGGAATAATGACAACAACAACTTTAAGACTCACATGAGCAACAAAAAGAACCTTGAAAAGTCAAAAAATGTGTTTCATCACTACACCTTAGAGCATCGCTACTTTATTTCTCCCTATTCACTCGAAACTAGCGATGAGTGATGGAAAATGTCATCTATCCATGTGCTACTATGTTGTCATGACCTCGACCAATCAAAAGAAAGAATTAAACTTTCTCTAATAAAAAAAAATTGAAAATGTACTTTATACTTTCCCTAAATACCTCTTTACATTTGCACAATATTTAAAATATTCACACTTGAAAACATTAGAAAATGGGAAAATTTTACTTTTGCCTCTAGACTAAATAGAGAAATTTAATGGCATGCAAATGGACATTTTTGGAGGTAATATTTTTGTGTGTGGCCATAATTAATTATTTAAAACATGGGTTTCAAACCAGATATCACCCAACACTCAAAATTTAGATACCTCCTTTGTAAACTTCCCTTTTGGATGTGTTCGCAACAACCAAAATACATTAAAATGATGTATTAATTTCCCTTTGTTTTTTATGAAATCAGAACTAGAGATGTTTTAGGCGAAAACAAGAAATGAGTTTCCTTTCAAATTTTGAAATTTGAAACTTTTCGGGACACCAAATTTGTCTCGGTTGCTATCAAAAAAGCATTAATTAGTCCATTAGAACTCATTTAGGAGGTGTGAAACTAAACAAGCACAGTACCATATGTACCACAAAACATTATAATAAAGGGATTTGCATGATGACCTCTAAGTTGCAAAATTTTAATCAGAAAAGAGGGCCTCTAGGGATATTTAGTAGGATGCAGGCTTAGGCTCTATCAACACATTGAAGATATATAGGCACTTCAAATTTGCAAACTTTGAGGGTGCCATCCAAACCCTTAAGTTTTTAAATCTTAATGGAGATATTCTTGTTTTCCTTATGACCGAGGATGGGGTAAATAAGCTTGAATAAAATTTTGGGAGATAAATGAAAAATACCAAATGAATGCAGTTATGCAATGTAAAACATGAACCATCAATTTGAAACCTTAATCTAGCCGAATAAGTTAAGTTCTAGCAGATCTGATAAAGTTATGATTTGATGCACCTATAACCAAAATTCTCTGTTGAGTGTCCTACTTGGAAAGATTCACCCTAGGGCGAATGGGTCTTACCATAGGGATCAAAAATATGCTTTTATAGTCCTTTATTCCTAGGTTTACATTTCAAATTTTTCTAGATTTCAGAGATAAAAATTTGGAATTAAAATCTACAAGTGAGTCTTGTATCTTGCTGACAATGTCAACAACTTTTAATAATTTCAAAAAATTGTAGCATTTATCAATCTTCAATCTTTCTTTAACCTAATATCTACAATACACACAAGAGGGAATTTTTTTTATTTTTTGAATGTGGGTTTTCCTTGGTCAAACCTCATTATGGTAATTAAACCTTGAAATAAAATTAAACATGAATGGAAGGAATGATGAATGAATAATTATTATACATTACAACTCACCAAACCTTGAATGGAGATCCTTTAAGGACTCAAATATAATGCATCTCTCCAAGGTCTTGATCTTGCATTGAATGGCTAAATTGGATATTGATCTTGATGCTTAAATTTTTACCTGAATACTTAAAACCTACATCAAAATGTTAGCTCCCAAAAAATGCATGAATGAAGATAACTTTGACATGATGCTTGAGATCTTGAATTCTATAACAAATGACTAAGAAATATGCTCTTTGATGCCTTTGACAATAATATTAGCTTTAGGAATAATCTAAAAATTGGGGTTCTCAACTTATGAGGGACCCATTTACCCTTGGTGAATGGGTCCTAGGTCCCAAACCTAGGACACAATGAAATTCAATTAATTCTTGCAATTGTGTAGTACATGTTTTCTCTTGGGTCAATGAGTTTGACTCAAAAAATCCATAGTTGAATCTTGGTAGCAATATCAGGATTAATTAGGCTTCTAAATGTATAATTGGGCCAATTAGAGGCTTAATTAAGTCCAATTTATTTAAGGGACCCAAACATAGTTTGAAAATGTAAAGGAGAACATTTTTTGAGACTACATTTTGTTCACTACTTGTGAATTATGAGGAATAACCATTGAAACCACATGAAACCAAGGAGCCTCAAGAGAAATATGGGGATAGTATAATTGGGCTAAATTCTTACCTTTAAAATTTTGCTATCATAAAAATATATAATCTTCATGAGGTTATAGGTTTGTTGGATTGGTTGAGGCCATAAGAAATCAAGTGAAAAAAATCTTGAAGGGAAAAATGGTTTAAAACATCTTGGATTGGTTAGTGGGAATAACCATTGAACCCACTAGACACCAAGGAGCCTCGAGAGAAATATGGGGAAGGGATAATTGGGCTATATTCTTACCTGTAAGCTTTTGATATGATAAAATAGATAATCTTCGTGAGGTTCCATGTGTGTTGGATTGGTTGAGGCCATAAGAAATCAAGTGAAAAACATCTTGAAGGGCCAAACGGTTTAAATCCACTATGATGAATACTATGGATTTATCCTTAAAATGAGAATTTAAGATATTTATGAATAACCAAGGGGATTGTCTTAATAGAGGTAAGCCATTAGTGACCTAACTTCACATGAAATTCATCTGATGTTAGGATTATGGTGAATTAAACATGCAAAATCTTTGTTCCAACCTTAACTAGAAGAGTTATAAAATTGATTGTAGGGAAAATAAAGCCATCACGAGCTTTTCAAGATACTTTTAATATTCATAATTACCCTTTTAAAGTTCATGCACATACAAAAATTCTTTAGTGATCACGTTCACTATAAACACTAGATGAATTAGTATTCCCCTTCTGGGTTTATCATTAATTCTACTAGTGATGTAAAGATTACCATTAGGTGTATGTATAGGAGCAGGTATGTGGAGGATCATCATGGACAAAATAGGCCCTTAAGTGGCAATAAAATTTAGAAAATCATAGTTAGACAACTTGATGTAAAAATTTGAATAAGTTATCTATTTTATTTAAAAAATATGTAAGAATAAAATCTGTAGAAAATTGAATGTAGTTTCTAAACTAATAGGTGTATTTTAAAAAAAGTAAAAATCTATTTGGTGAAATTTTGAAATTTAAATTTAGTAGTACTTAAATATCAGGGAAAAAATAAGAAGTAGTTGTTTGTCTGACTAACCTAGCCACAATAAAATTATTATACTTTTTTATAATATTTTAGATATAAGTAGGGGACTCATGTCCCGATGTGATGCATATTTTTTTTATAATTTTTTTCCAAGTAAATAATTGATTATGATTTTTTTATTAATTTTTTTAAAAAATATAAGTAGGGGAATCTTGATAGCAATATCATCACCTTAACTTGGTCAAAAATTCATGAAATTCAACTTTTTATTTAATCCTATAGTATGTGAAGCATAGAATCTAATGCATGTTTTAAATTCAAAAAATATGATACCGTTTGAAAGTTCTAGATATTTTTCAATCAACCCATCAATGAAGACTTTATTCATATTCAAGTAGAAAATGATAATAATTATTTATTAAATTCAAAGTAAAACATAATTTATATTGGTGGAAATCTGAGAATCTCCTTTAAAAACATTTTTCATTTCATCAGTTTTGGGTAAAAAGAATCCATAAGCCACATGAGCCATCATATCACTTAGATATTACCACTTTTTGGCCCATCATCATCTTGCACATACCTAACCATCAATATGTGTAAAATTTGTACCAAGTAATACATTAGGTTGAGTTTGATAAGGATTGAAATTAACAATTTTGATCGTATCATATATGTTATCAACCTCCTCTTCATAATAATTTTCTTTGAAAACGTTACCTGAATTACATGGAAATAGATTGGTAAATATTTGTATTTGTTGATTAGGTAAGAATATCAACTTATCCCCTTTATCATTCACACTAGCCAAATGGATGACATTAGAATTGATTAGGTCTTCCACTTCATGCTTAAGAAGCATACATATTTTTGTATCATGTCCAGAAGTACAATGTATTAACGAAAGGATTTTATATTAAAGTTAAGAGTTAATGACTTTATAGAATCAATAAGATGAATCCGAGGAAGTTGAATCATGTTGTTATTAAGAAATTATAACATAATCATATCAAGACAATTGGGAAATTATGAAAATTGTCTCTCTTGACCTTAATTGATACGGTGTTCTCAATGTAGTAAGAGAATTTTGTTTGAATGCTATTGGATTATATAGGAGTGTTTATTTTGATGAAGTTTTTATTTTTCTTCTTAAATGATTGATTGTTAGATACAGGATCAACTTTGGGTTGAATATTAGGAGTTGATGAAGGTATTCCTTCATACTACATAATATTTTTTTTGTAAATGCAAAGATCCATAAATAAGGGTAAAAGTACAAACCTATGTCACACATTTATAAAGGAATCAACCAACACAAAAAAAAAATATAAACTTCAATCATATAAAAGATGTATTTATATTTTTAATTTCAAAATGGTGTACACCAAAAAAATGTAGAACTCTTCACGAAGTTTATTCCTGTAATTTTTAAAATTTAAAAAAAAAATTAATAATTTTTTTAAATTTAAGAGAAAATATTGAATTGCTGAAAATTTGAGGAAAAAGTGACATTGATTAGATGTCAAGAAAAGAAAAAAAAACCAATTTTATTTTCCCCTATTTTTTTTCCAAATAGAAAACTTTAATATCTAGTGCATGAAAAACTAAATTAAAATTTTGATTCATATTTTCCTCATAATGACCTGTTAAAGTCAAATGTACCACAATTTGATAGTTTTCATTTGACATCAAAAAATTTATCTATTTTTTTTATCCTTTAAAAAAACAAATTATACTCTTTTGGAGAAGATTCTCTCTTCTATTGCACCATATATTTTTCAAATTTTAAAATTGTTTTCTAGTATTTTTTTGAAAGTTTAATCACCCTCATTTTTTATTTCAGCAAGCTACTTTCATTATTTAAAAAAATGTATTAAAAATAAATAAAAATATTAAAAAAATATATATTTGTATTCTTCACTTTGAGCTTTACAAAAGGTTATTTTTCATTTTTTTTTTTAAATCACTATGATTGAAGAAATATCATGTTCAAGTGGAAAGTTTCAAAAATTTATGAAAAAGATGAGGTGGTTGCCAACAAGGATGCTACATAAAAAGTTTTAGGTGAAAGGGTTTTGACTAAAACCCTTTTTTTCTCAAAACCCTTTCTATCAAAAAGTACTTATAAATTGAGTCACATTTTAATTCAAAAAAGGTAAAAAATGGTTTCAGGTAAAAGGGTTTTGCCAGAAACTCTATGTGCCATGTATAGGCCATGTAGTTTTAGGTGAAACTAGTTGACTCAAAACTATTTTGTTGGATAAAAGTGTGACATAGGTTTGTGATTTTACTCTCCTTTTCACCCTCATTCTATTGGAACTTAATTGGAATAAAATTTCTAATTAAATGGTTAGACCATGTAGGTAGGAACATGATTCTAGGTATCCAAAAAATTTGTTTCATGACCTAAAAGGTTTAAACTAAAATTAATAAAATAAAATCTCCCATTTTTGGCTCAAATAGGTAAAATATTAAATTAAATATATTAACCTTTTGAGTAAGGAATCTAATAATATAATTATAAAATTATGTAATTCTTCCAATAAATTATTTTCCTTGGGAAATTAATTTAAGTGTATTGTTGTCAGTTTGTGTTAACCTTGTACTAGATAGAGGTGTTAAAATCATGGATTTGTTTTTCCCAAAACCCTACATTTGCATAAAACCCTAAGATTGAATTTAAACCTTCCTCTTTTATTCTAATCTCACATTGATTGGTTACCGAGGTCATCTACTACTTAAGTTATAACCTAAGACTTTATCCCCATGTGTTTACTGACCGCTTGCATTAGGTAACTAAATGATCCCTTTCCCTAGAATATTTTATGCTATCACCTTTTAAGTAGGATTTTTTCCATTCTACAAAGGGTTCTTTACTAAGCCAAGGGATGATTTTGGAAACATGGAAATGATGGCACATGGCATGTGGCGTGTTGAGTATAACTCATTGAGCTATCACCCCTAATAAAGGCCATATGATAACATGTGGCACAATATCAACACATTATACTATTCCTTAGTAGGCTTAGGGTTTTGTGTCTAATCCTCTAAGTTATTATTGCGCTATAAAGGAAACCATTGTATTGGTTTTAAGGGTGAAACAACAAAAATTGGGTGATTTATTTTGTATGGTTTAGGACATAGACAAAACCCACTTCATAATTATTTCATTGAAGGGAAACCCAAAAGATCTCAATCTAATGAATGTAAAGGAGAGATATCTTTGAATAGGGTTGTCCTAGGGTCTGGTTGTAAAATAATGAGGGATTCACCACCAAGGTAGGGCTTGGAAAGACAAATGCAATGTAAATCAAAATGCTTAAACTTAGTATGATGCAATCTTTCACTAAAGGACCTGAAAAATCATGTAAATGAAAACAAAAAGTTGCAAGACGAAACGTGTGCACCTGAAAAATTTGGAAATTACTAAATGAAGGCATGAAATGTTAGAAAACCTAATTTTAAGGCTTGTTGGGATTTATATGCCAGTCTAGGTGATTTAGTCCTAGATCTAGTTTTCTATGCATAAATTGGAATCTGGCAAATTGGTATCTAAAATTGCAAAAACCTAGAAAATGACGTAAACTGGAAATCATACACTAGAACTAGTGTATCAATTTAGTTAGAGAACTAAAATTTCTAAATTTTATCTTCAATGTCTACTTTGTTCTTCCGCAAAAAAAATTGGATTCGAAAATTTGATTTGCAACCTATAGAAGTCTTCCAAGTATCTCCAATGCAATGTGACAACTTTCTCCAAACTTGCTCCTGAATGTGCCCTCAATTTAAACATGCAAATTAGACATAAAAGAGAGGGGGAAATGTTATTTTTTTAGTGGACAAAATAGGATGTTGCGACTCACCAAACCTTAGCAATAAAGTGTTGCAAGCATCTACGATGTGGGTCAAATGAATATATATCTAGAATCTTTCTCGAATAGGATAGATCTTGAATGAATGCTAGCTTGAATCATGAAACCTTCATCACAATTGTTATCTCCGAAAAAAAGATGATGCATTAAGACTCTAACGTGATTCTTGAGGACTGAATAAATCTCTTAAACACTTGATAATCTACCCTTAAATGCTCTTGAATGCTCTTGTAAACAATTGAATGCTCTTGTGAACTCAAATTTTCTATAAGAATGCCCATTCAACTTGCTAGGTATAAAATGAGTGAAATAATCTTGTATTTATACTTGATTATGCCAAATTTCTTGAAATTATAACACTACAAGCCGACATTAGATCTAGGAGGATAAAATCCCACCAAGAATTTGAATTAATTTTAATTTTGGGCCAAATGAGATTCATATGCCCAAGGTGGTGTATGAGTCTCATTAGGCATAAATTATGGGACCATTTTCAAAAATGCTTAGAAAGGTGTGAAATCTAGATCGGGACCCAAAACCCTAAGGTGGGACTCATACAACCAAGATGGCGTACAAGTCCCATACCACCAAATCTGGGGCACACAACCTAAAAACTCTTGAGTTATGATTGGATGTTGATTAATGTCAAGATCATCCTAAAAAATATGCATTGAATGAGGATTTTGGATGCAAAATAAGACTAATAAAAGCATAAAGAATCCCAATTATTAGTGACAACCCTAGAAAATGTCAAAGTGTGTTACAATACTTTAAAACACTCTAAATAATGCATGATTAATTTTTTTTAGTTCACAAGGGCCCAAGAGCTAATGTTAATGTGTCAATCACATTACAACACTAAATCAAGGCCATATTAAGCTCAATTTAACAAGGAAGGTCCTATTGGCACCTTCAAATTTTCCAAATTTGAAGTGCCCATATTGAAAATTTTGCCTTTGCACACTTAGAAGTGTAGCTACAAAATCTACCCAAGTGACCTACTTTGGAGGGTCACCATTCAAAGCAAATTGATTTTCATGTCAAACAGATTGTTTCTCTTTATTCTCCCAACATTCATGTACTCCCTGGTCTCATTTCAAAGCCACATCATTAGATTTTATATTTTTAGTAGGCCAAAAGAAAATGAAGTTTGGTCTATCTTCACCTCTGCATTTTCAAAAAAATTAAAGTTGCTCAAGTTTGACAATTAATATCTGGTGCAGAATGATGATTCAAGGAAGGCCCTTTCACACACATACTCAATGTACCCAAATGACCTAGTTTTTCTAGTGGTAGTTCCCCAAAAGATGATTTGTTATTTTTTCAAATTGGCAACATGTTGAGTTTTAATTGATATTAAACATGGACAAGTGTAGAAAAGTTGGAGTAGGCCACTTTGATGTTGACTATCTTTCACTTTCTAGCATGTTCTTCCAAGACAATTGTTGCAATCTATTCTTGGGTCAAATTTCTACATTCTTGGATAGTGTCAGGGTCTCAAGATAAATGTTGATGGGTTATTTAATCATCTTTTGATCACGATAGGATCGAAAATGGTGTTCTAGAAAGTGTCATATTTTCCAAATCTAAGGACAATTCATTTTTTTTTTTGGCTTGAATCATCTCCAGCTTGATTTTTATCAAAAGAGAAGGATGTCTGATGCATTATTTTAATGCATTTTAGTCACAGGAAGGGCATCTAGCAGGTCAGTTTACAAAGGAGGTACCTCAAATATTTTTACGATGTGAGTTTTGAGGAAATGGGTTTCCTCAAAATAAATTATAGAGTCCATACAAAAAAAATTGCACCTCCGGATGTCTTGGTTTGCCCACGATAAATTTTCTTTGTTTAGTTCGTAGGTGAAATTAAATTTATTCAAATTCTAATTTTTTAAAAGGAAAATATTTAAAATACTTTGAGTATTTTAAAGGTTACAAAAATGGAAAAGTGCATGTACATTAAGCTAAATTAGGGAATACATCAATTTTTAACAGTTTATAATGTTTCAACTTTGCAAACTTTTCTTGATGACATTACTTCCACCAGCCTGTGGAAGCTTTTGCTCATGACAACAAAGAGTCAAGGGAGAATGGGGAAGGAAGCTGAAGGCTTTGGGTGGGAATTTAAATATTCCAAAATTTCTAAAAGCCATTGCAAACATTTATTGCAGCTTTTGCATAACATTTTAAATGTTTCATTCTACTTTTTGTGGGAGCCCGTGACTATGATTTTGACTTGATGATAACTTTTTCATCCACGTAGGCGAGGAGAATGCTAAGAGACGGTATTTGGGGGAGAGCTTGATTGGGAAATATTTTGTCATTTTTCCCATGTGTTTTAAACACATTTTTTATTAGGAGGCAGAGACTTTTATTTGTGGAAGGAGCTGATTTCACAATGCAGTCACATTTCTGACTTTGGGGCAGTGTTTTGAAGTTTTATATGTGTTGTAAATGGTACTTTTCACTTTCCAAATGATACCTAGACCTATCGACATGTATTGGGAACACTTTCATTGTTGTTCTGGCCATTTTTTGGATGCTTGCAATTATCAAATCATCCTTACACTGGAAAAAGTGACCCCAACTTCTATATGGAGTGAAAATGTCTCAAAATTGTTTAAATTAATTATTACATAGGCCTTTGAAGCTCCTTAATGAGGGTAGCCAATGATATAGAATAGAAAATCAAGTACAGCTCGTGAGCCCCTAAGGAGTAGAGCTGACACCAACATAAGCCCACGAGAGAGCGGGGATTGGAAGGGATATATTTACAATCAATATTTTATAATGTTTAAAATCTTTTATTTGGTTGGAATAGAAAATCTTCCCAGTAGCCCGAGAAATATTTTTATGTTTTCATCAATAGCAATGGGGAAGTGGGAAGGAGAGATATGGGATTTAATAAATCCATTTTTAACTATTGTAAAGATTTATTTTAAAGCTTTAAATCATTCTTTCCTGTGAGCTCAAGATAATTGGTGTTTTCATCATGAAAAGAAATGAGATAACACGAATTGATGGGAAGGCCATGGTGGGCCCAAATGGAAATTTAAAAATATTTTTAAAGCCACTGGTGAATAAATTAAAATCTTCATCGATTAAAAAGGAAAGGAGAATAGATTAAGCCGGAAGTTGAAAATTCAAAAGGCTTCCACATTTTTAATATAAGGAAATGATATTATTTGCTGGAAAATAATGTGGGAGAAAAAATCATGGGTAAAATTTCTTGAAAGAAAATTGGAAAATAATTTTAAATGGCACAAGTAAAGGATTTTCACCATCCAGTAATAAATGGAACTAAGAGCTCTCAAAATGAAAAGATTTGAATGCATAGGGAAAGTGAATAATTAAATATAAAAGAACGTGTAAGATGTTTTAGTTGCGGATAAAAAAAAATCAAAGTAAAAAAGAATTTGTAGGTGAAGAAACACATTTTCACTGCAGTGTAAAATGGAGAGCAGGTTAACAAAATTTCACAGATATTTTTTCACAAATAGATATTTTCAATAGAAAGGGCATAATAGAGAAATTCATCATGAGAAAAATATTTTCTATTAGAGGGCAAGAGGGCAAATGCAAGATGCATGAACCTAGGAGTAGATTGAAGCTTCTTCAACAAGCAAAGGTAGTTACAAATCAATGGGAGTTGAAAATGCGAGATGTTAATTGAAGATGTAGTTTAGGGTTTCTCCTTCTTCTATATCTTTTTTTTTCTATTTTTCTCATTTGTAAAAATTTTTAACTTCTATATGGGTTGCGTAGATAGAGAAATGATGATTCTGAGTTGTAAATGGAGTATGTAAACTTGTAAAAGTTAGGTTTTATGAGTAGATGTTAGCCAATTTATGTTGCAATAAATTACTATTCATGAAGTTCTCTCTAGGTTTGTATGCTTTTAATTATAAGAATTCAATATATCAAAAATGTTTTGAATTTTTCATCACAAGTTTCCTGCGATTGTGTTGTTTGGCCATGGTTCTCTTTCAAGTAAAGAATTAAATTAATGTGATTAGATAACTGTAATTTTGATTGCACAGGTGATATTTCTTAGTAAAAATTTATGACAATATTAGTAGGCTTGTTAATGTAAGACATTAACATATCTTAAATCCATTGGTTGAAATTAATTTTCTGATAAAATTATTGTTACAGTTTTATATTTGACTCCATGGCCCATGATTAGGCACTGACCTATCACAAAGTTTGAGATATGTTCAAAAATAATCTAATTATTTTAAATCTCTATTACTTTGGTCCTTTTATTTTGTTGTTTAATTTATTTATGTTCTCTACATCTTCATGATATTTGGAAGAGTGTAGAGGCTGAATTTGAGAGAAGCTTACCTAGTAACCCTCTATGTGTTTGAGATGAAGATATTGAAGTTATTTGTTCTCAACAATGTTCAATGCAAATGGGATTATGCTTGAAATTGGTAGAATTTAAAATAGCCATTACTCATATATCTCAAAACCATCCACTTTCATAGGTTTGTAGTTTGTTGTTTGACAAGTTTATCATATGCTTGGACCTACAAGTAGGAACACCCTCCCGAGTCTTGTGGAGCTCAAAGTGCAGAAGGCTTTCATAGCCTTATTCATTAGTTTTAATTGTCTTAAATTTGTTGAGAGTGTATATTTCTTACATCCTAAAAATTGTATCCCCTAGTTCAAGCATTTGTGTTTCTCCTTAGGGTTGAAGGTCTAAAGAAAAATAACCAACAGATTGGCAACTCTACTTGAGAGTATTTTAAGAAAATTTTGATATAAGATTACCTTTCCTTAAGAGTCAAAAGAAATGAATGACTAGTTCAGATGTTGAAGAAGTTCCGGATCTACAAATTAATTTGTAGTAGCCCCAAATTCAAAATATTGTTAAGTGACTCTACTGGAGAGAACTCAGAGAAACATATCCTTGCTTCAAAGTTTTTCCTCTTATTGAAGAGGTGGTGACTTTTCTCTACAATTTATGCACATGAAGGGTTGTTGTTTGTTATTGTGACCTAAAATTGCTCTATTCAAAGTTGCAACAGTTGGATACATGAAGGTACATGGTTATCTACATATTTTCATTTACTGAACCTATCGTATTGAATACAATTGTTGTTCCATTTAAAGAATTTGTCTAAGTATTCAAAAAAATTTCTAGTATGGATGGTTAGAATGAATTTCTATATCCTAGGGATTTCTATCGATTTGCATTATCATATGTTTCAAGCCTAGGTTACTGTCATATTAGCAATTATCCTAGTGACCTTTCATATTATCATGGTTATAATTATGCAGAATTAAGTAAAGCCTATATTTGCATACATCTATGGATTATCAAAGGGAAACAACCATTGCATTAGATGTAACCTTAATGCATATTTTCAAGAAGCTTCAGGAGTCTAATAATCCTCAAACAATTGACACCACAATGTACAGGAACCCAAGTGTAAAGAAGCCTAGGTTTAGTCGAGAATGGAAGGCTATGCTTGAGAAGAAAATTAAAGATAACTGTAGGATGCAAAAATCTTACACATGGATTGCATAGATTTAGCCATCCTCATAGAATAACATAAATCATTGACTCCAAACAAAATGATAAAACTAAGACAAACATGCAATAGAGAAAATGAAATACAACCTATTCTATAGTGGATTGGTGCACTCCATGAAGATGTGAGAGAGCCCTTTCCCAATCCCTTTCTAAGCCAAATGAAATATACAATGAGCTTCTATGAGCTCAAGTTGCCTATAGTCTAGATGCATTCAAAATTTAGATGTAGAAATGAGAAAAAATACCTTGCATTTATAGGAGAAGTTGAGAGAAGAGAGGCCAAACTTGAGAGATGTGGGACTAAATTCCATCCAATAGGATAGAGACACTTCTCATAATGGGATTGGCCAAAGCTTGTGCAAGTTTTGGTCAATGTGCCCATTCAAATTTGAAAAATGTCAATAAATGCATGTTGTTGAGGGTTTTGGGGGGAATTATCTTTGTCCAAAAAAGTTAAAGATGAGAGTTATTAAGGGAAAATAAGTCTTTTTAATAAATCAAATAAATTGATTTATTGGTGCAAGTGGGTGGGTTAGTTAGGAGTTTAGATTTCACTCTAGTTGAGTCGAAAGCTAGAGAATGGTAATTATGATTAGAAGTTAATTAATTTAGATTAATTAACTTAGGGATTTTAGGGATTTGATATTTGATTTCAAATCAGTTTGATTTATTAAATCAAATAAGAAGAACTTTAGGACGTAATTAAATAATTTTATTTATTTAATTAAATATGATGAACGTTAGGGAATTTTATCAATAAATTACTTTAATTGATTAATAGAAGAATTGAATGTTAATTAGAGTGGGATGCATGATGTTAGTTTTGCATGTCTACAATAACAAAAGGCACCTTATGGCTATACAAGATCAATTAATAAATAATCATACTAGGTCTACTAGACAAAGTATTGCACCTTTTTTCAATTATTTTGATCCATTGTATGGCCAACTAGACTTTTCATGGGTTGATTACAAGGTCAAAAGTATGTCAAGCCAAGTCTATAAGCAGATGCCTAGATTTCATGGATATAATGCATATGAAGGAGATGCACATCTCTAAAGTTTTTATAGCTTCATGATGATACATTCATTTTGAGATCAAGGTATGTGGATGAGATTTTTCTTAGATGTCTTGAAGCTAGAGCTAGGGACTGGTACTTAAGTTTTCCTGAGAAGTCGTTTCCTTGCTGGGATGAACTAATGGATGATTATAGAAAGGAATTTGCTAAAGAACCTTCTAACCTTCTCACAAGGTTAAAGTAGATTAAGAAACAAGATGAAGAGTCAATAATTGATTTCAGTCATAGGTTTGTTGTTGCTCTTTCATTAATCCTTGAAAATTTTAGACCTAGTACTTTAGATTGCATTCATATGTATTTTGAAGCTTTTGAGGAGGGATCAAGTGCATTGTTAAAAGATTTTAGAATATTGAGTATGTAGATGGCTTACACATGTTTAAATAAAATGGAAAAAATAAGGAATGAATATGTGCAAGGTCTATTGTCTTCAATTGTGGATAAACATGTTCAGTAAATCAGTAGTTGTGTAAAATCAAATGATCAAATGTTTTCAGTTTCAAATAAAGACAAATGCATGCTTGAGAAAGAAGAACTTAAGAATGATGCAATTTCTACCATTAATGATCATGAAAATGAAATTTTTTGTCTCTATCCTCAAGAGAATGTAAATGACCAACTCAATGATGACACCCATTCCAATGTTGTAATGCAAAAAGATGTGGATTGCTGTTATGACACCTAGTCCATTGAGTTTTCAGGTTTTGATGATGGTGAAATCATAGTATATCCCGATTTAAAACTTGGTAATGCATGTAGTTCTAGTGGAAGTCAAGAAGAGGGAGTGGTTGATAGAATGGATCAAAAAAATGGTCTATTAAGGAGTGAACAAATTTCAAATCTGTTGACCACTGCATATTAGAAATATGCACATGTGAGTAACCCTTAGTTGTTGTGTATTGCCCATATTAATTTTGATAGTGATCTTCACTATGCAATATATGATGCATGGGTATATAATATTCTTTCTATTCATGAACTAGTTGGTCAACATGATGATGATGTGGATAAATACAGACATCCATTTGATTTTGATGATGCATTATATGATGAACGTGAAAGTATACATACTGATGCAAGTTCAAAAACTTGTTTTGATGATTTCAAAACAATAGATAACCATGAGGTTTTCATATCCAATAAGACAAGTTTTGAGAACTTTAATGTATATTTGGACAAGTGCTCATTTTTTGACTCAAATGAGCCTAGTTATGATTTTTTTCAAATGAATTTGTATGTTGATTTCAAAGAGAAATCAAATTATCTTTGTGAACGAGAATTGCTCACATTTGACCAAGCTTTGGATGCTAAAGATGTTGATATGTTATGTTTAGAGGGTATCAAAGTAAGCAAGGTTAATGAAAGGTTAGAGATTCTTGATGATTGTCTATACTAGCATGTTGGGGCACAAAAACAGTGTGTGCCAATGTATAAATGTATCTCTCCACATACATTACAAGATAGTTTACATGATGTATATAATATTTTGATTAGTTCTTAAAAATATTTCACCTCTAACATGCCAAATAACAATTAGATTGAACCTCATGGTACTGGTCATGTGGCAAAATACGAGTACTACTATTTTCAGTTGGATGAAGTTTTAATAAAGTGTGACAATGTGTGAAACATTAAAGAAGGTTGTTTTCAGCCTGAAAATGTTTTAAATGATAAATATTATAAGATTTTTCCACATGAAAATTGGTATTTTAAGTGTATGCTTGATTTCTAAATGCTTGGTATATGTAAATTTGTTGATCATGTTGTATAATGGGTTGTTGGGAGATGCCAACATGTTTAATCCAGTAGATTGTAGTGGTATTTTTAGATTGGTTTAAGTGAAGTGATGATAAATTTTTGTATGATAGAGGTAAGAAGAAGCCTACAATTTTTTGTGGCCTTAAGCCATCAGATATGGTTTCACTTGTCAAACCAAAGTAGTAGGGGGTGGGGATGATCTTTTGACTTTGTCACCCAATGTTTCTGGCACCTGGTTTGCTTCTCTAGAGGATCTAAATTACTGTTATGCCCATAAGGGGCATACATCCTCAGTTGAAGCCATTGTTGGCACCTTCAAATTTTGCCTTTGCACATTTAGAATTGCACCTACAAAATTTTCCTGAGTGACCTACTTTGGAGGATCACAATTCAGAGCCAGTTGATTTTCATGTCAAATGGATTGTTGCTCTCCATTCTCCCCACATTCATGTACTCCTTGGTACGATTTCAATGTTTGATAAATAGGTTTTCTATTTTTACTAGGACAAAAGAAAATGCAGTTTGCTTTGTTTTCACCTCTATATTTTAAGAACTTTTCAAGGTGGTCAAGTTTGACCATTAATATCTAGTGAAGAGTGATGATTAAAGGAATGCCCTTTAGTACACATACTTAGTGTACCCAAATGACCTAGTGTATCTAGTGGTAGTTCCCTAGAAGATGATTTGATATTTTTTCAAATTGACAACTTGGTGAGTTTGAATAGGTATTAAACCAGAACAAGTGTAGAAAAGTCTGAGTAGGCCACTTTGATGTTGAATATTTGTCACCTTGTGACTTTCATTTCTTATCCAATTGTTGCAATCTATTCTTGGGTCAAATTTCTACATGCTTTCTTAGTGTTAGGGTCTCATGATAAGTGTTGATGGATTATTTAATCATTTTTTATCGCGATAGGGCCAAAAATGGTGTTCCAAAAAGTGTCAAATTTTGTAAATCTAAGGGCAACTCATTTCTTTTTTCAGCTTGAAACATCTCTAGCTCCATTTTTATCAATAGAGGAGGTCATTTGATGCATTATTTTAATGCATTTTAGTCACAACAAGGGCATTCTATAGGTCAGTTTGCAAAGGAGTTACCTCAAATATTTTGGTGATGTGAGTTTTGAGGAAATAGGGTTTCTCTAAATAAATTATACATTCTATATGCAAATTTTAGCATCTCCAGGTGTCCCAGTTTTCCCATAATGAATTTTCTTTGTTTGGTTCGCAAGCGAAATAAAATTTACACAAATTCTAATGTTTAAAATGAAAATAGTTAAAATAATTTGAGTATTTTAAAGGTTAAAATTTTATAATGTTTCTACTTTGCAAAAATTTCTTCATGACATCACTCCCACCAGCCCATGGAAGCTTTTTCTCATGACAACAGAGAGTCACAAGAGAGCGGGAAAGGAAGTTGAAGACTTTGGGTGGGGATTTAAATATTCCAAAATTTATAAAAGACATTGCAAACATTTATTGCAGCTTTTGCATAAAATTTTAAATGTTTTGTTTTGCTTCTTCGAGAGCCCATTACTCTGTGATTTTGATGGTAACATTTTCTTCTAGGCAAGTGGGGAGAATTCTAAGAGGCATTATTTGGGGGAGAGCTTGATTAGGAAATATTTTGTCATTGTTTCCATGTGTTTTAAAAACTTTTTTTTTATGAGGCAGACTTTTACTTGTGGAAGGAGCTGATTTCATAATACAATCATGATTTTGGCTCTGAGGCAGTTTTTTGAAGTTATATATGTGCTGGAAATGGTGATTTTCACTTTCCAAATGATATCTAGACCTATCCATATGTATTGGGATCAGTTTCATTGTTGTTCTGGTCATTTTCTAGATGCCTACGATCACCAAAACATCCTTGCACTATAAAAAAGGACCCTAGCTTACATATGCAGGGAAAATGTATCAAAATTGTTTAAAAAAATTTTACACAAGCCTTTGAAGCTCATTAATGAAGGTAGCCGAGGATGCAGAAAAAAATCAAGAAGATCCCGTGAGGCCATGAAGAGAAGAGTTGATGCTAGCATAAGCCCTCAGGAGAGTGGGGATTGGAAGGGATACATTTGCAATTAATATATTTTAATATTCAAAATATTTTATATGGTTGGAATAGAAAAGCTTCCCACTAACCCGAGAAATATTTTAATGTAGCCATCAATAGCAACAGGGAAGCAGGAAGGAGAGATATGGGATTTTAATAAATCCATTTTCAACTATTGTAAGGCTTTATTTTAAAGCTTTAAATCATGCTTTCCCATGAGCTCGAGAGAATTGGTGTTTCCATCATAAAAAGAAATGGGATAATGGGCATTGGTGGGAAGGCCATGGTGGGCCAAAATGAAAATTTTAAAAGTTTTCTAAAGTCACTGGTGAATAAATTAAAATATTCACTAATTAAAAAGAAAAGTAGAAAATATTAAGCTTGAAGTTAAAAATTCAGAACGCCTCCACAATTTTAATATAAGGAAATGATATTGTTTGTTAGAGAATAATGTGGGATGAAAAATCATGGATTAAATTTCTTGAAATCCCAGTGGAAAATATTTTTAAAATGCACAAGTAAAGGATTTTCACCATCTGGTAATAAATAGAATTAAGAGCTCTCAAAATGAAAAGCTTTGAATGCACAAGGGAAAGTGAATAATTAAATATAAAAGCACGAGGAATTTTTTTTGGTTGTAGATAAAACAAAAGCACAGTAAAAAAGCAGTTAAAAGTGAAGAAAAACATTTTCACTACAGGGTAAAATGGAGAGTAGGTTAAAAAAATTTCATGGAGATTATTTCAAAAATAGATATTTTCAATAGCAAGGGCATAATAGAGAAATTCATCATGAAAGGAATATTTTCTATTTGAGGGAAAGAGGGAAAATGCAGGATGCATGAAGCTAGGAGGGTATTGAAGGTTCTTCAACAAGCAAAGGTAGTTACAGATCAATGGGAGCTAAAGGTTCTAGATGTCAATTGAAGATGTAGTTTAGGGTTTATCCTTCTTCTATATCTTTTTTTTTGTTTCTCATTTGTACAGGTTTAGAAATTTTGTATGGGTTGGGTAGATAGAGAAATTTTGAGTCTAAGTTCTAAATGGAGTATTTAAACTTGTAATAGTTGGGTTTTATGAGTAGATGTTAGCTAATTTGTGCAACAATAAATTATTGTTCATGGAATTATCTCTAGATTTGTATGCTTTTAATTATATATAAATTCAGTATATCAAGGATGTTTTGAATTTATTATCACAATTTTCCTATGATTGTGTTGTTTGGCCATGGTTCTCTTTCAAGTAAAGAGTTAAATTATTGTGATTAGATAACTATAATTTTGAGTACACATGCGGGATTGTTTAGTAGAACTTTATGACAATATGAGTGGGTTGGTTAATGTAAGGCATTAACATATCTTAAATCCATTGGTTGATATTAATTTGATAATAGGATCTTTGCTACAGTTTTATATTTGACTCCATGGCCCATGATTAGGCACTGACCTATCACAAAGCCTGAGACATGTTCAAAAACAACCTAATCATATTAAATACTTGTTGCGTTGGTCATTTTGTTTTGTTGTTTAAGTTATTTTCTTCTTTATATCTTCATGATATTTGAAAGAGTGTAGAAGCTAAATTTGAGAGAAGTTTACCTAGTAACCCTCTATGTGTTTGAGATGAAGATGTCTAAGTTATTTGTTATCAACAATGTTCAATGCAAATGGGATTATGCTTGAACTTGGTAGAATTTAAAATACCCATTACTCATATATATGCAAACCATCCACATCCATAGGTTTGTAGTTTTTTGTTTGAAAATTTTATCATATGCTTGGACCTACAAGTAGGAATGCCCTCCTAAGTCCTGTGGAGCTCAAAGTGCAGAAGGATTTCATAGCCCTATTCATTGGATTTTGTTGTCTTAAACTTTTTGATAGTGCAAATTTCTTGTCCTAAACAATTTATCCCCTACTTTAGACATTTTGTGTTTCTCCTTAGGATTGAAGGTTGCAAGAAAAATAACCAATAGGTCCAAACATACAAGAAAATGTAAAGGGATAAAAAATTTGTTGCTACAAATGGTTCTTCATTTGGTTCCTTTATATTTTTGTGGTTATAGTAGGCTTCCAAGAATGTTTGTAGACAAAAAAAATGGCTTCAGAAAAGAGAAGCAACGCACGAAGAGACTATTTCACCAGAAGTGAAAAATAATGAATTGAGATTATTAACAAATGTACAAGAGGCTTGCTTATATAGGCAAGGAGAGAAATATGATTAGAAAATATCACATCAAGTGTCTTAAGCCTATCACATGAGACAACTAAGTCATAAAAAACTAGGACACAAATATTAAACCCTCAATGGAAAAGATTAGATGCATGATATAATTATTAAATGCCTAGATAACTAAAATAAAATAATGATACATGGCCCCATTATAAATAAATTCTAGAAATGACAACTAGGAAAAATAATTCCTAAGTAAAATTATAATAATTTGAATTGGTCCACACTAATAACTAGTTAGGAAATAACCCCGTTCACACCAAAACCACCCCCCCATAAGTGTAACTTAGGGAGTGTAGTTATTATGAAAATGATGCAAAAATGGGCCTAAACTATGAGGCCATGTTAGGTATGAATGTAAAAATACAAATTAAAGAAATCTCCCACGACCAAATAAAAGGAGGAAACCCAGTGGGACAAAAATCCTCCCAAAAAGAGAGAAAACAAAATGGACTAAGAATCCTCCAAAATAATATCCCAAAAACAATACAGAAATGAATAACAACATTGAAGAAGGAAGAAGCAACAAACAATTATCTAAAGATGGTTGCTAGGATGATCATGATCAAGAATATAATAATATGCACGAGTTCCCCCAAAGACACTACTCTAGCAATGCTTAGATAGAAAAAAATGTAGAACATCTATCAATGAAAGATAAATATGGAACATGAATCTACACGAGTGACCCCAATGACACTAATCAACCAATACAAAGTTAAAATATTGGTGCAAATAGTCTAAAAAACACTGATCACACGAGGATCAAAGGTTTCCTCCACAAAAGAGGAATGCAAGAGTGTTCATATGGTAATTGCTCCATCTCACCAAAATGCATGGGTAACCAACCACTGCATCCACCTGTAGTGTTTGAAAATGCATAGCCTTTCATTTTTACACTTGTTTGACCCTTTCTTTATTTATTTATCATTATGTATGTCTTAATTGGTCCTATTTTTCATCCACAAGCCTAATAAACTACATCTTTCTCTAGCTAATCTTGATAATCATCAAAGGGAAAATTATCATTTAATGATTCTATCTATGTGTCCCTAATTTTTGGGTCGAGACTAAAATGCCACCTAGGACATCTTAGTCCCCAAGGGTCTTAGGACCCTAATTTTGAATACACTTGAAAAGGTCCCTTTTAGAGTTTGTGTCACTCGATCTGAGCATGAGGACTAAGAAACCACCTAGGATGATGCAAGAGAAAAACCTCTCTTACAAAAACCTCACAAATTGGCACAAAAATAAGACATCTACCAAAATTGAATCACACCAATTTTAAATTTTACTTGAATAAAGGATTTAGTAATAGTTGTCAATTCAACAACAATTATACCTTCATAAAATATATTACTTGTCTACAAAAAAATATGTGTTTTAATTTCCTCATAATGTCTTATACTCACAACTTGAACATGGGCATATCCATGTATTACGAATCATTATATCATCCATTTAAATCTTCTCAAAATTATTTACTTTAGTTTTGAGTGCATACAACATTCATTTTGGGTTTGAGCTTTGGATAGGTTTCTTATTCACAACCTACATCCTCTTCATTCAAATCTGTATTTTTTTGGTTTCTCAATGTAGAAAGTTCCTTTCTCATTACCTATACATCCTTCACATTATCTTTAACTCATCCTTGCACCCAATCTCTTCCAGTCTATGTAGAGCATGACACACTTTTTCTACAAATATTCCTCATAGATCTTCCTTGAAGCGTGTCCTTCTTCCTCGCTATTTCCTTTGATTAGGCACTTCATTTGTTGCCTATAATTTGTTCCTTCAACATTCATCCCATTTTATGTCTTAGAAATTTAACCTTATAGTCTTATGTGCAGCCTCATGTCATTTCTATGCAACCTCCATTAAATTTAATGTTTCTCTCTCTTTATTTCCCATGCAACCCTCCATTTCTTTTTAAATTTGCATCATTTAAAGTTTCTTGAATCTGAAAAACTTTGTTGGCCTGAAGGTGAAAAGGCACAACTACATAAAAATGAATTAAAATTTAAATTAGAGTCAAATACTCTTCATTACCTTAGCCAATAGTTCATGTGCTCGGTCTATTTTCCTACATTAGATACACCTGATAAATTTTTTGTGAGCATAGGCTCAACAAATGCAGCTAAGTAGTAGAACTACTCTTCCAAGTTGTGAATAATTTGCAGCATACTCCCATGCTAAAACTAATACTTCCAAATTATTATTTTTTTCTCTTCTTCCAGCATCTTGTCAAGACATTTGCCATCCTTTTCCAATAAATCTTCACTCCATTATTCTCTCCTCTTGTGGACTTGTTTCCACCATGTACTGATCTTCTCCTCCAAACAATATTTTTGCGGTTCTCCTCTGTCATGGGTTTTGACCCACCACAAACTTATCACCTCCACCAAACTTCACTTTTATCTTCCATTCTACGAATTAACCCACCACAATCCATCCTCCTCCTCCAAGAACTTTCATCCTCTTCAATCTCTCTTCTTGGCATCCCAGCATAATTTATTTTGTCAAGTTGCCCCTCAACCCTTAACACCTCCATGCTTTGGTTATCCACATTTCCAATTTAAATTGATACCATCCAACAAAAAAACATCATCACAAAAATCAAATCTTACCTTTTGTTATTGCAATAATTTCTCTTTCACTTTTAGTTGCAGCATTGCTATCTTCACCATTCATTTCCACTATCTTCTTCACATCATTCAAAATACTCACAACTCTTGTAACATTATCCTCTTCAAATGCTACAACATTACATTGCTCCTCAATCTTTGTTGCAATCTCACTATCTTCCTATATAACTATATCCTTTTTCTTTTCTTCCTCAGAAACCTCTACCATAACCTCTTCTCTTTCTTCTTTATCCTCAACCAATCTTACAATTTCCTATTCTTTTTCAACCTTTTTCTCTATGCCTCCATTAGGGCATATTGTTGCAACTTCCTTCTCCACTTCCTTTTGTTTACCCTACAATGGACTCAAAACATACTCTTCCTCATCCTCTATTATTATATATGTATTTAATTTTCCATTATGTAGAGCTTCTCTATGATAGAGCCATGGTCGACCCAAAAAAATATGGAAAATATCCATGGGTATTATATCACATACAATCTCATCATTATATCTACATATCTGAAAATCAGCAATATATTGTTCACTTACCCATATCTGATGATATCCTTGCAACCAATAAATACTGTAAGGGTTTGGATGCTTTCTTCTCTTCAATTTCAGCTTCTCGTCCATCTCTAATGACACCAAATTATCTATGTTACTACTGTCCAGAACCACTCTACAATACTTTCCACCTGACTTGCAAATAGTTGAAATACATTGCTCCTCTAGATGGGATCTTGCTTCTCTTTTTGTAGCTTCAAAATTCTTTCTTCATCATAAAACATTCTCCTAGCTTCCAAGACATTTTTTCAAACACTTTCTAGGCAACCTCAACCTACAACACAAAGTTCAAAACCAACTATTTGTAGCTTTAACACTTCCCTTTTCCACCCATAGGTCTTGGTGTAGATTCTACATGCCCAAGATGTCTAGCTCTGATACCAATTGACAAAAGAGAAAAACCTCTCCTACATAAAACCTCACAAATTAACACAACAATAAATACTCTTCCAAAATTAAATCACACCATTTTTATATTTAACTGGCATGAAGGATTCAATAATAACTTTCAATTCAACAAAAACAATTCTTCCTTCATAAAATCCATTACATGTCTGCAACAAATTATTTGTTTTAATTGTCTCATAATCTCTTATATTTACAACCAGAACAAGGGCATATCCATGGATTAAAACTAAACATATCATCCATTTAAATCTTCTCAACATTCCTTACTTTAGTTTTGAGTGCATACAACATTCATTTTGGGTTTGAGTTTTGGACTAGTTTCTCTTTCATAATTTGCGTCCTCTTCATTCAAATCTATATTTTATGGGTTTTTCAAAGCAAGAAGTTCCTTTCTCATTACTTGTAAAACCTTCACATTATCTTTAACTCATTCTTGCACCCAATATCCTCGAATTAATGCAAAGTGTGGAACACTTTTCTTACAAATATTCTTCACAGATCTTCCCTAAAGCACATCCTTCTTCCTCACTATTTCCTTTCATAAGGCACTTGACTTGTTGCTTGTAATTTGTTCCATCAACATTCATCCCATTTTATTCCTTAGCAATTTAACTTCATATAATATTATGTGCAACCTCATGTCATTTCTACATAGCCTCCATTAATTGTAATGTTGATCTCTCTCTTTGTTTCCCATGCATCCCTCCATTTCTTTTTAACTTTGTATCATTTAAAGTTTATTGAATTTGAAAAACTCTATTGTCCTCAAGGTGAAAAGGCATAATGACATGAAAATAAATTTAAATTTAAATTAGATTTCATTACCTCAGCCAATTATTCATGTGCTTGATCTATGCTCTTGCATCATAGGGCATCTTAGTCCTCATTGGCTTATTTTCAAGATTTAATTTCAAATTCTAGTAGGATTTAGCTTCCTTTAATTATTTTTTTCCTATGTCAGCTTGGTGTGTTGTAATTTTAGGATATGAAGCATGGATAATTATAAATACCTTGTTCATTCACTCATTTTCATAATAAGAAAGATATCTAAGAGCATAATAGAAATACCAAAATTCAAGTATTCATCCTAGAGAATTCAAGAGTAGTTATTCAAGCATTTGGAGTCATTATCAAGATTCAAGCATCATTTCAAAGGCTATTCTTGCATAATGTGTGTTTTTGTACTAACATTTGTCATGTAGGGTTTTTTATTCAAGAAAAAAATTCAAGCAAGATATATCAAAGCATTCCATTGATTTAAGATCTACATTCAAGCTAGCCACTTCACACAAGTTTGTAGACTTTACAACAAGGGTTTGGTGATTTGTAAAATTTCATGTTGTTCATTCATGATTTCCCTCCATTATTCTATTTTCATTTCAAGGTTTAATTACCAACAAGGGGTTTGACCAAGGCAAACCCCTATTTAGTAACCATCAACAAGTTTTTCCTCTCTTGTATGCTTGTGAATGTATATTTAGGTTGAAGAATTGAAGATCATTTGGAGTACAATATTGAAAATTTTCAAAGTTTCATTACAAAGTTGCCATCTTCACAAAGACTCACATAAAAGTCAAATATAATAGTTTTAAAACCTAAGATCTATGAGGAAGCAAGTGCAGACCATGGAGCTCACATTTAGAGTCTTCAAAAATTCAAAATGGGACAAATATGCCACCTAGGCCATCTTAGTCCTCCTAGGGGTATTTTTCAAAGATTCTTTGAGATTTTTTTCCTAGATCCAAAGATTCCACATCTTCCCTATAAAATAACAACGTAGCTAATAAAATAGTAAGGGGATCTTTGTCCTCCCTCGTAGATTTGGAAAAATTCTTTGAATTTTCAAAATCCTCATCACATCTCCAAACTTCTCAAGTACACACATCCTATCTTTCTATTGCATAATTTCATCATTTTCATCCCTCATTTACATTGTATAACTAGGTTTTGTAGGTTGAATTCTTATTTGTCTTTTCCAAGCATTTGCTTGGTAGTGAACCCGTAAAAGCTAAAAGAACCCCCTTCCTAGGTCCTCCTAATTGAGAATTGACTCACCTTGTGAGGTTGATAGTCAATCCAGTTAGGGTTTTTAGGACATTATTAAATGACGTAGAAAAATAGATGGACACTCATCCACATCATTTTTTCTTCGGTTCATTTTGGTGAACCTAGCCTTGTTGAGAATTCATTTATTCATTTCGAGTCCATTAAATTCATAGATCTAAGTTGCATCCATTCTTGCATAACATTTTGCATTAGTGAAATTGGACTTGGGGTTTCTTATCCTTAATAAAATTGTATCTAGGGTTTCTAGCATTTGCATTAGTGAAAGTTCATATAAGCGGCATTTTTAATTTCTTGCATAATTTCATTTCATTCAAAAACTTAAAAGTGCATTATTAATCGTTCCAATTGCATTTAGAAACATTGATATTACATTAAAAATTGAAAACATTGCATTCAACTTTGCATTCAATTGCTTGTTATTAGTTACTTTTCCTTGCATCCATTTGCATAGTTTTTTGTTTCCAAACATCAGGTCGCTAGGTAAGCAACCTAGGAACACTGTTATGAACCTCGATCTTGTTGTTTTTTCTAAGAATTTTTTTTACTAGGAATAAAACACCCTTACTAGCATCTCAGTCCTTCTCATGGTTTTTGATCCAGAATCCTCTCTAAATTTTGTGTTGTTTGTTCCAGACTCTGGAATCTCTAAATTTCATTAGGAGGACCAAGATGCCCTTCCTAGAATCTTAGTCCTTATTGACTTTTACTTTCCATTTTTTAGGACTTGAAATTGTTGTTTTGTGCTTTTGTTGGCTACTTTCAATTTTCTTTTTGAGTTTGTAGAGTTGGTGTTGTTCCAATTTCTTTCATTTCAAGTGTAATTGGTAGCATAGGATATTGTGTTCATTAAAATTTCCTTGGTTTATCCCTTGTATGTGTTTTACTACTTGGTGTTCTATTGCTAATATTGTGGTTAGACAAAGTATGAGACTCATGGTATCCTGTGATAAAATACTTGTTGTGGATCTTGGTTTATCAAGCTCTCTTATGCCTAGTGTTGGGATTAATTCACTAGATATAGACCATACCTTTGACACCTATTTTTCAATTCCTACCTTACCCGCAAGTGCTATTCCAAGTGTTCAAATAATTATTGACCATATTCCTCAAGAAAACATAATGAAAATGCATGAAGACCTAGCCCATTTACAAGATAGTGTGAGTACTAAAAAAATTTCCAACACTATTATACTTACCATAGATAGTCTTCACCACATGATGTAAAATGATGAAGGACTGGAAGTTGTCCATGTAAAATAACCCACATCTTTGGAAAAATCCTTCCTTCCACCACTAATGGATCTCAAGCTTTAAACAATGTGCAAGCCAAAGGAGGAAATCAAACTCCTTCCCCTTCAACCATAGTATCCATTCCCACCTATACAAATCCTCAAGTGACCACAATGATGCAACCAAATAGCAATATCCTTCATACCTCACACATTTCAACTAGTGCTCCTTATACCTGTGTGGCATGTAAACTCATACCTCCTCCCACAAGCAATCCATTCACTTGTCCTTCCAACACATACACACAACCACCATATTCACCTCCATCTCAAACCACAAGAAATGATGGGCTATCATTAACCAGCTCTTACAAAGCCTTTTATCCATTCAACATCAAGTTTCCACCATAAATCAAATTTAAAATGCTCAACCTTCATACTATGTCAAAAGAAACCCATTATCCTTGGAGATATTGAGAACTTCGGTGTGACAAGGTATAAAAATCCCTATATTTGAGAAATATGGAGGAGAGGGAGATCATGCTAATCATGTAAATTCCTTTACTACTTTATGTAGTGACTTTATCCTTGAGGAATTTTTTTAGCTAGGCTTTTTCCTCAATCCTTGAAAGAGATTGCCTTGGATTGGTTTTTCGCATTACATAATAACTTAGTTTGTTCATTCAATGAACTTGTTGAACCCTTTATTAACCATTTCATAGTACATATTTTTCCTGAAATGACACTAGCTAATCTCATGAGGTGTAAGCAAAATGAGGATGAAAATTTTACCAACTTTATTTCACCTTACCAATCGCTTTATTAACAAATTAGTGTGAAGGTTCCCGATTCTCACCTCCAAAATATATTCATAGAAAATTTACAAATTAAAATACAAAACAAGCTTACAATGATGAAATTCCCTTCCTTCATGCACCTATGCACCGCCCTTTGTGATTATCATAATTTTTTAGGTAGTAGTGAACCAAAAACCACTTCTACGCATCTCGAAAAGTCTGAATCCTCAAACCAAAAAACATAGAAACCTTTCTGAAGATAATATAAAAGTTTCACGGGTATGTGCAATATCATCATTTAAAAAATAGGCCCTTAACTGGCAATGAAAATTTAGAATTTTATCAAGGTTAAGAAAATTAACATAAAAATTTTAATAAGTTATCTATATTATTTCAAAAATGTGTAAGAATAGAACTTGTAGAAAATTGAATGGAGTTTCTAAACTACTAGGTTTATTTGGAAAAAGAAATCTATTTGGTAAAAGTTTGAAATTTCAATGCAGTAGTACTTAAATTTCAGGGAAAAAATAAGTAGTAGGTGTCTATTTGACCACCCTAACCACAATAAAATTATGATATTTTATTATAAGATATAATATATAAGTAGAGCACTCATGTCCTGATGTGATGCATATTTTTTTGTAATTTTTTTCCAATTAAATAATTAATAATGATATTTTTATTAGAATTTTGAAAAAATATAAAAACTCATATGTCTGTCCACCTTATGTTAGTGTAATTAATATTTAATTACACTTGCATAACTTTACTTAGGTTTTACTTAGGTAATAATTAGTTTACTTAATTAATAAGTAAGATTTATTTAGTTGAGTTGTTTTAGGTCAACATTAGGGTTGCATACATTTCTTTTATATAAAATCATCTCTTGTAATATCTTAATTATGAATATATCAATTTGCACATCTTCATGCAAAGCTCTGCTTTTCATTGATCTTCTCTTTTGTGGAAGGTTTTTGGTTTGCATGTCTGATCTTGGTTTCTAACATGGTATCAGAGCTCTAGACCTGTGGCTGCCTATTCCTTATATGAAGATATGGTCTTTTAGTGAGTTTCAAGTGCAAGGGTTTCCACAGGCATCTTTTCTACAAGATCTGGGGGTAGCCAATTTTTTGGGACACTTTGGGCTCAAACGGACGTCGCCATCACATTCGCAACACCTCAAAACCCAAGGAAAACCTGTCATTTGGTCAATTTTGGAGAAGTTGGTCCAAAAGGCAAAAAAAATTTCTAGGGAAGTCGTACGGCCTCCTTGAAATGCGTTACGAAGAATGAATTTTTTTTTTTGGAAAAAAACATGTTTTTTTGGTTTTCGTGTGACACTCCCATCACAAAAGAAACTCGTCGTCGGGCGGCAACTAGCCCACTGCCGCTACCGGTGGCTCCCCCTACCAGCGTTGTTGACATGAGTTTAGCCCCATGGGCCTTTGCAACAGAGTCACAGTCAATTGGGGACCAAGCCCTTCACACCCAGC
This sequence comes from Sequoiadendron giganteum, assembly GCA_007115665.2. Classification (NCBI taxonomy): domain Eukaryota; kingdom Viridiplantae; phylum Streptophyta; class Pinopsida; order Cupressales; family Cupressaceae; genus Sequoiadendron; species Sequoiadendron giganteum. Next base: position 409,396,513 of record CM021100.1, on the reverse strand, counting down.
CCCCAACCGATCCCAGCACCCTACCCCTGGTAATATCAGCGACCAAGGGCTCCACCAATTTTTTTTTCTAGGGGTATTGATTTTTTGTGGGGATGGCCAGATGGCCATCAATTTTTTTCTCATGAACCGCTGACGTCAGCCAACGTACGACGATATTTTACCTCCTCCTAACCCTATTTTTCCCTAAAGGAGCCATTTTTTTTGTTTTGGTATAACTTGGGCATATAGTATCGAAATCGAGAAAACAATATATCGCCGGAAAGCTAGTTCTGAGAACTTGCTTGTGGTCTGGTTTATTTTTTAGTATTTTTTTGTTTAGCTACATTTTTTTCTGTTTGATGTCATATTTTTATTTTATGCTTCTGAGCTCATAACGTTTTGCCACGATCTCTAATTGTTGCTATCTTTGCGGCATTGGAAAGGTATTCAGGAGCTTTATCTTGCTGTTCATTCACTTTTTTTGTATCTATCCCAGGTTGATCACTTACTCCAGATTTGGCCCGATGGGTTGTTTGGAGATTACTTGGATGTTTTGGCAGTTGGGAGGGTGCAACTTCCATCTTTGCACTTCATTTTCAGTAATACATCATTCAATAAATGCTTGTTGCTTCATAGATTCTAGGGTTGTTCTCGTTTGGAGTTTTCGAGTGTTCAGTGGCATCGAGTTTGTTGTTGCATTATTATTATTTCGATATGGTTTCTTGTAGACAAAAGTATCTTTCCTTGCTTGTCGGATTGTGGTTCCAGTGTTAATCCATAGTGTTCTTCCAATGCTTCTTTATAGCAGGTTATGTCATTGAAGGGGGGTTTTCTCCTAGTGGGTTTTCCTTCTCTAACTCATTCTTGCATTTGTAAATGGGTACCTGATCAGGCCTATTTGTCGAGACCCATCTTTGATTTCATGCTTTTTCTTCTAGTGTTTTAGCTTCTTCCTAAGTTCATCTTAAGGGGGGTTGTTAGATTAATAAGTTATTATAGTTAATTAATTATATCATATTGGTTAATTAATTAACTCACTTATTCCTTTAGTTACCTAAGCTAATCTTATGCATATTAACAGTTGATTAATTATTAAGTGTGCACACTAGGGTTTCATTTAGGGTTTCCCTTTTAGGTTTCTTTTAGGGTTTCTTGATCTCCTTCATAAGGATTGATCTCTTTGTAATAATTGACTCTCAATAATGCATTTTTACCTTGAGGTTTACAAAACATCGTCTTTGGTTCTGCATGTCTTTTGCATGTGATAGATGATTGCATGTAGGTGATCTTGGTACTTTTGCCCATGGAAAATTTTTAGTCTCAGTTTGTCATGAGAATCAAGATTAACGGCTTCCATATTTTGTCATCATCTTTTCATCTACTATTGCTTTATGGATTCCAGGGTTGTTCCCGTTTGGTGTTTTCGAGTGTTGTGTAGCATCGGGTCTGTTGTTGTATTATTATGATTCCGATATGGTTTCTTCTAGACATAAGTATCTTTTCTTGCTTGTCGAATTGCGGTTCCAGTGTTACTCCATAGTGTTCTTCCAGTGCTTCTTTCCATTAGTCATCTCATTGTAAGGGGGGTTTGTCCCATTGGGTTTTCCTTCTCTACCTCATTATTGCATTTGTTCATGGGTACCTAGTCAAGCCTTGTTGTCGGGACCCATTCATGCTTTCTTGCATTCATCTTAGTTTAAGGTGAATGCTTATTTAGTCTCCCTAAGTTTCACTTATGGGGGGGTGTTAGTGTAATTAATATTTAATTACACTTGCATAACTTTACTTAATTAAAAAGTAAGATTTATTTAGTTGAGATTTTTTAGGTCAACATTAGGGTTGCATACACTAATTTTATAAATAAAATCATCTCTTGTAATATCTTAATTCAGAATATATCAACTTTCACATCTTCATGCAAAGCTCTGCTTTTTCATTGATTTTCTCTTCTGTGGAAGGTTTTTGGTTTGCATGTCTGATCTGGGTTTCTAACACCTTAACTTGGTCAAAAATTCATGAATTTCTATTTTTATTTTTAATATTATAGTATGCAAATCATAGAATGTGACACATATTTTAGATTCAAAAAATGTGATACCATTTGAAAGCTATATATGTTTTCTAATCATCCTATCAATCAGGACTTTAGTCATAATTGAAATAGAAAATGAATAATAATTATTTATTAAATGAAAATTAAATCATAATTTATATTAGTGGAAAGCTAAGAATCTCATTTAAAAACCTTTTTTGTTTCATCAATTTGGGGTAAAAAAGAAGTGGTTAGCACATGGGTCATCATATCACTTACATATCGCCACTTTTTAACCCATGATGATCCTACACATACCCTCCTTCAACTAAACCCTACTTCCCAAAATACCCAACAAGTTGATAGTCAAGTAGCTACTATCAAAAAGAGTAATCCTTATATATTTGGGTCTCCATAAAGACAATTCACACCTTTATCTGACACCCTTCACAATATCATGACTCATCTATTAAGCAAGAACATATGTACCTTAGATCATGTTTGAATTCTTGACACAATACCCCCATTACCCCTGAGCTTTAGAAACAATTCCTATTGTGCTTATCACGAACAAAAAGGACATGAGATAGAACAATGCAAGCATCTTAAACATATTTTCCAAGACCTCATTGACTCCAATCATATTCAAATTAGAGGTGTGATTGAAAAAGGTGATAATTTTGTAGCTCCTCCCAATAAAAACTTCCAAATCTTTACCAATCCCATGCCTAACCACAATACTTCATTTCTTAAGGCTAGTGAAACTAAGCCCGATGTGATGAATGTTGACACAAATGATAATAACATGAACAATAACAAAAAAAATCCTATGTATACTGATGACCAAAGTCTTATTAATACAATGATAGGAGTCATTGACATTGAGCCTCGTAAACAAAAAACTATAATGCCTATTGAGATTACTTTCTCTTCAAAAGAAACAATCAAACATGCACCTGATGGTCCTCTTTACAAAGCTGATATAATCAATAATAGGCCCACTCCAAGGATTTTAATTTATCTCGTCTATGGAGAGAATTTGATCACAAAAGTACTCTTCTATGTGGATGAACTTACTCAAGATAGATATGATAAATCTAAAGCATGGATTAAAAAACATGATGGTTTTTCTCATGATATGATGGTCTCAATCACAGTCCCTTTACAATTAGGATCTAAGAAATCAAATGTATCATTATCTATCATCTCTAATTCAGACCAACTTCATGTGAAGTTAGGCTAAAAATGGATTCTCTTAATGAATGTGGTCCCATCCATTGTCTATAAGTTCTTAAAGTTTTGAGTCGGCAATGAATTATTCACTATGAACCATAATGGGTTTATCCCTTTATCTTCCCATGGAAAATTCTCCTTAGAGTATTTCTAGCATGAGCCCATGGAACCTATAAGACCTTGTGAGGACTTCCTTTTCTTATACTACCAAAATTTTATAGAAAAACTCATAGCCAATTTATCCCTTGAAAATTTCCCTCCACCCACGATTGAACCTCCAGCTCTTGAAGAAAACAATAGTGAGCTTAAAAACCTTCCATCTAACCAAGACCCAAGCATTAAAAATCCCTTTCCTATTTCCTAGAAAAGACCAAGAGAAAACCAAACAAGTCATAATCCACCTCCTAATAAAATTTATAAAGCCAAAGAGAAAGTGGTTGAACAACCTTCCATGGCTTCTTCCATTCTTCCATCACAAGAAGAAAAGAAACCTATGGTTGACAAACCCGATCCTAGTGAAAAGCATTTTGACAACCATAATAAAAGAGATATAAATTCTCAAGAGCATAGGTGTAGACATCGTGCTATCGCCTGAAAGATGAACAAAGAAAAAAACATTGAAAATCACAATCTGAATCTCATAGAAGCAATAAATGATGACCCTCCTCTCTTAGAATAACAAATATATCCTATTCACCTTGTATGGATATTATTATTCATCCTCCTATTGTGGTTAATTTTGATAATGAGGAACCAATACCTCAAATTTATGAAAAAGTGCATAATGAATTGAATTTTCTATTTTCTTCTTCTATGAGCTTAGATGATAACAATTATGATGATCCTCCTACACAGAGTGGTGCACCATGTGTTGGACTTGGTGATTCTCCTAGTATAGTACTTGATATTTTCCCTCTCACTATAGATCTAAATTACACATTAACTGAACAAGACTGGGATGCATATGACCTACTGAATGGTTGATTCGCATGTTCTTTACTAGTCTTTAGCATTTTCTTTTTGTTTTGTTGCATGTGTGTAATGATATCCCCCATGATTTTTTGCTTTATGTTCCCTCTCTCTTTGTGCATTCCTCTATTTATACCTTCATTCTTCTATATATCATAATCCTTTGAATTTTCATTGGATTTTCATTTTCCTTTTGTCTTGTGTTTTCATTTTTGGGATGATGCAAGGCATCAAGACACCCTATGTCTCTTTCATGTTGACCCAAAATATTTTTCATTATCTTTTCTTTTCTCTTTTCATTTTTTCTTGTCTTTTCCTTTTGGCGATGACATAAGGTGTCAAGATAGCCTATTTCTCTTCCATGTTGACCAAAAAGGCTATTCCTTGTTTGTGCCATTCTTCTAGTTCTATGTGTATTTGGGGAATGATGACAGTTTTGAGATCTCTAATATCATTGGAACATAGATAGGTACTGACCCCAAATCTATAGATCCCTTATGTGTTTTTGGGGGGCAACCCTCTTTTCCTTTTCATTTTTGGGTACTTTAAAGTAGTTTCTCATAGCATGGTGTTAGCAATTTCATTAAATTTGGGGCATACATTGACATTATTTTTTCACGTGACGTTTTTTCCTCTTTGTGGTGTCATTGGGAGTAATTTCCTTCAAGAGTGTGATCTATCTTAGCATATTAAATTCCTCTCAGTGGTGATGTGACACACTGCATTACCTAAGTTTTGAATCTTTTATCCTTTGATTGGCCCTCTTTTGGAGACATTAGGAACAATGTCCCCTAAGATTCAGACCTCACATGAACTAAAAAAAATCCCTTTGAACATCCCTTTTATTTTTGTGTTGTGTTTTGTGGCTTATTAAATTCATGGAGGTATAGCTTTGATCTACTTCATTTTTCCTTTTTCTTGTATTTGATGGTGTATGTTTGTGATGTGATTATGGCTTGACATATCATATATATGCATGTTCCATTGTGCCTATGTTGGTATGTCATAGGATCTTGATTCATGGGGCTTGGCCACCCTCTTGGTTATTTCCATCCTATCTTACTAGCATTCGTACATTTGAACCCCTCTTGATTGCGTGGTTGGGTACTTTCGTGTGAGTTTGAAGCAAGTTCATCCTCTCACTAAAGTGGGTAGTGTATGAAAATTCATGTACCCTTGCATTTTCACACTTGTTCGGGCCCACGTTGCTTTATTTATCCTTCTTTATGTCTTAATTGGTCCTCTTTTTCATCCATAGATCTAATAAACTACATCTTTTTTTGGCTAATCTCGACAATCATCAAAGGGAAAGTGATCATTTAATGATTTATCTATGTGTCCTTGATATTTGGGTCAGGACTAAAATGCCAATTAGGGCATCTTAGTCCTCCAAGGTCTTGGGAACCTAATTTTGAATGCACCTAAAAATCTCTCCTTTTGGAGTTTGTGCCCCAAGATTTGAGACTCGGGACTAAGATGCCACCTAGGCATCTAATTCCTCTTATTTTCGACATTTAATTTCAAATTCTGGTGGGTTTTAGCTACCTTTAACTAATTTTTTCCTATGTTGACTTTGTGTGATTTAATTTCAAGATATTAATCATATAGATAAGTATAAATACAAGGTTCATTCACTCATTTTCATAATAGGAAAGATATCCAAGAGCATAATCAGCTTCCAAGCATTCAAGTATTCATCCAAGAGAATTCAAGAGTAGCTCTTCAAGAATTTGGATATATTGTCAAGATTCAAGCATCATATCAAAGGCTATTCTTGCATCATGTGTATTTTTGTGCTAAAATTTATGATGGGTTTTTGATTCAAGCAAGAAATTAAAGCAAGATCTATCAAAGCATTTCACTGATTCAAGATCTATTCAAGCTAGCCACTTAAAACAAGTTTGTAGACTTTATAGAAAGGGTTTGGTGAGTTATAATACTGCATGTTGTTCATTCATCCATTCCCCGCACTATTCTATTTTCATTTCAAGGTTTAATTACCAACAAGGTGTTTGACCAAGGAAAACCCCCATATACTAATAATCAACATGTTTTTCCTCTCTTGTATGCTTGTGATTGTAAATTTAGGTTCAGGACTCCAATATCATTTGCAGTACAAGATTGAAAAGTTGCAAAGTTTCATTAAAAAGATGCCATCTTCATGGAAACTCACCTATAGGTAAAATCTAGAAGTTTCGGAACCTGAGATGTGAGAGGAAGCAAGTACCAACATTTGAGCTTAGGATCACATTCAAAGTTTTCAAAAATTCAAAAAGGGACTAATACACCACCTAGAGAATCTTAGTCCTCATAGGGGTATTTTTTAGAGATTCTTTGAGATTTTACTTCAGGATCCAAATATTCCACATCCACCCCAAAAACTAGTAACAGGACTAAGACAATAGTAATGGTGTCTTTGTCCTCCCTGGCATATGTGGACAACTTCTTTTCAATTTAAAAATCCTCATCACATCTCTAGACTTCCTAGGTACACACATCCCATCTTGTTGTTGCATAATTTCACCATTTGCATCCCTCATTTAGCTTCCATAACTACATTTTGTAGGTTAAATTCTCTCTTTTTTTCCAAGAATTTTCTTGGTGGTGAACCCCTAAAAGCTTAAAGAACCCCCTTCCTAGGTCCTCCTAATTGAGAATTGACTCACCTTGTGAGGTTGATAGTCAATTTAATTAGGTTTCTTATGACATTATTGAATGACCTGGAAATATAGGTGGACATGAATCCACACCATTTTTACATCAGTTCCCCAACAACTACATAGGAACAAATACTAGATACATAGGTCACTCCAAAGTGAAACCAAAGAAGCATTAGCAAAAATATTATAACAACCCCCATAACGCTAACTTGGGAGAGGCATGTTAGATCCACTAAAACTTCTCTATCACCATGTAATGAATGAAGGAGAAGAAATAAAATCTAAAAGTGCTCAAGAAAGTACTTGCAACTGAAAAATGGTGTGCAAAAACAAGACACACATGCATGAGGAAAGAATCACATGGATTCATTTTTTTCATAGTAGGAATCTCATATGAAAAAGGTTTCATGGAAAATAACGAAGACACTACAAAAACACTCCATGTCACTTTATAATATAGTGGGAGTACAAAAAAAGACACAAAATTATGTTTAAAATCCCCAAAATATATGTACAATAGTGTGGCACTTCTATCTTAGTGTGATTACATATAATAAACTGATTACAAATGATGCCCAAAATTTCCAGAAAGGACAAAATACTAGAAGTAGCCCAAATGTAGTGCAAAGAAAATGCAAACCTAATGCAAACAAAAAAAGAAATAGTGGATGGACTGACGAATGTTCACATCTCACAACATGATAAAAAATAACCTTAAATTTGTGTAGAGGGAAGAGATAACTTTTCAACGATATTAATTTTTCAAAAAATAGACGTATCTTCAAGTTATGAATTTTTAAAAAGGGATAAATGGTCCTACCAAAAAGGCAGAAATGACTCTTGTAATTTGATTTTTTGGAAAATTTTCTTATTGTATTAAAGAACTAATGCATACCCAGATAGTATTTTGATGAAAACAAGAAAAACTATAAATATTTTATCGATCCAACAAGTAGAGGATGAAAAACTAAATTTCTTTTGACCTCCAACCTGTAGAAAAATGACGCACGACAGTTTTTGGATAGTATTTTTCTTGAGTTATTCTTACTATCTACATAATCTAGTAGATATCTAGATGGAGTTTGGACCTTGGCTACAAAACCCATAAATCATTTTTCCTACAAATGAGTGGAAGCAGGATTTTTGAAGAAAAAAAATGAAAAATACTTGAATAAAAATGTCTTGCATCAAAGAAACTTGATATCACACATCTTAGAAAAATAGTCTTAGTGGAAGGGGGTTGGAGATGAATGCTCTGATACCTTCTTAAAGTACACTTATAGGAACGTCCCCAGTCCAAAAAAACACCTTCACAAAAGAGACAATCAACATTTAAAAGTAGGTTATTTCACCACAAGTGAAAAAAGATGATTAGACAAGATCATGACAAGTGTCTTAATCCTATCACATGAGACAACTAAGTGATAAAAACCTAGGATACAAAAATTAAACCCTCTGTATAGGTGAGAGTTTTCACCCCGAAGAAAAATTCCCCTTTTCCCCCTTGTAATTTAGAAAAATCAAGGTTGACGCTTAATTCCACATAAGCCCACTGTTCACATCACACTTGGTGCCTATTTTGTGTGTAAGTGAAGGATTTTCTATCGGGGACGCCTGTATCATGTGCAAATTTTCTCTTGGCATGCTTATGTCCTTAGAAAATTCCTATGAATGGAGTTTGTATAGACATTACACAAGTCCTATTAGAAGTTGAAGTGTAACACCTCTGTTCGGCTGGTCAACTTGAATATGGTTGTTTTCTTCATTCCTCCTTCATATTCTTCACTCTCTCATCCATTATAAAGTTTGGAAAATTATTTTGGTCATCTCTACAAAAACTCTCCACACTTTTGAGCATTCACTTCAAGCTTTATAGCAACACTTCACACATCATAGCAACAATCTACCATTCCATCACTTCGATAGTGCAAGCATAGGAAAAATCCATTGCAGCAGAGGCTTGAGTTCCTCTCATATTTCTCCTCCACTAGCCTTGAGCGGTTTGGATGGAGGTGGTAAGCTCCTCACATCTTCTCTATCATTTGGTTGAATAAGAACATACTTTTTTGTCATGTCTTTTGTATACTTAGTTTGTATTCTCTTGTTTATCATATTTTATCTATCATTGCAAACTTGGTTGTTCATGGAGGTAGAAACACCAAAAATAGGGGTCTAACTAATTTAGGCCCCTATACAACTCCCCAAAATTTTCCCACTTTTTTATGTGTAGGTGGAGAGATCTTGGAGCAAGCTGGTGAGAAGATTATTGTGTGAGATCATCTTCATCACCGTTGTGGTAATCTATTTCCTTTATCATATTTGTCTTTATATTCCACTCTTCTTATTTTTATTCTATCATTCTAGAAACTCGTGAACTAGGTTGATAGCCCTTTTTTAGAGTTTAACCTCGTCTCTTTCATTTTCTAGCCATATGAATGCTAACACGCCATGTTGTTGTCCCAAAACCGCGCTTATATCCTCTGACAGAGAGCTACCTAAGACACAAATTTGACTCTAAAGATTGACTCTCCTAGTCTCCATTCAACTCTCGGGTTTGTAGAGTGATTCAAAGGACCCAAATTCCTCATTATTCTCACCCTGCCTATCCTAACCTTCCTTTAAACTACGGTAAGTTAGGGTAGCCATAATGCTCTCAAAATTTCATGACCTGGGGCCTTGTAGTAGTTGGTCCCCCTCTCACATTTTTGGGGAACCCGATGTGAGCCGTTTTGGTTCTGTTTTGTGATATTGAAATTCCCTTTCCTCATGTTCTAGGAGTGTTTTAGGGTGGTCCCACAATACTAGTTTAAATTTTTTGGGAAAACTGGACACCGACCTGATTTTTTAACTAAATCTTCACTTTCTGGATCCTATAGCAGCTAAACCGTGAGGAATTTGAAGATGATGCGAACTAGTGATTTGTGATGGTTTTCCTATAGATTCTAAATATTTTTTTTCCTAAATTTTTGGAATTAAATTGTACTTCTTTTTCCATCTCCATTGAAAACTAGCTTTTTTTTTAAAATAACATTTTTAAGGAGTGATGCTCATCGTATACAACATAAATTTTTTATATGAAGGATTAATTTTATTTTATTTTTAATTTAGATTTGTAACTATGAGATCTAGAACTTTCATTTGGTTTCATAGTGTTTTGTTAAATATTTTTTCCTTAATCAAGTTTTGAAGTCAAACTAATTAGAATTGAAACATAGGTGGACTGTATACAACATAAGTTTTTTGTATGTATCGAGATTAATTTTTTTTTTAATTGATCAAGGACATCAATACCCACCTAAAAATATTTTTTTAAATTTCATTTTGATAATCTATTATTTTTCCACATGTGTAGAACAAAGAGTTTGTTTTTTTGTGAAAAAGCTATGTTTAATAAAACTAAAAAAACACATACATAATAAAATCAAAACATATTAAAATTATATCTATTGGATAGCTCATTCTAAGGACTACCATGATCATTTGAAATGAATTTGAAATGAATTTATATGATCTCCCAAAAGGTAAAGCAAAAGTGATTTTTTATCAACATTTTGATAGGTGTAAAGGAGACTCTGTTGTAGGTATGGTTTAAAACTAGCGGGGTTCTATCCAAGGGGGTTTGATCTAAGGTGGTTTGATCAAATCGTCTTCAATTGAAATCATTAAAATGGAACTTTTTAAGGCTTAAATCATTATTTTTTTAAAAGTATGTTATTTCAGCAAAAAATAGAATCTCCCAGAAATTGTAAACCAACTTTGTGGGATGACCCTATAGGTGTGAGTGTTGTGAGGCTTTCTCCTTGAAACCCAACCTATGACCCCTATTAGGCATAGTTACAAGGTTTTGACAGTGTTGTATAATGAAACCTTGACTGGGTCACTGTCTTATCCCATAAACCTTTGGAGGCTCTATAGAACTACTGTTTGGAGCGTGTGATGGCCCCTTTCCTAAATCAACCTATTCGCTCTGCATAGACTATGAGTAGTGGTAATAGCATAACCTTCACTTCATAGGACCTACCGATGGGCTTTAATAGGGAATGATCTCCTCTTTAGATTCTGGTGAGGATAAACAATAATACTATAGCAAGTGTTCTTATTGATCTAACATCTCAAGTGAATATCAGAACTAAGGAGATCATGTTGATTAACTTCCTACATAAGGATGGGTATGATGCACCTAAAAGTACCATCCACACACATGATGAAGTTTTCATACCTCCTATAGGAATTATTGTCCTATCGGTCCTTGTAGGACCTAAATCTACAAACCTTAATTTTGACATCATCCTGAGGTCTAAACTCTTCATGGTGAAGCTAGGCATCCCCTGGATAGTATCCATGAACAAAATTCCCTCGGTTGTGCACAAGTGTCTAAAGTTCATTCATGGAGGTTCAGTACACATTGTCCATGACATCAATTATAGACCACTGGTTGCACATGGTATCATACCTTAGACTACTTTTTGCCTCCTCCTCTTTGTCCCCTCCCACCTAGGAAGGATCTCCAATATTGCACTTATCAAATTTATAAGAAAGGAGGCACTAGGCCGAAAGGAGATATCCTCATTCAACTTAAGTGGTCTCGAGATCCTCCTTCTTCCTTTTCTTTCATTCAGCCTAATGCTTCCTCTCGCCCTACCATGGTGCTCGCTTGGTGAAAGGCCAAGCATCCCGTATTTGAGCTTCTTATCTTACTCATGGAGCCTAGGCCCATTTGATATGGAAGATAGAAATCCCCCCATGGGGAGTCCTCTCTGTCTGAGCCTCTATGACCTCCTACTATTCTTAAAATAGTGAACAGGAAGAGGCCCACTATTGAGGTGTTGAAGTTGATTCCTCCTATCATTTTTGAACCTACTCCTTTTGCTCCTATTCAGTAGTCTATCATTCCATTGGAAACAACTATGAAGGACACTCTCATGGAAGAGCAGGAAGATTATATCCCTTTGCAAGCTCTGAATTTTGGTTCGAAGAGTCGTAGAAAATGTCTTCCATGAAAAATTTTCCCTACATAAGAAGGAAGATGAGATGAAATATCTTATATCAGGACCTCCTATCGTGCAAGTGTTTATCACCCCTTCTATTGAGTCACCTATATTGACTTCCATCTCTGATGTCTCACCTTTCCTAAATATTGTGGATATGGTTAATACTTTGGTTGTAAACACTGTGGTTATGTCCTCCTCTCCCTCTATTTGTCTTTCTTAGTCTATACAAAGTTCACCTCCTCCGATGATGAATAAGATAGAGTTCCAGCCCTCTAGTAATGTATGATGTAAGAGGAATCCATATTCTATGAAGGTTGGCCCCACAATGACTTGTTCTCTCCTAATGATGAAACCAGTCCCGACCTCCCTAAGTTTCTCACCACTCCCAAGTCTCTCGATGAGCCCAACAATCAACCTCAAGTGTAAACTCCTTCATTTTTCAAGGAGAAACATAAAACTTTTGTTAAGTGTATTTTTAACTTGGTGGATTAAGTTCTGACCTTCTTAGTGATCTTCGCAAAGTCATTCAACTTAGACCCACAAGAGTTGAGTGACGGAGACCTCACAGGTCCATTTGCTTTGGCCCTTATTGTAGGAGGATTAGAAGCTCCTCCCCTTAACATTACACCATTATATTCCAATCATTCTTCACCCTACGATGATCTAGAGTGGGAAGCTAATGACCTCTTGGTTGACTACTATAAGGGGGAGACCCTCTTCTTGATCTTTAGATTAGATGTGTGTGTATTTTTATGTGATTCCCTCATAATTGTGCTATGTGTGCCTAGATGACCCTCATGACACATTTTGGTGCTTGGATATAGGTGTGGTGTTTTGTGTTGTAAACCTTATTCTATATTTATCATCATTCTTCCATGTTTGTGATTGGCTTTCGGTAAATTGGGGACAATTTAAAGCATTAGGAGCATTTAGGCTTCCTTCCATGTTGACCCAATTTTTTATTTTTACTTTTTTTTCCATGCATTCTTCCTGATTCTATTGTGGATTGATGATATTTCGCTTCTCACCATGGTTACCTATTGTATATATACATAATATATATATATAATATATATAATATATATGTAATATATATATAATATATATATATATAAATAGAGGAATATTTGATCCCGTGAAACCAAATCCCCCTATGCCCTTTATGTGTGTTTCCTTTTCCTTTGCTTGCTCTTGATCTTTTTATCTTTTTTTCTTGAGTTTTCCCTTTCATTTGTGACAATGCCACTTCTACATTACATGGAATTTAGAAAGCGCATTTGTTGCAAAATGAATCCATCCTCAAGACCCTTCACACATTTCCTCTTTAGGGTCATCTTCTCGACTCAAAACCCTAACAAAAAGTGTTTTGTTCATAATGAGTTCATAAAGGAATGACTTGGGAACCTTCCTTTGAAGCAGGAATAGTATTAATCTTCCCCTTATGTGGGGGAATTGCCTTCCTTTCAAATTCCTTGATGAAGTGAAAATATTTCGAAAGGATTCATTGATGACAAATCGATTCGAGAAAGAATACGTTAGCTTCTGAACAGTGTGTCCCTTGAGTGGACCCCTCCTTTTCACATTGGGTTCCCAAGGGATCCCTTCAAAATTATTCAACAATTTTTTTAATGTCTAGCTCAAGGGAAACTCGACTAGACCAGTTTCACTTTTGTATGTCTAGTCTTAAGGCAGCCCGACTAGACCTATTTGATATCCTTACATCTAGCTTGGGGGTAGCCCAACTAAACTTCACTTTTCAAATGATGTGTCCCTTGAGTGGCTCGTTCCTTTTCAAGGGTTCCCAAGGGAGCCCTTTGAAATTCTCGCAACTTAGAAATGGTCTACATGACTATCCATTCACTAGCTTGTACGGCTGCTTCCTAGCATGTTATATCTGTGGGCAAACATGTCACCACCTTTGACTCTGCAGAGTCCCCTTTGCTCAGTCTCCTTCATGTGAGAGTTCTTGAAGGATACCTTCCTTGCAAGACTGTGATCCTATGAGTTTCCTTTGTACTTCAGCTTTATATTTCTACAGAACTATGGAGTCCACTCTTACACTTCCGAGTTTCCCAAACCATGCTCTACTTCCTCGTCGGTATAGGTATACATCTCTAACCTTACTACTCTACTTTACAGAAGCAGTCAGTAGTACTCATCCAAGCTAAAGTGGGGGATAAATGTATAGGCATGAATTTGCACCCCTAACACAAATTCACCTTTACCCCCTTACACTTTAGAAAAACCAAGGTGGAGGCTTAATTCTAGATAAGCCCATTGTTAGCATCACACTTGACACCTATTTTGTGTGTCGGTGGAGGCATTTCTATCAAGGACACCCACACGGTACATAGAAAACTATGCAATGTTCTTACATCCCTGGAATATTCATGTGGTTAAAGTTTGTAGAGACATTACACTTGATATTGGAAGTCGAATTTTAATGCCTCCCTTCTGCTAGTTCACCCGAATATGGCTATTTTTTTCATTCCTCCATATTCTTCAATCTCTCATCCATTCTCAAGTTTGGAAAGATCTTTTGGTGATCTCTACACACTCTCTAAACTCTTTTGAGCATTCACTTCAATATTTGTAGCAACACTTCACACATCATAGAAACAATCTAGCATTCCATCACTTTGATATTGCAAGTGTAGGATGAATCCATTACAACAAAGGCTTAAGTTCCTCTCATATTTCTACTCCACTAGCCTTGTGCGCTTTGGACAGAGGTGGTAAGCTCCTCCAATTTTCTCTATCGTTTGGTTGAATAAGCACATACTATTTTGTAGTGTATTTTGTATACTTAGCTTGTATTCTCTTCTTTACCATATTTTCCCTACCATTTCAAAATTGGTTGTTCCTAGAGGTGGAAACACCAAAATGGGGGTTTGACTGCGATAGACTACTATACAACCTCCCAACATTTTCCCACCTTTTTTGTGTGGATGGAGAGATCTTGGAGCAAGCTTGCAAGATGATTATTATGCGAGATCATCCTCATCACCCTTTCGGTAATCTATTTCCTTTATCACATTTGTATTATGTTCCACTCTTCTTAGTCTTATTCTGTCATTCCAGAAACTAGTGAACTAGGTTGATAGTCTTTTTTAAGATTTTAACCTCATCTCTCTAGTTTTCTGACCGTACAAATGCTAGCACACTTGTGAGACGCCAGCGCGTTGTGTTTTCGTCCCAAAACCATGCTTTTTTCCTCCGATAAAGAGCTACTTGAGACTTAGATTTGAATCTAAAGATCGAGTCTCCTAGTCTATCTTCAACACTTGGGTTTGTAGTGTAATCGAAGGACCCACAATCCTCATCATTCTCATCCCACCCATCCTAACCTTCCTTTAAGCTAAGGTATGATAAGGCAGCCATTCTGCTATTAGCCTTTTGTGACCTAGAGCCTTGCAGTGGTTGGTCCCCCTCTCTTACACCCTCAAGGAAAAATATTAAATGCATGAGAGAATTATTAAATTCCTAGATAACTAAAAGTAAATAATGATACATGGCCCCATTATGACTAACTTCTAGAAAGTACAACTAGGAAACTTAACTCCTAACTAATAACTAGCTAGGAAATAACCCCATTCACACCATTATTTTTTGCTAGTAGAAACTTCATTTTTCATTCTTCCAATGTAAATATTTCTTAGATGCCTTGTGTTAATAATATTTAACCATTATCAGTTTCACCTCTTATATGTTCAGTAAAATTTCTTTTCCTTCATGTTTGAATTAGTCTTTTTGTTGTATTCATTGATATATAGTTTTGTATAAAGTAGGAAGAAACATATTTTTGTATTCTTACATCACCTCCTATTTCTCTTTTATGCATTCATTCTTCCCCTTTTCCCATTTAAAGTGGTTAAGGTAGGATAGTGGTAGGATTTCATGTGCTCAGTTGGACCAACACATTTGCACTTTGATTAGAAGAGGAAGTCATACTTCTCTAGAGACATGACCTCAATTTTCAATGTCCCATACCTTGACATCTTCTACATTGGGTCATTAGAATGTTGAGCCTATGTCGAGTAGGGTGAAGTTTTATATGAAAAATGATTTTGTCATGTCTAGTGGGACTATGATCAACTTCATTTAATCTTGCTAAGAGATTAGTGATACTCTCAACAACTTCAGCCTTAGAGATGTATGCAACAAAGTAACTAGTGACTTTGCATAGAGGGGAGCACTTTGCACTAAAATTGGAAAGTCTAATATGACTTAGTAATATTTCTTATAGATCAAACATACAAATTTCATGCCAATGATTCAAACCAAATCATCTTCTAGAGGTGTTTTTAGTATTTCTAACTTCCATCTTGCATATCTAGAAGAAGAAATAAACAGTCTTTATCACATGTAAGCAGAAGTAGAGGTCCTACAAGTCTATCCCCTACAACTCAATCTATATCACCTTTGGGTAGAATATTTCAAACTAGAACACCTACTACCTAGACAAACAAACCATTATTCCATATGGCTGCACTTAGAATGTTGGAAATTGGTTTTCATTGATGCCAACAATGAAAATTTAAATATTTCCATTCATGCACATTACTTGTATAAGTAGTTGATCCGGTAATAATAATTCAAGCTATGTTACTTCGGTACTAAAATATTTTTGATCCAGTATTTTGGTCCAGATTATTTGATTTTGTAAATATTTATTCAAAAGCCCATAATATTCTTTGTCTTAACACTATTTTCATCTGTTGACAAGATTTCAATTGGCTTTGTTATATGGTTAGAAAGATATAGTTACCAATAGTTTTGTAAACAATGTTCTTTTTATATAATGGTTCAGTACGCTGATTTTTTGGTCTAGATTCTACCTCAAAAAGAAGATATATCTATAGGAATTTTTAAATAGATTCATGACTACAAGATTCATCTTACCTTGAATTTTTCTGATGTTATGCAAATGCATTCGAGAATTACACTAAGTCTCTCTACAACACATTGACGTGGGAGATTCCATGTTCTCTCATGATTAATTATTTTTTCATGTGGAGTTGAAGATAATTTACTTGATATCATCTAAAGGATAATTCAATGTGTTAACATTTTTTGATGTTACATGTTTGATTAATTTCATATATGTTTGGATTTTTGATATTTTAGGTCTAACTCTAGATGACCCAATTATGAATTTGAATCAAGAAGATTAAATATGTGCACCAAATGCTAAAGGGATCTATCTTATTTCAATGCCAACTTATACCATACATTACACAATTGTGATGGGTGCAAAGATGAATATTTTTGGAGGATAAAGCCAACAAAGTTATTTCTCATTGGAAATAGGGCTACTCTAATTAGGTTGGCCTAATTAGTCAATGTGAATGTATATGGTATATATATAAGAAATTTTTTAGAATATAAATAATAGTAAAAAAAAGGGTAAGCAAGTGAAGATGAGAAAGAGGAAAGGGAATAAATTCAAATAGTGCAAATGTGCATGAAAATATACATAATTATATTGTACATAGAAGTGTTTTGTATTTAGTACTTTACCAGAACTAAACTCAAACATAAGGAAGGTGCATTATATCTTAGTTCAACTCTTAGCAGTGAGACTTACTCTATTTTTTAAATCACCTCAGGTTGTGAGCCTTCAAGGATAGTGTGTCCTAGCAGTGAGCCATTATAATTCTATATCTAGATATATTATATTGTGAGCTAACTCTTATTGTGATTTTTTCCATTTTCGGTTTTCCACATAAAAATATGGTGTTGATGTGCCTTATAGTGTCATATTATTTTTGATGTATTCATTCCTAAATGTAGTTATATATTCTTTAATAACTGGGTGGTTTATAGTTGAATGGTTTAATCGAATATTGATTCACCCCACTCTTTTTATTATGTGTTCAAAAAAAGCTATTAGAGCTTGGTTCCTTTTGAGAATCCTAATAGCTTGGGGAAGATCTTGGAATTTGAATTTGAACACATGGAAAATAGAAGATTTATTATTCCTCTAGAAGAAATTCCTACTAAACATATTAAAGAATATTTTATCTTAGATAATGTTGAACATGAAATTTCTCTTGCAAACCTTGATATAACTAAAGAAGAAAACACGGATTTGAAGGAAATCCCAAAGGAAGTAGATGAGTGCATCAAGAAAATAAGAGAATAGTTCAATAAGTTGAAGGAGAGATATAGAGAAGTCAGTGATCAATTGATGAAGGAAAATGAGGACATCACCAGACTAAAAGAACAAGTGGAAGGAAAGAATAAAATTGAAGAACATCAAACAATATGAAATTCCAAGAAAGATGGATGAGTTTGCAAAGCTTGTACAAGAAGTGGTAATTCTGAAATTAGATCTAGAAAAGGTAAGAACACATGATCATAAACTCATGAAAAGTTCTAAAATGTTGGATGAACTAATTGCAGGACAAAAAAAATCTTAGGACAAAAGTGGTTTGGGATTTGAAGAAGGACAAAGTTAAAATAGAATCAGAATCCTAATAGTATTGACAATCAAAAGAAGACTCAAGGCAATGGTAGATAGTTCAAGAATGATAGAAGTAATACCAGAAGAAATCCTACTAGAAAACTTAATGCTCAAAGGTACTCATCTTTTAATGGTATTTTCTATTCTTGCGATAGATTTGAATATAAGACAAAATATTGTAGAAATAAAATAAAATAGGATGATGGAATCAGTCAAAATGATTTATCATTCTTGAGTCAATTTTTAAAGTGCAAAATAATTGGACATAAAGCTATAGAATGTAGAAGTCAAATGTTGAACAAAATGAACTATCCCTTTAAAGTTTATCGTTATCACTATAATTTATTTGGACACAAGGCTAATTAGTTAAGATATAGATTGAATAAAGGAAAAAATAGATGGAAGAATTTCATTTGTTATATTTGTATAAAACTCTAATGATGCAGGAGCATCATTAGCTCTTGGAAATCATGCATCAACCAAATATATTTTCATTCATTTTTTGCTCCTATTCAATTGTTTTCAAGTTCAAGTTGGTAGACCTGGTATTTCTTGATGTTTTCTCACCTGATATTGTGCACCTAGGATTTCATCGTGAACGTGCTCAATTACCTTATTCCAATTTTTCATCTTAATTGGATATTTTTTAGACAATTTATCGCTTTCGGATTGAGTGACAGTTTTCTGGAACTGGCCTTGGAATAATTTCAAACCCTAATGGCTAGTTGGATTGATCACGCATCTTGCCCATTGCTTGCGGATCCTCAAGATGTGTTTTGATTTGTTCCATGGAGTTTCCCTAACCTTACACTTAGGTCCACACTTCATCATGCACACCTACCGTGGATGAATTTTGAATTTCACGCCGACCTATTCTTGCACATGTTATATTTCCTTTATTGGAGATTGTAATGATCTTTGGTCGACGTGGATGCTTCTAGACTCACGGATATGATATAAAGCTTGTAATGAATCATTAGAATAGAAATAAATGAAGATACAATAGAATAATAATATTTCAAGGTTCTATTTGTAGGATTTTTTCTCACATGTATGAGCACTATAATTTGAGTATGTTCTAATCCGGCCCGTGAGCCGAATCTGTAAGCCCAGATGTTGGAAACTATATGTAATTGGAGTTTCTAATAATAATCATGTTTGCATCTACATTTTTCCTCCATATTTTGTTTTGCTTCTATTGTGTTACTCTTGTTGAATAGTCCAAATTGTTCTCTTTAAGGACCCTCCTACCATGGTTGCCCCAAGTGGTGTCAGAGTGAGGTTCGTTCCTTGTGAGATCATTCGAGTTTGTGCAATCATGTTGAAGATTTGTTGTGGGGTGCAAAATTGAGGATCTAATTCATAGTTGTAGAGAGCTTGTGTAAGGATGGGAGGAAGAAGAAATGGTAGAGGAAATGAAGTGCGTGGAAATGCAGACTCAACTATAATGCAAATATTGAGAGGAATTGCTACTAGATTGGAAGTAGTAGCAATGGCCTAGAGAAAAGGTTGACTAGTAGATGATGTGAGTGATGAAGAAGTAGAAGAAAAGGAAGATATTGAAATAAAAGAGCAACCTAGTCTTGATCAAGGAGAAGAGAGGTTCATTAGAGCCCTAACTAGAGTGAACACCAAGCCACATTTCAATCCATTGGATTATAATGGTAAGTTTGATTAAGATGAATTGCTTGATTGGATAACAAAGATGGAAAAATAATTTTATTTTGAAGTTACCACAAAAAAAAAAAAGGTGAAGTTTTCTTGTACAAATTTGAAAGGAAATGCATCCCTTTGGTGGGAACATTTACAGACAGACATACAAAGAAGAGAAAAAGAGAAGATAAAATAATGGTATCAGATGGTGAATAAGTTGAAGACAAAGTTTACGCCTACAGACTAATAGATCAGTTTGTTTCAAAAATTATAGAATCTAGAGTAGAAAGAATCAATTGTGATAGAGTTTACTGAAGAGTTCTACAAGTTGAATATCAAATCTAGACATTCAAAATATGAGACCTAACAAGTAGCTAGATATGTGAATGGCTTAAGGTCATTTATACAAGATGAGATCAACTTGATTAAGTTGCTAACCATGGAAGAGGCATATTAGTGTGCCCTAAAAGCAGAGGAGAATCTAAATAAAAGATATGAGTAGAGATAAGGAGGAAGAGGTGGAAGATTTCGAAGAGGAAGAAAAGTTACTGGAGGAGGAAGAGGACATTCTTTAGCTCAGAATAAAGATAAAGAAGTCAATAGGAATGATGGTTCATACTATAGAGATTATGGAAACTTTTAGAGAGGAGGAAGATATGGTAGTTATAAGAATGAGGGCTATAGGAAAGATGACAGAGGACAAGAGAAAATAGTATTTAGAGGAACATGTTTTAAGTGTGGTGGAGAAGGACATAGAGAATTTGAATGCAAGGAAGAAGGGACAGGCAGAAAGGCAAAGAACAATAGGAGGAAAACCTTTGTTGAGGACGATCATGTTGGATCATCTAATGGACCAGAAGAAGGAGAAGTGTTGGTAAACAAAAGAGTATTATGTCAAAGTGAGATGGAGTAGGAACCATTGCAAAGAAAGAATTTGTTCTTAACTAGATGCAAGGTAGCTGGTAAATGTTGCAAAGTGATCATTGATAGTGGAAGTTTAAAAAACCTATCTTTTGAAGAAATGGTGACCAAGTCAAAATTTGAAAGATTGAAGCAACCGAAGCCCTATTCAATAGCATAGATTCAAGATGGGCATAAGATATTGGTAAGTGAACAATGTTTGGTGAAATTGAAGATAGGAAATTACCATGATGGAGTTTTGTGTGATATTATTCCTATGGATGTATGCCATATTTTTTTGGGAAGGCCTTGTTAGTATGATAGATAGGCTTTTAATGATGGAAAGAAGAAGATATACACCATTGTTTCTAATGGGATGAAGCATACTCTATTTCCTTTGGAGGATATTCCTAGAACTGAGTTTTGTACTAATGCTATGATTATTTTGGTTGATGGAAGGAGATTCCTAGATGGAAAATGACATGAGAGCATGTACTATGCCCTAGTTGCTAAGAAGGTTGAACACTTGAAACACGTAGAAGAACAATGATAGGAGATAAAAGAGTTGTTGATAAAATATGAAGCTATCATTTTAGATAATGTACGTGATAGATTACCACTTATAAGGAGTATTAGTCATTGTATGGATTTGATTCTTGGAGCTAATTTTCCCAATAAAGTAGCACATCGAATGACATCGAAAAAGAATGAAGAATTTATTAGACAAGTGCAAGAGTTGTTCAGGAGAGGTTTGATTATGAATAGTTTAATTTATTATACATTACCTACTATATTGTCACTTGAAAAGGATAGAGAATGGAGAATGTGTACAAACTCTAGAGCCATAAACAAGATCACAATGAAGTATAGATTCCCTTTGCCCCGGATGGATGACATAATGTATTGTTTGAATGGAGCTGACTTGGAGAGTGGATATCATCAAATTAGAATCAGAGAAGGGGATAAGTGGAAAGCAGCATTCAAGATGAATGAAGGATTGTATGAGTGGTTAGTAATGCCTTTTGGATTGACAAATGCACCAAGTAATTTCATGAGGTTGATGAATGAGGTATTGAATAGATTCTTGGGTAAGTGTGTGATTATTTATTTGGATGCTATCTTGATTTTTAGTAAGACTAGAGAAGAAAAAAAATTTCACATAAGAGAAGTTTTACAAATATTGAAAGAAGAGCACTTGCTGATAAAAATTAAGAAGTGTAGTTTCATGAAGTAAGAATTGGCATATCTAGGATTTGTGATATCTATAGAGGGATTGAAGAAGGTAAGAGCTATTGTTGAATTTCCTACACCTAAAAGCATTGGGGAGGTAAGATCATTTCATGGATTGGATAGTTTCTACTAAAAATTTCATTAAAAATTTCAATTCTATTTGTAGTCCGATGATAAAAAAAATGAGAGGAGATAGAAAGGATTTTAGATGGACATCTGGAGCAAACAAAAGTTTTGTGTTGTTAAAGTAAAGTTTGACTAAGAAGCCTTTGTTGACTTTACCATATTTCGACTGCATATTTCAAGTAGATTGTGATGCAAGTGGAAATGCTATTGGAGCAGTATTAAGTGAAGATGGAAGACCAGTAGCATATTTCAGTGAGAAGTTGAATGATGCTAGGAGAATATATTCAATGTATCATTAGGAGTTCTATGCCATAGTTCAAGCTTTGAAGAAGTGGATACATTACTTGTTTTTCAAGGATTTTTTTTTGTATACAGATCATCAAGCTTTATAATATTTGAATAGTCAAGGTAAGTTGAATTAGAAACACATGAGATGAGTAGAGTTATACTTTTGTTTTAAAGAATGGGAGTGGAAAATCAAATAGAGTTGTTGATGCTTTGAGTAGGAGAGGGAACTTGATAACATAGATTATAGTGGAAGTATTAGGCTTTGAAGAATTGAATAACTTGTATAAGGAAGATCTAGATTTTGTAGAACCTTGGAGAGCTTTCAAAGAACTAGTTTTGGAGGATAGGAGTCACTGGTTGGATTATTTTACTCAAGAGGATATGTTGTTTAGATGAAATTAGTTGTAAATACTCTAAAGTTCAATGAGGGATAATTTGGTGAAAGAGAAACATAGTGGAGGATTAGCGGGACACTTTGGAATTGATAAAATAGTAGCCTTGGTGAGTAAGAATTAATTTTGGTCATAGATTCATAAGGATGTCAGGAGATTTGTTCAGAGTTGCAGAATTTGTCAAGTTGCAAAAGGGAGTAGTCAAAATGTGGGATTGTATAAACCTTTGACAGTACTAGAAAGACCTTGGGAAGATATCAGCATGGATTTCATACTTGGTTTTACTAAGACATAGAGAGTTAATGATTCAGTAATTGTGGTAGTGGATATATTTTCTAAGATGACACATTTCATACCTCGTAAGAAGACAACCAATATAGTACATGTAGCAAACTTGTTTTCCAGAGAAGTGGTCAGATTGCATGGATTACCTACGAGTATTGTTTTAGATAGAGATACAAAGTTTGTTTGTTACTTTTGGAGGACACTTTGGAAGAAGATGAAGAAATATTTAAAGTTCAGTTCTACTTTTCAACAACAAGTAGATGGATAGACAGAGGTAGTGAATAGGATTTTGGGAATTTTGTTGAGATGTTTGGTTGGACAGAACACCAAAAGTTGGGATTTAGTCCTTCCTCAAGCAGATTTTGCCTACAATAATTCAGTGAACAAGAGTACAAGGAGGACACCTTTTGAGATAGTTGCATGAGTTCATTCTAGAGGTATATCAGAGTTGAGAGACATCAGTATGGAAGATAAAAGGATTGTAGAAGAAAAATAATTTGTAGAACATATGAAGACAATCCACACAAAAGTGAGACAACATTTGGAAGACATGAACCAAAAGTATAAGGAGAAATCAAATGAAAAGAGGAGAGATAAGGAATTTGAAGTTGGAGATGAAGTGATGGTGTATTTGAGGAACACAAGATTTCCAGTTGGAATATATAGTAAGTTGAAGATGAGGAAGTTTGGAACCTATAGGATTTTGAGGAAATTTGATTCAAGAAATGCATATGAAGTAGAGTTACGAGATGGCATGGGTATTTCACCTATTTTGAATGTTGTAGATCTTCATTAGTACCATGAAACAAAATTCAGGGATGACAGTAAATCAAAGTTGGAAGAGTAGCTTCCTAAACTACAGTTAGATGAGATAGAAGAGATTTTGGATGTCAGAGATGGAAGGAAAACTCGTTGAAGACAATAAAAAGAATATCTTGTGAAATGCAAAGGTAGACTAGTGGAAGATTCTTCTTGGATTTATTAGGCTCAGGTAGACCATATTGGTTTTCCTTTGGCCCCACCAAAGTGAGAGGCTCACTTTTTATTAACCCTGAATGTTTGATGTAGGAGCATCCTTGGATCTTGGCAATCTTGCATCAACCAAAAATATTTTCATTCAATTTTTTCTCTTGTTCAATTATTTTCCAGTTCAAGTTGGTAGATCTGGTATTTCATCATGTTTTCTTGCTTGATCTTGTGCACCAAGGATTTCATCATGGATGTGCTCAATTGCCTTATTCCAAGTTTTTAGCTCGATTGGATCCTTTTTTGATAGGTTATCACTTTCACATTGAGTGATAATTTTTTGGTATTGGCCCCAGAATAATTTCAAACCCTAACGACTAGCTGGATAGATCACAGATCTTTCCCGTCACTTGTGGAGCCTCACGGTGTGTTTTTATTTGTCCATGGAGTTTCCCAGACCTTACACTTAGGTCCACACTTCATCATGCACACCTACCGTGGATGCATTTTGAATTTGAGGCCAACCTATTCTTGCACACGTTACATTTCCTTCATTGAAGATTGTAATGATATTTGGTTGATAGAAATGTTTCTATACTTGTGGATATGATATAACGCTTGTAATGAATCATTAGAATAGCAATAAATGAAGATAAAAAAGAATAAGAAGATTTCAAGGTTTGATTTGTAGGATTTTTCCTCCCATGTATGAGCACTCTATTTTGACCATGTTGTAATCAAGCCTGTGAGCCAAATCTATAAGCCTGAATGTGGCCAAATATATGTAATTTGATTTTTTTATAATAAGAATGTTTGCATCTCCATTTTCCTTTATATTTTGTGTTTATTTTTTTGTGTTACTCTTGTTCCATTGTATGACTTTTTCTCTTTAAGGACCCTCCTACCATGGTTGCACCACCAGACACCTTGCCAGAGACTACAAAAACAAAAATATGAAAAAGGACTATTCGATAAAAATATATAAAGAAATAATAAATATTTCTTTGGTATAAGTTAAGAAGGAAATGGAAAAGATCTAGAGAAAGGAAGGAGAATCTAAGAAGCAATTAGATAATCCCATCAAAAAATAGATCTAGACAGTGACCTTGAGGGGGAACAATAATCAAAAAAATTAATATCGCCTTTGAAAAGGAAGGTTAAGTGGACATGTGTGAAGAAGGAATATTGTAAACTTTCAAAAGACTTAAGTACTCACATATTTCAAGGACATTCAACTACGATATGAAGAATTTATTGTTGAAGAAAATGGGATTGAAAAAAATATTTAAGTGCATTAAGAGGAAAATCATTCAATGAAATGCATTTGCAAAAAGTAAGTAGAATGCGGAGCAAGCTTGAAGAGTTAGGAGAATTTTCATACTACAAAATTTTAAAATTTGGCTCTGGTGTGCTAGTGAAAGTTTAATGGTTATTGATATAAATTACTCTTTATGAATCATTTGTTGAATTTTGTTGAATGTGATGGATACACCTTGAGTCATAGATAATTCAAAAAGACCAAAACAAAAAATTAAATGTTACCCTATTAAACCCTAAAACTAGACCCTTTAGGTGCATTTTTGAAAGTTCCCCTTGGTGTTATTTTGATTGAACATATTGGGACATACATTCATAAAAATTTGGAAGAACCTTTCTATGGAAAGCTGCATATACTGTGGCTTGAAGAGTTAATCGAAGAAGACTATACCTTGAAACCAAAAAAAAAATTACTAACAGAAATGAAATTGGATGTGTAGCATCATTTTTTTTTCTTTAGTAATGAAGAAAAATGTATTAGATTGGCATTGAGTAGGTTTCATGATAATTTTGTGTGGCTTAGTAATTCTCATATGATAGCCAAAGAATCAATTAGAGATGGTATTGGTTTTTCCTCATCCGAACCTACTTCGATAACCAAATCTAACCAAGGAAAAGGATTGATGGAGAGTACAAGCACTAAAATTATTAATCAAATAATTCAATATGTGAGTATGATTATTGTGTATATGATCTTTCGTGACAATGATATCTCTGCCACTACAATTGACATAGTGTTAGAGATGGTTGAGGAAATAACAAAATATGATCTTTGTGAGTTGCTCTAACAACACTTACTGGAGAACTTGAATGATATTAAGAACAATAATTCCATGTTTAGGTACAAAACCTTGATAATATTCCTAATCTTATACTTTTTGAGGGAAGAACCTATTGTAGGAGAAATTGTTTTGGAGAATACAAAACTGGTTGCACATCCAATTAGGGAAATAATGAGAAATATTTGATATTTTGATGCAAAATGTGATACCCTTGTTGCATTCTTTGGAAAATTTCATTGAAGAATGAAAATAAGGTGAAGATTTATAATAGAGCTTGTAACAAAATGTAAGAGTGATATAAAATTTCTGGTATCCATTGATTGTTGTATCATTAAATCAATTGAACCTAGAACGATATGGATTCCTAAGATAGGCTATGAAATTGATAAATATTATGTTTTTGGCTATATAGAAATACTAATTAACAACCCTAGAGATCATAGAAAACCAAGATTCAGAATGTATACTGAGCTACCTTGAGAAATAGATGAGAAATCTAAGTTCATCTATGATAAATCAATGACTACCTTTGGAGAAAACAAAAAAGTTACAGAGGATCATAAATTAATTTCTTAGATAGAGGTAGCTCCTAGAAGAATCAAGAATCTAGCCAAAACAAAGAAACATTTTCAATTAGCTGCTAAAGCTCACACTAGTTCTTCACAATCTATTTTAGAAAGCACAAATTCATTGATTGATAAATTGAAAGAACTGGAAAGTCAAGTAGTATGTGAAATAATTTATTGGGTAAGAGAAAAAGGATTTTTGGAAATTGAATAAGAAATTTTGGAACAAGTCTAAGACTGTGAAAAAGAGGCCAGAAATATATTTTCATTTAGTTGGAAATTTCCTAATGTAATTCAAAGATTCAAGGATGTAGAAGATATATTGAGACATAGATAAAATATACATCTAACACTTTTGATCCTACTCTAGATTGGGATGATCGTACTTGGTTTGGTCTGACAAAACTCTGTGATGAAAATATCACTCCGCACAAGGAAAAAGTAGAAGTGATTGAACGATATTGATAGGTTAGAGAAATGAACAAAATTAAGCATACACCTATCTCTTATGCTCTATCTCTTGTTGAAAAAATCTTGAACTCAAATATCACTCCCAAAACTTTGGTTGAAGGAAATGATATCTTAGTTGAACTTGAATATCTATACAAAGCTTTCATAGAAGCAAAGAAATTATGGGATGAAAGAAAATATTCATGGACAAGCATTCTTCATGAAATTCAAAGGATAAACACCTTTGGCTAATTGCTAACAACTATTATTTTGGATGTACTTCTAAGGGGTAGTATTCAGGTATGCAAAAGGAAATTGTTTTTTTTTTTTAGAAAATATAATATAATGTATTCCTTTCCATTGATGGAAAAGGAGGAGAGAATACCATGTGAAAAAGAAAGAATTCAGGAAAGAATTTTGTTCTTGATGGTATTCACATCATGTGTTTCCATCAATTACAAAGGGGGGGATTTTTTGAAATTGGAAGGTTCTCATTGATGTCAACAATGGAAATTGAAATTTTTTCATTGATGTACATTACTTGTATAAGTATTTGCTCTGGTAATAATAGTTTGGGCTATGCTACTCTAGTACTCAAAGATTGTTGATCCAGTATTTTGGAGTGAATTATCTTATTTTGTAAAGATTCATTCAAAAGATGATAATATGTTCTATCTTAAAATTATTTGCATCTACTAAGAATATTTTGGTTGGATTCATGACTACAAGATTCATCTTACCACAAAGTTTTATGATGTTATGCAAATGTATTCAGAAGATATGAGTAACAGTATTTTGTTATGAGAATTACAATAAGTTTCTATACAACACATTGATGTGTGATATTCCACATTCTTTCATGTTTAATTATTTTTTCTTTTAGAATAGAAGATAAGTTAATCGATATAATCTAAAGGTGATCCAGGTGGATCTTTAGGACCTGAAATTGAAGTGTTCCAGTTTCTCTCAGAAGTAGTGCCATTGCGTAGAGCACAGAATTCTGAATCCGGCGCAACTTGAACGGGCGAAAAAGGAGTTTGTTTGCTCAAGTTACGTGCAGTCAAAGTTTGGTCAAAGGTTGGTCAACTCAGCTATCAGGGACGAGAAAAAAGGTGGAAAATTCATCATCACCAAATTGGTCGAAGTTGATGTCATCGCGAAGGTCTCATTGTCACGATTCCAACGACGTTCGTTTCATCGAAAACGGAGAATGTACGTGGGAGTTAGAGCCAGTCAAAGTTTTCGATTGACTGAGGTACAAGTGGTATGGTTGCTGACGTCGGCATGACGTCATCCTACTGACTTGGTAGACAGGGCATCGTACGGATGATGACATGGACCAATGGGGCTTGACACGTGGTAGTCTGTACGATCCGTACACATGACGTGGTGTGGTGACATGTCTGATGACGTCAACAAAGTCTATGAATTGGGCGATGACACGTGTCCTGATGACGTGGCAGTTGGCTGTGTTTGTCCGGCGAATCCTTGGTTGACACATGGCTTGTCGGTGGTCGGCAATTTCGTCGGTTTGTTTTAACAAAATTTTTGTGGGGCTCGACCCCATGACCTCCTCGGAAATAGCGGACGGTTGAACTGTTGCACCGTCGGCTGATGCCTTTACCAAATATAGGTGGCCATTTGTTTTGTTGTTAATTTTGTTTTAAACGGTTAAAAAAATAGAACCAACGGTCAGGAGTTGAACTCGGAACCGCCGGGCTCCCAAAAGGTTTTGTTACCGTTGAGCCGCGAAACTCTTTCATTTATATGATGGGCTCGGTTTTATTTTGTTAGCTTTTAGGCCCGAATGCCTAAAGCAAAGTAACCAACTAATGGTTATTTGTTTTAAATCAAAACAAACCCCTCAACTAAAAGCCCAAAAATAAATTGAACGAAGGGCTCCAAATTAATTTGAAAGATTAAGGGGTTGTTTATTTGATTTATATGTAAATATGGAGGATTTTATAACTTTGTGGTTATTCCCCATATCGGGTAAACTTCAAGTATAAAAGGGAGGAGTCTTGGAGTGTTTTTAAGGAGCCATTAGTGGGGATCAGCCATTAGTGGAAGATCCATTAGTTGATCATTCTCCATTGTATTCCATTCTCTTGGTCTTTGAGAGGTTTTTGTGAGAGAATTTTTAGAGGGAATTAGGAGAATATTTGAGTTGTGATGTATTATTGATGTTTTGAGTCTTGTAGTAGATTCTATTAGGCAAAGTCAGTTTTCTTCCTCTTTGTTAGTCATCCCTAGCCTTGAGAGCTTTTGAGAGGGGTGTGAGTGAGAGACTTTTTATATGACTTTGTGGAAAGGCTACAAGATATTGTAAAGCAGTGTTACAAGAGGCTCGTGGAGATTGTACTGCGTTTCAGAACATTTCAATACATTGGTCACTCGATTGAGCCTGACCCGAAGACGTAGTAATGTTGTGGCGAACTCCGTAATCAAATTGGTGTCTTCTTGCCTCTCTCTTGATTCTATGTTTTGAATTCCTTCTGATTAATGTTCCTGCTACTTCATTGTTGATGTCTTTATTCCTTTGTTCATAATCACTTAAGCAACGTTTATCATAGATCCCTTCCGCTATACAGATCAAAAGGATAATTTGATGTGTTAGCATGTTTTTATGTTACACATTTGATGAATTGCATATACGTTTTGAGTCTTGATATTTTAGGTCTAACTCTTGTCAACCTAATTATGAATTTGAATCAAGAAGATTAAATATGTGCAATGAATGGTAATGAGATCTATATTAGGTCCATGCCAACTGATACCATACATTACACAATTGTGAGGTGTGTGAAGATGAATATGTTTTGAGCGACATAGTTAATTTTGATTTGAAATAGTGATACTCTAATTAGGCTGACCTAATTAGTGAATGCAAATTTATATGGTATATATGCAAGACATTTTTGTGAAGAAAAATAATAATAAAAAAGGGGTAAGAAAGGGAAGATGAGAAAGAGGAAAGGGATGAAATTTAGAGAGTGTGAATGTGTATGAGTAGACAAAATTATATTGTATAGAGAAGTGTTTTGTATTGATTACTTCACGAGAACTAATCTCCAACACAACGAAGGTGCATTCTATCTCAGTTCACCTCTTGACAATGAGCCTTAATGTTTTTTTATAAATTACCTCAGGTTGTGAACCTTCAAGGATAGTACATCTTTGTAGTGAGCCATTGTAATATTCTATATCTAGATATATTATATTGTTAGCTAACCCTCATCATTTTTTTCCCACTTTTGTTTTTCCATGTAAAAATCTAGTGTTGATGTTTCTTATGGTGTCATGTTATTTTCAATGTCTTCATTCTTAATTGTAGTTAGATATTCTTTAATAATTGAGTGGTTTATAGTTTAATGGTTTAATGGAATACCAATTCATCCCCCTCTTAGTATTTGAACTGTTAAACAAATAAATCAAGGAATTGTATCCTTCAATGGTAGCAGTCACTTTTTCTTATCCCAAAGAGATGACATACCTATTATTCCACTAAAATATATCCATCATTTCACTTATGGGATATCTACAACTCCAACAAAACACATCCTATATATGGAAAATATATGCTCTACGTATAATGTAATAGAAGATAACGTGGTTGTTAGACTCCTAGCCACATGCTTGAATAGAAAATCACTGCAATGGTATCAAGGTGTACAAGCTAATTCCATTGACAATTTGTAAGAGCTAGGTGAAAAACTATGCAAACAATTTGAAGATAAGGGTGATCATTTATTTCTAGTAAAGAAACTGACCACAATCAAAAGAGTGCCTCATGAATTCATGAGTGACTTTAACTACATATTTCAAAATACATGGGATAGAATCCTTATATTAGTGAATTCTACACTAGAATATGGTTTCTTATATTTCTTAAGGGATCTTAACAGTGAAATAACAGTCATGATTTAGTTTATGGGTGAGTCCAGTCTATTAAGTGCATATGGAATTGCCATAAGGGGGGAGGTTTCTTAATACAAGTTGGGAAGATAGCTCCTAGGACACAAATTCCTCTATTTACAAAGCTTTCTACTCAACCCACATTGGCTCCTATTCCAATGGCTTACACAAGACAAGTGTCTATTTCTATTGCACCTTCAAATAAATTACATGAGGTTAAAAAATTATTGCAATTTTTGGGTAATAAGCTAGTGGCAATCAAGAGGCAGCAAGCCCAAAATAATAGACCTTGACAATGTCAAAATCAAAGCTACCAGCAAAAGATGCAACCTTAACAACAAAAAAATTAATGAAATAATGTTAAGCCCTTGAATAGCACAAATCCAAATGTTTCCTACGCTTCAAAATCATTGATCCATGTTCAAATTAATCTAGCCCATGAACATGAATGGTGTTACAAATGTGAGAAAAATCATAATCAAAATGCTTGCAAAAATGGATATTTTGTACAAACTTTGGTGGTTCAAAATTAAACCTCCACATCATATTAACCATCTGTTGTGAATCAAACAATTAATAGTATGTAGGAACACTTGCATGGGGACTCTTCATTGGTCAAGTGGCATCAAGAGGATGGTTGTGGAGTAAATAAAGTATCTACTGATACAGTAGCTTAGAATACAAGATAAAAGAAGAGATTAATGGGGTGTGGTCCATCTTGAACTCCCCAACTTCCATAAGCCATGATAGTATCTTATACAATTGGTAGCAAAAATTTTATACAATAAAATCAGCCTAATAATAGAGGTAAGAAAATGATGGAGAAACCTTAGGTCACCCAAGTTACAAGGATGAATCTTGTTGTTTCAAAGGTTTCAACCAATGCCAACCAACTTCCTTTCAATATATTTAATCAATTGAAGAAGAATAACGTAAATGTGGCTACGTGGGAGGCTTTGTTTATTCCATATCAGAGGAATCTACTACAAAAATCCTTGATGGTGTTTAATAAACAAAAGGGTGTGGGTATGTGTACGATCATGATGCGCCAAAAACTAGCGATATGTAAGTGATATTATGGCCCATGTGGCTGATGAATTTTTTTAACCAAAAAATGATGAAATAAAAAGGGTTTTTAAATGAGATTCTCAGCTTTCCACCAATATAAATTATTCTTTACTTTAAATTTAATAAATTATTATTATTCATTTTCTATTTGAATTATGACTAAAGTCCTAATTGATAGGCTAATTGAAAAACATCTATAGCTTTCAAACGGTATAACATTTTTTGAATCTAAAACATGAATCACATTCTATGCTTCACATACTATAGGATTAAAACAAATAAAATTGAATTTCATGAAGTTTTGACCAAGTTAAGGTGGTTAGACATACAAGTTTTTATATTCTTATAAAGTTGTAATAAAAATTCCTAATTAATTATTTACTTGGAAAAAAACTAGAAAAAAATATGCATCACATCGGGACATGAGTCCTCTAATTATATTTAGAATATTATATAAAAATATTATCATTTTACTATGGTTAGGGTGGTCAGGCAGACACCTACTTCTTAGTTTTACCTTGAAATTTAAGTACTACTACATTGAAATTTCAAATTTTCACCAAATAGATTTTTTTATTTTTAAAATTAACCTATTATTTTAGAAACTACATTCAATTATCTATAGATTCTATTATTACATATTTTTTAATAATATAGATAACTTCTTCCAATTTTTATGTCAAGTTGCCTAATTCTAATTTTTGTGAATTTTATTACCAGGTAAGGCCCTATTTTTTCCATGATGATCCTGCACATACCCATGTATTCGAAGGGGAGTAAATCACTCCACTAATCAGTGTAGTGCAACAAAATTTTTAAGGGAATTTAAAAAATATGTAAGCCTCCTCTCTTATATTTATCTTTAATTATTGAGGATCATATAGTTGTTGCAAGGCGTGCGCCTTTGGTATCCTTGTGCTATGCAATGCAGTGCTCCGGTTCATGACATGGTTTAACTACACCCCATGATTCATTAGCTTTGGAAGTTCTATCGAGAATCAACAGGTCGATCTTTTGATGTAATGACAACCATCATTGCAAAAATTAGTATCAAAGGCTTGGTCACATTTTCGAATCCCTCACTTATGCTCAGGGGTATTGTTGCAAGGTGTGCACCCATGGTTTCATTCTGTTGTGTAGTGTAGCACTTGGGTTCATGACATGGATTAACTTCCTTGAGTGGATTCATTAACTTTGATAGCTGCATTAGTAATTAATAGGTCAATATTTTGGTGCAATGACAATTTCCATTACTATAATAGGTATCAATCTTGCACAAAAATGAAACATAAATTTGCTAGAAGTATTTGGTGATGGATAATTGGTTGTTCTTTAGTTTAGAACTCAAAGAAAAAATAAGAATAGTTTGCTCAAATCCTACAAACATAGGGTTTGAAGGTTTTGACATCCAAGGTATCCCTAGAAGTCAGAATAAGCATACATATAAGCTTGTAGTAGTCCATTCATAATTCAATATCCCATACCATGGTGTAAGAAAAGGGAACAAAAAATCAGAATTGTTCTAAGACCTACAATTCTAGACAATCAAGACCATTGGTAGGTCTTTGAAAGTGAACAAAAACTGTAAATTTCCAGCAAGAAGAGCTAGAATTCTCTAGTATAAATGAATCCAAGTTGTAGAATCAATATGGTGATCAAATCATAAAGTTAAGTAGAAACAACCTATCAAATGGTCTCATTATCCTTGAGAGAATCTTCAATTCAGATGACTAGTTAAAGTAGAAAAATATGAACATGGTTGCAAAGAGATGTGACTTCAAGCTAGTTATTATTGCATAAGGGAGATCCTTAAACTTGGTAAATGTACGGTCTATTGTTGGAAATAAGTTTTTCATTGAAATTTGAAATAGGCAAAGTGATATAAATGCATGGACTTATGAACACCTAAAATTTTTTAACACAAAACTTCCCAACATACTATTGAGTTGGACCCAAATGCAAAACTTGTAAGAAAGAAACAAAAGTCTATAAATGCAAAGATTGATCATTTGATGAGGAAGGAGTTGAAAAAATTAATAGAGGCTATGATAATATTGCCTATCAAATATTCCTAATGGGTGAAAAATCATATTGCTATTAGAAATAAGAATGGGGAAATAAGGCCTTGTATGGATATTAGGGACTCGAATAGGGCCTCTTTGAAGGATTTCTATCATCTTCCTTCCATGGAGAAAATTTTATAGAAGGTTTTTGGTTCAAAAAGGTTTTCTTTCCTAGGTGAAAAACTATGCAAACATTTTGAAGATAAGAGTGATCATTTATCTCTACTAAAGAAACTCTAGACATGGAAAATATACCAACACACTTGATCCTGATTACTAACATCGTTTCATCCTAAATCATACTCTTAGATTATCATCACTTTTCATTAAATACATCATTGTTTATTTAATTAGGTCTTTCTCCCTTGTTGATTAAATTAATCAAATTAATTTAATTAATCCTGAATCTCTCTTTAATTAAATAATTCATCGTATTTGATTAAATCTCCAAAGTCCTCTTATTAAATTGAATAAATTAAACCTTATTTGATTTAATCTAACATTATCCCCTTTATTTAAATAAATCAAAATATTTATTTAATTAAACCCTTCCTCTCAATTTGATTTAAATTAATACATAAATTTAAGTCTAAATTGTCACATCTCCTAATTCTTCATTGAATTAATTAAACTTTGATTAATTTAATCTTAATCTATGTCACATCCTCTAGAGAATGCAACTTGCACAATAAATAAATTACTTTGATTTATTTAATTGCCTATTTTCTCTCAACATGGAATAAAGGAGGAATATTCCTTCAAATTTGAATTCAAATTCAAGTGGAATGGGTACTTCCAACAAGGTATTTAATGCCTCTTACATGTCCTTAGCCTTGAGCCAAGTGACATTAACTTCATTTCCTTCTCCCTCCAACATTTCACATTCAAATTTCAAATTTTAATCTCATAGCATTTATCATGCACATTGACCAAAATGTGCTCATTCCTCCTCCAATCACATGTGTACAAGTGGCCTCTTCTCATTGTTTGGTCTTTTATACCACATTCATCCAGATCCTTCAATCTTCCAATTTGGAAATCCATATATGAGAGACTCTTCCTCTCATTCTTCATCCATAATCTGAGTAAACTTATTATACTCAATTTCATCTTCAAGCATAGCCATTTTCATCTCTTTTTATCAATTTCTTAGCTAGGTTATGCAAGAATTCAACCAAAATGGATCAACCATCATCAAACCTTTCAAAGGAGCTGGGAAAGGGTCAATTTCGACACACCAATTAGCACCAACTCCCCCATGGGATCAAGAGTTTGCATTCTTAATTAGGATTTCAGTTATATTTCCATGTTTTTTTCTTCATTTTCCTATTTTGAGCATTGTAAATGGATTTCATGGGGAATCCTTTTTTATCCTACATATGAACTCAGTAATGTGTTTGTTCCTTGTTTTTGTGGACGTATAGGATAGGCATTCACAGAAACTAACCACAATCAAAAGAGAACCTCATGAATTCATGAGTAACTTTAACTACATATTTAAAAATATATGGGATAAAATCCTTGTCTTAGTGAATCCTACCCTAGAATATCATTTATTGTATTTCTTAAGAGCTCTTAACAATGATATAACTGTCATGATTGAGTCTATGGGTGGGTCCAATCTAGTAAGAGCATATGGAATTGCCATAAGGATAGAAAATTTCTTAATAAAAGTTGGGAAGATAGCTCCTAGGATGAAAATACCTCCTATTCCAATGGCTTGAACAAGACAGGTGTCTATTTCTATTGCATCTTCAAACCGATTACATGAGGCTAAAAATTTATTACAATTTTTTGACAATAAGATAGTTGAAATGGAGAGGTAGCAAGCCCAAAATAATAGACCTTAAGAATGTTAAAATAAAAGCTACCAATAAAACATGCACCCTTATCAATGAAAAAAATCAATGGAATCATGTTAAGTCCTTGAATAAAACAAATTCAAATGCTACCTACACTTCAAAATCAGCAATCCATGTTGAGAATAATATAGATCATGAGCATGAATGGTGTTACACATGTGACAAACCTAATGACTAGAATTCTTGCCAAAATGGAGATTTTGTACAAACTCTAGTGGTTCAAAATAAAACCGCCACATCATAGTGGCCATCTGTTACAAATCAAACAACTACTAGTAGATAGGAACACTTGCATGGTGAAGCTTCATTTGTTAAATTGCATAAAGAGGATGTTTGTTGCATAAATCAAGTAGCTACTGATTTAATAGCTTAGAATACAAGATCAAAGAAGATATTAATTTATGGTGGTCCATCTTCAACTCCCCAAATTCTATAAGCCATTATAGTTTTTGATACAATTTGTAAAAAAAAAATTCTACAATTAAATCAACCTACTAATAGAGGTAAGAAAATGATGGAGAATCCTTAGATCACCCATGTTACAATGATAAGTATTTTTGTTCCAAAGGTTTCTCCCAAGGCCAACCAATTTCCTTTCAATATATCTAATCAGATGAAGAATGCTAACCTAAATGTTACTATGTGGGAGGCTTTGTTTATTCCATCTCATAGGAATCTACTAGAAAAAGACTTGAAGGAGAATAATCAACCACAATATTGATTAGAAAGGGAGGAAATCACTCCACCAATCAGCCTAGTGCAACCCAAATTGGAAGGGAATTTAAAATATATATTTATATTTAATTACTTGGGATCATATAGTTGTTACAAGGTGTACACCATTTATCTCCTTGTGCTATGTAGAACAACACTTTGATTCATGACATGGCTTAATCACTTCCCATGACTCAATAACTTTGGAAATTGTATCAAGAATTATAAGGTTGATATTTTGGTGAGACAAAAAATGTCCGTGCAAAAATTGGTATCAGAGCCTTGGTCATGGGTTTGAATCCATCGCTTATGCTGGGGGAGTGATGGAGCTCCCAAAAAATTTCTATTTGTTTGAATGACATCTAGTTTTGATCAAGTTCTGAAGCTTTTGTCCTCAAAGATAGGGAGAGGTTTGGGGCCTAGAAAACCCTCATTCATTTTAATTTTGAGTTGACTTGCTTATCCTGTTACTGATCATTTAAGTCATCCCTTGAGCCTTTGAATGCATTCTCTTGCAAACCATTTTCTCTAGGAGTGTCGGTCACCCCTCATGTTGTTTGTTTCAAATATTTTGAAATTCGACCCAAAATTTATTTTCTAAATGAATTAGGCCTAAGTCATGCTTTCCCAAGGGTGAAATTATTTTCCACCTAATATGGCCCCTTCTTTAAAACTAACTTTGTTGCATGTGTATGTTGTGAGATATTTTGATCACGGGAATGAATATGGACCGTTCCCCATTGACCCCGCTGGTTTCAAATACTAGTTGATTATTTGGCATGAGGTCCATGGAATGGTGATGCATGTCCTACAGATGTTGGGCTCGATCTCCCCTATGGATCTTGTGGCCTACTGGTTTAGATCAATAGTCAAGGAGCGATGTCAAGAGTTAATCTCCATTGTTCCCTACTGACCCCACCTAATTAAAATAATAATGTGAAAAACCCAATGGATTAAGTGGAAAATCGACATGTGGCTATCCTCTATTAACCATAATGAATCATGGGTGGAACCTGCATGATGAAGTGGGTCCCAGGTTGGTAGGGTTCCCATTGGCCAAGAATGTATGAATGTTGGTCCCTATAAATTCAAACACAGTCAATTTAAAAAGGACTATTCAATCTACAACCTCATCAAGCGATCAATGGTCAACTTTTAAAATAGGAGAACCAGGTGTGTGATAGTTTTTTTAGGTCTATGAAGAGTGAGCATTAATGGCATATGTTCTTCAGAGGATATCAATTTGATCTTCATCCTTGTGAAGAGATATTTCCTTGCAATTATGATGAATGATAGACAAATTTCCATGTACCTAGGAAATTAATTGTGGTGAAATAGACACCAACAAGTAATCACCCACTCGCTTGTGTTTTTATTGGAGTGTTGATGATTGAAATCATCAATTTTGTCAATAAATGTGGATGAAGTCTCATCATTTTCACCATTACAATCAGGAGTCTAAATTTTTTTTTTTTTTTTTTTGAGTAGTTATTACATTTGCATAAGCTTCATATATATGTGCAAGATGAGTAGGTCGACTACTTCCCCACCATATGTGCAAAGGTCTCCAAGGCTACACTTGCAAAAGCCTCGTGGTGATATCCTGGTACATGATCAATGCACCCATGTGGGTGTGTCAACCTTGAAGGATGGATGTAGAGATGATTCCTCGAGTAAGGAACTCATATCAGTTGATGCTAGAGGCAGCTCTTGGCTAAGAGGCCATGCCAAAAATATAGAGGAAGTGGTGGATGTCAACAAAAAAAAATCTACAGAGTTCAAGCAAGGATCAAGACTGAATATAAGTTATGGTTGAGGCACTCTAGGAAGGCAAAATTCGCCTATCGACATTCTAGACAACTCTCTTGATACTGGCACATTAACTAAATCTAGTTATGGTGGATATCTTATGGCCTTAACCAAATTGGTTGGTGTGAATGAGGAAGTGCTCGTAGTATCCCAAATTTCTACAAAGGCATTGTATGGACATGTGGGATCTGTTGTGAAGAAGAATGTTGATGAGGAAGAGGGAGTGGTTTTTGCACCTCCCACTATGGTGAAAACATGAAGTAGGCATGTGTACCATGGTCTTGGTGTTGGTTTGGATTCTAGGTGATATAAATGGTGTTGGAATTTCAAATTTTCTATGATGATGATAATGCTAGAGTGTGCACTAGTGAAGGTAGATAACAAAGCCACAATGAAATTTTGTGATAGTTGTTGTGGTGTTGACTGGTTTTGGCAGGTAGTATGAAAATTTTGATTCCCCTGCGTGGTGAATGTTTACATGTAACCGTCTAGGAATTCTTCAAATCTAGGTGAAAGTTTGTGCTGCAATGAAATATTTTTGAAATGTAACTAGAATGAGCCTGATGCTTGTTGCTCCCTTGGTCTATAAAAGGGATTTCAAGGCTCATTTATAGGGGTTGGATTTTGAGTCTATAATGGTTTGTATAGAATTCAAGTGCAGAAAACAAGCATAATGTAGAAGGCTTGGTAAATATGCTAGTCTTTGTCTTGGGTATAAGATGGGTATGTGCAAGAACATCATGGAAAAATCAGGCCCTTAAGTCGTGATGAAAATTAAAAAAATTAGAGTTAGGCAACTTGATGTAAAAGTTTGAATAAGTTATCTATATATTTTAAAAAATATGTAAGAATAGAATATGTAGAAAATTGAATGTAGTTTCTAAACTACTAGGTTTTTAAAAAATATATATATATTTGAAGAAATATTGAAATTTCAATGTAGCAGTACTTAACTTTCAAGGAAAAAATAAGTAGTTGTCTGTCTGAAAACCCTAACCACAATAAAATGATAATATTTTTTTATAATATTTTAGATATAATTAGAGGAGTCATGTTTTGATGTGATGCATATTCTTTTATAAAAAAATTCCAAGTAAATAATTAATTATGAATTTTTTATTACAACTTTTAAAAAATATTAAAACTCATATGTATGACCACCTTAACTTGGTCAAAAATTCATGAAATGCACTTTTTTTTTCTAGTCCTATAGTATGTGAAGCATAGAATGTGACACATGTTTTAGATTCAAAAAATGTGATACCATTTGAAAACTATAGATGTTTTTCAATCAGCGTACCAATCAAGACTTTAGTCATAATTTAAATAGAAAATGAATAATAATTATTTATTAAATTCAAAATAAATCATGATTTATATAGTTTGAAAGATAAGAATCTCCTTTAAAAACTCTTTTCATTTCATCAATTTTGGGTTAAAAAAAGTTTTTAGCCACATGGGCCATCATATCACTTACATATCCCCACTTTTTGGCCCATTATGATCCTGCACATACCCAGTTGTATATGTAATAGCCTTAAACAGTTCTATGAAAATTACTGATATCAAAACAAATCTAAAATTTAAAACATGTACTCTCTTGTATACACTTTCTTGCAGATTATAAATAGAAATATCAAGGATCTTTTTGTTTGTCCTCAATGGTTTAATTGAATGTGTGATTCTATTTTGTGGTTTAACTCAAAGAGTTAATTAAATGTTCGAAGATAGTCATAGGTCTATAATAAATTGCAAGGGATCTGATAAGGAGTAGTGTTCTAAATACTATGAGTTTTTGTGATGTAATGCATTATGGGAATAGTCCATTTATTTCATGATTAAATAATTTGTGTATTATTGGGTATTCCATATTTTACTCCATTTACCCAATTGATGAAGCATTGGCCTATTTGTCAAGAATTTGTGCAATAAATGAACTGGTGGTAATCTTAGCCATAGGATAAAAATAAGAACAATAATCATTATTGTAAGATCCCTCTGTTTTTCTCTTTTGATCGAATAGTGTCCTGATTGGTTAGGCCTTATTTTTTGTTGGTACTCGGTTACTGTGTGATCACTATCTTTATCGTGATTTGATGTGATGGTATTTTATTATGATGTTATCATTAGGGAATGCTTTGGATTAGCGTAGTGGATAATTGAATTAATGATGTTTATGCTTTTGATCATATTAATGATGTTAGATTCATTAGTTAGTAATACTATATTGGTGAAGGGGATGAGATTGCATCACTCGCTTACGAGCACCCTATGATCCTAAGATTTCCTCTTCATAGTGTGTTTTAATTTTAACATATATATGCAGGTGGATATACTCTATGTTTGTAGGTTGACAGGTACAGGATATCGACTCCACCTAGTTTCACAGGTTGGAGCATGTTTAATACCCAACGGTATTCGATTGGGAGATAGTAGCTAGGTTTTTCATGCCAAGTCGTCACTCTAGTCCTTGTATGTCATTTGGTGTTGTCAGGTTGTGCTGCTTTGAATATCGTTCCATCTCTTTGTTATTTAATTTCAAGTAAGAAAAGGGTAATTAAATGGCTCAATGTATTTAAGTTGTGGATTAATTTGTTCTGAGTTTATGTTGAAATGTAATTGATTTTATTATTAATTTAATTTAATTAATAAATATTTTAATCATTGATTAAATCTATTTATTAATTAATTAAATTTATGATGTTGAAAGAAGTGAATGTATTTATGTTGAAGTTATTGTTATATTGGTGAAATTGAAAATAAAGAAAAATGTTTTAAAAAGTCAAATTAGGAATTTGAAATACAAAAAATTAAAAAATGAGATATTTTCCATTTCTGTTTTGGAGAATTTATGAGGGTGGTTGTTGGATTTTTAGGGTTTTATCCTTTTGTTTGAATTTTGCTTCACAATTTTGGGGAGGATGAAAGTTTTGAAAAATTGAAATGGAGGAGAGGAAGAACTGTTGCATTTTTATGGGTTTTGGGATTTAAGTTGTAGAAATCTATGGAACTAGATTGAGAAGCAAGGTTGGAAGCTAAGCATTGTCTGGACCTCCTCAAATTCAAATTTCCAGGTTCTTTGTTATTAAATTTAGTTGTTCTATTATATATGTTTTGTTGTTGGAAATATTCAAACCTAGGCTTGGTTTACAAATTAAACCCATCTTGTTCTTGCTTCAAAATTTGAAAGGAAAGAAAAACCTTTGTTTGAAAATATTGTTCTTCAAAGAAAAATTTCAATATGGTTGTAGATGTACATTTCTGGAAATTATTTGCTCTCCTAGAATTATGATTTTGGTTAAAATATTATATATATATAAATTTATATTTAAATCCCTATTTTAAAAAAAAGGAACAAAAGTTGATTTTCAAATTTTTTTGTTGAAATCCGCAGTGGGGTTTCTGTTTTTTTGGGAATAAAAAATAAAAAATAAAATTTTTGGGTTGGGGGTCGATGGGGGCTCAACCCGCATTGTGCCCCATGGGAGACGTTGTGGGGGGAACCACGCCCAACGCGGTCCCCACATACCTCACCGCAGTCATTCTTTACATAGCAGCCATTGCGAGCGGTGGTTGGCTATGCCAAGCACAACAGTGCCACCTGCTGGGGTGGGTGAATGTGCTTGGCACGGTCACCACCACCAGGGGCAGACTGTGTAGCACCACCGTCGGTCACCCTCATAACCACCACCACCCCCTGCAAATGCCACCTCCTCCTCTCCATCCACCACCCACTCTCACAAAAAATCTGTGCGGCCATGGAAAAGCCAGCCGCCCATAAGGATTAGAGTGTGCACGTGACCCAAGGGATCAGTGGGGTTTGCCCAAATTTTCAAATAAAAAATGAATATATGTATAAATATCAATATTTAATATATAATTATAATATTAAAATATTATTTAATAATATTTTATATTATAATTTATAATATTAAAATATTATATATATATATATTATATTTAGATAACATTTTTATAGTTAGATTGGTGGGTTTAAATTAAATATGTATAGAAAATTATAGATTTTCTAATGGCATGTTTTAAGTTCAAATGAGGGAATTAAATATTGATTTAAATTAATTGCACGATTTAAATGTGATTGTGAAAATGAAAATTTTGTACTCTCAATTAAACTATTGTTTTTATTTTAGAATAATAAATCAGATGGAATATTATATTTGAGGTTATATAATTCGTTTGGATTAAGTTAAGTTAACTGTTTTAGAGATAAATATGGTGGAAAAGAAGAAACAAATATTATTTTAAACGATGTTTCTAAATGGTTGAAAATAAATGTTTGATTATAGCTAGTTTAAATAGTTAGTGAAATTAAATATTTGATTTAAAATTTTGCTTATTTGATTATTTAAGGCAGTTAGGGAATTAAGTGTTGGTTTAAATTTCATCTTGTCTAAAAGAGATGTATGTTTAAATCAGTTTTATTAAGCAATAGATTACTGATGTTAATAAGGGAAATGGATTTAGTAAATCTAGAATTAGTTTAATTCCTCGCAACTTGCCTTTATGGTCATTTCCTCTATGTTCATGTTTTGGGGAATGGGCTATGTGTCGTTAAAATGTAAGTCTTCCAGAGGACCCTAGAGGTTGGGGGTTGTGGTTTGTATTGATGACCGTTTTTTATTTCCTTGGGTAGTGCATGAAGTTATGTCATTGTTATTACTCGGTTTCCACAAATGGGGATGTTTTGTACCTCTTGTGAAAGGAGTGGATTTTGGGATTTGTACTTCCTTTTAAGGAGTAGTTTTGTTATTGTGGTTACCTCCAGTGTTTGGAGATGGATTTATCTTATGTCGACTCCTGAGAAAGGAGTGGACGTGTTATCTTGTTTGTTGCACTTTCATACCCTTGGTGTTTGGATGGTATGTGTGTTAAGTAGAAGAGTGGCTTCCATAGGGGCCAGAGCCTTGAAGAGGTAAACTGGGTAACTTACGAAGGTGGTTTAATCAAGTG
Organism: Sequoiadendron giganteum; assembly: GCA_007115665.2. Taxonomy (NCBI): domain Eukaryota; kingdom Viridiplantae; phylum Streptophyta; class Pinopsida; order Cupressales; family Cupressaceae; genus Sequoiadendron; species Sequoiadendron giganteum. Next base: position 409,352,826 of record CM021100.1, on the reverse strand, counting down.
ATAAGTAAAACAAAACTTAGAAGATTAGGTGGTACTTCTCACTAATCAAGATAATTATGCCTCACTCATAGACACAAGGGCTCGTCTAGACTTGCGATGAGTGGGAAGGCCCGAAATCGCAAGGTCATCTATGTTGTCTGTATGAAAGGTATTTGATTCTTCATGAGTGAGTATGGGGGCCGAGAATTCGGTAGAGGCCACCAGGATAACCCATAGTGGGGGTCAGAGCCTAGGAAGAATCCTAGAGGATAACCCATGATGAACTGTGTGATGACACTCTATCAAGGACAATACTTGATATTTGTTTTGGTGGGTATGGTTTCCTTAACATAACTGATATGACCATAGTTGGTATTCGATTATTATGTGTATGGTTCTCATAACATACTTGTTTTTCTTTATTTTTGGAAGCAATGTGACCATTTAGAGTTGTATTTGTGTGGTACTCGTGATGCTCTTAAGTTGTACTTTAGTTGCACTTATGTTGTACTTATGTGGTACTTGGGTTGTACTTGTGATGTGCTTGTGTGGTACATGTGATTGGATGAGTCAGTTTGGTTCAGTGGTGATTTAGCCTATGTCTAGAGGTAGATGGTCTTGGCTAAGATTCCTTGTTACTATCTCCTAGCATGGGGGGTGGGCCTTTGGGTTCCACTTGGTTGGGTGGCATGGACCTAAATCCATTGGGCTTTCTTCATGTTCATGTGGACGAGACTTCAAGTTGAGAGCTTGTGGGTTTTAGTTTCAATTCTTGCTTTATTCTTTTCAATTGATCTTGTATTATTTTACCCCTCTATGTTATTGAGGTGGAAGGACGTAATTTGTAATTATGTTTATTGGACTTGCCTCATTCGTGGAATGAGAGTTGTAATTGTAATTTTAATTATGGATAAATAAAATGGGAAGTTATCTATTATGCTTTGATGTAATTTATCTTGTATGGAATGTATGTGACCTTATTATCTTGAGTTGATAAATGTTATGGATTCATTTATGTTGTTGTGGGTTATTAAGTAATCTCAGTCTCGTAACCTTAGGGGATGTTTGCAATGAGTAGCGAACTTGTTTATTAATTATACTTAGACAAAAAACAAATAGTTTGTTTAAGTAGTTAATTGCAACTTCCTCTAGGGTTGCATGGTGGGGCGTTACAATTATACTCTAGCCAATTCTAATGTGTAAGTTTCAAATGTACCCTTTTTCCTAGTGAATGGATATAAATTTACTTAAAAAAAAAACAAATCTTAGTAGATTTTGTTCATTTTCCAGTTGTAGGAACCCATCTATGTAAAAGTGTTCCCCATTTAAATAAATCATAATGAACACAATAAATAAATGCCTTCCTTGTGTTAGTGTAATTAATATTTAATTACACTTGCATAAATTTACTTAGGTTTTTCTTAGGTAATAATTAGTTTACTTCATTAATAAGTAAGCTTTATTTAGCTGAGCTATTTTAGGTCAACATTAGGGTTGCATAGATTTCTTTTATAAAGCAATTCATTTCATTGTAATATTTGAATTCTGAATATATCAATTTGTACATCTTCATGCAAAGCTCTGCTTTTTCATTTTTTTTCTCTTCTGTGGAAGGTTTTTTGGCATGCATGTCTGATCTTGGTATCTAACATGGTATCAAAGCCTTGACATGCAACCTCTTCTCAAATTCTGGAGAAAATCATTGCAGAGTTCATTCGGGGTTCCTTGAGGGTATCATGCCTTGAGTTCATTTATGCAGTGTTTTGGATCAGATCGGGCTTCACTATTGGATTCAGAACAATGGAAAAATTCAGGATTGACTTTTGTTTTGCAGATTTTGGTCATCATTTTCCAAATCTGTGAGGGTTTCAAATTCGGTGTTTTTTTTGGAAGCTTTGGACATAGCCTATTTTTCGGAGCATCATGGAGCAAAGCAGACACCACCATCGTGTTCGTAGCACCCCAAAACCCTAAGATTTCCCTTTGTTTCATTGATTATGGAAAAGTTGGTCCGGAAGGCAAAATTGTTTTGCCAGGGAGGCCATACGACCTCCCCAACACGCTCCCCAAGGCATAATTTTTGAAAACAATGTAGGTAAAAATTAAAAAACGGGCATCATTTTTCATGCTACGAGTTCACAGGATCACCATTGCTGGGTGACCACCAGGCGGCCACTCACCGATTACTCCCATCAGCGGACCCACTCCTACTCCACTAGTCTCCTCCACCCCCGTGCCCCTTCTGCCCTCCGCCCTGGTCACATTGACGTCCATGGGCTATCCTATAGGGGGCTCCACTATCGGCAATGCCAAGAGCGGTGCCACCTCAGCCCTGCCCACCCACCACCTACCCATTTAGTCTTGCAGTACTTAGAATTGCCCTCTTATAGGCTATTTTTTTCATTTTATCATAACTTTTGATCTCAGAGGAAAATATTTTGAAACAAGATATCGCCGCAAAGCTGGCGAGCCCAATTTTCTCATGGTACAATTTTTTTTCAGAGATTTTTCTGTTTAGTGGGATTTTTTGCTTGTTGAAAATAGATGTTCAGTTTTCACTCTTGAAGGCATATCTTTTGACTCGGTGATCCTTATTTCACCATTCTCATGGCATTGGAAAGCTGGTTTAGTCCTCTACACAAATCTGAGGTCTATTTTTATTTTCTATTTATGCATATTTAGGCATTCTCTCCTTTTGTAATCATTGGGTATTGTAATAAATGAACTAATATAAAGTTCCATCAGGGGGGTTTCTTGCATAATAATATGATTAGAGTGTGCATGCAATTTGATCATTATGTTGTTTTGATGAAAAATGGCATGGTTGGTAATCTTGTTTCTTAGTTTCTTTTGGCCACATTTTGTCTTAGCTTAACACATATAAGATTCATATTAGTTCACACTTTAGATTGAGAGCCTATGGTTAATGATCCGCATCGGATCCATCTCAGTTTGAGGGCCACTAAATTTATGGTTAATGTTCCTAAGTCTTTCTGGTACTTGTTCCCATGGAATATTTTTAGTCTCAGTTTGGCATCGGCATCGAGATTCATGGCTTCTAGATTTTATCATCATCATTTCATCTACTGTTGCTTTATGGATTCCAGGGTTGTTCCAGTTTGGTGTTTTCGAGTGTTTCATGGCATCGGGTCTGTTGTTGCATTATTATGATTCTGATATGGTTTCTTGTAGACAAAATTATATTTCCTTTCTTTCCAGATTGTGGTTCAAGTGTTACTCCACAGTGTTCTTCTAGTGCTTCTTTGCAGCAACCATCTCATTATAGGGGTGGTTTGTCCAACTGGGTTTTCCTTCTCTACCTCATTATTGCATTTGTACATGGGTACCTGATCAGGCCTTCTTGTCGGGACCCATTAATGCTTTCTTGCATTCATCTTAGTTTTTAGGTGCATGCTTATTTAGTCTCTCTAAGTTGCACTTATGGGGGGTTGTTAGTGTAATTAATATTTAATTACACTTGCATAACTTTACTTAGGTTTTGCTTAGGTAATAATTAGTTTACTTAATTAACAAGTAAACTTTATTTAGTTGAGTTGTTTTAGGTAAACATTAGGGATGCATACATTTATTTTATAAATAAATTCATCTCATTGTAATATCTAAATTATGAATATATCAATTTGCAAATCTTTATGCGAAGCTCTTCTTTTTCATTGTTTTTCTCTTCCGTGGAAGGTTTTTTGGCATGCATGTTTGATCTTGTTTTATAACACCTTAGTCCCACAGAACCTAAAGAGAAGGATTAGAGACCTTATAATTATTTACTCATTGTGCTGGCCTCTAACCAAGGGATTTATTGAATATAAGGAGTGGCATCCCTTTAGAGATTTTCGGGGTCCAACAACAAAAAAACACCAATAGTAGGATTGTTCCAAAGTGTGCACCCTTGGTATCCTTGTGTTGTGTAGCATAGTGATTGGGTTCGTCATATGGATTAACCACCTTGACTTGATTCATTAACTCTGTTGATTGTATTAGGTATTAATAGGCTGATATTTTTGTGCCATGACAACCATCATTACAATAATAGTAAAAAATTATATGATTTATTTGGAGGCTAGTAGTTTTGTTATGCCAAAGAAGGTTGTATATGTCGAGGAGATTGAGAAAATTGTAAAAAATGTATCGCAGGCAGCCAATTAAGCTGAGAAGGTCAGAGTGGTGGAAATTTTTGTAAGTTGATAATTAGGTAGTCTGCATTAAAGGATTTTTCTCTAAGCCTATCAAGTATGTTTTTTGAAATAGTTAGTGGCACACATGGAGATTTGAGAAAGTTATGAGGATCTATGTTTCTACAATTAATTACTTTCTGTAGCAAGTGCTTCTAGATGATGTGATTGCAAGTCTAGTAAATTTGATTGTTGGTTATGCTTCTAAGATAATCAGTGATGTTTCGAGATCATTCTCTATCAGTTATCTGCGTTCACATTGATTGGAGTGCTCGTGATTGAATATTTTTCCAAGTGTGTGAAATCGTTTTCTATTCTTGGCTGACATGGTGGTGATAGCGTGTTGTGGATCTCTATGGTCTAATGATTTGATGGTTGGCATGTTCGAAGGTGTTTACTTTGGTCCTCACTATGTTGTGATTGACTTGTCTTGGTGTACATTAATATTTATTGATGTATTAAGGCTGATAGTTGTAATTTACTCTTTATTTGTGGTCAACATAATAATTGACGTAAATTTTGTGTAGCGGATATATAAGAGCGATTTTTTTCCTTATTTTGAAGTAGGCTTAGGGTTGTATGTGTGGTGTACATGTGCAAACAAAGATCAAATCATTTAGGAGTAGAGCAGAGAGTGGAAGAGATTGAGGAGAGTGTGGAAGAGTTTTTATGTGCCTAATCAAAACTGTCATCAGGCTTTTGCAGAAGCTAATTTCTCAGTTCAATCTTATCATATGGATTTAATCTGACAATAGTATGTAAGGTAGTGAGCATTCCTCTAAGCAGTTAGCTCTAGGCAATGTACTTAAATGCATGTGCATTCCTTATTTACTTCTCATTGTACTTTTAATAGGGTATAATCTTGTGGACTAACATCCACCATGGTTTTTCCCCTAAAAAGTTTTCCACATATAAAATCTTCATTTTCATGTGTCTCTGATGTGTAATTGATTTATGGTTGCAATGTTAATTATTGGATCTGAGATTGAAGGTTGACTAATGTTGAATAAGTAATTTTGGTAACAACTGATTCACCCCCTGTCTCAATTGTGTATTATTGTTTTTCTAACAATTGGTATCAGAGAGGGTTCCTCTTAAGAAGCCTAACAACTTTAGGTGATCCAAGATGGCATCATACAAGAAGGACAGTCCTTGATTCGATGGAACAAACTACTCTTTATGGAAAGTCAGAATGGAATGTCATTTGAAGTGTATTGGTGAACCTTTCTGGAAGATTAGGAAGAAAAAATATGTTATTCCTTAGAATGGTCCCTCCTCTAAAGATGAGATAAAGGAAGAAAAATCTAATACCAAGGCTATAGAAGCATTGTTGAGTGCATTGATAAATTTAGAGATGAAAAATGTGTCAGGTTTGAAGACTACATGGGAGATATGGAAAAAGTTGGAAATATTGTATGGAGGGGATGCACTAGTGAAAAGTGTTAAGCTACAATGTCTAAAAGGAAATGGGAGAGCATGAAGATGATTGAAAATGAAAACATATTTCCCTTCTCACAAAAGGTAAATGAATTAGTGATGGGCATTAGATGTGCTGGTGGAACCTTTGATGATGAAGAATTTGTGGCTAAGATACCTAGATCCATGCCCCTTTCCTACAAAACAAAATCTCATTCTATTGATGAACTCGGGATAATGAAAAATATAACAAGAGACACCTTGATTGGAAAAATTTCTACCTTTGATTTAAATGAATTTGGTGAATCTACTCCGAAAATAGAATCTGTGTTCAAGGCTACTATATCTGGGAGAAAGTTCCAAAACAACATTCAAGTATGAAAATGACATGAAATAGATTGAATATGAATAAAAATAATTAGAAGAACTTGAAGCATTGATTGTGAAAAGAGAGGCAAGAGGTCATGGTAAGTACAAAGGAAAGTTACCTATTAATTTTTTTCTTGTAGTAAGTTAGGTCATTTTGCATCAAGATGTCCTGAAAGAGTTTCTAAGTATAAACCTGAGAAGACTAGATTTCAAAGGAAATGTTATTATACTGAAGATGAATGGGTATTGATTGCTATCAAAGAAAATGGTTAGGTGTCCACTGAGTCTTCTAGCAATGTGAATGTTGAGAAAGCTCTTACAACCAAAATTGAAGAAAAGGATGAGTGGGTGATTGACAAAAAATGTTCACATCATATGACTGGTGATAAAAGAAAGTTTGTAAGCTTGGAAGACTATGATAGTGGCATTGTAATATTTGGAGACAACACTTTTGGTGTGATTCGTGGTAGAGGCACTATTTATTTTGATGGTAAGCACAATACTGATGATGTTCTTTATGGAGAAGGTTTAAAGCACAACTTGTTGAGTGTTGGACAGATGGTAGACAAAGGTTACAATGTTTAGTTCAAGGATGGAAAGTGCAGAATAAGGGGAATTTATGGAAATATGATTGCTTCAGGTACAAAGACAAGAGGTAATATTTTTCACTTGAGTACTGCTAATGGAAGTTGCTTAATTTCTCAAGTTGATGAAAGTTGGTTATGGAATAGGAGGTTGTGTCATGTCAACTTTGATAACATTGGACCAAAATAAGCTCTATTCAAGTGGTTAGAGATATTCCTAAATTAGTACATCCTACTAACTCTATGTGCAAGGAATGTTAGATGGGAAAGTAGAATATTATTTTTTTTCGGAGAAAACAGTATAATTGTAATGGAGTATTGGACTTGATACATACTAACTTATGTGGTCCATCAAAAATCAAAAATTTTCAAGGTGAAAGGTACTTTATGTTGCTTAGTGATGATTACTCTAGAATGATATGGGTTGCTTTCTTAAGAGAAAAACATGAGCACTCAAAAATTTCAAAAGCTTTAAAGCTATGGTAGAAAATGGGATAGGTCAAAAGATCAAATGGCTAAGATTAGAAAGAAGTGGTGAATTCAATTCTTTTTGTGAAGAGCATGGAATCCAAAGACAACTATTTGCCCCACTGACCCCTCAATAAAATGGAGTTGTTGAAAGAAAGCACATAACCATTCTAGACACTGTCAGAACCATGATGCTGGAAAGAAATGTTCCTCATTTCTACTAGAGATAAGTTATAAGTATTGTTGTGTATACCATTAAGCAGCTGAGTATCAATAGTAATTCTGGTAAGACTCATTTTGAGCTATCATTTAGTTATAAGCTTACTATCAAATATTTAATAAATTTTGGAAGAAAATGCTACATCAGGAGAGATGATGATATAGGAAATTTGTAGGCTACTCTACTATGAGAAAATTCTGTTAGTGCTTTACTAAAATGTTGAAGAAAATGGTGAAAGTGCAAATGTCAAAGTTGACGAAAATATTGATAGACCATCCAGATGTAGTGGATATGATTCAGATGATCAACATGATGGTACTAACAATGGAAATAATTTTCAGACATAGAATCAACTTCAAGTTGTTTTGGTGAACCAAAAGAATCAAAAAGAAGAAACTAGCAGAAGTGTAGAAGAAACAACACAAGAACAAGAAGTCAAAGAAAATCCCAAAACTCCCAGGTACATAAGGAGAAATCATTTTGGCAACCAGATCAAAGGAGATAAGAGAAAAGGTGTGAAAACTAGAAGAAGAATTTTAGAAGAGTATTGTCTAATTTCCAATACTGAGCCTAGCAATATCGATGAATCATGTAAAGATGAATATTGGATGGAAGCCATGAAAAAAGAAATGATGGAGGTAGAGAAAAATGATACATGGGATCTTGTTCAAAAACCCCAGAAAAAAAATGTAATTGGAACCAAATGGGTGTTCCAGAATAAGTTGAATGAACAAGGTGAAGTGGCCAGAAACAAAGAAAGACCGGTTTGCAAAGGGTACTCATAGATGGAAGGTATTGATTTTGAAGAAACATTTTCCCTTGTTCCTAGAATTGAAGCTATGAAATTATTTCTTGCTTATACTTCTTTCAATAATTACAAAGTGTATAGGATGGATGTAAAGTAAGCATTTCTAAATGGTGAGATAGACTAGGAATTCTATGTTGAGTAACTAGATGGATTTCAACTAAGTGACAAATAAAAGATAGTATTTTGACTGAATAAAGCCCTATATGGACTTAAGAAAGCTCCTAGAACTTGGTATGCTAGAATGGATAAATACTCATTGAAGCTCAAATTCAATAAAGGTAGTGTTGATAGCAATTTTTATTTCAAGTTGGATCAGAACAAAGAACTGATCATTGAAGTCTTTTTTGATGAAATTATCTTTGAAGGTGATTATTACTTGTGTTTGAATTTTTCCAATGAAAGGATAAATGAGTTTGAAATTCCAATTATAGGAGAACTAAAATTATTTTTAGGATTGCAAATTACTCAGTTAGATGATGGAATCTTCATATCTTAGTCTAACTATGTGAAAGAGTTACTAAAAAATTTTGGTATGGAAGAATCAAACCTATGGTAACCGAATTAAAAATTACACAAAATGATGATTCTCCTAAACAAAATCAGACAAGATAAAGGTCAATGATTGGTGGATTACTCTACTTAACTCAGACCAAGCTAGATATAATGAATTTTGTATGCATGGTTGCTAGATATCAAGCTAATCCTAAAGAAACTCATGTGACTACTATGGAAAGAATCTCTAGATATGTGAAAGGGATAGTAGATCTTGGTCTTTGCTATCCTAAGGATGGTGATATTATCCTAAGCACTTTCATTGATGCAGATTGGGTAGGAGATGTGAATAAAAAAAAAAGTACTAGTGTTGGTGCATTCTTCCTAGGGAAGAAGTTTGTATCTTGTTTAAGAAAAAAGAAAAATTCAGTGTCATTATCTACTAGTAAAGTAGAATAAATTGTTACTGAAAATAATTGCACTCAAGTAATATGGATGAAGTAGATGTTGAGAGATGTTAGAATTTATTATGAGGAACCCATTGCCATATTCTATGATAACTCAAGCACCAAATTTTTTCCAAGAATCTAGTATTGCATTCAAAGACAAAGCGCATATCCATCAAATATCACTTCTTTAGAGATAAAATAAGTGACAAAGAAGTTAGACTGGAGTATATACCTACCAAGGAGAAAATTGCAGACATCTTTACTAAGCCATTTCCTAAGGATACTAAATTGATTACCTAAGAGGCAATATAGGGGAGATTTCCCCTTGTGATAAGAACAAAGTGATGCACATCTTTGCATTAGTCCATGAATTCATAGTCATATCATATTCTGGATTGGTGTTGTGGTAGCTGCTACTCAAGGGGAGTAGTCAAATGTGCTAAATATGTGGTTCAAAGATTGTCTACCTTTTCCATTGATGTCAAAGGGGGAGAGAATCAATTTGAAAAATGTGCGAGAGAATCAATGAAGAATACTACACAATCTAAGGGGGAGATTTTTGGAGAAGAGTGAGTTGTCTTAATGGTATTTTCCACATCATGTGTTGCCATCAATGCCAAAGGGGAATATTTTTGGATGTTGTGGTTGTATTTCTCATATGTGGTTGTCATTCAGGTCAACACTATTAACATTGATGATTTTGAAGGTTGTATATGTTGAGGAGATTGAGAAAATTGTAAAAATATATTGTAGCCAACCAGTGAAGTTGAGAAGGTTAGAGTGGTGGAAATTGATGTAAGTTGACAATCAGTTAGTGCCTATTAAAGGATTTTTTTCTAAGCCCATCTAGTATGTTGTTTGAATGTTTCAGTGGTATGCATCAAGATTTGAGAAAGCTATGAAGATTTGTGTTTCTATAGTTACTTAGTTTCTATTGCAGGTTCTTTTGGATGATGTGATTGCAAGTATGGTAAATTTGTTTGTTGTGTATGCTTATGAGATGATTATTAATGTTTCTAGATTGTGCTCTATCAGTTTTGTATGTCCGCATTGATTGGAGTGCTCGTGATTGAATATTTTTTTCAGTGTACAAGATTTTCGTATTCTTGGCTGACATGATGGTGATAACATGTTGTGGATCTCTATGGTCTAATGATTTATTGTTTGGCATGCTCGGAGAATTTTATTTGGGTCCTCACTATGTTGTGACTAACTTGTGTTGGTGTGCATTAAGATTTATCCATGTATTAAGTCTAACATTTGTAATTTACTCTTTATCTGTGGTCAATAGAATATTTGATGTAAATCCATGTAGCGGATATATAATAGAGATATTTTTCCTTATTTTGAAGTAGGTTCAGGGTTTTCTCTATGGTGTACATGTGCAAACAAAGATCAAGTAATTTAGGAGCAGAGAAAAGTGTGGAAGAGATTTTTTGTGCCTAACCAGAACTGTCATCCAGATTTTGTAGAAGCCAATTTCTTAGCTCAATCTTATTAGATGGATTTAATTTGAAAATAGTATATAAGGTAGCGAGCCTTCCTTTGAGTAGTGAGCTCTAGGTAGTGTGCTCGAATGCATGTGCATTCCCTATTTACTTCTAATTATACTTTTAACATGGTATAATCTTGTGGACTAACATCCACCATGGTTTTTTCCCTAATAGGGTTTCCACATATAAAATCTTAGTGTTCATGTGTCTCTGATGTGTTATTTATTTATACTTGCAATGTTAATTATTAGATCTGATATTGAAGGTTGATTAATGTTGAGTAAGGTTTATTTTGGTAACAACTGATTCACCCCCCTCTTAGTTGTGTCTTTTGTTTTTCCAATAGTATTCATGAGGATAATTCTCATATCCCCAATCCCATAAAAAATCAAGAAGATATAGAGGGATTGTGATACCTTTTATTTGATGGTTCTAGAAATATAAATGGTGTTGGTACTAGTGTAATATTATTATCTTTGAGTAAGGAGCAATACTATTTCTTGTTCAGGATTTAGTTTAACTCCATTAATAGTGTAGTTGAGTATGAATCCATAGTCTAAGGTCTCAATCTTGCACAAAAAGGAAACATCATGTCACTACAAGTATTTGGTGATAGTGAATTGGTTGTTCATAAAATTAGAATTCAAAGTTTTACTAAGAATAATCAGCTCAAATCCTACAAACATAGGGTTTGCGATTTGATTGAAGGTTTTGAATGTTTTGGCATCTACGCTATCCCTAGAATTCAAAATACCATGTAGATAAGCTTGCATTAGTTCATGCATAATTCAATATCCCATCCCATGTTGTTAAAAAAAGGGGAAAAAAATCAAACTTGTTCTAAGACTTGTATTTTTAGACAATCAAGACCATTGGTAATTCTTTGAAAGTGAACAAAAATTATAAATTTTCAGCAAGAAGAGGTATAATTCTCTAGTATAAATCTATCCAAGCTATAGAGTCAATATGGTGACCGAATCATGGAGGTAAGTAGAAACAAGCTAGAGAAAGGTTTGTGGTTTAGATGGTTTTTGGTTTGGTATAATCTTCCTTGCATGGAGAAAATTCTATAGAAGGTTTGTGGTTCATAAATAAACATTTGTTTATTAGATGGTTATTTAGGCTACAATCATATTCTAGTTCAAGAATCTGATCAACACAAGTTAAACTTTACAACAAAGTGGGCTACCTATGGTTATTGTAAGATGCCTTTTAGGTTAACTAATGTAGGTGCAACTTTTTCTGAGAGGCATGGACATGGAATTTCAAGGTGTGTTCAAATACTTTGTACTGGTCTACTTTCTTCATATCACAATATTTTTAAAACATGCAGGAGACCATTTCATCCACCTCGAATAGGTCTTTTAGAAATAAATAATTTAATTGCACTATAATGATTTATGAAGGATATTGGATGGAATGGGTGGTGTATTCTAAAATATTGTGATGTTTTATATCAAAAACTATAATCCCTATGCAATGTGAACTTTTGATATAAGGGGGATTCGCTTCACATGCGTCTCATTCTTCTCAAGGGATCACTAGGGAACAAACTACAATTATACACCTAAAAGTGAATAGATCAATGGAATCATGAAGAGAAATGAGAAAGTGGGTTGAGGATCCAATAAGAGCAAGACTTCTAAGTTTCTATCCTAGGCTGAAAAAGATCTTGGCCAAAAAATGTTAGCATAGTTCTCGGACACCAACGCGGTGCACTATCATTTGTAAGACGCACTAGCATCCTAAGTTGTAGAGAACTCAGGTGCCTAGGCAGATAGACTAGAGTCATACTTCTTGACTTGGATTGAAAAATGTGAGGAGCCAAATAGTCAGCAAAAAATGAAGAACTGAAAGAGAATACAAGAGAGCTTGAAACAAGATCACCTTCATGCGTTTGATCCTTTAGTCCAAGCTTCCTTTCGCAACTTGCACATAAAAGATCAAGGGGAGAAGGTTGGGGTTGTAAAGGGGCCTGCCTCAATTACACCCCCGTATTGGTGTTCCCACCTCGATGGACACCTATATTTGGTAGAGAGTGTAAAGGAAATGACAATGTATGTGGTGAAAACAAAACCCACTTTGGAGTAGAGCCTATACCATAAATTAGTAAATGAACTAGTAGGAAAGAGTGATAAAGAGAGAAAGTGTTACACATGGGCTGAGATGCTCTTCTGTAGCACATGCGTGCACCACAATGTCCTTTCTTGAGAGCTGGTAGGTACTGAAAAGGCCTCACTCCAAGATCGCTTCGCCAATAACAATGCTTCTATTCAAAGGTAGAGCTTCCCAAAGAGCCAGTGGTCAGAATGCTTGAATTGATGGCTTCCAACCCCAAAATGAGTGCCAAAATGAGTGTTGAATGCATGCAAGGGTGGCATAGAGCCATTTCACTAGAGACCTAACCACCAAGACACATGTCACAAGGGTCAAGGTTCTAGATTCATCGTTTCAAACTCGAAAAACCATCAGGATGCTAGTTGGCCAAGCTGACATCCATGCACCGTGCAGGCGTCCAGAGCCTAGATCTTTGGGAAATGCCTTGTCAGGCTTCTATTGTTTCACCACACATCCACATGGAGTCAAAATTGTGAAATTCCACCTCATGGGACTTTGTCATTAATATTCTTAGTTGTCATAAATGCTAGGCAAGATGCAAAAATGTGGAATTGCTCCTAGGTGCAATTTTATGACACTACATTTTGCCCCCACTTTAGTGGGCTCTATTTTGGAAAATATTTTTCCTTACTAAAATAGATAAGGAAAATTTCACCCAAATTTTGAATTTTATGAAAATGCGTGCCAGAAAGAGGGATCGCAAAGGTCACCGAGGTCGAGCCAAACAGTACCAAGGATGCCCCCTATAGACACTAAAAATTGTCCCAGGCTTGCAATTTCTAAATTCTCCATTATTTCCCTTTGTCCTTGATAATTAAATAATTTTAATTATTTAATTATTTTCCAAAGTCATAACTTTTCTATTAATTAAATATTTTTTATTATTTAATTAATTCATTTTCTTTTATCTTTATTCCTCCTTGATTAATTAAATAATTTTTATTTATTTAATTACGTCACTAATTAAGCCTTCTTCTTTTTAGAATTAAATAAATTCCTATTTATTTAATTTTTGTCCACTTTCCACTATAATTAAATAATTATTTTTTATTATTTAATTATTCAAATTAGCCTTTTCTCTCCTAAATTGAATAAATTTTATTTATTTAATTTGGTCCACTGTCTTGAATTTTGAATGAAATTATTATATTTAATTCAAAAGATTCCCTTTGTCATATTCTTCTATAATAAAATAATATCTATATTATTTAATTATTCATTGGCCACCTAAATTAAATATTTTTTATTATTTAATTTCTCCTATCACCTCTTTGTTTGTGCTCGTTTTAACTAAAATTATTTATTTAAATAGTCTCACTTTCTAATTTCCCTCTTTTTAGTAAATAATTCAAATTAATTATTTACTCTCACATGACCCCACCACTTTTGAGTTAAATTAATTTTTAATTCATAAGGTCACCATCACTTCCTGAATATAATAATTATAAATTCTTATTTGATTCTCCAGCAACTTCGTTTTATGTGCCCAATATCTTCTTGTCACATGCATTATCAACCCTTGATTTGATTTTCTAAACACCAATCATGTCAATTCATTTCAAATTTGACGTAATGTTACCCTACCCCTAATTGTGGGTTGTCATATTGAATCTTGTCCATTGATTCTAGGGCACGTGTTAACTTTTAATCTTGATCATTCACACAAAATTGCATTTTCTATAAAATGACAATTTTGGTCTCATCTCGTCACTTTGCAACCTCATGATATTGCAATATCATACTCTTGAAATCTTTCCATTTTGTCATAGGGATATTTTCATTTCATTTGGCACAATTTAGACATATTTAGAGGCTTACTAATTGCAGTATAACATAGTATTGCATATAGTTAATCAAATCTTTCAACATTTGCTTAGGGCTTGTCATTTTCATTAGATTGCTCATCATAAATCTGAGGGAAACATCATATTTTTAGAAAGTTGAGAAGGTATAATGGAGGTCATCCACGAAGAATGAAGACATTTTGGTAAGATTGTTTCATTTTTTTTCATTTTATTCCTTTGCACTTTATTATCACTTTGGGTTTTTATGTTTTGCATTTGATTTTCTAACCTTAGGAAAATTCTCATAGTTACATTGGTGAACTTGACAAATTTTGAGGAATTTTGTAGTTGGATCCTTTTTGCTGCAGGTTTTCAATCATTTTTGGGACAAAACCCTAGTTTTCAAAGATTCAACCATATCTCTCAAACGACTCCATACTTTCTAATAAGTTGGTTTTTGCAGGTTGGGGACCATATCAAGAGAATCTAGTACGAAAATTAGAGTTTTTCGAGCTTTTTTTTATGTTTTATAATTTGTTTGTTATTTTTCATGAAAAAATAATTTTGAGAGAAAAATAGAGAATTTTTCTGATTTATTTATATTTTTGGAAATCTCTCTGAATTTAAATAGGGATTTTTTCTTTATGTTTTTAATTTGGCTGCAAAAAAATTAGACAACATACAGATCTTTCAAAATTAGGGTTTCATAAATATTTTCTTATATCTCACAAATAGTTGTAGACATGTTCACAATTTTATTTTTTGAGATTTGGAATGATGCCAGGAAGCTTAGTAAAAAAATAAGATTTTTTGGACCTGTTTGGAAATTTTAACAAGTTTTTTATTATTTTTCATAAAAAATTAATTTTGGATGCAAAACAATGAATTTTTTGGATTTCTTTACATTTATGGAAATATCTTTGAATTTTAGTTAGGGTATATTCTCTATGTTTTTACTTTTGATTCAAAAAATAGTTCCAAAAATCATATTTATTTTGAGTAGCTAACCCTCTAATATTAGTGATCAATTATCTTGTTAGGGTTTTGGCTTGGTTGTTGGTTTTGTGAATGTGCAAGAAAAATAAACATAGAGAATTTCTTAAATCTATCGAGACAATGAATCTTAAAAGAAAGAATCAATATAATTCATACCATTTAAATCATTGGAAATTTTCCCAAGAAAAACAACTTCTAGAGAGGGTTTTCTATTTTTAGTTCCCTAAACATTTCCTTTTGGGTTTTACTAAATTCACTATATTACTAGATAACCATTAACTAAAATTTTCCTCGAAGGATTTCAACCTATAGAAGAAATTGCCTCTAAAGATTAATTTAATTATAGAGAAAGTATCTATGGAAATACAATCTTTCTTACACAAGGCAATCTTTTTAGAGAGAAGTAATAATCCGGATACTTTTCAAATAAAAAATTAACAAAAAAAAGGAAAGAACCTATAATACAATGCTTGAGTATTTGCAGATCTGATGTTGTGCCTCCTCCATAGATCCAATAAAATATTTCAGACAAACAATGGCTTCCTCCAAAGTAGTATGATTTCCCGATCAGAAGAAAAATCCCAACACAAGAAGAATTTCCCAAAAAAAATTCCAAAGATGCAAGAATACCAAAGTAATTTCTACAGCAAATTCTTCTCCAAAAATTATCTAGATCATAGCAAGAATTTTGTTTTCCAATAAATTCCCAACAACCAAAATATCATGTGCCTTGTCGTCAAGAAGCTTTCCACTTCCTTACTCAAAGCCAAAATTATCTTCCATCAATTAATTTTCCCAACCAGTTCATTAATTTTTTCTAACACTTGTTGAAATTTACGAAATATCTCCAACAACCCTCTTGGCATAAAATCCTCTAATATTCAAAATTAAATATTTTAATAATTTAAAAAATTTCCTTTTAAAATATAAAATATTTAACTAATTTAATTAATCAATAAATAAAATATTCCAAGGATTAATATTTTTATTAATTAAATTAAATTAATTAATTTATAAATTCGAAAACCTCTAACATTTAAAATAAGAATAATCTAATATTCAACTTTTGATAATCAAATTCACTAAATCCTCTTTTAAAGCATTTTAACATCATAATTCAAAGCAATAATAAACACTTTAAACAAGAAAAAATTACTAAACCTGGCGACACACTAAGACTAGGGTGATGACTTGATACAAGTATCCTAGCTACTATCTCTCAATCAACATAACCGTTGGGTCCACATGCTCAAACCTATGAAGCCAAGTGGAGTCGATGTCAAGTACCTGCAAACCTGTAAATGAGGCATTGATAACACATGTATATAAACAACATCATAAAACACACCATGAAGAGGAAGTAATAGAATCATAGGGTGCTCATAAGTGAGTGATGTAATTCTATCCCCTTCACCAATAACCTTATCATAAACTGACAGTTCTAAGATATATAAAAACTACTCGTGTAATAACCATGTTATACCAAACCATCATTATACTAATCAAATATATATCCAATAATAACATCCAAGGGAATAACATCACACCACCACAAATAGTCCACATCGCTCTAAAAATAGTGATCAAAACATCAAAGCATCGTAATCAATACATAAGAGAAAAATAGAAGGGTGTTACATTCTCCCCCTAGGAACAGACTTACTCTTGGAAGCTTGTAAATACCCCTAGAAAAAACTACATAAACAATGGTTCCAAAATTGAACCACTCCCTACACCAATATAAAAACAACAATAACCAGAGTCATAAACCTCTAAGCCAAATAAATTGTCAATCCCAACAACCAACATAGTCACAAAACACATATCCTAACATATCAAGTATCAAAGTAGTGAAAACAACACTGAAGGGACTTCCTCAACCACCTGAACCATAGAATTTCTATGAGTTCCTGAATCAGTTGCCTGTTCACTGCCAATAATCTCCACATATGTGTCCTAATGCTCTATCTGAAAATGATCAACTATTGCACTCATTCGACAAGTCCCTCCTACGTCATTCCCTACTAGCTCCATTGTCATCAACTTCTGACTTAAATCAGTGAAGTTCCTTTGAGGAAAATATCTAGCTAAGTGGCCCTACTAACTGCAAGAGTAACATCTTGTACCTCTACCCATTGCAGCCTGTGCACTCTGTGTTGGTTGTTTTAGATGGTTGCACTTACAATGCCACCAATTTCGGTTCTTCCTATTTTAGGAACCACTACCACAAGGTTGAGGCTGTAAAATCTTATGCTTAGGTTTAGAGTGTTGTTGTTGCATACCACACTCCTGTCTAGGGCCTAACTAGGTAAACAAATCCTCAAGAAAAGAACATATCTGAGGACCTAGACGATCCACATAATTCTCCTCATGGGGACTCAAAAAATAAGAGCTTAGACGATCATCTCCATGACCACCTCTCCTAGGTATCCTATACACACCAACAAAGAAAGGAGTCACAACCAAAAAGGTGACATTATCATATAGAAACTCATAAATAAAGCACCATACTCATGATTAAGAATACATAATACACATATGCACCAATACACATCACTAGAAATAACAACACAAAGCCACACATGGATCCATCTGGACACCAAAAAGCAACATACTAATCCATGATACAAAAAAATCCATGAACCAAGAGCCAAAGTCCATCTCATACAATCCATACATCACAATCAGTGCCTTGATGGTGTTAGAGAACACATAAGGTGAGACCATACAAACAAGACCACAATGACTTGTCTCTTGTTGTATAAGGTGATTAGCCTCCAAGAGATAGTCATCACACATAGGTGAGTAGTGGGTCCTAGTTTCATAATAGTTTCACATACCCCCATCCTCAACGTTCCCTACATCTACTTCCTTGTATACACTCACCAAGTACACCTCATATATCCTTGGAGAGGATTCACATTATGACACATTGTTGACAATAAACTAGCTTAGCCACCAAGTTCATAAAGAAGAGAAAATTAAAATTTAATTTCAACAATAAGGCAATAAATGTGCACAATCTCAACATTAATTCAAATATATTTAACCACTAGGATTATAAGCAAATAAAATCACAAGTTCTCGCTAAACCTTCACAATCGATTGAAAATTCATCAATAACCATAAATAAAGTTCACAAACTTTAAAATTTCACTATACAACTTTGTGTGACTAGATACTAACCATCAAATGAGGAGAAAGGAAATAAAGTCCGACTAAAGTAATAGCCCTCATGTAGTGCATTATGAGCACACCATCCACATGACCTAGAGTGTATCCACAACTATCATGTCATCACTCAAAATGGTCATACGCCAACCGAAGAAGGGACATACTAGTCGTATTCCATGTGGTAGTGTGTCTGTGAGTCCATGAAAGTAGGCACACACAGAACACACCGCACATCATGATACCTCGTGGAGAAGGCACACACAAGAAATTTCTATAGCCAAAGGTATACATGTGAGGATCTACTCATATGCTACCCAAACAATATGGTTGAAGCAACCATGAGGATCCCTCTAGAAGTGTTCGAGGTCCCATAACACTCATTGCACAAGTAGGCTAACAAAGATAATCTCATTATGTGCCTTCACATGTCTCTACATGTAGCATCGTGTAACACAACATTATCACCATCAATATGTCAGAAGATCACTAGGGTGTGGTATCGTATCTATTGCATCATATCGAAACACATGCAAATATAGTATATCATAGCATCATCATCAACACTATGTCAGAACAACAGTGAGGCATGGCATCGTATCTATTACGTCATGTCAGAACATGTGTAGATACACTAAATATATAATGCAATACAATAATATCAATATTGGGCTACTGAGCTTCACCGCTCATACAAACGAGGTTTACTCACTAGTGCCAGATCAATGCCCCTAAGGATGGCCTAGAATACACTAACAAACCTATGCTACTATACTCAAATTTGCGGGGATTGGAATAACACTTATGGATAAAGTATCCTAATCCATCCTAAGTAAAAGTAGTGGGTATGTTTCCTTGGGATTGGTTGAGTTGAGATGCTTTGCGCTGGAATATGTATATGCTGCACACTCCACCAATAGAACTATCCATTCATGGATTGAGGGGCTAGAGAACCAAAAGAAAAAGAATCTTTGAACTAACTTTTTGTTACTCTTATATATAAGTTTCAACCACACATTGGTTGGCCCAAAATCAAGTAAAAAACATGCAAACACACACAATGGTATGGTAAATCTCACACAAAAGTGCAAATGTTTACTCAAGATTGGGTACAAAGTATCACCATCACATGGATAAAAAAAGAAAGTACAAGGTATTCAGAACACTCAAACAAGACACAATTATTGGTTCCTTACATTTATAGGGGGTACAACTACATACATAATCCCATAGGAACATCCAATTCCATAACCCATGGGATACATGTCATTACTTTCCATCCATAACCTTTAAACAGGTTTCTTTCAAACTACGTTTTTCCATAGAGTACATCATGCTAAATGTAAAAGTCATGAAGACATGATCACTTAACAACTCCACTAATTGATTCACAAGGTCAACATAGTGGACTCAAATGTACCTAGAGTGCCCAGTGTATGAACATGGGGATTTGATACCATGTGTAATGCCCCGTCCTGAAACCCTAGAGGAAGTTGCAACACTACGAAAGCATACAATTTTTTTTTCTTCCAAAGGTGCATTATTAACAATGAAGAAGCACAACAATTTCACAACAACCTCTAAGGCACGTAACAAACATTACATAAAAAACCATAACATACACATTACTCACATAAAATATCTAACTAATTACTAACGAGAATTAAAATACATTCATCCAAGCATTTAATTTACATTACAAAGAATAAAAATACATGAAGATCCAAATTACATTAAGTTATAAATAAGATTGCATTACTCATTCCCAGAATGAGGAAGATCATACCTAAATTTTTAAAATTACAAGATTCCTCCCCGAATACAACTGAGGAGTAATTTAAATACAAATTCCATCTGAAATATAATACATTAATAGTACAAAATGAAGCAATTGGAATCCACGAGCTCTCCAACTAGAAGACTTTGCCATAATGATATGAAGATAAAGGGGACCCAACAGTGTAGGGTGCATGTTCCTCCCAACCAAGTGGTACCCGAGAGCTCACCCCCCATGCTAGGAGATAGTAACTAGGAAACTTAAACATGACTATCTACCACTAGACACAGGCTAAGGTATAACTGAACTTAACAAACACCAGTATGATACTAATTCAAAGGGTATAACACTACCAGAGTTAAATAACTAGTTACACCAGTGAACCATATGTATTGCTAACCTAGGAAAAGTGTCACCACAAAGGTGCATGGGTTACCCAATAGATCATCCCAGACCCCCACCCCCATCAAGAATCACTCTCCTACTATCAACATGTGGGATAAAACCACTTCAAACTTAGGAGGAAACAAATAACCAAAACCATACAAAGGAGGTAAACCATTCTCGTTCATGGAAACTAGGTGACTCACTGAAATGACTCCATGCACTAATCAAGGGTCACACAATGGACTGACATAGAAATAATTTACAACCCCCCTCATCTAAAATATCCTTCTTGAATACTTACAACTTTATCCACAACACTTTAACCCACTTTTTGCCCAAAACATCACTAGAAGAAATACAAGGGCAAATCAAGACAAGAAAATGATCTAACATTTGGATTTCCTAAATCCATTCTCATTCAGTGAACACATTAATATAAGGGCTGCCCAATTTCACTAATTAAATTATATCCCTTTAACAGATAGTGAAGAAAATCGGTTTGCCTAATAATTCAATTCCTCGATTATTTGTGTATTAAATAAATATTTATTTCTTTTATTTGAAATAATTCTCTTTTACACTATTTTAACCATGCACAAAATACATGCACCTAATAATTAAAATCCCTATATATATATACATTAAATATATTCATAACCATATATTTATATGATTACGTATATGCCATTGTATATACATTATATATACCTTAAAATAATTTTAACAAATTACATTATTAAAAAAAAACACATAATAAATAATTACTTGATATATATATATATATATTAAATATAATATAAATAATATTAAAATATTATATAATAATTAAAATCGAAATCCCACTTATTCAGACATAATTTATTAATGCAACAAATTTTGAAGAATTTTCATAGAGGGGTCGATTGTATATAGCCGAGCCTCCTCATAAGACTGTGGCCATAGCCCAATGCTTAGGTAAGGGGCTATGTAGGAGGTAGCGATGGCTACCTCCTCACTACCTCCCCCATGGGGTGGCAATTGGGAAGGTAGCCATGCGTTGCCCTCCCCACTTCCAAAAAACATCAACATTTTAATCAGTAATAAAAAACACTAATAAATCTTCCTACGAATTACCCAAACTCGTCATACGGTGAATGAAATGAATTTTTTGCCAGAAATAAAATGAAAATTCTTTAGCCAATAAAAGTTATATATATATATATAAACACTGCAATATATATAAATATATATATACATTATATATAAGTATATATATATATTTATATAAAATGTATTTAACCATATACTATAATTGGAAGAATAATTTTTCCAAACAAAATTCTACACATACTTTAAAAAAAAAAAAATTCAAAAATTCACATATAGACACACACGAATTTTCTGAAATAAACACAAAGAATTTCTTAAATCAATCCAGACAATGAATCTTTAAAGAAAGAATTAATATAATTCATACCATTTAAATCATATGAAATTTTTTCTAGAAAAACAACTTCTAGAGGGGGGTATGTGTAGAATCATGATGGGCCAAAAAGTTGGGATATTTAAGTGATATGATGGCTCACGTAGCTGATGACTTTTTTTTAACCCAAAATTGATAAACTGAAAAAGATTTTTAAAGGAGATTCTCAACTTTCCACCAATATAATTTATGTTTTACTTTGAATTTTATAAATAATTATTATTCATTTTCTATTTGAATTACGACTAAAGTCCTGATTGATGGGTGGTCCCACAAAGCTGGTTTACAATTTTTGAGAGGAATTGATTTTTCCTGAAATCACATATTTTTAGAAAATATAATGATTTAAGCCTTTAAAAGTTCCATTTTAAGGATTCCAATTGAAGAGGGTTTTATCAAACCACCTTATATCAAACCCCCTTGGATTGAACCTCTCTAGTTTTAAACCATACATATAAATGTGTCTGAGCCTTTACACCTATCAAAATGCTGATAAAAAAGACTTTTGATTTACCTTTTGGGAGATTAAATGAATTCATTTAAAATTTATTTCAATGGATTATGGTAGTCCTCGAAATGAGCTACCCCATGAATATAATTTTAATATGTTTTGGTTTTATTATGTATGTGTTTTTTTAGTTTTATTAAACATAGGTTTTTCACCGAAAAATCAATCTCTTTGTTGTTATGTATGTCTGTGCTAGGTATTGATGTCCTTGATCCATTAAAAAAAATAAAATTGAATTTTGGTACATACAAAAACAATTATGTTATATACAGTCCACCTATGTCTGAATTGCAATTGGTTTGACTTCAAAACTCTATTAAGGAGAAAATATTCAATAAAAAACTATGAGACCAAATGAAAGTGCTAGATATTGTAGTTACAAAACTAAATTCAAAAAAATTAGAATTTTCTCCTTCATACAAAAAATTTATGTTGTATACAGTGAGCGTCACTTTTTAAAAATGTCATTTTCCGAAAAATACCAGTTTTTGTGGGAGATGGAAAAAGTAGTGCAATATTATTCCAAAAACTTTGAAAGAAATATTTTGAGAATCTAAAGAAAAAATGTGATGAGACTCTAGTTTGTATCATCTCCAAACTCCTCATGGTTTAGGCACTATAGGTGCCTGAATTTGAAGATTTAGTTAAAAATAATAATTCCAGTGTCTAGTTTGGCCAAAAATTGTAAACCACTATTGTGGGATCACCCTGATAGGTTGATTGAAAAACATATATAAATTTTTAATGGTATCACATTTTTTGAATCCAAAATATGCATCACATTCTATGCTTCACATACAATAGGATTAAAAAAATAAAATTGAATTTCATGAAGTTTTGACCAAGGTAAGTTGGTTAGACATACGATTTTTTATATTTCTTAAAATTTGTAATAAAAAAATCATAATTAATTATTTACTTGGAATTTTTTTTTTTTTAAAAATGCATCACATCAAGACATCAGTCCCCTAATTATATCTAAAATCCTATAAAAAAAATATTATCATTTTATTGTGGTTAGGGTGGTTAGACAAACACCTACTTCTTATTTTTTCCCTAAAATTTAAGTACTACTACATTGAAATTTCAAATTTTCACTAGATTGATTTTTTTTTTTTAAACAAACCTAGTAGTTTAGAAACTACATTCAATTTTCAACAAATTCTATTCTTACATATTTTTGAAATAATATAAATAACTTATTCAAATTTTTACGTCAAGTTGTTTAACTCTGATTTTCTAAATTTTATTGTCACTTAAGGGCCTATTTTTTCCACGATGATCCTGCACATTAACTAAGGTTTTCCTCAGAGAATTTCAACCTACAAAAAAAATTGCCTCTATAGAGAAATTTAATTACATAGAAAGTATCTATTGCAATACAATCTTTCTTACAAGAGGCAATCTTTTTACAGGGAATATGTAATCTAGATACTTTTCAATTAAAAACTTAACAAAACAAAGGAAAGAACCTATAATCAAATGCTTGAGTATTTGAAGATCTAATGTAGTGTCTTCTCCACAAATCCAAGCAGATGTTCCAGACAAACAATGGCTTCCTCCAAAGTAGTATGATTTCCCGATCAAAAGAGCAATCCCAACACAACAAGAATTTCCCAAATAAATTTCTAAAGATGCAAGAATACCAAAGTAATTTCTATAGCAAATTCTTCCCCAAAAATTGTGCAGATCAGAAGCAGAATTTCTTTTTCCAAAAACCAAAATATTTCATGCCTTGCGATGAAGAAGCTTTCCACTTCCTCACTCAAAGCCAAAATTATCTCCCATGAATTATTTTTTCCAACCAATTCATTAATTTCTTCTAACACTTGTTGAACTTTACAAAATATCTCCAACAACTCTCTTGGAATAAAATCCTCTAATATTCAAAATTAAGTGTTTTAATAATTAAAACATTTCCCTTTTAAAATATAAACTATTTAACTAATTTAATTAATCAATGAATAAAATAATCCAAGGAATAATCTATTTATTAATTTAATTAAATTAATTAATTTATAAATTTAAAAACCTCTAACATTTAAAATAAGAATAATCTAATATTAAAATTTTAATAATCAAATTCACTAAATCCTCTTTTAGAACATTTTAATATAAAAATTCAAAGCAATAATAATTACTTTAAACAAGCAGAACTGACTAAACCCGACGACACACTGATACTAGGGTGAAGACTTGACACAAGTATCTTAGGTACTATCTCCCAATCAACATAACCATTGGGTCAACATGCTCAAAACTACGAAGCTAGTTGGAGTCGATGTCAAGTACTTGAAAACCTGTAAATGAGTCATCAATAACACATGTATATAAATAACATCATAAAACACGGTGTGAAGAGGAAGTCACAAAATCGCAGGGCACTCGCAAGCGAGTGATGCAATTTCATCCCCTTCACAAATACATTTATCACGAAGTGACAATTCTAACATATATAAAATACACATGTGCAATAACCATGTTATACAAAACCACTGTTATACTAATCAAAGACATATTGAATAATAACATCCAAGGGAATAACAACACACCACCACAAATAGTCCACATTTCTCTAAAAATAGTGATCAAAATATCAAAGCATCGTAATCTAAACATAAGAGAAAAAGAGAGGGGTGTTACATTATCTTTCATAATTCTTTATTTTTTAATTTTTTCAGAAGTGTATAATTTATTCATGTTTAATAATTTTTCACCTTTGGAAGAAAAATTCATTCAAGTTCAAAGTTTTAATTCTTTAAAATGGATCCAAATCATGATTTTATATGTAACAATTTATTAGGTGATCCTCTTTTATTTCCATCACTTCATTTTAACACCTTTGCTTGCAGTATTTTATATTAATAAAATATCTAAAATTTAAACCAACAAATAAATTATGTTTCAGTATATAATCATACCTTTTCAATTGCATCAATAATTATGGGTCAGTGTAGGATCATGGGGGTCCAAACTAGGTTCTTAAATAGCAATAAAATTTTAGAAAAATAGAGTTAGGTAACTTAACATAAAAATTTGAATAGATTATTAAAATAATTTGAAAAATATGTAATAAAAAAAATTATAGAAAATTGAATCTAGTTTCTAAGATACTAGTCTTTTTTCAGAAAAAAGAAAGTCTATTTGGTGAAAATTTTAAATTTCAATGTAGTTTATTTTGTTTTTTAACTTTAAATATAATTAGAGGACAAATGCCTAGATGTGCCACATTGTTTTTTGTAATTTTTTTGCAAGTAAATAATTAGTTATGGATTTTTTATTAGACTTTTTAAAAATATTAAAACTTGTGTTTCTGACCATCATAACATGGTTAAAAAAATATGAAGTTAAAATTTATTTTATCATGTCGAGGGGTGTTCCTACAATGGCATCATTTTATCTTATCGTATGAGAGGGATATAATGTCTCACATCCTTCAGATTTGAAAACTGTGAAATCTTTTGAGATTTATAGATGTTTTTCAATTAGCCTAACAATCAGGGGTTTAGTCATCATGCAGGTAGATAATTGATAATAATTATCTATTAAATTCAAAATAATGCATATCTTATATTGGTTGAAATCTAACAGTTTTCTCAATAGACCCTTTTTGTTTCATCAAATTTGGATAAAGAAAGTTGTTAGCCACTTTCTTGTCATATGACTACTTTTTGGACCACCACGATCATGCACTCACCCTTATTGTATGGAAAAACA
The DNA here is from genome assembly GCA_007115665.2 of Sequoiadendron giganteum. Classification (NCBI taxonomy): domain Eukaryota; kingdom Viridiplantae; phylum Streptophyta; class Pinopsida; order Cupressales; family Cupressaceae; genus Sequoiadendron; species Sequoiadendron giganteum. The sequence goes on along the minus strand of CM021100.1, from coordinate 409,326,438 downwards.
TATTGTTACATCTCTAAAAATTATTTCCACATTAAAAAAATGTATAATTTATATTTTTATAGTAAATTGGCAAAATATTCACATACAAATTATAAGAGATTGTTTATTAATATTTCTCTTAATCATGTTTCAAAGATATTCATTCTATGAAGTTTTATAATCACATCCAAAATCTAAATAAATTATCATCAAAAGAAAAACAATGAGCTACTCATTAGGGATGGGTAATGACCATCAAGCTTTTCATTATGTTCACCAATAATTAAACCTTCATTTTCACATACTTTTCTTGCAAATATCTATAATATTAATTATTTTATAAAATACTAATTCATTTAAAAGAGATAAAAGATATCTATAATCTACATAAGTAGACAAAAAAAAATCTATATGTATTCATAGCTAGATGATCATCATGACAAATGGATTGGTTAAATGTATTCCCCTCATATTAATATCATCCCTGGTCTAGTTTTAGTGTCTCTGGATCAAATTTGATATATTTTCAAGGTCAAAAGAAAATGTACTTTGTTGTATTTTACATCTACATTTCCATAATGTATATTTCAGGGAGTTGTACATTGATAAAAATTTAGATAAAAGTCCCAAATGAAATTTTGATATTTCCTTTTTGTTAGTAATATTGACCTTATTGTAATAGGCTATAAAGTTGATAATAATGTATTTGAATAAGGGCCAATCTATTTTCTCATAGTTTAAGTCTGATTAGTTGGTCTAATAAGAGGCATAAAGCTATTATTATATCAACCACAAAGGAAAAGTTTAGGGGGGCTATCAACTCATCTACTAAGGCTATATGGCTTTAGAGAATTCTTTACAAATTTTTTTATCCTTTTAGGTAGCCCACAATTATCTATCGTGACAACTAGAGCACCATTTAGATATGCATGAATCTAATTCAACATCAACAAATGAAGCATATCGAGATTCATATCCATTATATTTGAGAGTTCATTTATGGAAAATCATCAAATTAGTATTTCGATAGTCTTCAAATCAAGTTGTTGACATCTTCATTAAATCCTTTCCTTTCTGCATACACTTAGGATTTAAGCCAAATTAGGTGTCATATTGACCCCATCTCATTGAGGTGTCAATATAGATAGGTTTCCTACAAGGTTTCAACTCAGATTCAATACCTCTTCCATCATTCATGGTAGGAAACTTGCCACCACTCCATGTGTGTGGAGTCCTATCCTTATTTTCTCCAATATGCTTATCTTTATCCTCCTATATACGTATTCCTATTTACCTAATCTATTTGGTGAAATTCAATGAAATTTTGACTCATCGTGTTTTCTTTTAATCTTCAAATATTGTAGGTTCTATCACCAACAAATGAAATAATGGGGCATGATATTCATCATAATATTTATCTACAAAATCATCAAAGAAAAATTATGGTGTGTAACAAGAAACATAAAATAAACCCCTTCAGTTTTTTATAGATAAGTTTAGCCTCAAAAAAACTAATATTATATATTTTAATTCATTCAATTAAACTTATCATAACACCTATTTGGTTATTTTCAAACAACTATGTTGAATGGTTCTATTTATTCTCCTTTAGTTTCTTGTTGAACAATATAAGATACTAAGTTAATCACAATTTTTTTTCAATATTGGACCTTTTGGTTCACTAGTAAAATACTCAAAGTTTCCTACAAACGCCTCTAATTATTTATTTCATCAATAAGATCAAGCTCATCATTTAAAGAAAAATATTATATTATTCTTGGTTACAAATAATTGAACTTAAATTTTTGCTAGCTCGATATATATTCCCAATCATAGCTAAGTATTACTAACTGAAATTTCTTCTATATTAGTAAATCACTCTAGTGTTTTTAAATATTTGACAATTAAAAATAAAATACAAAGTACATGGAAGATAGGAATGTCAAAAACTAATTTAGATCATTTTTCCAAATATTAATCATAATGAAGTTCAATTACAATTAATTTTCACATACAATATGGATAATTTTATAGGACATAAATGCTTAATGGGTACGTGTGGGATCATTGTGGAAAAAAAAAACCCTTAAGTGGAAATGAAAATTCAAAAAATTAGAGTTAGACAACTTGACGTAAAAATTTGAATAATTTATCTATATTATTTAAAAAATATGTAAGAAATTTTTTTTATAGAAAATTCAATGTAGTATCTAAACTATTAGGTTTATTTAAAAAAATAAAATTATTTGGTGAAAATTTGAAATTTCAATGCAGTATTACTTAAATTTCAGGGAGAAAATAAGAAGTAGATGTTTGTTTGATCACCTTAACCACAACAAAATGATAATATTTTATTATAATATTTTATATATAAGTAGAGGACTTATGTCTCAATGTGATGCAAATTTTTGTATTTTTTTCCATGTAAATAATTAATTATGAATTTTTTATTACAACTTTTAAAAAATATAAAAAAACTCGTATGTAGACCACCTTAACTTGGTCAAAACTTCATAATTTTTTTTATTTATTTTTAATCCTATAGTATGCAAAGCATAGAATGTGACACATGTTTTAGATTAAAAAAATATGAGACAATTTGAAAGCTATAGATGTTTTTCAATTAGTTTATCAATCAAGAATTTAGTCGTAATTCAAATGGAAAATGAATATAATTATTAATTAAATTCAAAGTAAAGCATAAGTTATATTGGTGGAAAACTGAGAATCTCTTTTAAAAACATTTTTTTGTTTCATCAATTTTGGGTAAAAAAAAATTTCGGCCACATGAGCCATCATATCACTTACATATCGTCATTTTTTGGCCCATGAACATACCCTAACGTAAATGTTTAATACACCATGAAAATTAAAATCAAACAAGCATATTGTGCAATCAAAGAGAACTTTTATAGGGTAAAAAAATAAATATAAATAACTATAAATATCTTCTCTAAATTAATATGTATGCTACGTACATATCAATACACATCTTAAAGAGAGAACTTTTATTACAATATGATGAATTACATAATCCATAGGTTAGAGGACAAAATAACCATCTAGAATTATGATTGAATGGCTATGCAAAGCATATAATAGATATGTTATGTATTCAAATTAATGTAATAAAGTTATTTAGATTTTAATTTAAATTCACTGGAAGAAAAAAAAATTGTTTAGATGATTTATTTATCTTTGAAACTTTTATTCATTGAAATTTGGTATATTTTAGAATATTAAATTTCAGATATTTAATAAAAATATGTTTATCAAAATTATTATTTTTATATTATATTAAAATATTGAATTTAAAATATGAAAAAATAATTAAATTAAATGATATAAGTCTTTCATTAAATATTTTTTTAAATCTAATTTTTTCCAATATACAATCCTTTAAAAATCACAATAATCTAAACTTTTAACTTTAAGACTGAACTAAAATACATACATTTTATTAATTTACATTATTTAAAAATTTAAACCATAATTTCTAAACAATCAACATTATTTATTTTTTATTAAATTGTGACATAAGATATGGTTCAAACCGTATATAAAACCAACTATACACATCAAAATATCATTTATTTATTTAGACAAGTTTCGTCCCTTCCATACTACTATACTACTGGGATGGGATAGGAAAGACTAGACCTCATGAACAACACCCCCTACAACAAGAAAGGTTTGGTCAACCGATCTAGAACTCCCACCCCAACAAAATATCATTTATAATTATAAAATAATTCAAACATTACTTCAAACTCTATTAAAAATAGATTATACTCTCCGATTAATATAACTTACTGAACAATAAGCTGGCTAGCGTACGAACTACATAATAGATATATATGTCTCAGTGGACAGAGCACTCTGCATAGAGACGTTATTGATTTGTAGTAAATACTATGCGCGGTGTTCATTTGATGCGGCGAAAAGGGCTAAGGATTGCTCATCTGTTCCTGTGGTTGCATGGGAATTTGTTGCAGCAATTTCTAGCCACAAGAAAAATTCCAAAACACTGCTTCCACATAAGAAGACTGTGAATAATCTGCAGAACGTACTCCCACAGCATATCGGACTGCCTGGATTCCCGAAGCTCACATCTTTCCCCTGAGACTACACAAGTTCATATGATTGTTAGAATGCCCGCATACAGCATGAACTCGATATAAACTAAATTTAGCGTTACAAAGAAGAAAACCGGAGTTTATGGTTATTACCGAGGCGTAGACTGTAAGCAGCCTGAGCATGGCGGTAAGCACAATCAGGAGGGCCAAGCTTAGAACGCGGCAAGCCATGGACATCTTTTTTTATATAGGGAAACAGAAAGGGGAAATGGCATTTTTACAGAAGGGGAGTGGTTGAAAATATTTGGCCTTTGGGGTTTCCAAAGCCCGACTAAAATAGGTTGAAATGTGGAAATGAAATAAAATAAAGCGTATTCAATTAGGCATTCCTTTCAGACGCTTTCATAGAGTTAGGTATAATCTGGAAGAACACTCTGGTTGGAGGAACCACTGCCAACTTTACCTTGAAGTGGGGTTGGGGGAACCACTGCGAAGTTTATCTTGAAGTTCAGTGGGAATGCGGCACTTTTGTACAGTTGGCTATAATTTGGAAGAACATTGGAATTGGAGCAACCGCTGTCAATTTTACTTTGAAGCTCACTTTCGTACAATTAGGTATAATTTGGAAGAACACTAGGATTGGAAGGACCATCGCTACTCTGTTCTGAAGCTCAATGGGAATAAGTCTACCTGTTTTACGAAAATGACATTCAGCACAAGCATCTACATATTATGATAAAACAATACATAGTTATTCTTTTAAGACGTGATTGAAGAGCAAAAGAAAGTTGATGGAGAATTCTTAAAATGACAAACTACCAATGGGATGTAGTGCCACAAAAAAATTGTTTAATACTAGTATATATTTTGTTGCAAAGTTATATTAAAAGGAATCTGAATGTCAAAAAGTTGTCTTCAGGCATGAAACAATTTTATAGACTTAAATGTCAGTTTTCTAGACTTAAAGTCTATGTACAAAGTTTTTACTAAATGTGTGAGCGTGTGTGTATGTGATTTTATCATTTAAATGTTAATGTTGTAATATTTTTTTAATTATATGCAATTAGTTGCTGTAAAATATATTAATGCTAAATGTAGAATTGTTCTTATAATTTTTTGCATTATTTTTCATTTAATTATAAATATATTAAACATTTTTTTCAATATGATTTCTTAAAGTTATACATTATTTTGTGACTAAATAAATTAATGTCACAATTTCTCAAAAATTATAATCTAGCAGCTAGATATGATTACACTTTTAATGTGTTATAGGCCTTGACATACATTGGTGTGAACATTTAATAGGAAAAGATAATGTATACAATAGGCTCGAACAATATAAAAGTTGCACCTAAACACTTTTTTACCATGTTTCTTCAATTCTTCTAGGTAAAGGATATAATTGTCCACCTTTAATCTCATTGCAACAAGTGTTTGTGATTTATGAATTATCCTTTGTTAAGTCCCAAGAAAATATAATTTATTCTTGAGTTCAATATTTTGAGTCACGTATAGACGAAAAGACACATCATATTCTTGTTATATATTGGTATGAAATATTAAAATATTATTGAGCTCAAAAATTTTGGTTTCAAATTTTTTTCTCAAGTTAATAAAATGACTATAAAATTGTATATCTACGATATGAGAAATTCTAGCTTACTAGGATACATGGTGTCATGTTTGTCAACTTTAGTAGGTTCAAGTAAAAAACTCATATCATGATCTTAAGTAGGAAATAATTCAACAATCATGAACATATGGAGTGAAAAGTTCATGTCATAGACTAATTACTAGTTTTGTTATGGCAAATAGTTATGTGGTAAAACTAGAGGGGAATACTATCAACATTGAAAGATGTGAAGGTATGGAAGCTTAATTGCATTGCATGTGGACATTAAATTTTTTGATGAATTAGAACTTAGTCTATACAAGACTCAAAATTGAAATTCATGACCTTTACACATGAAATTGGTGAGCACATGATTATACTTAGAGGGCGTGAATCAATATAATACAATATTTTAGTTTTTCAAACTAACAACCATAATAATATCAATCACATAATATCATTCACATGAGATATAATATTTATGCAACAAAAGGAGAACACACAATTATGTGGAAACCCTTATGGGACAATACCACAGCAAAATATTTCTTATATAAAACACTTTTACAAGTTTTGTAGGCACCAAACCATAAGAGACACCAATCCCCTCATTAATAACTTGTAGGCACCAACCCTAACTACTAAGCATTGAATTAAAAAGAGACACTAATCTATCTTTTGCAAAGGAAAAACATTAATAACATAGCTCGACATTGAATTTTTTTCCTACAATGGAGGATGGGCAATTAATCTCCTCTATAAGAATCTTAATCTCACATATCTACAAAAAATGATATACACGTGAACTTCCTTCACAAAAGCCTTCCTTGAATGATTTATTATTTTCTCTTGATAAATCTCTCACATTCACTCATATATATGATCTTCATTCACATATCTTCACATATTTGCCATTATCTCTATCATTTCACATTTCTTTATTGATATATTTTCATATATACATGATTTATCATATATATATATATCTTGTCAAATCTGCAATATATTTTGGTGTATAAGCTTTATCTTTAATACACCACTCATGATTTTCCATAATCTTCAAACTTTATTTTATCTGCATATATCTATGAAGAGAGACATCATTTGGAAGAGTGATTTCCATTTTGAAGAAATCACAATCCTTCATAAAATTGATGCCCCCTGAAAGAGCCACAATCATCTATAATTTAATTTTTATTTAATCCTCTCTTGAACAAATTGCAAGTACTTAGTTGGGTTACATATTTGATTTCTTTTTTTTTTCCTCAACAATTTCATTGAAAAAAATGATTTTGGATGGAATATGTTAATGTTGAAATCTACATTTTATTTGCCTCTTGATTTCACCCTTCATACAAATATAGAACTAGGATACTTCAAATGGGTAGAAACTATTGCAGTCATATAACATGATGCCTATACTTCTCTCGATCAATCCACTGATAAATTTATCCATGTCTTTCGATAATTATTTCTCATAATCCACTTTATCTTGTTGGTAATACCTTTGGCATGATAAATTTCATCCCCTCCATGTCCTTATCAAATATATGGAAGCATAGATATGTATGGAAGAAATATCTCATATGTGAATGATAAGAGTCATGTATCATTCTTCCTTGTCAGAGGTTTAGGTTGACAATGAGATGAGAAGTTGATCTAATTTTACTATGGGTAATAAATTCATAGTCTATGTAATTATTTGTGGAGCATGATATGTGTACTTGTATACGTAGATTGAATAATCTTCAACAACATTTACATTTATTCCATGGAATCCAAATGATTATATTTCTTATTTTTATATATTAATTATTATTTTTCGTATAATAAATAACTACTACTCATTATATTTGTTGTCTTCTTAATTTATTATATTCCTTAAGATTAATCACCTTCTTTAAATTAATTCATTCACTCTTGAATGAATTAAATACAAGTATTTTAATATTCTCACTAACAATGGCAGACCCATCAAAAATAAATTTATTTATATTCTTTGTGAATAATTCTATATCCAACACCATTGGTTCTCTCGCTACCCAAAGGTAATGATCAATCAAAGAAAACAAAAAAAACTTACTAAAAATCCACAAGTTTTTTTGATAAAAATTTTTATGATTGGAACCTTCGTCTTACACCCATTCTTAGGGTTTATCATACAATAGTTTATAACCCTATTGGTGCATATCCATGCTCCCTATTTTATTGTGTTGTATCTATCTTTTTTATTGAAGTGGAACACCCATCCTTGTACATCTCATTGAGAAATATTATAAATAATTAGGAGTATTCGGCTGCACATTTCAATCAAGTAGAGCATCAATGCCTATAATCGCATCAAACCATATCAAAATTAACTTAGAAGAAGTTATAGAAATAATATTAACAAATTTCTATTTAAAATTGTTAATCTTGTTCTTAAAGATCTAATTAGAGTAATTAACAACATCAAGAATGAAAAAGGAATTTTTTGTCCTAATTGGATGGGTTCTTACATCATTATGATAAGTTATGGTTAAGGTGCATATCAATTGGCTACTATAGAGGGAGAAGATTTTAATGAAAGAATTAATATAATCTAACTCAAAAGGTTTTGTTTCTAAATGAATTAAGTTATCCAACTTTTGAAAATTAAAAATAAAAATAAAAAAAATTGCATAAAAAAGAAAAAGATGTAAAGATAAATAAATCATCCTATGGTCGAAACCACCCATGGTGTAATGCCCCGCCAAGTAATCTTAAAAGAAGTTGCAATTAACGTCTTAAGCGAACTAATTTTTTTTTTATAAAGTGAATTTAACATACACATTCACTTACTAGTTAACAACAACCTCTAAGGCTACAAGGTTAGGATTACTTAAACCCACACATACAGATTATATATAACCATAGCAATATAACTTTATGAAATAAACATCATATATCATAAGAATACCACATAACATAATAAGATAACCAACCAAGATACAATCTCATAAACATTAACTTAAACCAATCGTTACATCACTCATTCCCAGAATGAGGCAATAGTACATAAGATTAAAATTACATAACTCCACCTCTTACAAAAGAGGGATAAAGTATCATATACAAACTGAAATATTACAATGCAAAAAATTACAACAAGAACCACGAGCTGTCCATCTGAATGTCTCACCACCAAGTACTGAAGATAGATGGGGACCCAACGGTTTTGGTGCATGTTCCACCCAACCAATGTGCTACCCGAAGGCCCACCCCCATGCTAGGAGATAGTAACAAGGTAACATGGACAAAGATTCTACTACCTCTAACCAAAGGCAGACTCAAATTGACTCATACTGTTATAACCAACCAAATGAATTAACAAGTACAACTCAAGTAAAATACAGGTATAAATCAAGTACAACTCCAACATCACTGACATAGGTCACATTGCTTGTAGACATAAAGTAGATCAAGTATGTTCAAATAACCATACACAAAATAATTAACAACAGTTGTCCTAGATAGAGTGTCATCGCAAGGTTTGTCATGAGATCTCCTTTGGGAATTCTTCATAGGCTCCGACACAAGTAATCCTGGTGGCCTCAACCGAATCCCGACACTTATATTCACTCATGCAGAATCAACTACCTCTCACAAGAACAAGATAGTTGATCTTGCCATTCCAAGCCTTCCCACCCATCCCAAGTCTAAACAAGCCCTTGTGTCTATGAGTGAGGTAAAATTATCTTGATTAGTGAGAAGTCAATTCTAATCTTCTAAGTACATCATTTTAATTATCACTTGTTTAGATCACTCCTGAAGGTTATCCAGTTTACCTCTTTGGGCTCTGGCGCCTAATAGAAGCCACTCTTCTAATGGACAACACACTCACAACCAATCACCAAGGGAAACACAATTGCGTACAAACTAGGCATCATAACCACTCCAACACAAGGAGGATTCAAATAATAGAAACTCACTCCAAACATCTTGGAGGCAACAATCACATAGACCACTCCTTTCATAGGAGGCAACAAGATGAAACCACATAACAAGGTCACTCCATACAAGGAAACATGGATCCCATAATCTGCTCCTAAACCAAGGAGGTGCAAACATCCTCGTTCATGAAAATCGGGTAAAACTAAAAAGACGCCATGCACTATCCAAGGAAAACAACTGGATGACATAAAGATTCAACAACCCTTATCCTCTAAGTTCTTCTGGAAGACTTATAATTTAGGACTAACACTAAATCCCAAAACCAACAATGCAACTTGATGACATAGCAACAAAAGCATTCAAGTCATCAATCAAATATAATATTTGGATTTCCTAAATCCATACTCATTCAATAGGTAGTGTTGACAAAGTCAAAGACATGATAACTAGATAATCTAAAATAATCATAACCCCTATTTCCCTTTTCATTATTGAAAATCTAAAACAATTAAACTTACTTCCCTTTATTGAATATAGAGAATTAAATCCTTTAAGATAATCATGAGAAAGATACTACTTTTGGATATACTAAATCCATATCTCTTTCATTATTCAATCACAATGATTCAATTAATCTAAATAGAAATTAATAAATAACATAATTGATTGTCTCATCAATAATTGACCATGCATTCATATTGTTTCTAATTAAATCTCATTAATTAAAACAAACATTTAAATATAAATATTTTTATAATTCTTCAATATATTTAAATATCTTTTTACTTATCAATTTTGACCATACATTCAAAACTTATCTTTTAAATTCTTCATGCAAAGCTAAATTACACGCACTTAAATAAAACAAGGTAAATATTGATTGAAAATACTCATGGATATATATATATACTCCCCAATATATTTTCTTCAATCATATCTTTCTCTATACATTTTCTACACCTACTAATCATTTCTTTTAGAACACTAATAATACCCAATTTGCAAACAATAAAATAAAATAATATAAAATATTATTTATTCTCTCAAATGGATATATACCTTCAATATATATATATATATCCTAAATATAAATTAATATATTTAAATATATTTAATCATTAACATATCTTCTATTCTTTATAGAATATCAAATTATTTAATTCAAAATAAAATATCCCTTATCATCAATTTTCCAAAATATAAATATATTTTTCTAATTAAATCAAATTAATAATTGGACCTTTTACACATGAATTTAAGTTCCACAATTAAATTTTAAATTATGCATTCTTCAAATCAAATATTTAACTTTTTCAATTAAACTTTAACATTCCATTTCAAAATAAACAATAATTTCTCATACATTTATAATTTTAATTCCACTAATCTAATATACAAATTTTACTTAAAATGATATAAATAAATATAATACTTTAATATTATAAATTATAATATAAAATATTATTAAATAATATTTTAATATTATAAGAACAATACATAAATTATTAATATTTATAAATATCAGTTTATTATTATTTTATTTTCAGAGCAGCCATGGGAAAATAACTTAATAGCAGAGTCATGTTTCAAGCATAACTCGAAAATTACGATCTGGGTATATGCATTTTTTGGACAGGGGTAAGAAAATTTCAAAATAAAAAAACCCTTTAAATTTCCTGAAAACCCAGTTTGTGAAAGTAAAGTTATAGGCGACGCAATCAGACCATTTTACCATGAAAAATATAACTATACTGCAGATTTTAAAATCCATTTTTTAATAATAAACAAAAAGTTTCATTTTAAAAAAAAAAATTCTAAATACATTGTTCAATCTCTATGTTAGATTTCAATAATAACAAAATTGATTTCCCCAAATAATTTAAATTCAACTAAGGTTTTCATAATTTTCACTCAAGAATTTTCACAAGCAAAGGCTGTAAATTTATTTAATTTTTTTCTTCTAATATCAAATTTATTTTCTAAAATAGATTTAACAAACAAATCTTTAATCACTACTATTTTAAAGAAAAACAATCAAGAACAATAAAACACAAAGAGGAAAACCTGGTACAAGAAGCTACAGGAAGAGATGAATTTCTGATGCAAGCCTCCTCCAAGGATTTCCTGAATTTTTTTCAATCCTCCAATGAATCCAATCCAAAATCCAACAAATACAAACAATCTTTCCTTCAATCAATTATACAATCAAACTTTCTTCAAACCCTTGTGCCAATTCTTCAAAATTTCTTTCCTACTGTAAAAATGTATTTTCCTAAAAAACTTTCTACCCTAAAATTAAAACATGTATTCTTTATAAATCAAAAATACCTAATACAACCCTAATTCACATTACATGCAAATTAGATATTTCAATTTCAATTTCAATTTCACTTTCAATTTCAAATTTCAATTTCACTTTCAATTTCACTTTTCAATTTCAATTTCAATTTCACTTTTCGAAAACCCACTTTCAATTTAAAATGAAATTTGAAATAATAAATTAATTTCCAAAGTTGCAACTAATTTCCCAAATAAACATTTAATTACAATTTCTAGTTTAATTCCCACACGTTGAAATTAAATTCCAAATTTAATTTTAATTCTTTTATTTCCTTTCATTCTCTTGCATCACGTTTAATTAATTAATTAAATTATTTAATAACTAAATTCAACCCCCTTGGATTAAATTTAATTAATTAAATAATTTAAATATAATTAATTAATTTAAATATCAACTTTTATCCATATTGCATTATTTAAATTAAATAACCATCAACATGATTTAAATGCAATTGTTCTAAATATCTATTTCCAAATCAAGAATGCTTCAGAATTAAATAACATCAAAGCAAGACAGACAATGACTTGACACACACAACTGACGACACACTAAGGCTAGGGTGTAAACTTGACACATGTTACCTAGCTACTATCTCTCGTTCAACTTAACCATTGGATCGACATGCTCAAACCTGTGAAACTAGGTGGAGTCGGTGTCATGTACCTGCAATCCTACAACCAAGTAAACAACATCATACAATATATCCAGCATATAATACACACTGTGAAGAAGGAATTACGGATTCGCAGGGCACTCGCAAGCGAGTGATGTGAACTCGTCCTCTTCACCAATACACTCATCGAAACTGACACTTCCATCATAATCCAATAATCTCATAATAATATATCATGTTAACTCTACAATATCATTAATCCATAATGCATGTGAAACAATAATTAGATAACCACATCCCACAATAATAGTTGTCGCTCAATAGTAGCGATTAACACATCATAACAAAATGTATCCAGTATCAAAGTAATTCCAACCAAACATAGCATAAAGCAACTTGAACAAGAAGCAAAACGGAGGCGTATTACACACGGTGGCACCTTAGATAAGTTTATTTGGTGAAAACCTACCAATAGGTGGTATATGTAATTATTATTCCCATTGTGCTACTCATATTCATCTAGATCTCGTGATCCCTACATCCACCTAATTCTATCCCATCTAGCCTTGTATATAAGGTTCCACCTATCATCCAATATTTATATATGATCATTAGGTGAGCTAGATTACAATCACAATCCTTGAGCTTCATCCACTTGTTGTAGACACAACCTAAGAATCCTATAAGTGTATCACAATATGAACATCCTTGAAGTAGTCTTATGCATAACATGATAATCTATATATACTATACATATAATTGGTTGATTCTTGCACCTTATATTAATAAATTTTGGGGCATAGTCTTAGGCTTCTATCCTCATTTAAAGTTATCCTTTTACATACATATCCTTAGGTTTCATGTTTGTATCATATTAATCAATTTTCGGGCATAGTCTTTGTCTTCTATCCTCATTTGTGGTCATCCTTGTACACACATATCCTTAGGGTTCATGTTTGTGTCATTTTTTCTTGTGTGTCATCAAAATTGTCTTCCTTTATAACTATTGATTCAAGATGATCCACTCATCCTCTTAGGTAGTAGGTATCTCAATTATCTATTATCATAAAAACCTTATATTTACTTCCCATATTTGGTATTATTATGATATAGCATTCCTCATATCAGGCCACATTAACCCCATCCATCACCCCTATGGAAAAAGGTACGTGAGATTTTTTAGTTTCTTTTTGTACTTTTTATATTTCTTTACCTTTAATTTGAGATTCATACTTCACCAAATCAAGGTCTCTATGATCCATAATTTCATGTTGTGCTTTAAATGGTAAAAGTATGGACATAGCTTTGGATTTCTATTAACTATATTTTCTTGGCTTGTTTGACATAGTATCAACTAAGGCCTCTTAGGAAATTGTGGTATACTAAGGCATTCCTTCTTCTTGTGCTTTTCTAGCATCATTCATAAAAAAATTCCTATTGACCTTGTGAGATGTTGGATTAACATTCTTGTTTTTTAAGTCAGACATATGCATACAATACATAATCACCTTGGTTAGTTATACCCTTGTGACACAAAAAGAAAGGGAAACCTTTGAATTTTTACCTTAGGGTGTGACACCTTTCACAAATTTTTTTGTATGTATGATGTATATATTATAGTGGATAATGTATGTTGTATGTGTGGATAGATGTATTGATTGATTTGAAATAAAATGAAAAGGTGGGATGAGGTTTTGATGGATTTGAATGAGGTATGTGATTGACTTATAACTTGGTAGGTGATTCAAGCAGCCCTTAACTAAATATAGAAATTTACTAATGATTAAATGCAATATTCTTACTCGAGTAATAGTGAAATTTACTATTCTTATGTAAATATAGAAGACATAAAAAATTTCAGACTATTATAGAAAAAACAAATGAGTAGAGAAGAACACTGTGCACCTATGATTCAAATTTAGGGAAGAAAATTAAGGACATAAATTTCCAAGTCATGAGTGTCCTTGTAGAGATTTTTCAAATCTATTTTTGGTGTCCTTTGATATCAAATTTGAGATTCCTACCTATAAATCTATCAAAAAATGTACAAATATTCCTATAAAAAAGTTTTCATGGGTTGACAAGATGTAGGGTTTTGAATGCAAATATGAATACATTATCTTCAAGATCATTTGAATCCTCTTCAAACTTGAGATCTTCACATTCACAGAGAGAAGAGATGTTGGGCCATTTAGGGGCTTTCCTCATTCAAACCGCCAATTTTGTTTTTGCTTCAACAATGACAATGCCACTAATAAATGGATAATTAAAAGGGAAGAATGATGAAATCACAAAGTGCTGCAACTCACCACCCTTCAATGAATTCTTTGATTGACCGAAGTCATACAAATCACTTCAACATCTTAGATAAATTGATTTTCTTGATTACTCAAATTCTTGAATAGCTTGGAGACCTACAAAAGTGTCATCTTTCTAAAAAAAAAAGATAACTTAAACACATATAAAATAATATATAATTTTACATGATGTTAGGATCTTGTATTACTAAAATAAAGATCTAAAAATGCATCTCATGAATTTCTCTTGAAATATCTTAATCATAAATTTTCCAATATTAATTTTTAGATAGATTTGAAATGATACAATAACTAGGTATTTATAAGAATTTATTCAATTTCCATAAAACTAAATCTTTATTGTTGACTTTAGAAACTTCAGTATGAAATATTAAATTTCTACTACTCACATATTTAAATTTGGAGACATAATAGGGTGACACTAATTCCCATGGTGTGAGTTTCCTTTCCCTACTTTTTAGGATTTTAAGTGTTGGGGGTAAGGTATCAGATAGATACAATTGTTTTCAGCTTGTTATTCATGAGAAATTATTTAAATTGCACAATAGAATGCATAATTTAGGAAACTAAATACTCAATTCGCTCCAATAATTAAATGGGGAGAAAACCATAAGGTGAAATTGTCAAGGGTGAAAAATTACCACAATATATTTAGCCCCCATTTTAGTTAGAGTATGAACTTACACTCAAAATCATAGTAAAGTATAAAATATGTCAAGAGGGGTTTGACTATCCAAATGTTGAAGAGATAGGATGACTGAGGATATAGGGGGGTGCACAAGCCCCTATCATCCAAGATCCATGGAAAAATAAGATATAAGCACAATGGAACACGCACATGTATCAAATGCTACAAGATAACATAAACAAACATACAATTTCAGCATGAAATTCAAAAGGAGGGTATGGAATAACAAGTTGTGTTATGCTAGAATCCATAAAAAGGGAATTCACATCTCACATAATAAAAAATTTCAATATTTTTTAGGTGAATCACAAATAGGAAGTAACACAAGTTAGTGAGGATCATTTTTCATTAGTTGATCCCCTAAGACAAGGTAGAAAAGTTAGAAAGACACTAGGTCTAGTGATCACCATTTTTCACTAGGTGTATACCCATGAAAACCATACCAAGAGATATGCTCCTTGATAATGTTGATAAGTCGCTAAAATTGATCAAAATTTTATGCCAATGCCACACTAAGCTCAACAACTTGAACAAACTAAAGAAAAACATGTCAATTTCAATGCACCACTAAGTCAAATGCTCATGAAAAAAGTGAAGCAAAATAATACCAATGTATGCCTTAATTATAATGAAATTTGAAAATAGCATGTTGTGTGCAATTATTTTTAAAAAGTAGAAAATGATTAATTCCATGTGATAAGAAGTAATAAGAGCTTATTTGGAAAGCCCTATTCCAATGATATGTCTCCAAATAAAGCTACATCACGAGAACCGGTTGCTCAGAAATGCAATGCAAAAAATGACATAGAAATGAACACTGGAGGGATCCACAGATCCAAGGTTAGTATATGTCTTTATATAAAATAACATGGTAAATAATAGCTTATATTTTCTATAATGTCAATATTATGTTTCTTATTTCATATGAAGCGTACAATATATTTCCCTAACTTGAAATTTATTTTGTAATCAAGTTTTGGCATCATTTTGAGATGTTGGGTGCTTGGTTATTGTAATTTTCTATGAAAATTTGAAGTTTGGGTTCACACCTAAGTGCTATAATTTTTAGTAGTTATGTCTATATGCATGGTTTAGGGAGATATTGTGTATTTACATGTTTGATTCTACCTTTTAAAGGTCCTAGTTGCCTTGTGATTTTGTTTTGGGTCTTAAAAGAAACATTCTTTTAGAGGTATGATTGTATTTCCCTTAATTATGTGTATTGAACTCATGAGAACGTTTCTCAGCTACTAAATTAATTTAAATAGTTTAGACCTTTGGAATTTTACAAAAAAAAAAAAAAATTCTAAAGAGCACAAAAATATAAAAAATTAGTTTCAAGTGAAATTTATGGGAAAATAAAATAAAAATCTAAAAAAATTCTCAATATAAAATATGATCTATGAGAAACCGAAAAATATCGAGATGAGGAAAATAATTCATATTAAACATCATTGATCCATGAATTCCTTAAAAAATTAATAGAAATTTCAATATCAAAATAAATTCATCATTAAGGTAAACTAATCATTAGGATCAACCTTGGTAAAATTATAATGAAAAGGATTATATTAATTATGACAGTTTTTCCATAATTCTATATTTATAAAAAGTTGTAATAATATTAGAATCCTCGGAATAATAAGTTCCTATTTACTATTCAAACTTATTTTATTTAAGAATGTTTAATTGTTATATGCATAAAAAAATAGAATAATTAGTGGGACTTAAAAATATCTTTCTAAAATAACCCATTCAAATATATTTGATGTGTAGGTGGACACTTGATAGTTATAGAACAATAAAATTATATATTTGTCCTCACTATATAAATTATATATTCTTTAGTTGATTTACATTAGTTAGAAAAAAATAAGATTTTTTTTGAAATAACACTAATTCTAATTTCTCACAATAATATTTTTCTAATAAAATTAAATGAATATGTATAATTTATTGAGAAAATATAATACTCCAATGCATAGGAATGAAAATAATTACATAGAATTTATCATTGCATGTATGAAGTTGTTGTCAATTATGTCAACAAGCTTATGTTGTCATTAATTAAGTTACTAGTGTTAAAATTTGGTGTTACTTTTATAAGATTTTGTTCATTATTGTTGTAGTGATAAATATTTAAAGGATATTAAGAAATTTGATAAAATGAGGAAATAGGGTATTGCAAAGGTGTTCTAGTTTCAAAGACATGTTTTGGTTTTTCTTCGAATTTCTTTTTAGTTGAATATTTCATTGTGTGGTTTGGATATGTTTGATGGAGTAGTTCAATGTGTCTATATCTAGAATTTTTCCATCTAGATTGATGGTTAAAGGAAGTTATGTTCACCAATGTGTGTACTAGATTCATAGTGTTTCTTATAGAGGTGTTGGGGAGAAATTTTTTTGCTTCTTTTTTCTTCACAATTGCTCTTCAGGGCTTAGAATTATTAATGTATGTTGATGGTGTTGATATATTTCTTTCATCAAGAGTATTTGTGTTGTGATTCTCTAGAAGATGGATTTTAGAATTGTAGTGTTAGGGAGTCTTGTTTGAGTGAACTTGGCATGTACATTCTTAAGGTGTGAATTGTTGTGAACGACATTGATGGATTTTAGGATGGTAGAGAAATATTATATATTGCGATGGATGTGGTGTGTGGTTCAAAATTCATCCTTTGATTTGAGGAAGCATACATAATTCAAAGTTTAATGGTGTTTGCATGGGTAATGAATGACTTAGTGTGTTCACTACATTCAAGGATGTTTAAGCATTAATGAAAGTGTACTGTTGCATGTGAAAGTTTATTTTTTTCCTAATTAAGTTTAATATTGGTCCACCTTCATTATTATCCATCATGGGATGCTTAGTGCCAACCTATTTTGAATTTGTAAAGTGTAAGGTGAGTGTAGCCAAATTGAAGATGCTTTTCAAGTTATGGATGGTATAAATGCAAGGTGAATTGATGTGAGATGGAGTATGGAATAGAGTTGAGTATTGTGATGTGAAATTAAGTGCAAAAGTGTGAAATGAAGTGTTAGATATAATTCAAGATTGTTGAATGTAGTGAGCTTAGGTATCTTGATATCTTGAAGATTGAAATTTTTGTTAAACCTATTGTGGTGGAGTCTCGACTACATTGATATCATGTTCTTTGTGTAAAATTATATCTTCTTTCTTCTTTCTATTTTGATGGTGAGTCTAGGCTATGAGCCGATTTGGATAAAGCATCCTTTTCTAGAAGTGAGCGTCTTTGTAATTGTTTTGAAATTACTTATATTATGAGCTAATCGTCACCACATTTTTTCCCTTCTAGGGTTTTCCACATCAATTTGGTGTTCTCTTTTGTATGGAATTTTTTGTTTTAGTTTCTATTATCTTGTTTTTATATTTAAACATTATAAAAAATTAAGGGTTTAATGAATTCTTGTGGATCTTATCACTACTGAGGGTTTTTGATGTTTTAATTTGGTACAACTGAGTCACCCCCTCATTCTCAGTTGTCTTGCTCATTCAATAATTGGTATCATAGAAAGGTTCCTTGAAGAAAAGCTTAACTGATTGAGGTAGATTTGGGATGGTGAGCAAGGAGGAGATCCCTATGTTTTATGGCACATAATATACATTCTAGAAAGTGAATATGGAAGGATATTTGATTTACCTTGGATTTGATGTCGCTAAAGTAGTGAAGTATGTATATAACATACCTACAAATATTTTGATCACAAGTGATGAAATCAAGGCCTATGAAATAGATTGTAAGGAAAGTTTTTATTTTTTTATGATTCAATTGCACATACTAAATTATTTAAAGTTATGGATCTAAAATTGCAAAAAGAAGTTTGGGATAAGATAGAAAGTATTTATGAAGAAGATAGTAAGGTTAAACAAGCTAAGTTATAGAATTTGAAGACATAGTTTGAGATTTTGTGAATGTCTAAAGATGAAAAAATTACAAGATACATGCAAAGGGTTGATGAATAATTAAGTGCTATGATATGTCTTGGTTTAAAAGTAAAAGAACCTAAAATAGTAAAGAAAATTCTCATAACTCTACGTGATTCTTATAGTAAATTTTTTTATATGCTATTGAGGAAGTTGAAAATTTTAATACCTACACTAGAGATCAATTATTTGGCACACTAATTTCATTTGAAATGAGAAAAAAAGGTGCAAAAGTGAAGACTTCTTTCAAGACTCAAAAATCAGAAAAACTTGATGATTCAGATGGAGATGATCTTGACGATGTGGAATCTAACTTTGTATAAATGAAAAAGGGAACTAGTAAATACCAAATTAAATTATATTTCAAATGTTTCTATTGTGGAAATATAGTTCAATATCCTTTGAGATATACAAATAGAGTAGTGAACAATAAGAAGAAGGAAAATAGAGGAAAATTGATCAAGAAAAGTTACTATGTTAGAGAAGACAACGGTATTTCTAATGATAAATCTTATTATGGAGATGTTGATAATAATGAATTTTTTTTTCTTGGTTTCAACAAATGATTTTGGTTCTGCTAACTTAAAAAAAAATTTAAAGGAAAGTGTTCTGGAGAAAAGGAATAAAATTTGAGGTACTTTGGTATCTACTTTTCATGTTAGACAAGACAAGATCTACTAGGTTATTGATGGTGGTTGCTCAGATCATGTGACCAAAGACAAGAGTAATTATTTTAAAATTGAATAATATGATGGAGGATTTGTTAAATTTGTGCAATAGGTTCAATCCATTTTTATGGCAAACATAATATTGAAGATATTTACTATGTTAAAGGTTTAAGGAATAACCTATTCATTTTTGGACAAATGTCTAGCAAAGGATACAATCTTATGTTTAAAGATGATTGATGTGAGATTAGAAAAGCTTTTGAAATTATGATCTCTACTAGAAATAAGATAGGTGGAAATATCTATCAACTCAAGGGTGTTGATGGTCACTATTTTATGACTGAGAGTAATGATAGTTGGTTCTAGAATAGGAGAATGTGCCACATCAATTTTGATAACCTAGTTAGAATCAGTTCAGTTTAAGTAGTGAGAAATATATCAAGAATTACAGAGCCTATCAATTTTATTTACAAAGATTGTTATCTCGGGAAAAAAACTAGAAGTAGTTTCAAGGGAAAAAAAATCTTCTATCGAATTGTTAGAATTAGTACACATAGACCTTTATGGTACTAGAAGAGTGTTTGGAAGAAAATTTAATATCAAAGGAGATGTTGAAAGGATGGGAATGTTTGATGCAAGGTATGATGAAGGTATCTGCCTTGAATATTCTACTAAAATAAAAGAATACAAGTGTTATAACAAAAAGATAAGAAGGGTTGTTGAAAGTGCAAGCATCAAGGTTGATGAGGATATTAGTAATTCAATGGTAATAGATGGATATGATTTAGATGAACCTACTTATGGAGGAAAAGAAGAAGAAATTTTTGAAGAAGAAGTATAGAATAAAGAGAAATGAGCTCCAAAATAGAGTCGTAAGACCCCTAAGTATGTGTAGAGGAATCATTCTTAAGAATAGATCACTGGAAATAAAAGAAAAGGTGTGTTGACAAGAAGAATATATATTCAAGAAGATGTAAATCTATGCTTAATTTCTAAAGTTTAGCCAAAAATAATGATTGAGTTTGTAGACACTTAAAAAATTCTTGAATAATATTACACATTTGAATATGATATAGTAACATCATTTTGACTTGAAATCCATCCTATTTTCGCTTGTTTGATTATATTATCCTAGCTATTTAATTAAATACCTCATTTTCATATATTGATCTAATTAGATTAATTCACCCCCTCCCACACTAACATCTCACCGTATCTCATTAAATAATGCAAATATTTAATTTAAACCCTAAAGTCCTCTTATTTAATTAAAAAAACCTAATCTATATAATTAAATATCATATTGCATCCTTATTTTCATTAAATCAATTAGCTGGGTAAGTGCACAAAGATACTTACCTTGGACGTGAAATTGAGGATACTTACACTCAAAATTTTTAGATGGAACAAAAAGAAGGATTCAAGTGCTCTGATTCTACTTTCTAAACTACTAATTTATTTTGAAAATGGTTGAGATTAAGGGGTTTAAATGAGGTACATACACAAATTGGTGTTGTTTTTCTTAGAAAAACATAACATAGCAACTCTTATACGACCCTCCTATGGTGAATTTTTATTTATTTTTATTTATAATCACAATGATCAGAAGTTAGCTACCAGTATCTAGTTGATTCATGATTTTTTTGATAATTTTGTAATGAATATTTAAATTTTTACTAATTTACAAAGTGGACATTTGTTGAAAAACATAATTTTGGCCGTGCTACCCCTACAAATTTTGGAAACTAATTGGATTTACTTTTAAATTTGTAGAACGGAGTCTAGTTTCTTACAATTTAATTTATTTGAAATATCGATGAACATTTAATTTATAACAAAAAAACATACCAAACACTACTTTTTGGCAAAAGAAAGACATACAGATAAAATAAATTATGGATGAAAGGCTTAAAATTTTCAGAAAGTGAAAAAAATTACATCATTAGATAGCTAAGATAGAACCCAACATTACCCATGTGTTTGATTTTTTTGATATTGAACCATGTGCAATCCTGACAGTGAGCACAAACTCGATTATGAGAAATATGGTAAATTTAAAAAAAAAAAACGTCTCTAGTTGTTGGGAATGCCCTCCAAGCCTTTGGGTTGGTATTCCAAGGAAAATACTAAGCCTAAGGCTTGATATTTCCCAAAGAAATATATAACGCGAGTGCATTATAACATGCTCGCGTTATATCTCACTTTTCACATGGTTTTTTCGTCTACAACAAACATGTCAACTAAGACCTAATGCAATCATATTATAACACGCCCACGTTATGTATTCCTTTATGTTAAATGTTAATACATTGAATGTATGTTGATATATTTTTATGTTTGTATGTACATGTATGCTTGTATGTCATGTATGTATGTATCAATGCATAGATATTGTATGTATGCCTCTATCTATGTTAGATTATATCTACACATGTATGTATATATGATTTTATGGATGTAAGACTATATGTACATATGTATTATTATTGCATGTATCCATTTATGTATGTCTTTAGACGAAGAGATAATTTAGAGAGAGAGAGTCTGGAGAGATGTAGAGGAGGTGGAAGTGAGTGTTTAAGAGAGAGGGAGTGGGAGAGAAGCGGTTGCACTAAGAGGGACTTACCTTGGTAGGGTGGGAGGTATAGAGGGAGGGAGAGAGAGAGAGAGAGGGGGGTTGGAGAGAGATAATTTAGGGAGAGGGAGAGAGAGAGAAAGAGAAAGAGAGAGTTATGTATATAGGGTGCCAAAGCGAGAGACTTGAGAGATCGGTAGTAAGAGGGAGTTTGAGAGATATGGAGTGTGAGAGAGAGGGAGTGGGATAGAGAGGGAGCATGAGTGAGAGACCTAAGAGAGGGAGAGGGTGTGGGAGGGAGTTACCTGAGAGAGGTAGAGAAAGAGGGGGGTGGAGTGAGAGGGAATTATCTAGGTAGGGTTGGAGGTATAGATAGAGAGAGGGGAGAGAGACAAAGAGAGAGTTACCTAGGTAAGTTTCCAGAGGGAGAGACCTGAGAGAGAGAGGGGGTGGAAGGGACAGACATGAGAGATAGGTAGAGAGAGGTAGTGGAAGCAGAGAGTGGGATAGAATGGGAGGGACATAAAGAGAGATGGATAGAGGGAGCAAGAGAGGGTGGTAGGGATTGATTGAATGAGAGGTACGTAGAAAGAGAGAGATGATAGATAGAGACAATTAGAGAGGGTAGGAGGGAGGGAAGGAGGGAGAGGTGAGATGTATAGATATGAAGAAAGTGATAGAGGTTGAGGGTGGAGGGTTGAGGGATTGAGGGTTCAAGGAATAGGGTTGATGGTAAAGGGTATTTGGTTGAGGTTATAGGGTAGAAGATTTAAAGGTTTAGGGTTGAAGGGTTTGGGTTCAAGGGTTTATGGTTTAGGGTTTACCTAGTTGAGGGTAGAGGATTTAGGGTATAGGTTTGAGTGTATATTGTTGAAGGATTAGGTTTATGGTCCAATGTAAGGGGTAGAGGGTTTAGGGTCTAAGGATTGAGCGTTGAGAGATTAAGGCTTGAGGGTTGAGGGTTGAGAATTGAGGGTTGAGGGTTTAATGTATAGGATAAAGGGTAGATGGTTGAGGGTTTAAGGGTTGAGGGTTGAGGGTTGAAGATTGAGGGTTTAAGGTATAGGATTGAGGGATTAGGGGTGAGGGTCTAATAAATAGGGTAGAGATTATAGGGGTTGAGAGATTAAGGGTTGACGGTCTAGGGATTAGGGTAGAGAGTTTTCTTGGATTTCATGGTATAAGGGTCGAGGAATTAGAGTTGAGGGATTAGGGTTTAGGGTAGAGATTATTGGGTTGAAGGGTTGAGGATTGAGGGTTGAGGGTTGAGGGTTGAGGGTTGAGGGATTAAGGGGGTGTAGGGGTTGAGGGATTAGGGTTTAAGGGTTGAGGGTTGAGGGTTGAGGGTTGAGGGTTGAGGGTTGAGGGATGAGGGATGAGAGTTCATGGATTAAGAGGATATAGGGGTAGAGGGATTAGGGTTGAAGGGTTGAGGGTTGAGTGTAGAGGGTTGAGGGATTAACAGGGTATAGGGGTAGAGGGATTAGGGTTAAAGGGTTGAGGGTTGAGCGTTGAGGGATTAAGAGGGTATAGGGGTTTAGGCAAGAGCTTTTAAGGTTTGAGGGTTAAGGGATTAAGAGGGTATAGGGGTTGTGGGATTAGGGTTTAAGGGTTGAGGGTTGAGGGTTCAAAGATTAAGACGGTATAGGGGTAGAGGGATTAAGAGGGTATAGGGGTTGAGGGATTAGGGTTTAAGGGTTGAGGGTTGAAGGACTAAGAGGGTATAGGGGTTGAGCGATTTTGGTTTAAGGGTTGAGGGTTCAATGTTCATGGATTAAGAGGGTATAGGGTTTGATAGATTAGGGTTGAAGAGTTGAGGGTTGAGCATTGAGGTTTGAGGGATTAATAGGGTATACGGGTAGAGTGATTAGGGTTGAAGGGTTGAGGGATTAATAGGGTATACGGGTAGAGGGACTCAGACTGAAGGGTTGAAGGGTTGAGGGATTAAGCAGTTATAGGGGTTCATGGATTAGGGTTGAAGGGTTGAGGGTTGAGGAATATTGGATTAAGAGGGTATAGGGGTTGAGGGAATATGGTTTTAGGGTTGAGTGATTAAGAGAGTATAAAGGTTGAGGGATTAGGGTTTAAGGGTTGAGGGTTGAGAGATTAAGAGGGTATAGGGGTAGAGGGATTAGGGTTGAAGGGTTGAGTGTTGAGGGTTGAGGGATTTATATGGTATAGTGGTAAAGGGATTAGGGTCTGAGAATTGAGGGATTAAGAGGGTATAGGGGTTCAAGGATTAGGTTTTAAGGGTTGATGGTTGAGAGTTGAGGGATTAAGAGGGTATAGGGGTTGAGGGATTAGGGTTGAAGGGTTGAGAGTTGAGCATTGAGGGTTGAGGGATTAATAGGGTATAAGGGTAGAGGGATTAAGGTTCAGTGGTTAAGGATTTGGCATTGATGGTTAAGGGATTAATAGGGTATAGGGGTACAATAATTAGGGTATAGGGGTAGAGGTATTAGGGTTGAAGGGTTGAGGGTTGAGTGTTGAGGGTTGAGGGATTAATAGGGTATAGGGGTCAATGGATTAGGGTTGAAGGGTTGAGGGATTAATGGGGTATAGGGGTATAGGGTTGAGCATTGAGGGTTGAGGTATTAAAAGGGTATAGGGGTTCAGGGTTTAGGGTTTAAGGGTGAGGCTTGAGGGTTGAGGGATTAAGAGGGTAGAGAGGTTGAGGGATTATGGTTGAAGGGGTGAGGGTTGAGCGTTGAGGTTTGAAGGATTAATAGGGTATAGGGATACATGGATTTGGGTTGAAGGGTTGTGGGTTGAGGGTTGAGGGATTAATAGGGTATAGGGGTACATGGATTAGGGTTGAAGGGTTGAGGGTTGAGGGACTAAGAGGGTATAAGGGTTGAGGGTTGAGGGTTGAGGGTTGAGGGATTAAGAGGGTATAGGGGTTTACAGATTAGGGTTGAAGGGTCGAGGGATTAATAAGGTATAGGGGTAGAGGGATTAGGGTTGAAGGGTTGAGGGTTGAGCATTGAGGGCTGAGGGACTATTAGAGTATAAGGGTAGAGGGATTAGGGTTAAAGGGTTGAGGGTTGAGGGTTGAGGGTTGAGGGTTGAGGGTTGAGGGTTGAGGGATTAGGGTTGAAGGGTTGAGGGTTGAGCATTGAGGGTTGAGGGATTAATAGGGTATAGGGGTATAGGGATTAGGGTTGAAGGGTTGAGGGTTGAGCATTGAGGGATTAATAGGGTATAGGGGTACATGGATTAGGGTTGAAGGGTTGAGGGTTGAGGATTGAAGGTTGAGGGATTAAGAGGGTATAGGGGTTCAGGGATTACAATTGAAGGGTTGAGGGTTGATGGTTGAGGGATTAAGAGGAAATAGGGGTTGAGGGACTAGGGTTTAAGGGTTGAGGGTTGAGGGATTAAGAGGGTATAGGGGTTGAAAGATTAGGGTTTAAGGGTTGAGGGTTTATGGATTAGGAGGGTATAGGGGTTTGGGGATTAGGTTTGAAGGGCTTAGCATGTTTTTCACATTCCATCATCTTTTCCATGATCTTTCTACCACCTTTGCATGAAATAGCAGAGTTTCCGCATTGAAAGAAATATAATACCAATTGAATTTTGAATTCCATTGAAAACTGATATACAATTGAAGTTTTGAGGGGAATAAGATTTTGAACAAGTCAAATTGTTGTGGAGTTTGAAGAAAGAAGAATCTCTTAGCTAAGGCTACATAATTAGGTTGAAATCCTCCATTTGAAAGTTTGGTTTTTTAGGTATGTGAAGTCTTTACACATTTTCTATCATTCTATTATGGCTTTTTTTCATTTTTGTTTGTCATTATAATTTATAACCTTACATTGTCATTGTAACTATATTTCCCTTCACAACACATTTGATTCATATACTCAAACTAGAATTAAGAGTTCCTAATTACTTAAGGACCTTAAAAAAACCTAGAAAATATTGAAAATAACTAATTACAATCAACTAGATTCCTCAAAACATCCACCAATGATTATGTCATTCACAACTTGTCTTAAATCTTCCATAATGGCACCATTGTTTACAAACAAAAACTATAATTCTTAAGGGACAACCAAACTATTATTTGCTTAAGAAATATTTATTTGAGTTAGTAAAAAAAAAATGAAACCTTTCATAATTTTTCCCTTACACACAAACTTAGTTCTTTTGTTCAGTGTCCACATTACTAGTAGCCAAACATCTGCAAAGTGTCACATTTATCTCCCAAACCATGCACGCACTTCAAACTGTCATAATCATTTTTGATGCAGAGTTAGAGGACTCAAAATCATTCAAGATGTAAAATTTCCTTCAAGAGGAATATAACAAGATTAAAAAGGCCTAATGGACCAATCCCAGCACTCCTCCAATTTTGACGACAAACAAAAACACTATTTCCCACTTTTCACCCTTGGAATCTAGTAGTAGTGCAAAACCAGTTTTGGGCCCTTAACTCCAAAACACCAAGAAAATAAAATAATGATTCTAGCACCGATCTTAGAGTTCCAAGACACACCTTAACCCATAACATGACTCCTTCGAGACAACCTTAAGAAAAGTGACCTTTTCACTATTTTAGGCCTCCTAGTATGCCAATTTTACAAAGGAACTACCCTTAAATCCTCACACCAGACTTCCAAAACCAAAAAAATTCTTTAATTAGGTCCCAAAACAAGATATTGTATAGACCTTAGGACCTTACCTGCTCAACTAAGCTTCCAGTACAAAAACCCCCATTTTTCAATGCAAAGAGGAAGGGTTTATAGAAACTCCTATACCCGAGCCTTCCCAGACCATTCCAAAGAATCAAACATATTCAAAATACCCTGAAAAAGGTCAAAATTTCATTAAATAGACCACTCCTTCAACACTTTTTCAAAATTACTCCTTGGTTCCTCAAATTCTCATGGAAAGGTTCTTGTTTCAGCCTAAGAACCCCATCCTATTGTCATTAGTTTCATTCCAAGGCATGTTAAAAAATAAAAGACCCTACTCTAACAATTTGAATGCCATCTGATTGAGAAAAAATTAATAACATTAGGTGGGATGGTCATTTCATAATTAAATCCTACTCAAACCCTTGACTGGCTTGAAATGAGCAGTTTCAGAAAATTGTCAATTTCTCCCTTCCAATGTACTGTTAAGCCCTCAAAATTGATGCATTAGAGAATTTAAGACATGTGCCTACAATATTATATTAGTTTTGTATCAAGGGGAGGCTGTATAGATCTACACAAGTGTAGGAATGTGCAAAATAACTAGTGAATTTCTAGAAAACAGTGTTCTTTGATCATAGAAATTGATATCAAAATGAACAATACTCCTCTTCGAGCCAATGGAGGTTGTTTAAAATTTTTTCAATGAAAACCAACTCCCCCCCAATGCCTATAAATAACAAAAAACCACCATTGAAATCATATAAAAGCTTTTTCTATGCTTTTATAGTTTGTACACATTTGTCTATGGTAGGTTAACTTTTTGTACACGATGATTGTAAGAATTATTTAAATGAATCCTTCAATGACATATATTTTTCAACTAATTTGAAAGGATACATTTTTTAGGAACTAATATTCATTTGATTACCATGGTACAAATCAAATTATCTGCCATGCTGAAGAAAAAGACAAAGAGAAAACTAATAGATGAAGAGAACAAAACCTTTAAAGAAAATGAGAGAGTTGAGGTGGTGGCATATCATGAAAAGAAGAAATTGGAAACGGTTGATGAAAAAAATTTGATTGTAGATGAACCTCAACCATCAAAAAGATAATGGGAATTGGCCACACAATAGGCACAAATTTGAAAGCATCATCATAAGACAAATTTAGATACTGTAGTTGGAGACAGACCCTCAATAGCAAGTGAATATGAAGGGACACCATTAAGCACACACGAATATGGAGGGAAACCATCTAGCACAAGTGAATATGGATGGAAACCATCTACAACAAGTGAATACGGAGGGAGACCATGTATCGCAACTGAATATTGATGGACACCATCCAACACATCTCAAGTTGAGAGTACATCATCACTCATAATTGATGAAGAAGGTATGCCATCATCCCCATGTGAACCTCAAGGTATGTCTTCGTCTCCACCCTTGATCGAAGGTATGTAATATATCCCACCTCAATTAAATATTGATGAAATTCCTAATGTTGAGATGTATGTACATAGGAGAAGACCACCTAGAATTTTGCATACAAAGCCAAATTATTTGATTAATATTGATGATGAGATTTTGCAGCACATGGAAGGTAAAATTTCAACACGCACTTGTAGAAGATATGCTAATAATATTTGGCAATGACTATTTGAGAGGCTAAATGAGACTACAAGATGTCAACTATTTGTTGAAATGATGCAGGGTGTAAAGTATAGGAGCATCATGAAGGCTCTTGGGTTGAGAACATCAAATGCATCGAGTGAAGACACTATTGTGAAGAATCTAATGGATTCTTATGAGAGTGTGGGTAAGACCTCACAGTCAAAGGATAGTTATGTCACCCGACATGTCATTACATCAACTTTGGTAAGCTATCAAACAAAGAGAACTCGTCTAATTAAAAATACTAGTGAACAAATGGGAATTAGTATAAAAACTTTATCAAGAGCCATTAAAAGGCCAAAGAATTGAGGGCAATGATTCAAATGAATTATGGGCATTCTTAGGGATAATTTCATGAAAAGATAAAGAAGTTGTTGAATCCTTGAGAACACTAATTGAAGAGTATTGGAAGAATAACACAAGGCCATCTCTGAATCAAATGGATGTGGTAAGAAGGAGAAACAATAGTTGGAATCATGAGCCACATCCAAAGCATTTTTTGGATACAACTCAAACCCAATTTTTTCAAAAATTTAAAATAATTATCCTAAAATTAGTATTTCTCAAAGATTTTTCGAAATTCTTAAACCTTTCTATGTCAAGATAAATCACACATGCACTACTTGTTGTTGTAGACTACATATTGAGTTTTCTAATGATTATGATGTTTATCATTCTATATGTTTAGATTTGTTTACTAATGATGTTTGGTAGGATTGTGGCATACAAGCCCACTCAACATCTTCAAGAGAGTTCTTATCAAAAAAAATATGTGAAATAGAGGATGGCTAGATATTATATAGGATGACATGCTTGGATGGTTCATGCGAGTGGTGCAGTGTCTTCTAGTGTATGCCAGTATGTCAACATATGGAAAGTAGAGATGAGCTCAGACAAAAACTAGTAGAGTTCGAGAATTATAAAATAGTGGCATATGCTACAAAAGATGGGTCTCAAGATACAAGGTGTGAGTTGTTTATTGAGAAGATTCTAGTGTACCAATTTATGACCACATTTCGTGACAATAAACTATCTGAGTATGTAATATAGTGGTTTGGCTTAGAGGGGCGTAGAATACAATCAACATATAATATGGTCTGATAACTATGCAACATAGTTCAAGAACTCGCACATGTTCTACTGGTTGTGCAGGATGCATTTCATTACAGGTGTTCAACATATGTGGAAATTTTGTGAGGCTAGACATGGAAAGGGTGAGCATGAAGGTGTAGGAGCATACATGAAAAGAGCATTAGCATGAGAAGAGTTAAAGTATAAAGATAGTGCAAACTTGATAGATACAAAATCAATCATCGAGTGGTGTAATACTTTGATGGGTCCAGGTAATGAAGGTACGTCTTCAGTTTGTAGATTTTTTTGGTTGATGGATGATACTAACATTGCACCATATGAAGAGTGTTGTATGCTAACACGATCGAGTGAGGTGCACTCTTTCCTTGGCTCAAATGCAGGTTCATGGAGTATTGATACATGAAATATGGAATGCTTTTGTTCTTCATGTATAATGCAAGCTTGGAATGATTGTGAGTCATGGGAGTGCATTCACAAATGGTTCACAAGTTATCTTATCCCACTTCACACATATCGCCCTCTGACAACATTGGAACTAACAGAGATGGAAGCATCACTCAACTTTTACCATGTATCAGATCTAGTTCAACCAGGTGATAAATCTACTCTCTTAGTTATTGAAATTCCATATCGTTATCTTACTTTGTATTGTATTTGTAATGTTGACAAATTTCACAAGATTTTCTGCACATATCAATGTAGGGCACATTTATGCAGTTATTGTAGATGAAGACAATAAATAGGGAACAAACTATTACTTGTGTCATTGTGTTGAGGCCAAAAATAAATTGGAGGCCCCAGTTATAGATGGAGAAAACACAGAATACCTTGCAGGCTCAGTTGTGGTTACTCGAACATGGCTTAGAAGGTACCCACATTCAAGTGTTAAACATTGGCTATTTCAGGACTTTTACATGCATTGTAAGATTCTTCATTAATCGAACCTTGTCATCGCATCCAATGGTCATTTTACCAAATATGGGGGTAGACCTTTCAACAAGACCTTGTGGAAGGTCCATGAGTCTTACCATGAGGCTATGCTTGACACAATAAAGAGTAGAGCTGACCTAGATGGTTCGTTGGATTAATTTGTAAGTATATACACATTGTTTTCTTATTAATTTATACTTGTATGCATATTAATTTGTTTGATGCCAATTCTATCATCTTCTTTTATAGTGATTGGTTCCCCCTTGCAAAACCTACAAATATATAAGCCATCCAAGAGAATGTCAGCTAGAAAAGCAATGCAACATCCTTATTTTGGTGATCTTCGCAAATCTCAATCAAGATTTTAAGCCATTAGAAAAGTGTGTGCAAATCTTGGTGAGGGAATTTAAAGTTATTCATTTGAATTTAACCTTATCATGAGAAACTATGATGTAGACATTATTAGAGCAGCTGAAATTTCAACTATCTATTCATGAGAGGTGTTGTGTGCAATAGGTATGTTGGAATTCCTAGTGAAGATGTATGACTAGGAGTGACTAAGTTGTGAAACCTGGATTCGTATCTGTAAGTGCCTTCCATCTATTTTTATTTAATTTCCATTTTGGATCCTCTTTATTTTTCTCTTTTACTTTACATATAATTTGTAGGTAAAATACTTAAAAACGATTGATCTCTTTCTGTAGAAAATGTTGATATAAGAGACATCAAAGAGAATCTCAGCCAAAAAATCAATGCAACATCCTTATTTTGATGATCTTCACAAATCTTAATTTTGATTTTAATCCCTTATGAAAGAGTGTGAAGCTTAGTGAGGGAATTTCAAGTTACTAAATTGAAGTTAACCTCATAATGAAACCTATTGTAGACACTCAAATTTGTCCTCACAATCATCACATTATTCATCTATTGAATAAAATGATCAACTCATTCAATAATTTCTTCTATTCATGCATTTCATAAAATGATTAAATAATCTCATTATCGTTTGCATCTGTCACATTATCATTTTTGCACTATCATTCATTATCATAATAATTCACTAATATTTCATAATAAAACTATATTACAATTTAAATCACATCATTTTCATAAATCATTCACTTCATATTTCATTTCAATAAATCATTAAACCATTAAAATATTACCATCACATGATAATTCATAATGCATAATAAATAATAATTATTCACAAAACATATCATTCTTACATAAATCATTCTCATAAATCATTCTCATAAAACATTTAAATAATTCATAATAAAATATTAATAAATAATTTTCATCCACATTAAAAATATATGCATTTAATCATTTTATTCAATCCTTCACCATACATTTAATCTATCTTCTTTATCATTTCCACCTACATGCATTTATCCATTTCAATCTTTTATCTTACCCATCTCATGCATGTGGGATATTTTCCTCCAAGCCAATCTCTTATCCCACACTCCTTCCACAACCTACATTCACCCTAAAGATTCCTATTTAAAGAGGACTCTCTTCTCATTTGGACCCCTGCATGAATCTTGCACATGCTCGTATCTTCATATATTTGCTTAATCCATTCACTAATAGCCTCTTGATGCACCTATTCTTATAAAAATCTGAGAGAAAAAGTGCATAAAAAGACTTTGGCAATAGGATGCCAATGGAGACTAGTTCTTGTTTGGAAGCATTTTGATTATTTTAATATTTTAGAATAGCTTCATTTCTAGTTTTTGCTTTTAAATCTGAAACTTCTCTATTGTTGAAGTCCAGAAATGATGTTTCTCCTCCATAGAGCCATACAAATATTTGCATTCACCCATTTTTCATTCACCCTCGAGAGATTGATTAGACAGGTTGTAAGAAATCATAAAGTGGAGGGCGAATGAATTTTTCTC
The DNA here is from genome assembly GCA_007115665.2 of Sequoiadendron giganteum. NCBI lineage: Eukaryota > Viridiplantae > Streptophyta > Pinopsida > Cupressales > Cupressaceae > Sequoiadendron > Sequoiadendron giganteum. The sequence goes on along the minus strand of CM021100.1, from coordinate 409,293,468 downwards.
TTTTTCACCTTTAACTTTTAGTTTTTATTTGTCCAATAGATTTTTATTTTTCCTAGGGGAATTTTCTTGATCTTCTTTTGTTTTGGATTTTTCTAATAGCTTTTTATTTTGGCTAAAGGATTTTTCTTTATCTTTCTCTCTTTGCATGCTTTCTTTCGATTCTGGATCTCCATTTTAAAAAGATGCATTTACCTTTGATTCTTGAATTACATATTTTTGATTTTCTATGGGTGATACCTGTTGATCCATGTCTACAAGGCAGAAGGATGTGGGTGAGATGTTTAAGGTGGATGGAGTGATAGGAATGTTTACTAGGAAAATTGGAGTGGTGATGCCATCAATGGAGTCTTTGGGACTATCCTTTTTGGTACTGCTAACATCAAAGGAAGCTTGCACATCCTTAATGAATTGGCAAGATGTCTTAGTAGATGTGACAATAGGAGATTCATTTTCTAGCCCAGGGTAGGTGGGATGGAAGGATGATGATTGGATATCCTTGGTAGGATCATGATCAAAGAGTGGGTTATCATAGATATGAAAAGATTGAGTGGAAGCAAATTTGGCAAATGCAGGTGTATCATTAGGATCCCATAAGGTTTCAATCCAAGCATGGTCATCTTTTTGTGTTCCTTATGGAGCTTTTTTGATATCATTGTTTGAATTTTGACCCTCCTCGACAATATTAGCAATTTATTTTGTTGATAAATTATCCATATGGTATTCTCCACATCCCATATCATGGATTTGGACATTGCAGTTTGATGGTGCAATAAATGAAGTTGATTTTTTTAAGGACTATGGATCAATATATGCTTGAGAAGGAGGTGCTTCATGATTGCTTGGGATTTTGATTTCAATTTTAAGGCTTACATTATGGCAATACATGAAAGGGTTGGGATCTCCTTGTATTTTGATTTCAACACCGTTGTGTGGGAATTTAATGCACTGGTGGTACATAGAAGGAACTACTTGAATTGCATGAATCGAAGGTCTTCGAAGGAGGATTTTATAGGACAATGGGAGATCAAGGACCTAGAAAACCACATCCTTTACCATGGGGATGATTCTGATTGGTAGAGTAATTGAACCTTTAGATGAGCGTTCCTCTTCATCATATGCCTTTATGGTAATCTTGTTCCTTGGATCAACTAAATTTTCTAAAAACACCAATTTTGTGATCAATTCTTGGGTACGAATACTAAGACCTACTCCTCCATCTATTACAACTCGCTTGATCTTGGCATTATTGATAAAGACGTCAATGTTTAAAGTTGCATTATGTGGTTGTCAAGGGGATGAATCATCATGTTCAGTAAAAGTGATAGCGTAAGGTGAGGTGTTATGTCCCACCATAGATTGGAATTGGTCTACATGTAGGTTTGTAGGCACTATAGCAGTAGCAAGCGCTTTATCTAGAATAGCCTTATGCTTAGGAGATAGGCATAGCAGCTCAAGTATGGAAATTTGTGCCGATGTTTTTCCTAAACGCTCTATGAGGTTATACTAAGAAGCTATTGTATCAGGTTTTGAATTAGGACCTTTAAGGTTGACTATGCCTTTGTGGGTAGTAACCTTGCAATTAGGTTATTTTCCTTTTATAATGAAAGTGTTTACATGATTATCAACCTCACTGATGTTATGTATGGTATAGTCATACTCAGTAGTAGTATAGTTTACACCATCACCAGATTCGAGGGCCTTTTCTTTATCTTTGTCATGCTTAGGGAAAGGTTTCTTAAACACATCGTGATTAGAGTTACCCGAAGGAGTGTGTCCATCAACCGCTATCTTACCATCATAAAAAAGGTCTTGTATTAGATGTCAAAGTTTATTGCAACTATTAGTCTTATGTACTTTATGTCTATGATAGTCAAAAAAGTGATTCTCATTCCACGATGGGGGTTTGACTTGTGGATTGTATTCCTTTATTTTAGGTAGTGTTATAATATTGATTTCAAGAAGTTATTTTAATGCGGATTCAAGTGATTGTCCCAATGGTGTAAAATTTTGTTCAGGGAAACTTCTTTGTTTTTCTTTCCCTTTACCTAAAGATGAACCTTTAAGATTATAAACAGGTGATGATGTTTTAGTTGTTTTTACATCAACAACTTCGTCATTGACTACATTCTTGTTCATTACCTAAAAAGGTGTCTTGTTGTTTGAATTTGATTTTTGATCTCTCTCATTATTAATTTTTATGGTCCCATGATTAATGAGAGTTTGTTCGATTCAAAATCCCATTTTATGGCTTTTTCAAATGAATCCAAGCATTTGAGGCGAAGTTCCCTTCCAATTTATTTGTTCAAATTCAAAAAAAATACGTCAACCAACTCTTGATCAGGAATGGCATAAGGTAACCCTTTTTTTAAATGTCTCCATCTATGCAAAAATGATAGAAAAGATTCACTTGGTTTTTGTTTTCTGTTGAAAAGGTTTTTCATGGTCACTTTAAGGTCACAATTGAAACTATAATTGGAGTGAAATTTATCAGCCAATTCTTGAAAGGATTTGATGGTCGATGGTAATCATGAAAACCATTCCATAGCTTCTCCTCCTAGATTGTAGGGGAATAATCTCATAATGTATGTTTCATCAATTGAAAATTCCATGGTAGTAGCACAAAACTGTCTTAAGTGATGTTTAGGATCCCCTTTTCCATTATATTTGTCAAGTTTTTGTATGTCGCAGTGGTTAGGAAAAGGTGGCATTGGTATAATTGGATCAAAGGGATAAGGACATATGTCTTCAATGGAGAACTTATGATATGATGCTTTACCATTCTTAAGGGTGTCCAATTCTTGTCTCAATGTTCTAAGCTCATCCAAAATAGGATCATTTGTAGGTGTCGGTTTTGATGTCTTTGAAGATCTCTTCTAACCTAGTTGGAGATAAAAGGGTCTATGATCCGTGATTATACCATCGTTGTTTGTTTTGGGATGTTTAGATTCACTAGATTCAGGTTGGTCATTCATCATGAGAAGTGACATGTCAAAATCAAGAGGAATTTTGATTCCTTCATCAACAAGGGCTTTGAAGTGTTGTTGTGGGTTACATTTGACTACCTCTGTAAGAAGTTTAGTGAATCTATAATCCTTAAGAGCTTCATTTATGGTGGATTACATTATTTATTCATCCTCAATTTCACTTGTTTCACTAGTTGCAACACTAATGTGATCTGCCCCATCAAATTCTTTACCCCAAGGGCTCCATTCTTTTTGAAACATTTTTGCTCTTTTTCTAGGGGTTATAGGTGATTGTTTTGATTTTTAATCCAAGGTAATGTGTGAGATCTAAGACTATGATTGAATGAAAAGGATATTATTCTAAGATGGGATATGGAAGTGATATGGTATGATATGAGAGGGAAAGAATGCAAGAGCTCAAAGGTAACTCTAGGTCCAAAGTTGGTTATGATGTAAAGGCTTTACTTGTGTTATGGTGGATAGACACAAGGACCAATGAACAAGAGAGAGTATGTAGGAGATGATGGAATCTAAAAGGATTTCCCTACTCAAGGATAATGTTATGTTCCCTAACTCAAGGATGATGAACCTCAAGTGATGTGGGTGATAGATAGCCAATGGTCTGATCTCAAGACCTAGGAACAGTAGCCTAAGTGCAAGCTAAGGTTTAGTTTGATCGATGATGAATATGCAAAGGACTAAATTATTGGAACATGCAAAGGTTAGGTGAGATGGTCTTGATATGGAAAGGGGTTGAACATGCAAGAACTAGATGGAGTGTTATATATATGCAAGGACTCTGTAATGTCACCTATGTATGCAAGACTAGGAATATTGAAGGACTAAGATGAAAGGGATATGAATATGTAAGGACCATGAATATGCAAGGGATAGGTGGGCTGAAAAGTCTAGATGGAATGCAAGGACTAGGTGAAATGGAAGGATTGAAAGATCAAAATTGAAGGATTATGACCCCAAGAAATCTAAGTGATAGATTCACGTTGAATGTTTGTGTTGTTGGACTCTTTGAGGTTCACAAAGTTTGAGATGTTGCAAGTTACTACATGTGATGTTTGTTTGAGGTCTATTTTTGAATACACATGCAAGAAATAATAGAAAAATTGTTTGAGTTTGAAAATGCAAGAACCAATCCTAAGGTTGGCAAGGACAATATCTACTAGATTCCAAGTGGCTTTCCTTGACCGTATATTCTTAGCGTGTGAATCCAGAAGCTTGGCCAAACGGGCTCCCCATTATAGTGTAGTCACTTCTTAGGCCAACCAAGATTCCAACCCTCATAAAAATCCCATGGTATATTGATCACCTCTACTAAAAACTGTGAAGATGTGGATTCCTTCACATCGACCGGTGTTGCGCTAGAAAATAGAAGGATTTTGGCAACTACACAAAGATTTTTAATTGGGGATGCCCATTCGAGTGGCCATACATGGGGCACAAGATTAAGCTCTATTGAGGAGGCACTCCAACCTAAAGATGTTACACTCAACAGGGTTTTGGGGAGTACTACTTGGTCCGTATGACACATCCACACTCCTAATCCTAGGCTTTCCCTTAGGATACACATTTATATATCGGTCAAAGGTAGCTTGGCCAGAAAAATCCATTACCGATCTGAGTTGCCTTGGGGTGAGTACATTTTCCCACCAAGGTAGGCCCAAGTTCTAGAGTCAATAATTATCTCTCTTGCACCTAGGGCCACACAAGTGCGTAAGGGGAGAGAATATTTCTATTATTGAATTAGGGTAACACATAAAATAGATGGGTTTGGCTTTTTAATAACCTAGTTTGCACAAGGTGGGACCATAATCACCTACCACCATCAAGAACAACAAAAAGTGTTCATTGAACCCCTCATTAAGCCTATGTGAGAAAAAACAATTTTTCATTTTTAATGGAAAAATTGAAGTGTTTTCTAATCTAAAAGACAATTGGTTTCAAACTCATGTGTTCGTCGATCGTCCTGCACCAAATGTTGTTAGTAGTTTTGATTTTAGTCTTTGCCAAGCGTATGTTTTGATTTTCAATTCTCTACCAAATGAACTTGCAAGAGAACCCAAATTAATAAAATTAGTCCCCCAATCAAACAAAAATAAAATAAAATAAAATTAGCGTTTACCCTAGAATCTAGTTTAAAATAAAATAAACTCTAAATTATTGAATCTAAATTCTAAGTTAAATTTGTATTAAAAAAAATCAAAATCTAGATTAAAAGACTAAATCTACATTAGAGATAAGATCTAAATTAAAATTAAAAGCTAAATCTAATTTAAACTAAAAGATAAATTAAGAGAAAAAATAAATTTAAAATTAAAAGCTAAAGTGAAGGTTAAAATCGAAATTAAATCCAACTTGAACTAAATTAAATTAATCATATGTTCTAAATTACAAATTAAATCTTAAGAAAAATGTTAAATCTATTTAGAAAGCTAAATCTAATTTAAGAAAAATAAAATAAAAAACTAAAAGTCATAAACTAAAATCTATGTTAAAACTAAATCTATTTTTAAAGTTAAAAATCTCATTCTCATAAAACTATTTCTAATTTAAAAGATAATTCATCTAGAATTAGAAATTAATCTAAAATCAAAGACTAATCTACAAATAATAACCAATTTAAAATAAAGAACTAATTAGAATTAATCTAAACTTTAAACTACAAGATTAAATCTTAGTTAAAGATAAAACTAAAACTAAAACTAAAATTAAGTTAAAAATAAAATTAAAACTAAGATTAAAATAAAATTGAAACTAAGTTTAAAATCATGAGTTATTATACTCTGTCATCTGCCATGTTGTAGCAGTTTCAAAATTTACAAATACGAAATAGAAAACTGTAGTATTTATGGTGACAACTAAAATGGAATAGATTCATGCATCTTGGCCTACAACATATCAGAAGATTAAAGCACATTCAACCGTAATTCATAAAATGATGTCAGAAGCATAAAAAAATTAGGGAGATAATCTATTTCAATTTGTAGTAGACCATGAAAATCAGATCCAAATTTGAGGAAAACAAATCATTTTTTTCCCTTACGAATATTCAAAAAATAGCACAAGACAATGGAATAGATGTGTTTGAAATTGAAAAAGAAACCGTACCAAAACAATCCATTCACAATTCGAACCAAAGGCCTTCAAAAATATTTAGTCATGAAAAGAGACAACAATCTCTTTTATCCTCTCATGGTAACAATAGTAGCAATGTAAGTAACCATGAACAGTGCAGCCAAACAAATGCTGATTGGAATGAAAAATATTGAACTGAAAAAATTTGAAGAGTAGTGATCACGTTTTTTTATTTAAAGCTATTTTTTTAGAGCTTTTGCTTGCTGTAAATGAATTTCGTTACACCCAAAACAATTCCTGATACATTCTTCATTACCAGAGGGAAATTTTAGAGATGTTCTAAGCATTTCAAACTACTTAATATTGAGAAAAACATGGTAGAAAAAATAAAAACGTGATTTCATTTTTTTCTCATGCTTCTCCAACAAATTTGATGTTGCTGATATGGTTTCAAACAACCCAACCAAATCATAAAACAAAATGAAAATATTTCATCCACCCAAGTTAGATTTGTCCAATATTCTAAAAGAGAATGCAAACAAGTTAGATATGATCCTGGACAAATCCAAGAAAAGTCCTTTAGCCAAAATAAAAAGCTATTGGAAAAATCCAAAACAGAAGAAGATCAAGACAAGTCCCCTAGCCAAAATAAAAATCTATTGGACAAATCAAAAGTAAAAGTCAAAAGTGAAAAAGAGAAAAATTCATTCACCATCTTGATCTTTGAGATGGTATGATGCGATAATGGTGCCAGTTGATGGGTTGATGAAGGTGGCACACTCTTAACCTATGCGCTCATCTTACACCACATCATCCGTAGCTAGAGTGTTTATGGAGGACATAGTGAGGTTACATGGTATTCCGTGTCAGATTATCTCTGACAGGGATCCAGTGTTTACCTTAGCTCTTTGGAAATCATTGCAACATGTGATGGGGACATAGTTGAACTTTAGTTCAGCTTATCACCCAGAGATAGATGGACAAACCGAGAGGGTTAATCAGATCCTTGAGGATATGTTACGTATGTATGTGATGGACTAGCAGACACGATGGGAGGATTATCTCTTTTTGGTAGATTTTTCCTATAATAATGGTTTCTAGAGTTCCATTAGCATGTCTCCATTCCAGGCATTGTATGGGAGACCATGTCGTACCCCCTTGAGTTGGGATCAACTAGAGGACAGGATAGTGTTGGGTCCTGAGATGTTGCAGGAATGGAGCATCAAGTGGATAGGTAGAAGAAGTATACGGATGCAGATAGAGTGGATTGTCAGTTTGTTGTAGGTGATAGAGTCTTCTTGTGGGTGCATCCGTGAAAGAGTCCCATCCATTATGGGAAGGGCTCTAAGTTGGCACTTCGCTTTGTTGGACCTTTTGAGATACTCAAGAAGATTGGTCCTATTGCTTACTGTCTTGCTTTACCGCCCATTCTCTCGCACATTCACGATGTGTTTCATGTTTCAGTTCTTTGGTCATACCATCCAGACATTTCTCATGTCCTTGATTGGAATGCATTGCAGGTAGAGGACATGCAATAGGCTTTGGAGCCCATGGCCATTGTGGAGCATAGAATGCTCGCCCTTCGAGGGCGAGATATTGATCAAGTTAGGATTCAATGGGATCCGAGGGATGACATGTCATCCACATGGGAAGATGCAGCTAGAATGAGGGAACTTTATTCCAGTTTGTTCGTAGGCTTCTAGGAGTAAGCCTGACCCTAGGGGGGAAGGATGTAATACCCCTCCATTTTGATCTACTGTGCGAACAATGTTGTTTCCTCTTTTATGCTTTAGTATTGTGTTGTACTTTGACTATGCACTTGATTACAATTGATCACTATTTTACCATGATGTATCTTGATGTGATGATACTATATTTTGATGTGATTATTATGGCATGTTTGGAATTAGCATATGTGGATATTAAATTTTATGATGTTTCATGCTTTGATTATGTTGCTATGTTACATGCATCAATTAGTACTACTCTATTCGTGAAGAGGATCGCATTGCATCAATCGTTTGTGAGTACCCTGTGATTTCGTGATTTCCTCTTCGCAGTGTGCTTTATTTATGATAGGTACAAGACATCGACTCCACTTGGTTTCACAGGTTTGAGCATGTCCAAGGCCAATGGTATTCGATTGGAAGATGGTAGCTATGATTTCCATTCCAAGTTGTAACCTTGGCCATAGTGTGTCGTCGGTCCTAGTGTGGTCCAGTTCTATTTTATTCAATTTGCCTAATTTCAATTTATTTAGGAAGTTAGAATAATGTTAGAAATGTGATTTAAATTATTGAGTTATTTAATTTAATTAATAAATAATTTAATCTTACAATAGATTTATTTTATTAATTGATTAATTTATTTATGTTGAAATGATTTACATTATCTATTTTGGAAATGCATGCATATTTGAATTAGAATTGAAAATTAAGAAAATGAATTAATAGTCAATTTAGAAATTTGAGAATTCAAAAATTCAAAAAATGAGATATTTCCTATTCTATTTTCTGGAATTGATGAGGGTGGTTGTAGGATTTTCGGGGAGATTTTTATTATTATTGAATTTTGCTTCACAAGTTGAGTGTGGATGAGTTTGGAGAAAAACCAAAGGAAAAGAGAAAGAATTGTTGAAGATTGTGGGTTTTTGAAGAAAGCTGATAGAATCTGTGGAATTTAAAAGGGAAGCAAGAACACATCAGGATCTTCCTATCATCTTCAAAAAGAAATCAGGTTCAATTCTTTTAAATATTTTCTTTTGAGTTATCTTTGAATTTTAAATATCAATGGTAGAAGTTCATGTGGAAAGAATTCTTGAATTATGTTGTTTGTATGCTATTGAAACAAAGATGAAATCTTGTTCTCCAAATTAGCAAGAGAACCCCTCAAAAAGGAAAGAAAAGAAAACAAATGCTTCAAAAAAATGGTGTTTTGAGTGTAAATGTTTGTTTCATTTATTTATTTGTTTTTGGTTTTTCAATTTGTTCTGTTTTAAAAAAAAAAAAAAACCATAAATACTATATATGTTTATATATATTTATATATATATATATATGATCTAATATATATATACATATTTCATTTTTTAATAAGGAGGGGTTATGCTAGCCGAGTTTTGTTGGAAATCCTTAGGCAAATGAAATTTCCATAGGGTTTAAAACCCTGTGTTTGTTGTTTAAAATTAAAAAAAATTATATTAAAAAAAACGCAAGGTTCGAGGAGGTCATTGGGGGCTCACCCCCACCGCATTCCCCCATGGGAGGCGAGTGGAGGGAGCCATGCCAAGCGCACTCCCCACTCCCCCCACACTCGCACCATAGCTGCCGTGAGGTCGGTTGTGTATAAACACAATCACACATAGTGTTTAAGGCACGCGCGACAAGGGAGGTATGTGGGTCTCCCCTTTTTCCTTGACTTTCATTTTTTCTTAATTTATTTTTATTTTTATTTTTGTTTTTTATTTATTCTAATATTATATCAATATTTATTATTGTATATTTATAATATTAATATAATATAATATATATTATTATTTTTTTTCATAACATTATAATATTAATATATTATAATATATATTAATATTTATAATGTTATAACATTAATATAATATATATTAAAGTGATATTATGTATTTGAATAAATAATTGTATATTTAATAATTAAATATGCATATTATTTAATATATTTTTATTTGGAAGGGTTAGTTGGATAATTTTGTTTACATGTTAAATAACCCATTTCGACGATAATACATATGGATTTAAATAAATGGGTTGTGTTAAATATCAAAGTGAGAATTATATTATGAAGTTTTTATTTGAGTTAGCAGTTGAAATTTTAGGGGGCATAATGGTTAAGTCAACATAGAAATTAAATGAATTGTGTTTAGTATCATAGTTATTCGATGTTTTATTTTGCAATAAACCATGTTTGCTATTTCTAAACATTATGCTCTGAAACGCAGAAATATAAATGATCACCTGACACCAATGAAAGCAATTAGGGAAATTAAAATTTTAGTTTGAATTTCATCCTTTGATTGAAAGAGATGATATTTAATTAAGATTTTCTTAAGACAAATAAGTACTGAATGTTAGTATCAGAAATGGATTTAGTATATCCAAAGGTAGTTTATTTCTTATGTCTTCGGTGAATATTCCCTTCGTGTTCTTGTTTGGGAAATGGGTTAAATGAGTGTTTAATTCATAACTCTTCTAAGGGACCTTAGAGGTTGGGGGTTGTCATGTCGTGTGTAAACTTGTTGAGAATCCCTAGGGATCACCTTGGGTAGTGCATTAAACAGTAACTAGTTTGGGACCTGGTTAGTACAAACGAGATTATGTTGACTATATGTCATGGTTAGGGAGGTAGTATCCTTATGTTGCACTTGTGTACCCTTGGTCTGTGGAGTGGCTTGTAACGAGGGCCGACACACAAAGTGGTGCCAGGATAACTCATTACAAGTTAGTTAATCCAATGATAAATTAATTAACTAATTAGAGTATCACGTAGTATCAAACACTTAATAAGATAATTATGCCTCGCTCATGAACACAAGGGCTTGTAAAGACTTGGGTTGAGACGAGAAGGCCTAGAATGGAAAGATCATTATCTTGTCCCTACGAAAGACAACTGATTCCACATTGGTTTACATGAGGGGCCAGAAGTTGTTAGAGGTTACCAGGATAACCCAAGATGGGGGGCGAAGCCTAGGAAGACTCACCAGGATAACCCATGTAACATTGTGATGACACTTCTCCTAGGTCGACAGTATGTTCGCATCAGTGTTGTAGTTGATTACGTAATTTTTGGAAGCATTTTGACCATTGTGTTAGTGACATCATTGTATTTATTTCAGTTTAGTTGTGTTAACCTATGTCTAGAGGTATATGTCCTTGGTTAGAAATCCTTGTTACTATCTCCTAGCATGGGGGGTGGACCTTTGGGTTCCACTTGGCTGGGTAGAACGTGCACCTTACTCCGTTGGGTTTTCTCCTTGTTCGTATGGATGAGACTTCCAGTTGGAGAGCTTGTGGTTTCAGTTACAGTTCTTGCTTGATTTCATTACAGATGTACTTATGATTTATTCACCCCTCTATTGTTATCGAGGTGGAAATTGTAATTGTAATTATGTTATTAGATTGCCTCATTCGAGGAATGAGTGTTGTAACCTTATTGTGTAATGAATGGATTAATGCATTTGAAATTTCTCTTTTATGCCTATTGAAAATTATCTTACGTGGAATGTATGTGTTATTTTATTAATTAAAAAATTGACATGGTTTATATTCATGTTTTTGGTTGAGGTTCTATATAACCTTTGTTTCGTAACCTTAGAGGTTGTTGGAATTAGCTAGTGAACTTACTTATTAATTAGTCTTTTAAAAAAAAAAAATAGTCTATTGAAATAGTTCTTTGCAACTTCCTCTAGGGTTGCATGGTGGAGCGTTACAGTATGTGCAGGATCATCATGGAAAAAATAGACCCTTAAGTGGTGATGAAAATTTAGAAAATCAGAGTTAGGCAACTTGAAGTAAAAATTTGAATAAATTATATATATTATTTCAAAAATATGTAAGAATATAATTTGTATAAAATTGAATGTTGTTTCTAAACTACTAGGTTTATTTTAAAAAAATCTATTTGGTGAGAATTTGAAATTTCAATGCAGTAGTACTTAAATTTCATGGAAAAAATAAGAAGTGGGTGTCTGTCTAACCACCCTAACAACAATAAAATGATAATATTTTTTATAATATTTGAGATATAAATAGAGGACTCATGTCCTGATGTGATGTATATTTTTTTGTAATTTTTTTCCAAGTAAATAATTAATTATTATTTTTTTATTACAACTTTTAAAAAATATAAAAACTCATATGTTTGATCACCTTAACTTGGTCAAAAATTAATTAAATTCAATTTTTTTTTAATACTATAGTATGTGAAGCATAGAATGCGATGCTTGTTTTGTATTCAAAAAATGTGATACCGTTTGAAATCTATGGATGTTTTTCAATCAACCTATCAATCAGGCCTTTAGTAATCATTCAAATAGAAAATGAATAATAATAATTTATTAAATTCAAAGTAAAAAATAATTTATATTTTTGAAAAGATGAGAATTTACTTTAAAAACCCTTTTCATTTCATCAATTTTTGGTAAGAAAAAAGTCATCAGCCACATGGGCCATCATATCACTTACATATCACCGCTTTTTGGCCCATCATGATCTTGCAAATATCCTAAATCTAGTGTTATTTTGTGTATGGTGTTGGCTGTTTCAATTTTTGTTATCTTATTTTCATGTTTAAACATTATAAAACATTTAAGGGTTTAATGAATTCTTGTGAATCTAATAATTGTTGATGGTTTTTGCTATTTTAATTTAGTACAACCAATACACCCCCCTCTCAGTTGTCTTCCTCATTCAACAATTATGGATGAATTTTTTTTTCTCGGAAAGGTCAACAACAACTAGAATTAATAGATACAAATGGTAATTAAAAAATATTTTCAACATTATAATTATATTTATAATACAAATGTTACATATTTTTTTCTATTTCAAGACTATAATGATAATCAATGATAATTTTATACATTATATTATTCATAAAAAATATATTTGAAGTTAACATGTATCAAAATATTTGTCAATTTAATTAATTCATAAAACACACGCATGTACGAAATACACTTCGTTCTCTTCTCAAATTATATATTTCTTGTTGTTTCAAAACTATATACATGATGTTCAATGTCTCCAATTCTATAATCTACAAAAATCAATAATCAGTAGTTTCCTGTGTTGATGGATTCTAGATTAGTGTATAGTAAAATTGAAGTAAAATTGTATAGTCAGGAATTTAATCAACTCAGAGTATCAATAGCTTATCATCTAGTCAATCTTATCATATGATAACATTTCCTAGGATGCATCATTCGTACAATGGACATCAACATCAGGGATCACCATAGTTTAGTCTTGGCTAGCAGTATGAAGAACTTGTTTGCTTTATCTTGGTCTTTTGACTTATCTTATTTTGTGGTAATTCCAATGACCTCTCAAGGATGCCTAATCAAAATGGTTTAGAGAGAAAGGAATGGGGTAATGATCATTATATTTTAATATGTTGTTCTTGTTGCTTATTCTTGTAAAATAACTTCATCATGCGTGTTTTGTTTGATTTGTAGGGAGGGTTTTCTAGATGTCTTGTTGACCACATAGGAAGGTTTGATTTTATATATATTTTGGTCTAAGTTGTTTAGAGTATCTGAACTACATTTTGAATAAGGTTCTATATGTCAAGTGTGAACAAGAATACTCCTATCTACTTGTCAAGTAAAAGTCCATCGCACTAGGTACAATGTCATCTTGGTTCTTTATACCTTGACTCATTGTATATATGTGTGTTATCAAACATAAGGTGAATGGCCATTTTAAAATCCCAATTCCTTAGAATAAAATCATCATCATTAAAGTTGGCCTCTTGGATTCTCTTGTCATTGTCTTATTTCTTCTTACTTCCCTTCATGCTAACATGGTACCATGACGGTTAATCATAAATAATTACCATTGGATATATCCTACATCCACAAACCATTAACATACTGCATAAATCATATCGTATCATATAGAAAGCATTAATCATACCATATGCATTTCATCTACATCATTACATAATATAGATTGGTTGTTCTAGGCATCTCAAAAACCATACATTTATCATCCACTACATAATCATAAAACCATCATCATATCATCCATTGCATATAAACATCATAATCATCTCATTTATATATCATCAATAATTTAATTGTGACTATAGAAAATTAAGATCAAGTGTGTGTAATATATCAAAGTAGACATGAGGTTACCCATGGCTGATGACTGTCTACACCATCAAATTTGTCTACATCAAAAATTTGAGCTAAACTAATCTTTAACCTCTTTTTTGCGAGATCAAACCTCAAATTGAACCTTTTTGCTCAATCTCTCAAAGGGGTAGTATACCAACGCAATTCTTCATTCACTGGGGCAGCAATGGGGCATCCGAAAAAATCAGATTTTTTTTTAATTTTGTTCAAGACAATTTATTCTTTGAACCAATGCAACGAGTAATTTGTTAAGAGAGGGAAAAAATGTAGACATGGAAAATATACCAATCACACTTGATCCTGATTTTACTAACACCAAATCATCCTGAATCATCTCTATGCTAATCATTTAATTAAATTTATCACATTTATTCTCTTAATTAAATAAATCTAATTTTATTAAATTGATCATATAGTCCCTCTTTTAATTAAATAATTATTTTTCTTTAATTAATCTCTAAAGTCATTCCATTAAATTAAATAAATTAATCTTTATTTGATTTAATTTAACACCATCTTCTTTAATTAAATAAATCAAAATCTTTATTTAATTAAGTCAAAATCATTTTCCTCTCATTTTGATTTATTTCAATTTAACAATCTAAATCAAATGGTCAATTCAGCTAATCCCTCATTAAATTAATCAAATCCTGATTAATTTAATCTTAATCCCCTAAATCCTCTAGATTTTTCCACTTGCACATGAAAATACATTGAAATGATTTATTAAATCTCTATTTTCTCTCAACATGGAATACAAGGATAATATTCTTCCAAATTTGAAAATCCCTCCAAATGGGATCTGTCCTTCCAACAAAACATTTAACTCCTTTTACATGTCATTGTGCATTGAGCCAAGTGGCATTTGAGTCATTCTTTTCTCCCTCCAAAACGTCATTTCATGAATTTCAAAATACACCTAATATCATTTATTGGCTCATTTATCAAAATGTGCACAACCTTCCTCCATTCATATCTTGACAAGTGGCATTTGGCCATTGGATGTCGAATGATCCCACATTGCTCCATTTTTCTCATTCCTCCATATTGTCTTTCTATAAATGAAAGGATTCTCTTTGTATTTTGCATCCACAATTGAGAGTAAAGTTACTATCTTCACATTTAGAGCAATTTCATCCATCTCATGAGAAATTTTCAATTATCATAGCAAGGTTATTACAAATTGTATCAAGGAATTATGTTGTTCTTCCTCACGAAGTGGATCAATATTCATCAAATCATCCAATCGCACAAATGAGTTGCTAAAAGGCCATTTCCTACACATAAATTGGCACCAACTCCCACATGGGATCAAGAGTTTGCATGATTAAATAGGATTTAATTTATTTTCTTGTTTTGTTCTTTGTTTTCTTCCTATTTTCAGAATTCCAACAAGAGAGGAAAACCATTTACCCATTCTCATTACTTTATTTTTAATCTACCTTCCCTTTCAAACACAAGTAGAGGCCAAAGATATCTCCCGAAGTCCCAGTCTCTCCACCTTCACAGCATACTCTTTCTCTAAGGGATACACAACCTCACCCTTTTCTTCCACTATCTCCTAAACCATACACATAATTCTCTACCAATTTTTTTGAATATAAATATTTTAACCTCAAAAAATTCTATGATTCCACTCTAGCTAAATTTTCCAAAGAATGAGGGTTGGCCCAACATACCACATGTCTTATAAGAAGGATTCCATTAGGAGGTCTTTCGAGACTAATCCAAAAATCCTGTAATACCCCTCCGTTTTGCTTCTCGTTTCATGTTGTTTTATGGTTTGCTTGGATTGCAGCCACTTTGATACTGGACACACTTTTATTATGATGTTTTGATCACTACTCTTGAGTGACAACTATTATTGTGTGATGTGATTATCTAATTTTATTTCACATGCTTTGATGAATTAATGATGTCAGTAGAATTATCATGTGATTATTTATGTGAATATTGTTTATACGTTAGTGTCAGTCTTTGATGAGTGTATTGGTGAAGAAGACGGGTTCGCATCACTCACTTGTGAGCACCCTGCGAATTTGAGACTTCTTCTTCACGGTGTGAATTATATGCTGCATATATTATGTTGTTTACTTGATTTTAGGTTGCAGGTACATGACATCGACTCCACCTGGTTTCACAGGTTTGAGCATGTCGATCCAACGGTTAAGTTGAATGGGAGATAGTAACTTGGTAACATGTGTTAGGTCTACACCCTAGCCTTAGTGTGTCATCAGTTCTGAGTATTGAGTCATGTTGTATCTTATTTGATGTTAAATAATTTTTTGAAAAGTTTTGTCTTATTAAATAGTTCTTTTAGAAATTGCATTGGCTGGAAGAAATTTTATTTTTATATTATATTAATGTTATGCTTATTGGTTATTTTTAAAATGATTAATGAAATTAAAGTTAAATTATTTAATTTATTAAATTTAAATCTCAAGGGATTAAATTTAATTATTAAATAATTGTAGGTAAGTTAATTAAATTTAAATTATTTAATTTATTAAATTTAAATCTCAAGGGATTGGATTTAGTTATTTAAATAATTTAATAATTATTATGTAAGTATATTTGATTGTTAAATTAAATTAAATCAAAAAAAGGAATTATGAGAAATTGAAATTTTACTTTAAAGTCAAAATTAGGGCCTTCCAAAGAGGGGAAATGAAATTAACTTTTAAATTCAATTTCTTGTATTGAATGTGAATTAGGGTTGCATTAGGTTATTTTGGAATTTTGAGGAAATGATGTTTTATAAGATTAGGGCAGAAAAAATTGGGGATTCTTCTTCCTTCTTTTTTTTCACAGGTATGAGATTTTTGGAGAGAGTTTGCTCAAGAAAGTTTTGGAATTATTTTCTGTTTGGAGAATTAAATTGAAAGGAGAGAAAATTCTATGAAGAAGGTGGAGCTATTGGATCAAAGCTTGCTGGAAATTCTTTGCATTGTTGAAAAGGAATTGTGAGGAGCTAAAAGGAAACTCTGCATCAAGGATTTTGGCTGTTTCCTGTGGCTGCAAATAACCAGGTTTTCTTTTATTTCTTGTTTTATTGTTCCTATTTAATCTATTTTCTAAATGATAAGAAATTGCAAATGGGTGATTTTTCTTGAAACCCTAGGTTAAACTTCAATATTTTGGTATTCAGATTTGTTTTTCAAAATACCAACCCTTTTTGAAAATTTGTTGAAAAACTCAAAATCAATGTATTACCTTTTCTTTGTCTATATTATTTGAAAACATGGAAGGATGGCTTATGTTGGTATTTAAATGTAATTCTGGAAGAAAAAATATATATATATATATGTATGTAAATATACATTACATATATCATATTTTAAATATGATACATATAATCTATATTTACATATATATAGATTTTTATTTTTATTGTGTTGTAATTTCTGTTTTGTCGCCGGTACGACGAAAGTACGAATTTCATACGCTGGTTTTTTTTTGGGAAATTTTTATTTGGAAAAAAAGTATTATGTGTGGGGGGTGTTCGGCCCCCCACTGTTTTGCTTTTGTTACCAGTGGGTATGCAGTACCCACTGGGCAGTGCGCCCACCGCATGGGGGGATGCACCGTCGAGTGGGGACTGCGGCCCCCTCTCTTCATTGTTGCCGACCGCTGTACCAGGTTTGTGGACTATCTGCGGGTACCGACGGTACCGTCCGTTGGACGAGGTACCGTCCGAACTTGTGTTGAATGTTTTTTTTTTAATTTTTCCTTTTTTTTGTTATTTTAAATTCGTTTTAAATTTTATTTTTTATTTTGATTTGACTTATTTTATATATATAATATTTAATTTATATATATATTATATTTATTTTTATATTATATATGAATATATATAATATTTTATATATATATATATATAGAATGTAATTAATATTATATATATTGTATATGTAATCTTATTTAAAGTTTTTCTTTGCATAGTTGATTTTTTTGGGATTAAGATAAAAATATTGGTTTTAATAGTGCATATTAAATTTAAATATGAGGTGTTTTCTTTAAGAATATGTATGTAATATCTTGTTAAACATAGGATTACGTAATGACTTGGACAAACAATTTTGGTTGGATCTAGTAGTGCTCATGATTAGAGTAAGTCGCGAAAAATATTTATTTTATGATTTTTTTTTGTTTCAAATGTAAATTTAGAATGACATTATTCTATTTGCTGCGAAAAGCATTAGATAGGAACATGGTTTTAAGATAACCAAATATATAACTTTTCATTGTCAATGCATGAGTTCATTTATGTATCCTTTAATGAGTATGTTGTGAATGAGTGTTGAGTAGTTGGGTTGTAAAGTCTTCCAGTAAAACGTGGGTCATTCCCTTGTTAAACTATTGTTTTGATTTCCCTTGGGTAGTGTTACAAGTATTTAGTGTCCTCCTAGTGTTGGAGTGGATTTTTTGTGGTTGCCTCCTAGGATAGGAGAAAGCATGTTGGTCCAGTTCTGTAACACTTGAGTAACCTTTGGAGTTAGATTGTGTAGTGTGTTATCCAATTAGAAGAGTGGCTTTTGTTAGGGGCCGGAGCCCAAAGAGGTAAACCGGGAAACCTTCAGAAGTGATTTTAACAACTGAGAACTAAAGTAAATGTACTTAGAGGATTAGGATGTAGTTCACATTAACCAAGATAAATTAACCTCACTCACAGACACAAGGGTTTGTTTAGACTTGGGGTGAGTGAGAAGGCCTGGAATGGCAAGATCACTATCTCGTCCTTATGAGAGGTAGTTGATTCCGCTTGAGCTAGTATGAGTGTCGGGATTCAGTTGAGGCCACCAGGATTTCTGGAGCCTATGAAGAATTCCTAGAGGATATCTCATGACAAACCTTGCAATGACACTCTGTCTAGGATAACACTGTGTTATGTTGTGCGTATGGTTTCTTTAGCACACTTGATTATATTATGTCTGGAAGCAATGTAACCATGATTAGAGATAGACTTATATTGTGCATATGTGTGGTTGAGTCAGCTTGTATCAGTATGAGTCTGCCTTTGGTTGAGTTAGTAGGTTTCTCATCCATGTTACTTTGTTACTATCTCCTAGCATGGGGGGTGGGCCTACGGGTACCACATGGTTGGGTGGAACATGCACCAAAACCGTTGGGTTGCCTTGATCTTCAGTACTTGGTGGCGAGACTTCTAGATGGACATCTCGCATTTCTTACTTTTAATTCTTGTACTTTGTATCTCATATTGTAATGATATTGATTTACCCCTCTTGTGTTATGAGGTGGACCTTGTAATGATCATACTTATGTATTTTGACTCATTCTGGGAATGAGGATTGTAATAGATGTATGTAATAGATTTATGTAATGAATGCTTCAATTTTTATCTCGTATCTTTTTATGTTGTTGAATGTTATTACTTGAGTTATTTACTTTCAATGTAATTTAGATGATGTATGTTAATGGGGATTTATGTAATCTCAGTTATGTAGCCCTAGGGGGTGTTGTCAATTATAGTTGAACATGTGGGTTTAATTCACTTCTTTAAAAAAAAAAATTAGTATGCTTGTTTAGTGAATTGAAACTTCCTCTAGGGTTGTGTGGCGGGGCATTACAAATCCACTAGGGAGGAAGCATGAACACAACGAATTTTCCAAACTTCCCACCAAAAATGCTAAAGCCTTAATGCAAGGGAGCAACGAAAAAAAATGAGTTGAATCCTCCTCCCTAGTCCCACATAAAACACACATGGATGGGCCCTGAAATCCCCTCTTTTGAATATTCTCCCAATTCAAGCACTTTTTCCAAGCCAAAGGCCAGATGAAATAGTTACACTTTGGCCAAGAAAACCTATTTTAAACTCTCTTCCTCCATTTAACCTCCACCCCATCTAGCTTGTGAGATAAAAGCACCTGATAGCTAGAGGAAATAGTATAAACACCCTTAGGGATGGGTGGCCAAGATTAAACATCCCCATCTTAGAGGGAGCTACAAATCCTACTAGAAAGGATGCTTCACAATAACAAACACTCCTCCTTCATACCAACCATATGCCACTCCTCAAAATTATTCCACTTAGCCACCATCAATTGATAATAAGAAAAAACAGTTAAAGTCACTCACCCTATCCCAACCAGCCTCAATGAATCTTTGATAGAAGGGCATTAGGTTAGGAAACTGAGAAACAATGGGAGGAAAACCATCCCAAGAAACAAACCAAAAGTGATCCTTGAATCCAGTTTTGCAAATCCAAAATAAGCCATCCTTGATGAGAGAAGCCCCTTTCTTGAGCATACCCCTAATTACCGAACCTTTCCCCACCAAGGGATAGTAGGGAATATCCATTTGAGGGATCCCTGAGAAATATTTTTGGGATAGAATCCTAGCCCAGGTCTAATCCTACTCCACACACAAACTCTAGTATATTTTAGTAGCAAGTGCCACCCTAGACAAAGAGGACTACCTTAATCCAAGACCACCACATTATTTTGGGCTACAAACAAGCTCCCACTTGACCATACTCCATTTGGAGGATAGTAAATTACTTTCCCATAAAAACTATCTAGCTAAAGCATCTAATTCCTAAACAAAACCAACTAGGGCCACCTGGAGCATGCATCTGTAAATGGAGAGAGACTAAACCATAGATTTCATCAGCTACACCCAACCAACAATGGAAAACCATCTATGGGTCCAATGATTGAACTTTGCCTAAAACCTATCCAAAATATTCTGCCATGATTCCTTGGGTAAGATTTTGAGAAAGATAGGAATACCAAGATATGTCAGAGGAAGGGACCCAGTCTTAAATCCTCCTCTAGATAGGACTAGGAGTATTGAAGAATAATATGGCATACTTATCTTCATTAATAAACTAACCAAAGGCAATCAAATAATCCAACATTGCACGCAAGTTTGTAGCCTCATTAATTGTAGCCATACCCATCAGCGCAATATCATCTACAAACTACAAATGAGATTGAGGGGGCATATTACCTCCCAAATGCCACCCTTGAATGAGACCTACCTCAACATTCCTTCTCAACAACTGGCCTAGACCTTGTATTTTTTCAACTTTAATTTTTTGTTTCCCTTTTTAGAATAATTAATTACTACGATGTATAATTGTTTTTAAAAAAAATGCTAAAATGACTTGAATTTTTATAATTTTGATTTATTCACTACACTTTTGAAAATAACTAATTATAAATTTGATTTATTCGCTAAAAATTTAAAAATAATTAATTACTAAGATCTACAATTATTGTGATTTTTTTTTTTGAAATGACTTACTTGGATTTTGTTCACTTTGATTTATTTGCTTTGTTGCACTTACTTGTTCGTTGAAATTTCTTTATTTCTTGTTCTCAATTTATTGGTATTTTATAATTTGTGAACTGACATATTGATTAAAATGTATTTTTTATTTATATTGATAGAGATTTTAAATTTGATACAAATTTCAACTGGTTTTTTGTCTTGTCTCGCTCTTTCCCTTATGCGTAGGGGTCAAATGCTAGAGTTTAGGGTTTTATTTCCCCTTGTTTCAAAATTGTTTCACCAAAGGAACCCTTGCATTATATTTTTGCACTGACCTATTCCTTTGGATTTCTAGTTACTTAAATCATCAATGGAGCCTTTTATGTCATACATTTACTAGCCCCTTTACTTGGCTCGTCGGTATTTTTCAGTATTGGGACTTAATATAAATTTCACCTAATGTTGGCCTGATAAATTTCCAAAACTTTAGACTTACATTTAAGAATTTTATTCCATAAGGGTTGCCCCTTCATAAGCCCAGTCTATCCCCTTTCATAAATAACATTGTTGCATGTATAGGCTTGTTGACCATCAGATCGATGGTCTTAATCTTGACCATTCCCCGCTAGCATTGTAGGGTTTTCTGATGATGTCACCAAAGTATGGTAGGGTGTGCGAGATGCCACCGTTTTTCATGTATGGTGATGGGGCCTAGTCCAAATTCACCAACGGTATAATAAAGGCTTTCAAATTGATGGTTGTCTTGGATTAATGAGGACCTCATTAATTTTGGTCATTCCTTTCCAACTGCACAAGATTAAAATAATCATTTTAAATTGCTACAAGGTGTACGGACTAGTGACAGATGGTTTTTCCTAGCAGCATAGGGTGGTTGGCTCAGGCCTTCAAGTGTCATGAATGTTTTCTGACTGGGAGATATGTCATTGGCCGATGGACCTACCATGTAGTGACATAGAATTTTCAAAAGGTGTTTGACTCGATCTGATTCATTCAACATGCCAACTCACTAGTGCATCAACCACCTAATTTCAAGACATTGAACCAACCATGTGACGACTACTTGAACTATGTAGATGACATGTATTAAAGGCATAGGATTTTTGATGGATATCAACCTGATTTTCATGCATGCAAATGGTTATCTCTTAGCAATGATGATGGTTAGTACAAAAATTTCTAGGTACTTAGAAACTAACAACGGTGAAATCAACATCAACAAATAGTCATTCACTCACTATGTGCTACAGTTTGATAATTTTTTATCACTTCATCAATTTACTTGATAAATTCTTGTTGGTTATGCATTTGCATCATAGAAATTTGGATATTGAGTTCCTCCGTGTTGTTGG
This sequence comes from Sequoiadendron giganteum, assembly GCA_007115665.2. Classification (NCBI taxonomy): domain Eukaryota; kingdom Viridiplantae; phylum Streptophyta; class Pinopsida; order Cupressales; family Cupressaceae; genus Sequoiadendron; species Sequoiadendron giganteum. The sequence goes on along the minus strand of CM021100.1, from coordinate 409,270,927 downwards.
ATCGTGTGTTTTGGTTTGAGTGAGAGATGAGCAAGCTAGTTGTTTCTAGTTCACCATTATGAAAGTCTACAAGCATGAAAATGAGAAAGTCTCAAGAGGAGATGAAACAACATGAATAGGGTACCTTTCTTGGTGCTCATGGATCCAAGGAAGGCACAAGGTCCCTCTTATGTCTTGTTATGAGTAGTCCTCGACTCAAAGGTTGAGTTGCACAGGTAAAGGTAATGAGTTGTGGAGAGGAAAAGGGGTCTATTGAGCATGGTGAAGGATTGAACAATGAGCTTGGTTTTAGTTAAGGATCTTTGGGGTAGGATGATTCAACCATTGATATTAATGGTAGCTCTGATAGTGATGGGTTTGAGACTAATTTTGACTACCATAGCTACATTGTGGCTTTGACTGAAATGGATGGTGTAGATGAAGAGGTCCTCATGGTAACTCCAATTATTGCAATGGTAGTATGTGTTGTTTTTTATCCTCATTCTAGTTTGGGTATTGATAAGGATAAGGTGGGTTTCTTTCCTCTCATTATGGAAAAAAAAGAAATGGTTGTATGTATCATGGCCATGATATTGCTTTGAGTTATAGTTAGTGGTGCAGTCTTAAAAGTTCTACAATTTTTTTCTAGTTCTAGTGTTGTCTCCTTTTTTGTCTAACATGGATGAATACAACAAGGCCTTGGTTAAACTTTTCTGCAGTTATGGTGGTGTCAACTGGTTAGCAAAGGTCATCAATGTTTTGATTTTCCTGTTCACTGAATGATTACATCCATTTGTATGGGAATTGTGAAATTCAAATGAAATCCTACTTTTGAAATGAGTCGGAAGCTTGTCGCTCTCCTATTTTATAAAGGATATCTTAAGGCTTATTCCTAGTGGTTGAATTTTTGAATCCTAAGGGTCTAGGTGGTAAATATTGAATGCACACAATGCAGATTTTGGGATAAGTTAGGGAATATTTCTTCATCATTTGTTGCAAAAATTTGATATCCATCATCATGTCAAAGACATAGTGTATCAAATATTTTTTTGAGCTAATGTTGTTGATGTAGCATTAAAGATCCATTTCCAAGCATTTTTCCATGTCCAATTTGAGATCAAGATCTGCATTGTTCATGGCCAGTTCATCTTAGTTTCAAAATTTTTATTCCAAGGCATCATTCAAGGTATCATCATTTAATATTTCATGTCCTTATTTCATTATTTCATCATTTGGTTTAATTAACTAAATGAGGCTTGTCTAAGGAAAACCATTATTACCTAGAAAAATAACACTTTTTCTCTCTTTTTGTTTGATTATAACTTTATAGGTTGAAGACAAAGTGGATTTGAAGCCTTCAAAATTATCAATATTACAAGGTTGTAAAATTTTACATGTAATGTTGTCGTGTAAAGTTGTCAAGGCTCACAAAGACTCATATCTAGAGTAAGATATCCAACCTATCTGAATAAAAGCAATGGGAAAAGGATTATTTGATCCATCTTCAAGGGCTCATAAATTTTCGCTTCAAAATTTTTCTCCTATGATACTTCGTCACAAAATGGTATTGATATGCCACATGTGGCATATGAGTTCTAGTCAACATATTCTTGGGTGTTTTGTGTAGATCTTGATTCAACAGCTCCCAATTCCTGTTTCTACCCATAAACCCTAGTCTGGGACTGATATGCCAAGACTGGTGTATGATTTTTAGCGGTAAGTAAACAAGTTTTCAAGGTTTTGGATATTTTTTTGACCTCATCATTCTTCCAAGTACACCTTTGTTCATTTTTAGTTTGTTATCTTTATTTTCAGTTTCATTTCCTATGTTATTTAGTTAGGTTTTGCATAGTACTTTGTATGTCTCATTTATATCTTATCTTTCAAAGCCCTATCTTGGTGGTGACCCCTCTTTTTATCTTTAATCATACCCTAGGAAATTACTATTGTAGATATCTTTCCCTCATTCCATCCTTGGATTGAGATCTATAGGCTTTCCTTGAATGAAATTTATAGGAAATTGGTTGTTCTATCTCCTAAAACATAGATGTACTATTTTCTATGTTTCACTTTCAAATTGTATATATCATCTCTACAATTGATCATTCACTGACCTATTGCCCTCTTTCATCATGACCTTAAAATATTATAATGAATATAACTCAAATGCATCTACACCTAAGATCTCTTTGGTGTGCATATTTAAAAACAAGGATACTTCTTCAACATAATACAAAGGGTGAAAATTATATAATTCAGAAGTATATAGAATAATAATTATTATTTCCCTTTCCTAATGCTTAGTTCCACTCAATAGGGAACCAATTTTTTTCAAGACTTTCAAATATGGTTTTCATACACAAGCTTATCCTTCTTGAAAAAAAAAATATGAAAAATACCTGGATATCTTACAGTTGCTTTAAATTTTCCTTCCTAACTAGAAATATTTATAGATCTGAAAATTTCTTCATATCTTCATCAGGTTCTTTTGATAGAGTCAGCACCTCTCTTCATACATGACTAAACTTCAAACAATATGAAGCTCTTTCAAAGATGGATTTTGTTATGGGTCTTCTCTAATAGTAGAGTCACACATAACTGTTTTTAAATTTGTTGGTACAAAACCTCTTCCAGGTCTAAAAACTTTCATATCTAAACCAAATGTTCAAATTAATCAACTACTTGACTCTTTCCAAATTGATAAATTTTTTATCTGCCCATTAGAGTCACCATTTTTTTCTCATATCCATCACTGTTTCTCTACAAATGCAGTTATCTTGTTTTGAGAATATTTTATTTTATTTTAATCCTCCCTCGGTTGTACCACCAATCTTTCACATGCTTTTCTCTATTCATCTAATTTTTGTTCCCAATGTTTTGCACTGTTATTTTATTCTTCTAGATTGATTTTTGATTGATTTTTTGATTCACTGGCTTTCACTAGGTTTTGGTTTAATTTTTCTAAAGTGCCCTTTTTGTCATCATATTTCTTTATGCTCTCATGTAAAATTTTCTTTAGTTCATTCAATTTGAGTTCCACATATGTTTGTTAATCATATTTACTTGTAGATATAGATACATTTTTTTAATTATTTATTTTTAATTAATTTATCCTGTTATTTTCTAAGTTTCTCTTTTCTTTCTCATTTGATAGGTCTTCCTATAGATTTTCTATTTGAATATACAACCTATATTTTTATCTCTTGGTTTAGTAATGATGTTTACACAAATTTACTATTTTTTTCATACATTAATTTCTCCATAAACATATATCCAAAACATTTCTTTTTGATACTTCTCATATGAAATTCAGAGCAATTCCTTTTATTCACGTAGGGAACAACAAACATGTACTCCGTGGATTATATATTTGGGTCAAATATGGGTAATACCCTAGTTTTTGTAGGATTTTAAGTTATAATGGATTTACTCTTGATCATTTTCTTCATTTTATTTAATATATTTTATATTTATTTTTAAGTTTAACATTGTAATTGATGGAACCCCTCAAAAAATTTGTGTTTCATTGATATTATTAAACAATTTGGTTGTCTTTTTGATCTAGGTGTGTCTTAGGGATTATATTTTTGGTTGTGTCTGTGTTCTAGGGTTTATGTGCGTCTTAAACCCTCTAAAAATCTGTAAGTGTTAAACCTTTGCATATGGGTTCTATTTCATTGTTGAATGGTCTTCACTCATTTCTAATCTCTTAAGTTATATCTTATACCATTAAAAACATCTGGTTATTGACCCCTTGGACCTAGTATTGTTAGTTGTAACCCATCAAATCACATTAATTTTGTCTTATGCTAATGCGTGTTCAAAATATTTTATTATTTTCCTCATTCCTATGTCTGGGTTTAATATTTCGTCATTGGTCTAAATTCTTTACTTAAGGTTCATGTCCCCCATCACTCATCAACCTAGTTGAGCCCCTTTTTAAGTTTTTAAAATTATGCATGTGAAGGTTTGAGTTTTCAATTTGAGTGGTTCGATCATATAATTTTATCCTTATCTCTCCCCTCTCCCCTGTTGTGTTTCAATAATCATTAAAATATTCCAATGTGTTGGCAGACATGTCACACGTTTCATTTTTTTCAGGCAGGGTCCATCATGTTGGGAAGGAAGTAAACATCAAGCTTTAAGTGATCAATGGTTATGATAAATTGATTTGGGTTGATCCAGGCCATCCGCCGCTAGTCCATGGGGGACCCACCAACATATCCCATCTCTTAGAGGGGAAGCAGGGAGGTTCCACTTGGCATGATCAAAAATATTAGTGTAACTATAATGAGATATGACATATTTTGGAGATATTTTGACAACATAAGGTTGGGAAACATTAACACTCGAGCTACTAAAAGGCTCTTTTCAGAACATGGTAAATGGAAAAACAAGATGTTATGATCTTGTCCATCCATCAAATCCTAAGGTTATGCACTAAGCCAGATGGCTTGAAGTGTAAGGAGCTTGTAATTTGGAGGTGCCTGATTTAATTTGGGCTATTCCCTGCTTCCCCATTGTCGTAAGGTGCATACATTTAAAACCCATAGGGGAAGTGGGGAGATGACACGTAGCCATTTTAATGGCTTATGGAGATGGTGGAACCCACAAGATGACTTGTAGGAAAATCCACATGGCATAGTTTGGTTGGTCGATGGTAATGGTCATCTATGGTTAGAGATTTCAAACTTGTTTGACTAGATCTGGTCCATTCACCGAGCCATCTTACTTCAAGATCTATGACTAAAATTAAAAGTTCTTTCTTGAGGCCAAGTGACTTGTTCTGGTTTGTGTGAATGGACAATAATGGTGGATATGATGCCAAATTACCATTTTGATCTATTTTAAAGCCATAAAAACTTGTTTTATAGAATAATTATAAATTTATAAAGCATTCAATGTAACTAAGGAGTTCTTGCCACAAATTCCATACTCGTTTGATGATTAGAAATTAGGGTTTTGAAAGTGATTGAGAAATCATAAGTGAACTCAATAATATACTTCTCAATTGGTTAGAATATGCTTGCTCTATCATTCTATCAATAGGGTTTCTAGTTTTCTTGCATTTCTTTTAAGGTTTTGCGTCCAATTTATATGATTAGTTTGTCAAGTATTGTTGTTTCCTTGCATCAAACCTGTACCCTAGCTATAAGCCTCTAGTTTTTGGTGAAGAAAAACCCTATCTTTCTAGAAACCCTATTACTATGGTACCTCCATAAGCCCAAACTTCTAAAGAGAACAAAAGAACTCTTTCCGCAGACCTATTCAACCAATTATAACCCTCAACATCCAAAAAATCCAAGTGTCAATTATTGTTTTGAGTCACTCAAATTGTAGATGAGCTCATTGATAAACAATGCACTATCAAAGATGCCACATTACCCTACACTGGATGGGGAAAATTTTATTGTTGGTTTGGAAACCATAAATATGGCATCCCTACAAGTAACCCTTGTAGATCAGACATGTGAAAATTAGTTATTCCTAATGTGTATATGGATAATAATCTCCTAAAATCAATCGCAACAAATTATGACCCATTTTCTAGAATTGTAAGAACCTATGACAACTTTGAGATGGTTAAGGTCACTAGCACTGAGATTGTTGATGTTTTCAATCTAACTGAGTGGAGTGAAGATATGGTAAAATTTGATAATGTCGTACTCAGAGTTGAGTATGAGAAAGTAAGACATACATTTAAGATCTCAGTATTATATAATTTCTTGGCATCTCTTAAGGGGAAAGGGAAGATCATCTTGGGCCCATCAGATAAGGATCCCTCCCCCATAAAATATTTTGTTACATATTTCTAAAGGAAATTCTATTCTTTATGTCAGATCTTGAGGTATGGTTTAGTCATAGGAGTGCCAATGGCCAAAATGTATATGGTTGATCACATCCAACATCCTTAATGCAACACAATTTATGATTTTGGATTATACTTGGTTGAAAATATTCATAAGGGCCCCGTTGTTCTAAAAAATGGTGAAAATGGGGTAAGGTTATATTGGTATTCTTTATTCAAGTATATGTTTCTATTCAAGGGAGTTGATTACTTTGGAAAGGATATGAAATTTGTGAGAAAGGAAGGCTATATGGATTTACTTGTCTAATGTTGGACTAGATTCCTTGATAGGAATGAAATGCAATATTGTTTTGTGGTGTTTGAGAATATTTTTTCTTCCAAGTTGAGGAGGTTTTTTATTTTAAATATGCCAAAAATCCCTGCAATTTTGCATGGTTTCTTGATTCCTAAACATAGGAGACCTAATTTCAATATTTTGTAAAATCTAGGAGATATCATTCCCTACCCAAGCTACAAAATTTTGAGGGTGTATGGAATAAGTGTTGCACACCACATACTACCAGGAGCTGTGTCACTAAGAGTTGGTTTTCTAGAAGCTATATTGTGGCTAGGGGATGTAGAAGATAATCACCTACAAAATAAAATGAAGGGTACCTTCTTCCCTACATACACTATTTTATTTGATTATGTCATGAAAGTAGGATGGGGAAATATCATTGATTTCCTCAAGCCGTTTGAGATGAAAAGGGCTAGAGCTAGAAGTTCTGATCCTAAGGGATTCATGGTAGGGATAAAGGAAAGAATCAAGAGGTCCAAGTTCATCCACAAATTTTATTTTCCAAAGGATGCAATAAGAAATATTTTTTAATTTAACTATAATGATGATAGAAAGATGAAATGGATTTTCTTTGATAAATTGGAGAAGGAAATGAGAGAAAAAGACCCACAAATTACTACTCTTGAAGATATTAATGATGTGATCTAGAGGATTGAATATGTTTTTCAAAATTTTGAGAAATTGGTTAGCTATTTTAAAGATGAAATGATAGTTCAAGACAAGGGGAAAGCTATGGTATGGAGAAACACGATAAGGGCAAGGCCCTTGTTATTGAAGAAGGACCAACCTACCAACCCCAAAAGAAAATAATTATATTTAAAATGAGAAAAGATAAGGTAAAGGAAAAGAAAGTAGTGACCACCTCTTCTCAACTAGAGGAGCCAAGGATGCCTTCACCGACTCATGAAACACCACCATTTTCTCCCCCAAGATCGATTGGTCATGAAATTGTTGAATTAGATTCACTACCAACTGTGTCGTCACCACCAAGGAAACCACCCCTAAGGAAACAAAAAGTAGAATCAAGTGTCTTGGTGGATTATGTTGAGGATTCTAAGGATGAAATATTGGTTACTGAGGAAGAAATGTAACAAGGCATTTCTTCTCCCCCTAGGGAGATGGTATCACAAGAAACGGGCCCCAAATTGAGAAAGGTGGATCTAACCACCATGTATAAAATAAATGATATAAGGGAAGAGGCTTTTAAATAGTTTATGGATGATGACTCATTCATCATGTCCACTACTTTCATGATTTTTTCTTGGAAAGAAAGAATAGATGGGTAAGTTAACATTGTTGCCAAGAGGAGGATCCTAGACCCAAAACTACCTAATAAGGTTATACAAGCTCAAGTTATGAAAGAAATGAAAGAATTTTTTCAAGGCATAACAACACAAGAGGGTAGAGAATTAGTAAGGGAAATTGGCCTCCTCTTACTACTAGAGTGGGACCTAGCCTCTTCCATAGATTTTGAAAAAGTGAGGAAGTTTGTTAGGCCTCTATATAACTTTGAAGAAGAAGCAATAATTGTACTGAAAGGGTCTGCCTCTAGTGAGCAATGAGACACTTAGGCTATTTCGGCCCCAGCCCCAAAAAAGTAAATCTAGAAGTTACAGAGGAATTTGTACATTATAGATGTTTTAATCATCAAGAGGGTATATGATACCTCTACAATTGAAGTAGCCACCATGTCTACAAATTTTTTTGAATTCACAAAAAAAATGGTGGAGCCAGGAATTGTAGAGAAATATAATTTTAGAAATATGTACAATTACTTGTCTGTTTAATATGGTAAAGGCCAACAATATATTATGGAGTTGCAAATAGATTTGGCAGTATTAAATGAGAATATACAAAGCATGAAAGAAAATCTGCCAACAGAAATAGATTTGACCTCTCCTTCTACACCACAAGAGCAAACACCTTCCGCCCCTATTCCTACTACAAGTTCTTCATGGGAAATTGTGCCCATAACAGTTGAAAAACCAAGCACATCAGAGGCACATCAAATAAAGGAAATCATAAAGGAATATTTTCTTGAGAAGTTGAAAATATATGAAGAAAGATACAAACAACATGATATATTGATCCTTATCATCAATTTAAAGACTGTGAGATCAGTGTTGGAGCATCTAAAAATGGTAATTGATAAGAGATTGATTAGAATCCATGTTAATTACTCATCCATGTATGATGTTAATAATTTTGATAAGGACAAGGATATGACTATTCCAATCATGGAGAGATGGATTCCTAGGTACCAATACCTCACGATCATGGCTATTGGATGAAAGCATGATGTAAGCAAGCTAGAAAACATCCAACCTACCATTAAAAATGTAATTGGATTCCTAGAGTTCCATGGAAACATTAAGAAGTTGGAGGAAAAATAAAGGATTTGGTAATGAATTTTGATGAGATGAATTTTGGTCTCCTTTGAGATAGCCTAAATGAAGATGGTGAATTCAAGTCCCTAAAGGAGTGGAAAGAGGAAGCAAGTGATGTAATTGCAAAGCAAGTAGACCTAATTTGTGAAGGGGATGACATGCCAATTATGAGGCCCAGTATATATATTCTTACCCAGGTAGGAAATACCTTGCGATGGCATGAGATACGGATACGGAGGCACCGGTGTTCCCAACCGGCAGCAGATTGAGTTGGATTCAATCTTCCCAACTACCCTGCCGAATAGTAGGGGCCCCCCCACCCAACAATAGAAAACCCCACCCAAGGCGAATGGGTTGGTGGGGTTCATTGGCCCCCCCACCCGCAGCGGCAGGAATTAGACAAGGAAGCCAATCAGATTGTGTCCAAATATGCTCCATACAGGGAAAACGTTGATGGTGTCATTGGTTTCAACTGGCCTTTAGAGGAGAATTTTTAGTCATGGAAGGATAAATATCTTGATGTATTGCAATATTAGGTAGTTGTTGTGGGGGGTGGTTAGTGAAATTTTGGTTTTAAGTCTACAAAACTGGAGAGTAATAGGAGATGGAATACAATAGATGGCTTGGAAATAATATAGAATTGGCATTTGATTTAAATAAATCCTAAAATATTATATTCTCTCCAATTTGAAAATTGATGATAGGGACATGCAGACATGGAGGTAATCTATCCTTTTTTCTCTCTTCATCCATCAAGCTTGGAGTATGCAAAATTAATTTTAGAAACACATTCATAAACTAATGTAATAACTAGAAGGTGCCTTTTGGAAGGCAAGACAAATCTTCATCGACAAATGCAAATAATTTTTGTCCCACATGATGTTTTCCCTCCTTTGAGTTGAAAATTTAACTACATTGGGGAATATTTCATATCGGTCCAATAAGAATAGGAAATGTGTACATTTTGGCCCTAAGCTTGTTCGCTCCTTTATTTCTATAAGAAGGAATTCATGACCAAATGTACAAGTTGTTGATTAATCATAGAGAAAATTTTGTAGTGAGAATATAAACAACAAATTAGAGTTTTTTTCTTAGGTTTTGATTCTAATTGATATGAAAATGTAATTTTTGATAATAAAACAAGAATTTGAATATCGAAATGATGCAAATTCATATTCATTTCTCTCCTAGTGTATTTGTTACCTGAGTTATTAATAAAATGATCGAGGATTTTTTTGTTAGTCTTCATTGTGTTCTAATGATGTTTTGTTGTGTCTTGGTTTTAATTCAAAGAATTAAATAAAGTACTTGTATATAGCTATAAGTTAGTTTAATTTGAGTATAAGGATCTTTATAAGAATTTTTGGCTTAGGATACAATGGTATGATGCTCTAATGTAGTGTTATAAAAGCTTTACAATGCTAAGTGTTAATGTATTATCTTTTTATTCTTTTATTGATATTGACTTTGTTTCCTAGGTTAAGGCACTACTCTAGGTTTTGTATTCATGATACATTTTTTTCATCATTCAACAAAAATCAAATTCATAAATAAAATATCTATCACTCATTGTAATTTTTATTATTTCATGTTAAGCTTTTCATTCTCATGATCTAAATTTTGAGTGTTGTAAAGGAGTAGCCAACTTCTTAAAATATTTTATTTATTGAGCTATTATATGAGGATACATATATTATTTGCAATGTACTTTGTAATTAGGTGTAGAGGTCTTTAAGTACATTGTGTGTTCACCCTCCTAGGTTTTATAGAGCATGAAGTGCAAGAGGAAAGCATTATTTCTTTCACTCATTCGTTGGCCAATCCCTTCACGTACCTAAGGATTGGCATTTAAAATTCCATAGGCTTCTTTGTAGACCAAATTAGTTCTTAAAAAAAAACAAATAGTAATGAAAGCATGGGGCCGCAAGCACAATATAATTATTGATAAGGTATGTGCAGAATCATGATGGGCCAAAAAGTGGCGATATCTAAGTGATATGATGGTCCATGTGGCTGACGAATTTTTTTTACACAAAATTGATGAAATGAAAAGGGTTTTTAAAGGAGATTCTCAACTTTCCACCAATATAAATTATTCTTTAATTTGAATTTAACAAATAATTATTATTCATCTTCTATTTGAATTATGACTAAAGTCCTAATTGGTGGGCTGATTGAAAAAAATCTATAGCTTTCAAACGGTATCACATTTTTTGAATCCAAAACATGCATCACATTCTATGGTTCACATACTATATTATTGCAAAAAAAAAAAATTAATTTCATGAAATTTTGACCAAGTTAAGGTGGTTGGACATACGAGTTTTTATATTTTTTAAAAGTTGTAATAAAAAATTCAGAATTAATTATTTACTTGGAAAAAAATTACAAAAAAATATGCATCACATCGAGACATGAGTGCCCTACTTATATCAAAAATCTTATAAAAAAATATTATCCTTTTACTGTGGTTAGGGTGGTCAGACAAACACTTACTTCTTCTTTTTTCCCTGAAATTTAAGTACTACTGCATTGAAATTTTAAATTTTCACCAAATAGATTTAAAAAATAAATAAATAAACCTAGTAGTTTAGAAACTACATTCAATTTTATACAGATTCTATTCTTACATATTTTTCAAATAATATAGATAACTTATTCAAATTTTTATGTCAAGTTGCCTAACTCTAATTTTCTGAATTTTATTGCCACTTAAGGGCCTGTTTTTTCCATGATGATCGTGCACATAGCCAACAATGAAGGAACACTTTTAGTGATGGAAAAATCTCTAATTATATAAGATTAAGGATAAGGATTAGTCATTTATTTTTTATTCACACTAACAACTAGATGAGTGGCTGGAAATAACTTGTTTAGGGTGTAAATTAAGGCAATGTTATTGGTAGTTGGACTTGGAACTATCATAATTATTTTCTTCTTTAGAGTGACTTGATCATGAGGTGGTTATGTAGTAACTTTTTTTTTTTCCTCTTCTGTATATTTTTTTATTGTAGCACATGTTCACAATTACTATTAGTACTACATTTACTATCCCTACTAGAAGCAATGCTATTTGAACTATATGTTCAACCACGTCCTAGTTGTCATCATATTTAATGATGAGGGATTTGAATTTGTCAAAAAATGAATTGTTTCACCTATCCTTGATGCCCTTGGGATTTTTTATTAGCTTCAATACATTGCAAATCACTAGGTATTCTATTTACTACATCTATTGACACCCAAATTGTTGCAAGGTGTGACCCTTGGTCTCCTCTTCCTATGGTAGGTGTAGTCCAGCATGACAGTTGGGATTTGTGGAATGGTTTAACTGCATCTTGTGGATCTTGATCCTGTATAAATCCATCAGTTGTATCAGGCATTAACATGTCAATATTTTGGTGCAATGGTAGTCACCTTTGCAACAATTATTATTAGAGTTGAGGTCATAGGCTCAAACCCCACACTTGCACTAGGGGGATTGTTGCAAGGTGTGAACCTTGGCCTCCTCTTCCTATGGTAGGTGTATTCCAATGTGGCACTTGGGCTTCATGACATGGTTTAACCACCTCTTGTTCATCTTGATCTTGTATAAATCTAGTGGTTGTATCGGGCATTAACAGGTCGATTTGTTGGTGAAATGGTAACCACATTTGCAACACAAATTCCTTTTCCTTTACACCCCAAACAACCACCTCTATAACCCATGTTTCAGCTATGATTTCTCTTGAAGTATATGTTTATTCTATGGTATCACTTAAAACATCTTTAACTTTGGTTTCATATTATGTAATTTTTTCTTCCCTATCCTCATCTTATTCAGCATTAGTTTATTCCACTTTAGAGGGATTCTCTTTATTCCACAAATTACTAAACTCATAATATTCTTTGATATCTTAAAATACTACACTAGTTTTTGGTTTTCCTAGATCCTTCCTCAATAGACCAAAAGAATTTAATTTTTTATTGTGTCCAATTTCCTTTTATACAAGGCCTTCTTAGAGAATATGATATTTTTACTAAAGTAGATATTCAATCAAAATTTTCATAAAAAATTTCATACCTCTTGATTTGATTCACTATTTATCTTTATTGGTGCAACGTCATTACTTCTACTGAGATTTTTTCTTCAGAGAAATTCCTTTCTCAATAGTAGTTTCCTCCATTAAATTTTTGACCTCATCCAAAGAATTATATTTTTTTCAATATTTCAAGAAAGTGTTTACTTTCATGTTCAATTCTACTTCCATTGTTCTTATTGGCCAAAAGACTTTCTTTAGTGACATCACATTGGTCATACTACCAATGAGAGCTAGCATTACCTTTTTATATTAAATTTAATGTACCAAAATGAATTATTTTATGTTGAATGTGAACCCTCTACATGTAAAAGGTAAAGAGAAATATTTTCTTCTTTAGTTGAATGACAAAAGTATACTTGATATATAATTAGAATCTTTTGTTCATAATCCAATGCAAAAAACGTGTGTATCACATGTATCTGAAGTGTATATGGATATACTCTTGATCCATAAATTCATAACATAGCATATTTTTCCATGAAGTACTAGACAGACAATTGTATTTCTGATCCAATTTGAATGTAATTTCAAAAAGACTCATGGAATTTGGGCATTGAATTATTTTTAATCACTTGATACAATGGAGAAAAAATAATTATAGAAAATTATTATATCTCCTTCAAATATCATACATCCTTATCTTATTGGTCCAATCATATATTGGAGCCATTTTTTATCCCAACATTTGTATAGGGTTAAATATGAAGCTTTATGTCTAGAAACATTCTACTAAATTTGAATACAGATAAATAGATCAAGTAGGTTGTGAACCTAAATGTCTTAGTGGAACCTCATTTAATTGTTGAATTATTTTTTTACATGGATTATACAATGTTCTCAAGAAATTTATATTTAACAAGTGGAGTAGCATAATGGATATTATATACCATTTCAAGGAGGCTTGTACCCACTTCTCAATTTCTATCTAGTATGGAGAAAAATGCTATCATTAAAATAGTATCTTGAACCCATGTCTTAAAAATACCCAACTTATAAGGAGGATAATGGTTATCTTTGAAAAAGTTACTATTCGCTACTATTTTATTTAGAAAAGAATTTTTGACATTCCCATCATCAGCTGATTCGCAGTTACTTGCAATTATTTTTAGGTCAATATAGATTTTTTGAAATCATCCATTGTAAACCCCAACACATTTTAAAATTATTCTACAATTTTGGGTAACATTTCTTATTATCTTTCATTATTCACAATTAAATTTTTATCATCATAATTATGTGTGTAGAACATGAGAAATTCTAGGCAAGGGAAAGCCTCATGTAAATTCATGCATCCGAATCCAACTTCCCAAGATATATTTATATTATTAATTAGTATTATTTTACTATTGGCATATTTAGGTTTCTTTATATCCTTATTCTCACATGAAAATATAACCTTCAAGTTAATCCTACCATAAATTACAAGATCATAAACAACATGATATTCATCCATGAAACTTTGGGTTTTATAAAGTATGCCATAATCTTTTCTCTTTTTATTTTTCTTTACCTTTCCTAATAGCTATTATGCTAATGGTGGTAGAAAATCTTGTATTGTGTGAAGTCTCAAGTTCTCAACCATAAAACCCAAGATTGAAAAATTGAGATATGATGAAACATATGTTTTATGTCTTTCACTTACCAAGAATTTGATTCTTGAAAAGGTGAATACAAATATATTGATAGGTGTAAATTGCTCGTGTTGAATATGCAGAATGTGGGCATTGACATCATGGGTATATTGAGTTTTTTTACCATTTTTAGTGGAAGAAAAATATTTGTAATGCATTACAATGAGAAATCATCATGTGTCATAACTCTCTCACTTCAAATTAAAATCACTTAGTAGTAAGAAGTTCACTTTTTTTTTCATTCTCTCAAATATTAAAGTGAATGAAACATTTTATCTTTAGACTACACAATTAGTACATTAGATGTTTCTACTAAAAATTGAAACTAAATTCAATAGTTGTCTTTTATTTCTATAGGTTTAGTTAATTGACCACTTTTAGTGAGCAGTGACATCAATTCATTGTACCATATCAAATAAATTCTCAACCATTTATCTTTGCAAATCTAATGGTTCTAGTGTTATTTTGGAGGTTTTAGTTCACAAGTGTAGAACTCCATGCATTTCATTTTAGAATTCAGCTTCAACCATCCATCAAACGTTCATTGATTAGTCAAGTAATTTAATTCATTATTTCTAATTTTCTAATGCACAATATTAGGTCATTTTGAGTGGGTGAATAAAGAAAACATTCAAAAAGGAGAGTGATGTCAGCAAGAACTCCATGTGGAAACCTTTTGAAATTACATAGACTATATAGGAATTTCTCTTTGAAGAGCTTGTAGAGTCACAAAATAAGTGAAATATGTCCACATTTTGATTTCTCACAATTTTTCACATAAGAATTGGGATCACTTTGAGGATTTTGTGGACTAATGGAACCATAAAAAATGATGCTATGTGTTAACCATTTCACAAAAAACCAACAAGAAAGAGGACAAAGTTCATCTTTCTACTATTCTATAGATTTTTTTAAAATTTAAAATATACCTCACAACTTGCAAACAATAATGCAAATATGACACATGGAAATTTGTGGGACCACTAAAGGAATTACTAAAAATTAACTTACATATATTTAAACTACACATGTGTTAATTTTGATAAGTAATTTCTAGCAAATAATAATGGGGGTCGATAACATATGATATAAAAACTACACTAGGCACTAGAAATTGTGGTGTGAAAAGGATTTAGCCACAAATATCTAAACCGATTAATTCATAAATTTAAATATTTTTTTAATTTTTTTAAAGTATACTAGGATACAAAATTGGTAAACTACAAAAGGGATTTGGTTGCAAAATAGAATAAAATCCATGAATAAGAACAAGTGATTTGGAAATTGGAGCTAGCAATCAATGAGAAAACATGAAAAGTGTTAATAAGTAATGAAATTAATTATAATTACATGTAATTTGAATAGTCACTAAATACATAGAATAATTCTTTACTATAATTGAATAATAGTGAATAAAACAACCATTTATTTTATTACAATTGAATTAAATGTTACGAATTTTTTTAAAGATTAGTAGAGCATGCAAGCTCCTTTATTAATGACACATGCCACTTTTGAATGAAAACATAATTGATACCAATATGGTACTGGTAGTCTATTAGTGGTTTTATGGGATCCAAATCATATTCTAAAACCATGTGGCTTGTCGACCACGCCTAGGATCTTGGTATTTTAAATCATAGCTCTAATGAACCAAGATAGCTCAAAAATATTTTAAAAATATACAAGGATTTATAACCATGTTGGGGAAAGGGAAGAAATGTTCATAGAAAATGTACCTATCTTGGGTACCAATTGGAATTATACAAAATATATGAGGTATTAAATTTACTCCCATTATCTTCATGTAGCTTCAATACACCAAGATATTGCAAAATTACTTTGAAAGTTTGAATTCCTCATTGAGGACCTTTATCAAAGTGGAATATGAAAAATAAATGGGTTTTGATGTGTACAATATTAAAGTACTTGTATTTTTGCACTATCTATGAAAGAAATTATATTCATCAAATCTCCTCATCTTGGTTTAAGACATGGATCAACTTCTTTCCAATTCCACCCATTTTGAAATTGAGGGAAATTGGTCCATCTTTTTTTAAAGCCACATAAATAGAGCTACAAGAGTTTAGAGTATCCCCAATGATATCACCAAATTATATTATTCATTATTAACCTCACAAAATGAAAACACTTATTAGAATTAAGAACACTAAACTCAAAAGTAATACCATGTTATGGACTTAAGAATGATTCCAATAAACTCACCATCCCTGTTTATGGTATTTACTATTGTGAGGTATAAAAATTATTCATGGAGGGATTGTTAGCATATGAGAGAGCCACTAAGAATATTAATTTGATTAACATCAAGCTATATGTTACAAACTATACTTGAGAGTACCTCAAACATAAAAATGGTATGAAATCTATTGAAAACCTTATTTTGACTGAAATATGACATCATACCAATTACCATGAACAATACTTTAGATCTTTACTAGCATACTAGGAAATTTCGAAGCAAAGCCCAAAGAAAACATCGAATACTTGCAACCTTTTCTTTATTACAATTTTCTTATTATCCTCGACATATAGAGCCAATAACCATCATCCATGGAATGAATGACAATATCAACTAGTTGACAACCAGTTAACCAGTTGGCATTAGTGACAACACCTTCATACCTTCAAAATGTTATTGCTATAAATCCCTTTCTCCATATGATATTCTACTTACTCTTCCAATAATTGTTTTACCGAAATAATAAAATCAATATGGTCAATACACTTAATCTATTCAAAATATAAGAAATATAAATTCTTAATAACACACATCTCTTCATATAGATCAACCTAAATATAAGTAAATATACGATAAGAATTACATCCTTTATAAATTTATAGATATAGATAAAGTATCAAATTTTATTGCTAAACAAAATTTCTAATATGAACAACATCCAAAGGTTAAGCCTATTAGATATAAACCTTATACCATTATCTCAAAAATTATAGATGATACCTTCAAACTTATCCTCCCATCTTATATTTCCATTCATGATGTTGTTAATTTTACCCAATAAAAGGAATATGAACCACCTAATTAGGAATATTATGTTCACATATATCATATTAACCATAACATTCAATATTTTTCATATATCATTTGATGTAGATATTCATTTTGAGATTTGAACATGCTCTACTATGCAAAATAATACCACTAAATACTTGATTGTAATAAAGATTCTTTACAAACCAAGCGAATTGGATATCATAGGAATATTTGGACTAGTATGTTCCACATCCTAAGGAAACATTGGACACTTTATTATAAACAAAGAGTAATTTATAAGGGTCAGTCACTTTAATAGACTTATTGTTGGAATGTGGCATGTAAGTGTTCTCATTGATGGCAACCTAAGTCACACATCCAATCTGCAGTCTAGTTTTAGTCTCTACTGGCCCAATAAAGCAAAGAACATGGCATCTATTTAAAGGCGCATATGTCGATTTGATTACCTCACTAAAATGGTATTTTGTGTTGTGGACCTCATAGAGAGGATTTTTGATGTTTGAAATACCTTACTGAAGGATTTTTTTGATGTGTGTTCTTTGGTACGTGATCTAGGAGATTCGATACATTAATCTATTGAATATCCATGAAAAAAAGCCAACCCATCAAGTATAGAAATTGAAGATGTATAAGGGGTTATTAATAAAATTCTATTATATTCAAAACATGTTTATTTTGGTCCTCTCTATGTCCTATCTGAATTTGGTGGATACACATTAGGATTTACTAAAGATTTAGCTGAAAAATTAAAAGGAAATGAATACTCTATGAAGTTGACTGATGAATGATTAAATCCTTGTTAGTGGATATATATGTGAGTTCAGTTTTATCATTTGGTAAAAGTGGATAGGTGTGGAAATATGTGAATCTATGTATGGTGTGAAATTCAGAAATGTAAGAGTGTGACCTTGTTTAGGTGTTGAGTGAAGAACATATAAGGGTATAATAGAGCAAAAAGAAGTACAGAGTCAAATAGAGGTCTTAAAATCTAATCCATGAGCTTCATTGGAACTATAGCATGGAATGAATATATTCTATCATATTAGTTCAACCTTTAGATGGTTTTAATTTGAAATTTTGTAAGGCAGTGAGCCTTCCTTTTGAGCAGTGTACCTCAATCCAAGTACATTCTCTTTTGTAAACATTTATATGTGAGTACTCAAATTATGGATTAATATCCACCATGGTTTTTCCCCTAATAGGTTTCCATGCAATAATCCTTCCATTCTAGTGTTATGAATTATTACATTGAATTTTTGCATCTTTACTTTAATGGAATGTTGAAATGGTTTCAAGTTTCAAATTGATAAAGTTTAAATTTATTGAACATTGATTCACCCCCGCTCTTAGTGTTCCCTTGAGTCCAACAATTGGTATCAGAGAAAACTTCCCCTTAATAATTCTAGCAAGTTGAGGTGGATCTTAGAATTTAATTGACTCTGATGGTCTTTAGCTATAGCTTCTAGTGCACTTGATGACCTTGATCAGTCTAAAGAAAAATTATGGGAATTTAGAGTGAATCTTAAAGATGCAAAGAAACTCATTCAATCATTGAAGGATTAGATTGTTAAATCCAAGGAGAAAATAAAGGATCTATGTGATCAGATACAACATAAGGAGAACAAAAATATGGATGATGCTGACTTGAATCAAACCTTAAAGGAAATAATTGAAGAATGTGAAAATCTTTCCACAAACAATTCAAACCTAAAACATGAAATGGAATCTATGATCTGATGAAGATGACTAAAGTGATTGAAGAAAATAATAAAAAGGAGGGAAAAATTCTTTAAGACCTGAAAGATAAATATGATGAATATAGTAGAGTAAATGGAGAATTCACATAGTTGGAAAGTGAATTACAAAGATCCAAAATCAATGAAGAAGAAATCGGTAAGCATATTACTACTCTCGGGAATGATCTTATCATTGCAAAAAAATACAATTAAAATTTTAAGATTAGCTCAGTAAAACTTGAGGAATTGACTCAAAGATAAAAGAGTGGAAATGATAAGAGAGGTCTTGGATATGAAAAGGGAGAAATTTCTAGATCAAGACAAAAGAATTTGAGAGAGATGAATAAAAGTGGAAGCTTTCCACTGAGACAACCTAATGCTCATAAGTTTAATTGATTTTTTTTTTCTTGTAATAAATTTGGCCATATGGTTTCTCAGTGTAGAAATAATATAAATTCAATAATTTCATCATTCTCTGGTCAGTGTTTCAATTGAGTGAAGCCAAATATTTGAATTTGGATACTTGGAATGAGTTTTCATACTTTTAAAATCTTGAATTCTTAGAATTCATCTTGAGTAGATTGCATGATGATAATTTAAGCTTGGAAAAACCCTACATCATCTCGAAGAAAACAATAGAGATTTTGACTGGATTATGTAAAGTTGGAGATATACCAAGGAAGAAATCCATCTGAAACAAGGAATTTGAAACCCTAACTGAAATAATTAAGGATCAGAGGGCACTAATAATTGTGAAAATCAAGAATCCTATTATAAATTACATTGTGTGTAGGATAACATATAAAATCTTCTACAAAAATCAAGAAGGAGCAACATCGGCTAGCGTAGTCTACATTTCTCACAAGATGATAATTGAAGGTTAAGACTTTGACCTATGTGGATTGATAAGGGATCAACTGATGGAGAATTTACAACTAATAAAATGAATAGGCCACCCTTTCAGGTTTGTTACTTTGATTATATGTCTAGTAATGTATTTCTTGAATTGTTTGCCAAAAATCGACAATGTGGTGTGCAAAAACAATGAACCATTATGCAAACAAATACAATTATACTTAAGTAGCTTGGCTGATTGGGATCTAGAATTAAAAAATTTCTTTAATAATGTTCTTGGAAAGTGTGGCTCAATCAATATTTCCCTGCTGGTAGGAACAATTGAAGTTGGTTCCTCTTTCGGTGGCATGAATAAAGGAAAAAATAGAGAAAAAGAAGTTGTTGAATACTTCGGGCTTCAGAAAGTAAAGTTCACAAAATTGAGGGAAAAGGAAAAGGAAAGGAAACTATGGATATTCTAGACAAAGAATCTGATGAAGAAACTGAGGATCCATAGAAAAATGAATCAGAACTAGAAAAATCTAGTGAGGAAGAAGATGACATGACAAAGGAAAATCTACAACATCTTATTTAGGAAGAATTTGGAATGCATAAAAATGCTAGGTTATGGTTTGTTAGACCATCATATGATCTAGACATGATTCTGGGTGTTCTAAATTCTCATGTTGAGCAGCGCAAGATCAGCTTGGAAATTTTGCAAAAAGTTCTCCTAGATGAAATGATTACATGCAACAAAGAGACATTAAACTTTGAACCTCAAGAAAAATAATATGGTGAAGTTATCTCTCACTTGAAGGATCAATTTAGGCTATCTCTCTCCAATCTGAAGAAGAAAATGAATGAGTTGAGGCAATGCATAAATTCAACAACTAACATCTACAACTATTGCATCCATTGGACCCATTCTATTAGTAATTACAAGGATAAATTGGAAAATTTTGAAACAGATTTGAATGGCATTGGAAAAAGCTTTGACATGTTTTAGGATCAGGATGACACCATAAAAAAAAGTAATTCAGGAGCTACAGTCTAAACAGAGAAAAATTGAATTCTCCAAGAACACACTTGTCGATAATTTTTTGAAGGTGAAGGATCTAACCAAATTTAAATTGGAGAAGATTGTGGAGATACTAAGGAATGGTGAGAAGCTAGAAGAAGCAATTACAATTCTAGAATCTTTAACTCAAATTATAAACAAAACATCCAAAAATAATAGTTTGATCATTATAATTGGAATAATAATAGATGTTTGGAAGAAATTCCTTTGGGAAATAAAGAAAACTCATAAGATAATATTCTAAATTAGTAGTTAATTGTTTACATATTTTTGAAGTTTTGGTCAAAATGGGAGAACTATCGACATATATGTTTTAAAACTCTGAAGATTTTTAACATGTGTTTTGTCACTATTTTTTGTCACTTTGTGGCATATGGTTTCTATGGTTTCTCATTGACATGTCAAAGGGGGAGAGAATCTAGTGAAAAATTCTTTACAAATTTTAGGGGGAGAGAGAGTAGTAAAAGTTTGGCAACATACCTATATTGATTCTAACAATCATTTTTCACTAAGTATTGCCATCAATGCCAAAGGGGGAGATTTTTGGAATATGGTTTGTAAGTGTTGTCATTGATGGCAACCTAAGTCATAGATTTGATCTATAGTCTAGTTTTGGTCTCTACCGGCCGAACAGAGAAAAGAATAGGACATTTGGTTAAAGGTGCAAATGTCAATCTGATTACCTTACTGAACTAGTATTTTGTGTTGTGGACCTCATAGAAAGGATTTTTGATGTTTTGAATACCTTACTAAAGGATTTTTTTATGCGCATTCACTGGTACATTATCTAGGCGATTCAATACATTAATCTATTGAATATCCATGATAAAAAGTTGACCCATCAAGTATAGAAATTGCGGATGTATAAAGGGTTACTAACCAAATTATCTTATGTTCAGAACATGTTTATTTTGGTCTTCTCTATGTTCTAACTAACTTTCGAGGATACACATTAATATTGATGAAGTTGACTGATGAATGATTAAATCTTTTTTAGTGGATATATATGTGACTTCGGTTTTATCATTTGGTAAAAGTAGATAGGTGTTGAAATATATGACTGTGTGTATGGTGCAAAATTTAGCAGTGTAAGAGTGCAAAATTGTCTAGGTGTTGAGCAGAGAGTAGATAAGGGCAAAGTAGAGCAAAAAGAAGTGTAGAGTCAGATATAGGTCTCAAAATCTAATCCATGAGCTTCACCAGAACTATAACCTAGCATGAATAGATGCTATCATCTCAGTTCAACCTTTAGATGGTTTTAATCTGAACTTTTGTAAGGCAGCGAGCCTTCCTTTTGAGCAGTGTGCTCTAGGCAATGTGCTTGAATGTAAACTGTGCATTCTCTTTTGTAAACATTTCTACTTGAGTACTCAAATTGTGGATTAACCTCAGCCTTGGTTTTTCCTCTAACAGGGTTTCCATGCAAAAATCCTTGTGTTATGGTGTTATGAATGACTAATTTGAAAGTTTGTATCTTTACTTTAATGGAATGTTGAAACGGTTTCAAGTTTTAGATTGATGAAGTTTAAATTTATTGAACACTGATTCAACCACCCTCTTAGTGTTCCCTTGAGTCAAACACTTATTATTTTATCAATTTTAGTAAAATAATATATTTTTCTTGTAAGTTATATTTTCTAGTTGGCTAGATATAATTATATTTGGAAATTATTTTTCTATAATCTTGTTTTTCCTAGAATCACAATTTTACTTATTTTACTATACTTATTGAATATGCATTGATATTTCCTTTTTCGATAATAATATCTCTTCTAATTTTGGTTTTTTAAATTCTCATATGATTATTTATTTTATTGTATTTTTCTTTATTACTTATCCTTTATATATAATATTTTTAATATTGAATATCTATCCTTTTTATTCTCAAGAAAATTGAAGAGATGAAGGATATTAGACATGAGAAAGTGAAGAAAATTATTTCAAGAACCACGCTTTATAAGAGAAAAATGGTTATCATTTTTAGATCATTATGTCCTCTCTTTAATATAGCTTTCGATTCCATGACCCGCACCTATTATGTAAATGCTATTTGGTAGTGTTTTTTAAATTTTTTTGTATGAAAATACTAGTCAATTACCTCATAATATCAGATCCAAGAGGTATATTTCCTTGGTAGAAAATTTTCATTTGATTGTAATATTTAGAGTATTCAATTTCTTTAGAAAAATGTTTTTTTCTTATAATCTAGGATGTTAACCTTGAGTAATAAAATTATATCTATATATGGTGTTGAATATTTCATGATAATATCTATCAATGGTTGGGCTTATTTGGATTAATATAACTAGTTTTGGTCATTTTTCTATATAACAGATATTATGTGGTGCATAATTAATACTATTTAGGAGGAGATGGGATTATGGATTATATTCTTATAATGGGATAGTGATATATATATAATGGTGTATTTGATTGATATTTTGTGTGTTTTATTGTCTTAGAGTTAGATTCTTCTATGTATTTATGAATGATGAAGGATGATATATAATTTTTATGATGGTGGTCAAATAGATGATTTCTCACTTTATTTTGTAAGGCTTGTGATGATATTCAATTTTAGTTTGGATATAATTATCATAAAATTAGTGGTTACAAAAATTGTTAGAGTTTATATTTTTGTATTGCATGGTAATTTAAAAGTAACAAAATATTCAAGAAAGGTATAAAAGACTTATTTATAATGCTCAATTTAATAATTTTATATGCATTCAATATTTCTTATCTTGTCTACTTTTTATTCAAATAGGAGAGCTACAATTACATTTTGAGGTGCCATAGAATTTTTGTTTACAATATTTTACACTCAAATTAGAAGGTGCAATCTCAAATTTATTTATCATTATTTGGCCATGTGATGGAATATGTTGGTTCTTGTAATTATCAACATGTATAAGATTACTTATGTTAAATTTTATGATTTTTTCAAGAATGTATTAGAAGGGAGTTACAAAGTGGAATAGGAATCTTATCCCACTTACTATGAATTCTATGGAATGTCTTAGATAATATTATAAATAAATTAAATTATCAAGAATAATTTTTTGTTCATATATTTTTTTACCATAGTACTACCATATTTTACAGTTTTAGACTTTCATGATTATATATGATAAGGGCTTGAGAGAGATCAATATGTAATGTCATAAAATTGCATTGCTCAAAATTTCACATAGGTTCTTACACCCTCTTTAGTGTCCACTACCTTAGCATGTTGTGTAGGCTTTTTCTAGCCCCTACATCAACCTTATTCCATTATCAATATGTTGAGGAATCCTTTTCATGAGCTACACTCACACATCAACTTTGCATCAAACTTTATGATTTTCCCATTCTCATAGTTTTGTAGTGTGATGTGTCTGGACACAACATGTTGCTTGAATGTACACACACTATTCTAGTGTCCTGTTACATTTGTACATTCAAACAGTCATTTTCAAGCATTTTTTCCACTTTTCAACTTATTTTTTAATGGTAATGACTCGAGACACTTTGTAACCACTCAGGAAGATTCTTTTTACTCCTATTCTCTCTTTAAAAGTTGTATTTTTAATCTATTGGGCCTTCTAGGCTTATCTCTAGAGTTTTATCTCTTACATGTACTATCATTTCCCTAGTTAATCTCTTTCTTGCACAAATATCTCACTTGTTACAACAACTTCACGCAATCTCAAACTCTTACAACACTCTTTGTGGCTCTCATTGCTCTTGTAGCTCTAGATCTCCCTCTCTTTGGCTTCCCTAAGCCTTGTAGTTAATATCTCTCATACCTTGTTCTTGTGAGAATATTGGGAGTTCACACATCCCCTATTAATTGCATCTTTATCTCATGATATGATTTCTCCTCTTTCACCACAGATTTATTTTCACTCCATATTTGGGGTGATCCCACAAAGCTGGTTTACAATTTCTAGGAGATTTTGATTTTTGTTGAAATCAAATATTTTTAGAAAATATAATGATTTAATCCTTAAAAATTTCCATTTTAAGGATTTCAATTGAAGATGGTTTGACCAAACAACCTTAGATCAAACCCCATTGGATAGAACCTTGCTAGTTTTAAACCATACCTAGAACGAAGTATCCTTTACACCTATCAAAATGCTAATAAAAAATGTCTTTTGATTTACCTTTTTGGGGATCAAATGAATTCATTTAAAATTTATTTTAAATTATCATGGTATTCCTTGGATGACCTATCCAACCAATATAATTTTAATATGTTTTGGTTTTATTATGTATGTGTTTTTGTCAGTTTTATTAAACATAGGGTTTTCACTTAAAATCAAGCTCTATGTTTTGCACATGTGGAAAAATAGCAGATTATCAAAATAAATTTTAAAAAATTATGTTGAGGCTATGGATATTGATGTCCTTGAACCATTAAAAAAAATGGAATTTCAATACAAACAAAAAAAGTTATGTTGTATAAAATCCACCTATGTTTCAATTGTAGTTTGTTTGACTTTGAAACTTGATTAAGGAAAAAATATTTTATAAAACACTATGTAACAAAATGAAATTGCTATATATCATAATTACAAATATAAATTTGAAAAAACTAGAATTTCATCCTTCATACAAAAAAAATTATGCTGTATACAGTGAGCGTCACTCCTTAAAAATGTTATTTTAAAAAAAAAACTAGTTTTTGAAGGAGATGGAAAAACAAGTGCAATGTGATTCACAAATTTTTTTAAAAAATATATTGGTAATCGATAGACAAAATGTCACAAATCACTAGTTTAAGTCATCTTCAAATTCCTCACAATTTAGCCGCTATAGGAGCCCGAAAGTGAAGATTTAAATTAAAAAAATCAGTTCAGTGTCCAATTTACCCAAAAACTATAAACCAGTATTGTTCGATCGCCCTTTGATTACATTCTTCACTTTGTCTATCTATCTATATTTCTATTGACTTGGAAACACCAAAATGGGAGTTTGACTAAGGAAAACCCATATATAGCCCCAATATTTTTCTCTCAATCTTCTACATGCAAGTATTGAAGATATTCATGTGTTGGAGGCTTCATTCCTTGGGTTGTTATGAGAAGATTTTATCTCTTATTCTCATAATTTATAATTTATACTTCACTTCAATTTAAATATTCTACATTCTATTACCTTCTCACATTATGTAAGCTCTTAGAAATCTAATTGTTAGTAGTCACTAAGTTATCTTCTGGGATATTCTCACCTTCTAGTTTGTACGAGATGCAAGCGCACCTCTGCGACTCTAGTGTACCATGTTGTCCTCCTTACTCCATGCTACTATCCTTTGGCAAAGAGCTTATTAGTTTTTCAGAAAAAATTGTGATCTACTCTTTTTTTATTCTAAAAATTTTGTGTTGTTCCTGTTGCACTCAAGGGAACATTGAGAGGGGGGGTGAATCAGTGTTCTGCAAATCTAAACTTTATTAATATGATATTTAAACCATTTAAACATTAAGCCAAAGGAAAGCTTAAAACACACAAAATAATCATCCACAATACAATAACACAGGGATTTGTATGTGGAAACCCTGTTAGGGGAAAAACCACACTAGAGGTCAATCCACAATTTGAGTACTCAAATATAGGTTTCTAAACTGGAATGCACTTTCATTGAGGCTCACTACCTAGAACTCACTGCTCAAAATAGAAAGGCTCAATACCTTAAAAAATATTCAGACTAAGACCATATAAAGGATTGAACTAAAGAAATAGAATCTACTCATTCCTAGTTACATTTCCAGTTAGGCTCATAGATCATATTCTAGACCTTCTATCTGATTCGACACTTCACTCTACTCAGTTGTGTTCTACAATTCACATCATAAATCAATACATAGATAAATTCACATCACTATCCTTCTGATTTTCATAGCACACACTAACATACTTCACATCTCACATGTTTTCTTCTCCAAAATGATACAACTGATCTCATTTATATATCTGCTACCAAGGAGTTGATCATTCATATGTCGGCTTATATAAAACATAAAATACTTTTCAATTTTTAGCTAAATCCACAACTAATTCTTTATGCGCACCATCCATAGTCGGTCATAGCATAGTAGGGACATAAGTAAACATGTTTGAGCACAAATACATTTAACCAATTATACCTTAGACATCCACAATGGCTATATCCACCAAGTCAGCCATCTAGCACAAATAACAAGATCAATGCACCGAATCTCATAGATCTTACACTAGTAAATGTGCACATCGATAGTTATTGAATAAGGTAGTACAAAAATCAACATTCCTTTCTTTGAGATCCACAACTCAAGATAATATTCCGGTGAAGTACACAAATCGACATCTTTACTTTTACATGGATACCGTGTTCTTCATTTTATCTACCAGTCAATACTAAATTGTGGAATAGATGAATGACTTAGGTTGCCATCAATGACAACACTAGAAGACATATGTCAAAAATCTCCCCCTTTGGCATTGATGGCAACACTTAGTGAAAAATACTAAGTGTCAAAACCAATATGAGTATGTTGTCAAGCTTCAGAATTTCAAAATATAGCTCCCCCTGATATTGATAAGGAATTTTTGATTGCTCTCTCTCACCCTTTGACATTAATGACAAACATATATTCAATATCCCTCTTCGAAATATGATCAAAACTTGTTGCTTCAACACTATTTTCACAAAAAGAATAACTACTACTTGAGTCAGAAGATTATTTTGTGATTTTCTTTCATCTCCAGAAGATATTTCTTCCAAGATTCTATTCTAATCACAATGATTATGATCATTTTTTAATTCTTATATGTATTGTTGACAATATTTATGAGGGATTCTATAATTTTAATCACATCCTCTAGATTCTCTTCTTTTCTTAGTATCACAATGATCTATTCCAGTCTGCATTCAGTTAGGTCCTTCACTTTCCAAAAAGTGTCCACAAGTGTATTTTTAGTGAATTGTATTTTTGTGTGCTTAGACTGTAGCTCTAGAATTGTTTTCTTTATTATAGCATCCTAATCCTAGTACATATAAAAAAAAATTCCAATTCCATTTAACTCTATTTCAATTTTCTCCAACTTCTCTTTGTATTTCCCAACTGCATGAGCCCAATGGATGGAATAGTTATGCATGTTATTTGCTACACTTATGCATTGCCTTAGCTCATTCATTTTCCTTTTCAACTTGGTGAGTGATAGACTAAAGTGCCCCTTCAAATGTAAGATAACTTCTCCTTATTTATTTTGAGACTCAACATCCATTGTTTCCTTTATGCATTCAATAATTTCTTCTAGTAAGATATTTTTTAAACTCTCTAGTCTGATCTGACTGTGCACAACATGAGAATTTAGTACACTTAGAATCATATCCTGCTCATATGAGGGTATGATAGACTATAACTTAGCAATTTTTTGAATTCCACCTTCCTTATGAATAAGTTGTCGTAGCTTCTCTTTTGTCAAGTCATCTTATTATTCACTTGATTCTATCATTTCCTTTTCTTTTTCTGGTTTGGATGATTCCAGATATTTTCCCTAGGATTCATCAGTTTCCTCATCACATTCCTCATCTGGTATATACACAATCTCCTGTTCTTTTCCTTTTCTTTACATTTTATGAATCTTGCATTTAAGAGGAGTATGGACAACAAATTCCTTTTCTCTTTGCCTCTTTCATTCCATCTCACTAGAAGAGGAACCAACTACAAGTATCCTTACTAGAAGAGAAATACCAACTGACCCAAACTTTCCTAGAAAACTCTTAAATAAATTTCCAAATTCTTGATCACAATTAGCCAAGCTCTTAGAGTGTGTGTAGATTTGTTTGCATACCGGTTCATTTTCTTTCCTCACCACATTGTTGTTCATGGGCAAACAATTAAGAAAGTACATTACTAGGCATATGACAAGAGTACCAAACCTAAAAGGGTAATCTATCATCTTTGTTAGTTCCACATTATCCATCAGTTGTTTCTTTAGTAGTTCGTATAGGTCATAGTCCTTACCTTCCATTATCTTTTTGTGAGAGATGTAAACTGCACCAGCTGAGGTTGCTCCTTCTTTGTTTATGAAAAATACTTTATATGATACTTTGTGTGTAATGTACCTTGTCACATGGTTTTTGATTTTCAAGATTATCAGTGACCTTTGGTCTCCAATAACTCCGATTAGGGTTTCAATTTCTTTATTCTAGATGGATTTCTTTCTTGGTATATCCCCAAATTTGCATAATCGAGTCAAATTTTCAATTACTTCTTGTGAAATAATGTAGGGATTTTCTAGAATCAAGGTGTCGTTATTCAATCTTCTTGATGTAAAATGAATTTAATGATTTTTGCATTCTCGAAATGGGGAAACTCATTCTAAATTTCAAAATTCTTGTGTTTGGCTTCTCTCACCCATTTCAATTCATCGTGCGAGAACATATTTCTTATGACTCTAATCTTCTGACTATTTTATTGATATAAATTGATTGTTCCTTTGATTTTTTCCATTTTTCCTTCCATTCTTATGTTTCATACACCGAATTATACGTAACTTTTGAAAACAATTAAAGTACCTGATGAATTTATAGATTTGTTTCCGAGTTATCTTCACTCCTTCGAAATTCTATTATCGAGTGTTATCCTTCTTCTCATCTTTGATGCAAAGTGACAAATAAGAGTTTCAACCTTCCTTTTATATCTCACAAACTTGTAATAAATACCTTTTCCCTAGGTATTCTGGATAACATGCTTTCCTAGATAGCGAGAGAAAAACTCTTTTGTGGACTTATGATTTCTTTAATTTCCTTGTGAATGTTTTCCAAAGCCTCTATAGATAATTAATACATATTTTTTACTATCTTTTGTGTTCTTGTACCAACTTACGGATAGGAGAAAAGTATTTTCTTGAGAAAATTCCCTAGGGCAATGGCCTAAAATCAATTTCTAAAGGAATTACCCAAAGCAAGTTCTGATGCAGAACCATTTCCAGCATCAGACTCATTCTTCCTTACCCATGTCTTCTTCATCTGATCTCTTATTGCATGCACAATCATATATCCTTTTCATTTATTTTCTTTATGTGTATTTCTTCCTTTGTATACCAAACCTCTTTTATCCATTTTTTTTGTTTTTACAAAATCTTGCAATGTAAAAATGTTTGTTCCAATTGTAGCAAACAATATTTCCTTGTCTAGACCAATCATTCTATTTATTTATTCTTGATCAACATTGATTAGAAATATGCCCAAATCTTCCACAGGTATAACATTCAACATCCCTTCTATTGACATAGTATTTTGACACATTTATACATTCAATTGATTTATGACCAAATTTTTTTCAATTGAAACACTAAATAGAAAATGATGAATCTCTTGATTTCAATTGACTTCTACATTGAGCAGGCATATGACCAAACTTAATGTAAGAAAAATAGTATCCATTAAAATTTTGAGAATTAGGTTATCTTACTAGATACCTTCCACCTTTTTTCATTTGGTTATCTTTCCTAAAATTATTTTTTCCAGATCCAAAGCTTTCTCCTTTTTCATATCCAAGACCTCACTTCTCATTTCCAATCTTCTAACTTGGAGCTATCTCATCAAGCTTAACTGAGCTAATTTGAAACTTCTCCTTGTATTCATTTGCAATATTAATTTCATTCCTTAGAATAATAATTTGTTTTTCAAGTTCTTCTCCTTTGTTTCTGGATTGTTGTAGTTCACTCTCCATCTGAATGAATTCTCCATTTACTCTTCTGCATTCATCAAATTTTTCTTTTAAGGACTAACCAATGTTCTCTTCATTTTTCTTTCTTTCTTCAATCTCCCTAGTTAGCTTCATCACCATAGATTTCATATCATATTTTAGGGTAGCATTATCTCTTGCAAGATTTTCACATTCTTTAGTTACTTAATTCAAGGTATAATTAAGGTACATCATCCATGCTTCTGCTCTCTTTTTGCTTGATCTTATCACAAAGATCCTTTCTCTTCTCCCTAGATTTAACAATTCGATCCTTCAATGACTGAATGAATTTATGAGCATCTTTAAGATTCACTCTCAATTTTGTAACTTTTTATTTAGACTAATCAAGGTCATCAAGTGCAACAAAAAGTTGTTTCTTAGGACTATTAGAGTCCATTACATTCCAAGATCAGCCTCAAGCTACTAAAATTCTTTCGAGGAACTAATTTTTGATACCAACTATTGGACTCAAGGGGACACTAAGAGGGGGGGGGGTGAAATAGTGTTCTGCAAATTTGAACTTCATTAATATGATATTTAAACCATTTCAATATTAAACCAAAGGAAATATGCAAACACACAAAGTAATCATCCTTAAAACCATATCAAAAGGAATTTTATGTGGAAAATCTATTAGGGGAAAAACTATGGTGGAGGTCAATCCATAATTTGAGTACTCAAATATAAGTTCTCAAATAAGTGAATGCACTTGCATTCAGGCTCATTGCCTAGACCTCACTGCTCAAAATAGAAAGGCTCATTTCCTTACAAAATATTGAGATTAAGACCATCTTAAGGATTGAGCTCAAGTAATAGCATCTATGCATGGTAGGTTATAGTTTTAGTTAGGCTCATAGATCAAATTCTGGACCTTCTGTCTGATTCTACACTTCACATTGCTCTACTATGCTCTATTCTGAAATTCACATCATAGATCCATACATAGATAAATTCATAGCACTATCCTTTTGATTTTCACACAACACACTAATATACTTCACATCTCAAATATTTTCTTCACCAAAATGATACAACTGATCTCATATATATATCTGCTACCAAGGATTTGATCATTCATATGTCAACTTATATAAAGCATTAAATACATTTTTAATTGTTGGCTAAATCCAAAACTAATTCTTTATGCACAACATCCATATTCGGTCATAGCATTGTAGGGACCTAAGTAAACATGTTCAAGCACAAAGACATTTAACACATTATACCTTAGACATCTACAATGGATGTATCCACCAAGTCAACCATCTTCCATAGATAACAAGAAGATCAATACACTGGATCTCCTAGATCGTACACCATTAAATGTGCATCTTGATACTTTTTGAATAAGCTAGTATAAAAGTCAACATGCCTTTCTTTGAGATTCATTAATCAAACTAATAGTTCGGTGAAGTAGACAAATTGGCATCTTTACTTTTAACCGAATACCTTGTTCTTCATTCTATTTGCCAATATGAACCAATACTAAATTGTGAACTAGATGAATGAATTAGGTTGCCATAAATGAAAAAAAAAAAATCCATATGCCAACAATTCCTTGAGGTAGTATAGGGAAGTTCACCCCTTGGGATTCCCTTGAGAATAAAGAGACTCTTGAGCAGTGAATCCCCCTTCTCTACAAAATATAATATTGTTTGTTTAAGGGTTATCCTCTTAAATTTTATTTCTAAGGATTTATTTAAGGATATCCTTGTTAAGAATCTATTCCTACCTATGTATTTTAATATTTTATTTCTATAGATTAATAAATTGATTTATTTTTCTAAAGTTTGATACAATTTACCAATAAAAATTACATAATGGTATTGGTGTCTCCTATCTTTAATATATTATTATTCCTTCTTTTTCTTAGAAATATTAACTTACATGACATTATACTATCAAATATTCTTGTATAAAACCCACATTAATTTCCTTAGATAATTAATGTGGTACGAAAATTATTTGTTGATTTTTCTTTATAGTTATGATTAAAATATCAGTGGCTACAATATTTACAATCAAAGAACATTAAATTTTATGCACTCATGGGATGTTACATTTAAATAACCTAGTATATTTCCTAAATTTGAACAATCAAAGAAAATTTAGAGGGATAAGATTGAAATTAAACTAAACTTAAAGAATATAGTGTCTATGACACCTCTAATGCAAAAACTCCCTATGATTTATGGTATAGTCATAACTATGAAATAATTGACAGTTTTTTGAAGAAAGTGTTATATCAGAAGAGATGAAGAAAAATTAGGAAGGTTTGATGCAAGATTTTATGAAGGAATCTTCCTTTGATACTCTATAAGAAGCAATGCCTACTAGCATTACAATAAAAGGTTGAAGAATATTTTTTAAAGTGCAAGTGTCAAAGTTGATGAAGAACCACATCAAATTTTAGTGTTGATAGAAGGATTTGAATCTGATGAATCCCAATGTAGTGAGGAAGGAAAGGATGAAGATAAAGGAAAAGAGTTGATATTTGAAGAGGAAGAAGCTCTAAAAAAGAATCCCAAGACTTATAATTAAATGTAAAAGAATCATTCAGAAGATTAAATAATTGGAGACAAAGGAAAAGGTTTCATAACAAGAAGAAAAGATGTTATGATAAAGGAACAAGTAAATTTGTGTTTACTTTCTGAAATTGAACCTAAAATATTAACTAAGGTATGCAAAGATGGGAATTGGATCAAAGAAATGAAACAAGAGTTATAACATATAGATAATAATTTAACTTTGTTAATTGGTCCAAATAATGAAAAGAAAGATTATGATTGGTACTAAGTGGGTGATCCAGAATAAGCTAAATGGAAATGGAAAATTTGTGTGTAAGGGATAGTCGAAGGTTGAAGGTATAGAGTTTGAGAAAAAAATTCTCTAGTTGAAAGAATGAAAGCTATTAGGATGTTTTTATCTATTGCATCACACAAATATTTGAAAGTTTATCATATGGATGTGAATTCTACATTCTTGAATGCTTAACTAGAAGAAGGGGTATATATTGAGAAACTAGAAGGTTTTAAGTTGACAAAACATGCAAAAATGGTCTGAAAATTGAAGAAATCATTGTATGGACTACAAATTTTTGTTTACTTTCTGACATTCAACCTAGAATAGTGATTGAGGCATGCAAATATGGGAATTGGATCAAAGAAATGAAAGAAGAGTTATAACATATAGATAATAACTTAACTTTGTTAATTGGTCCAAATAATGAAAAACAAGATTGTGACTGGTACTAAGTGGGTCATCCAGAACAAGCTAAATGAAAATGGAAATTTTTTCTGCAAGGGCTACTCAAAGGTTGAAGGTATAGAGTTTCAGAAAAACATTCTCTAGTTGAAAGAATGGAAGCTATTAGGATGTTTTTATCTATTACATCACAAAAAAGATTTGAAAGTTTATCAGATGGATGTGAATTCTACATTCTTGAATGGTTAACTAGAAGAAGGGGTATATGTTGAGAAACTAGAAGGTTTAAAGTTGACAAAAGATGCAAACACAGTTTGCAAATTGAACAAATCATTGTATGGACTGCAAATTTTTGCTTACTTTCCGACATTGAACCTAGAATAGTGACTAAGGCATGCAAATATCGGAATTGGATCAAAGAAATGAAAGAAGAGTTATAACATATAGATAATAATTTGACTTGGTCAATTGGTCCAAATAATGAAAAAAAAGATTGTGATTGGCACTAAGTCGGTCATCTAGAACAAGAGAAATGAAAATGGAAAATTTGTGTGTAAGGGCTACTCAAAGGTTGAAGGTATAGAGTTTGAGAAAAAAACTGCTCTAGTTGAAAGAATGGAAGCTATTAGGATGTTTTTATCTATTGCATCAAAAAAAGATTTCAAATTTTATCAGATGGATGTGAATTCTATATTCTTGAATGGTTAACTGGAAGAAGGGGTATATATTGAGAAACTAGAAGGTTTTAAGTTGATAAAAGATGCAAACATGGTCTGCAAATTGAAGAAATCATTGTATGGACTGAAGCAAGTTGCTAGAGCTTGTTATGCAAGGTTCTTGGTATGTAAGGTTAGAAAAATACTTCCTATAGCAAGGATTCAAAAAAGGCACTATAGATAGTATTCTATAGTTCTAAGTTGAAGGAGAGAAAATCTTAATTGTGGTATTATATGCTCATTATAAAATATTTGGACGAAATGAAGATATATGTAAAAAAATTGTAGAAGAGATGTAGAAAGAGTTTTGAGATTTCAATGTGTGGAGAGCTGAATTTATTCCTTGGTCTAGAAATAAGTAAACCAGAGAAAGGTATATTCATATCATGGTCATAAGGAAATGTTGAATTTTTTTTGAATGAAAGACTGTACACTGGTATGTAATCCTATGCTTACTAGTTCTAACTTTAGCAAGAATGATGAATCTCCTAAGACATATCAGAGCAAGTATAGATCAATTGTTGGTGGATTTTTATACCTAACTATTGCTAGACAAAATATCATGCATTTAATTTGTCTCATGGCCAGATTTGAAGATCCTAGAGAATATCATATTGTAGTAGTGAAGAATATATTTGAATACTTGAAGTTCACTTTAAACTATGGTTTATAGTATCCTAAGGATACTTAACTCTCTTTGAGTGCATATGTAGAAGCATATTGGGGTTTATGCATAGATGAGAAAAATAGTACAAGTGGTGGTGGCTTGTTTCTTGGAAGAATGTTAGTTTCATGATTAAGAAAGAAGTAATTAGTGTCATTATCTTTTGGAGAAATAGAATATATTAGAGAAACATCATGTTGTACACAGCTATTATGAATGAAGAAAAAATTGAATGATGTTAGAGTTTCATATGATGAACCTATTCCTATCATGTGTGAAAATATAAGTGTAATCACTATTTCAAAACATCTAATATGAATTCAAGAATAAAAAATATCTCAATTCGATATCACTTCTTGATAGAGAAAGTTACAAATAATGAAGTGAAGTTGGATTATGTTCCTACTAATTATCATGTTGTAGATATTTTCACAAAGGCTCTTCCAAAGGGTAAGTTTGTGTATCTCTAGTAGAAGCTAGGGGTTATTTCTACTCCTTTCAATTAAGATGTATAAGAATTTGCATCTATCTGGGAAGCATTTCAAGGTATATTCTTAGTCCTAGAGTGATGTTGAAGGACACCTCTCAAGGAAAGTAGGTAGTAGTGTTGAAATTAACAAGAAAACTAAGAATGGGGTGAATCAATTGTAGCAAATTAAACCTTCAAAACTCTCAATAGTAATCAGATTCACAAGCATTTATTAAACCCTTAGATCCACAATAATTTTCTCCTAAGGCTTTAAATTATTTAAATTAATAAAAAATATGTATTTATGTTTAACATAAAATAATCCTATGTGAATCTTGAGCCATCACCAATGAAGGTTGCAAATATTGAGATTTACTTGTAGTATGAGATTCCATGAGACCAAACACATCCGTATAAATAAATTCTAGCTTTTTTATTTTTAGTATCATTTCATAATAGAAATGGTGATCTATTTTGATTACTAAACAAATAATTCTAACTAAAATTAAAATATTGATCAAAACAAGAAAAAAAATGTCAAAGAATTTGTTATTCATAACAGTCTTTAAATCATTTTCACCCATTTGTCCTAATATATGGTGTGAAACATAATATGTTTTTATAATTTTTAGTTATATATGAGGAAATAAAAATATCAATTGCATTCAACTTGAACTAGGTTGCCATTCTTGACAATTTTCTACCACAAAGATTCCTATCACTAGTGCATTGTAACTTGTCTAATCAAATGTGCGTATTCTTAAATATTTTACCTTAAAAATAGAAGTATTTTTTTTACAAATCCAAGAATATGTAAAACACTTGAAATAGTTTTTATCCTCCATTTCATGAAACATAACTAGACCTTTTCCTATCCAACTATTAAATTTTATTTTTTATCCCCAATAGACACGTTCACACCATCATATTCTTGATATGAGGAGTCATGGTATGAGTATCCTTCTCAAACCATTGAATAAGCATTAGAAATAATACCATAAGAAATAAATAGGGCTTCAATACCATAATCTCAAGAATTTTTCACAATGTAATCTCATTGTTATTTCTTATTTCTTTATTCCCTCATAGGATTCCTAGTTTTAACATAATTCTAACATTTTGACTCTATTCATTTGAGGAAGTTTAAGTTGCCATTAAAAAAAAGTCTTCTCTTTAGACCCATTTCCATCTCCTTTAGATTATCCTCTTTCTTTTGACCCTCCCTTAATATGAAGAGTATTTTTAGTACTATACATAGTGGATTTATTAATTATTTATTCTACAAATAAATTTCCAACAAGGGAATCCAACCGAGGATGTGTTAAACTAGCAATAAAAAAAAATCATAATATATCATCACTCAAGTAAATACTATAGAAAACTATCTTCCTTGGTTATCTTTACATATCTAGATGACAATTGAATGAAAAATGAATGAATAAATTTGAATACTTGACTACTAGTTTATCTTAGATTTATAGACAAACTAAATTTCTTTCCAAATATAATTTATTCACAAGACTTTTAGATTGAAAAAATTCACCTATCCTTTTCCACAAGGAATAATTATTATTAACTTCTAGCATATTTAAATAGATATATTCCACAAGAAATAGCTATACTTTATTTCATGATTTCCTATCAATATTTTACCACAAGGCTCGAGTGGTACTTCTATTTTTAGATTACTTTATTTTCACTATGCATTAAACTCCCACTTAAAAGAAATTCTTTATATTTAGCTTCCATAAATTTTAATTAGGTTCATTCCATTTTTTAATGTCTATTTAGGATGTAGATGTAGCCATATATGCTTCACATAAACATATAAAATGAATTTACCTAAAAGTTTCATTGTAACTCAATAAAAAATTTCAACCATATGAACCAAAGGTGATTGGACTAATACCAATTGTTGGAATAAAAAAGGTAAACTAGTACAATATATAAATATGAAATTAATTTTTCTTATTCATGGCATACCATTAAATTAATTATTCTTTAAAATAAAATATCTTTGATTGATTAAAATATTTGAATCAACATGTTAAATAAGAGCAATATGTTATTAAATATTTATACAAAGAAAACCTTGTTATAAAAATACATCAACTAGAGAAACAAAAATGTATTATAGTATTTAAATAAGATTACGAATAATAACACTTCCTTTCCCCCTTTGTGTCCAATTTGAAAAAAAAAATATAATGGTGAATACTCAACAAAAAACCCAAAAGGGATACCTTATCACAACCAAATGCATCTAATTTATATAAAATTTGAGTAAGGATACCACAAGGATTTTTTATACATAAACTATTATAAAACACAACACCCAACATCCACTTGAAAAAATAGAACATCCCACCCCTTGTAAATCCCTCTAGAATATGTAAAATCGTCTATGAAGAGTCACATTTCTCTTATTTCTAAGACCCCAACACAAGGAGATAACTAATTTTATCACAATTGAATAACTAATTTTATCAATTGAACCATATACATCTTATTAATGAATTTACAAAATTGTAGGTGGATTATTATTATATGTTATTTCTCACTAACTCCTTAGGAACCTAGAGATGCCTTGATAAGGATGTTGTAACAAATTTAATAACATAGAGTTTACAAGCTCAATGACACTTTAGAAACAACTATTCATTCCAGTATTGGCTTATTATTGGTCTTGCAAATATTGAAATGTATGTGGTATTTTGTACATGGAAAATTATTCATTATTAATTTACATGGTTCATATTGTAACATTATTTTCATTATAAAGCATCCACTTGCATTTAGTTTTTTTGGTCTCCTTGGACTCATTGTATACAATGCATGCAACCAATTTAAGAGGAGGCATATATTATAAGTAATATGCATATTTAAAACATTTAGAAAGTGGAAAATACTACATAGAGATACATTATTATTATTAGATAAAGAATCAACACATGATGTAGTAGTATCTAATATACCTCATGATAAATAATTTTATATCACTCCCTATAACATTATAATATATTGCCAACAATAATCCTCATTTTATTTTTTTAATTTAATTGATAGTTAAGCATATTTATATTTTATACCTTTTTTATTCTTAAGATAGATGCAATTAATTGTGTACCTCTTCTCTATTTTGTAGGTTCCACAAAGCATGCATTGCAAGTAAAAATAATACATGATGATATTTAGTGATTTTAATTATGTTATATGTACATAGTACCTATTTTATTGTTTATATATTTAATTTGAGGCATATATTTCAAAATTAATTCTCTTTGGGATAATTTTTTGTAGTAGGATGAACAT
The DNA here is from genome assembly GCA_007115665.2 of Sequoiadendron giganteum. Lineage (NCBI taxonomy): Eukaryota > Viridiplantae > Streptophyta > Pinopsida > Cupressales > Cupressaceae > Sequoiadendron > Sequoiadendron giganteum. The sequence goes on along the minus strand of CM021100.1, from coordinate 409,231,933 downwards.
GCACCAAAAAGTGGAAAAAATATAATAGTTATGTTGGTATACACAAGCTAATTCCCATTTAACTTTCGGATTATTTTAAGAGAATTTGTAATATGATTATATTAAAAAAAATGGAATAATATTATGCAAAGTTTGCCTCATTCCTCGATATTTTACTTATCTCCACCATCATGCATCCACTATATTCAATTATACCATATATGTACCTACACATATTCACATACATTTGATATTCTGTATAACTCATGTTGATATATTCATTCTCACTAGTAAATATAGTGAAACTTGTTAGCATAGGTGAATCTAGCAATATAATACTAATTTGACAAAACATGCAAAACACCACTAAATTTTAAACTCTAAAATTCTAATTTTAATGACTCCTACCAATTTATTTCACTTCATGAGTATACTTGGCATATATTTTTCTTTATATATCTCTACATAGTAGTATCGAATTCAACAAATGTGCACCATTTTCATTATCAATCTTTCAAGATAGGAGAGCTTCAACTATTTTACAAAACGGTGTTATTTTGTATTAGAATTCACATCCTAGGATATTAGAATGATTGCTTACTCTATGCGATAATTCCCATGGTCATAAGGTCAACCATTCTAGTGGGTGCCCAAAGTGAATTTACCCTAGTGGTCTAAGAACCTCCACAATCTATTTTAAATTACCAACACTTCTCTAAAAATCAACAAGGATAATAGATAAGGCTAAACTAAAAACAAAAAAAATCACTAGATTAGGTGAAGTTTGTCTTTTAAAGATTCAATCTATGCATCATAATAGCTTCATGTGAGTAGTTATAATTCAATGAAAAGTCTACAATAAACAATGTATATAGATTATTGCTATTTTTAAATTAAAACACCACAATTAACATTACATCGAAGTCATTCATTCTTTATTACTCTTGAAAGTCAATATCTTGGTCCATTATATTTGTATCTTCCAATTTATATTGCTTTGAAAACAACAGATTTTAAGACTACATAAAAAATTCCCTTCATTATTATTCCTAGAGGTAAATAACCTAATGCATTATTTTATTATTATTAATTTATAGGTCACTCTAATTAATGTAAGTTTATTTATATTGACATGCATACATTATATTTAATTAAAGTTGAATAGGATAAGGGGAATGTTTTTTCCCTTCTCTTAAAAGATCGTAAAAAGTTTTAAATGTAGAATAAAAAGACGACCGTAAAATCTATATATCCAAATAAAATAAAAACGTGTTGTTTAATTGTCAGTCCGTTCATTATACCAAATGATAGTTAAACTAAAAAGATCTGAGAAAGCTAGTAAGATATAAGTAGCATGATGACAATAAAGCCGACAGAATTGTTTTCCTCCTGTCACACGGAATTACTGGTCCATGTGTTTTTAGGTGCACCTTGGCTCTTTCTTATTCCATTCCTGTCCATTAAAATCTAATGACCTGGGAATTGAAGGCTGTTGTCGGAGTTTTGTATTGTAAGGGGGAATCTGTACCTTAGCTTGTTCTTGCAATACACCTTTCCATTTAACATTTACTGCCTTCAACTCACAAAGAGATTGTCGAATACGCAGGATATTTTCATTTTAAAAAATGACCGATATTAGCATTTTCCTTATTCCCACGTTGTTTTGAGCCGAACTCAATATCTCCTCTATATAAACTTCACTGCCTCCTCCATAGTTTCTACATCACACTTGTGTTTCTCTGATTGCTTTCAGCAGAGAAAAAGCTATGGCTACCTGCGTGAAAAGCTTCGCCTCGGTGGTCTTGCTTATCGGGGTGCTCAGTATTCTTACAGTCTCCGCTTGGGTATATATAAAATTTAGATTTATCGTCCCTTTTCTATTGTAGGAGTAGTTAATGGTGCGAAAAAAATATGACGGTGTCGATTTTAGTTCGACAGAAACTGGAATATGATGGAAAATATTGTATTTATTTGTGTTTACAGGGAAAAAATGTTACAGTGTCGATTTTAGTTCCACAGAATCTGGAATATGATGGACAACTGAAGATTGTGGGAAACAGTTCTGAATTTGGCAATATGAACCCTGTTGATGCTCCGTTCATGAACTTGACCACTCATAACATTTGGATTCTTAATGTGGTAAGTTTATTTCCTTTGAGTAACATACTCTAATCTCTTTCTTCGTAATCGAGAAACTCGACTCAATTACAACTTTTTTACTACACACCCTTCTCATTTTCTTTTCTTTACACGTTTTATTGCAGAATTTGACTGAAGGGGAAACATATGCATTGAAATTAGTTGTTGTGCCTGGATCACCCTTTTCCTACTGTTATTGTATCCGATATGATCCACGCATTTTAACTGTGCCATCAAATCGTGAATATTACGCGAAATATTTGACCCACTACAAATGTAATGGAATTCCCTGCCAGGTTCCAACACCATGTCCAGGTCCAGGCCCAGCCCCAAGCCCAAGCCCAAGCCCAAGCCCAAGCCCAAGTCCAAGTCCAGTCCCTGTTCCAAGCCCAAGTCCAAGCCCAGTCCTAGTCCCAAGCCCAAGTCCAGTCCCTGTTCCAAGCCCAAGCCCAAGCCCAAGTCCAGTCCTTGTTCCAAGCCCAAGCCCAAGCCCAGTCCCAGTCCCAGTCTCAAGCCCAAGTCCAGTCCCTAGTCCAAGCCCAAGCCCAGTGCCTATCCCAAGCCCTAGCCCAAGCCCAAATCCAATCCTTGTCCCAAGCCCAAGTCCAAGCCCAAGCCCAGTACCTATCCCAAGCCCTAGCCCAAGCCCAAGTCCAATCCCTGTCCCAAGCCCTAGCCCAAGCCCAAGTCCAGTCCCTATTCCAAGCCCAAGTCCAAGTCCAGTCCCAAGCCCAAGTCTAGTCCCTAGTCCAAGCCCAAGCCCAGTCCCTGTCCCAAGCCCTAGCCCAAGCCCAAGCCCAAGTCTTGTCCCTAGTCCAAGCCCAAGCCCAGTCCCAAGCCCTAGCCCAAGCCCAAGTCCAGTCCCTATTCCAAGCCCAAGTCCAAGTCCAGTCCCAGTCCCAAGCCCAAGTCTAGTCCCTAGTCCAAGCCCAAGCCCAGTCTTTGTCCCAAGCCCTAGCCCAAGCCCAAGTCCAGTCCTTGTTCCAAGCCCAAGTCCAAGTCCAGTCCCAATCCTAGTGCCAAGCCCAAGTCCAGTCCCTATTCGAAGCCCAAGCCCAAGTCCAGTCCCTATTCAAATCCCAAGCCCAGTCCCAAGTCGAGTCCCAAGTCCAAGCCCAAGTCCAAGCCCAAGCCAAAATGTACTAGTGGTCTTTGTAGCTGAGCATAAACTAAAAGGAGAAAGTAAGTTCAAGATTTCAGGAAATGCTTCCATGTTAGGCAATTGGAACCCTTTTTTAGCTTTGCCCATGGCCACAAATGATGGGGAAACTTAGATACTCAACGTGGTATGTTTTACATTCTATAACACAATATTTTGATTCTCTTTCTTCATAATGCTGGAACAAATCACCTACAATTGTCTTCTTATTCACCTATTTTGTTTTGTTTTATTTTCTTGTTGTATGGTAGGAATTGACTGTAGGAGAAACATATGCTGTGGAATTACTAGTTGATGAGTGTGTTTGTTCATGACCTACATTCATCACTTTTGTGGCATCTAAAGGAAAAATTGTAGCAATGGAAGGCTACAACTGTGAACTTCACACTGCACAGGCTATCTCCAAAGCAAATGGAAGATGTTCAACATAATTCACCACTTCTCCAACATTAAGCATGTTGTCTAAGAAGTAGATGGCGTTTCCTTCTATCATCACTGTTATAGAATAAGTGCTTTAATGTGCACATATCTATGTTATATTTATGAATATTAATGGGAATATAATAAACATCGTCCTTAATTTTCCTAGCAAGATTAATATCCTTTAGTTGTTTATACAAATTTTAAAAATTACGTCAACAAGTAACATTATAGAGTATGTTTTTCATCAAAAAAATGGGAAAATGTGAATTAGAACTAATCCACAAATATGAAATTGATGTAATAAAATAAATAAGGCCACTATCCCCCATCACAAAGAATACAATTATAATAGTAGATAAAATATTTTCCTAGAGAACTAATCTTAATTCCCAACAAGAAAATGTCACATGATGAAGTTATTTTTCACAAAATTTAATAATTTAAATATTACCTCAACTAATTGACTTGTTCAATATACACATCTCATTTGTAATCCAAATCTCATAGACCAAGAATAATCTAAAATTGAAAATTCATTTCAAAGTGTTTTTTATTCCTTGCATTACATCATAGTGCAATCTAGAAAATAATTTTGAAACCCCTAAGATTCTCACAAACATGATTTTATAAAACCCTAAGCTTGAATCTTGACTATTAACATAGCTTCCATCATATCTAGTGATGGATTTAGCTAATTGAACCTAAGAATTTAATGCAACTCTGTCATATCACCAACCATCTTCATTGAATTCCTAGGCAATATTACTATCCTTGCAAAAGATAATGATTCCTAAGAAAACCTTCAATAGAGATCACCAACTAAGTGATTCCACTTCTATAAATCCCAATACAATTGACTTTATTTCTATCATAAAATTTTCATTTTTTAGAGATGTTGAGCACCGTGAATGATGCCTCCTCAAAGATTTATTTTATCACAATTGAGGAGGTGGACTGCAATAAATTTTGAAGGTTGATTATAGACTAGTTGAGAGATATTTTTATGGTTCAGAGTGATGTTGAAGAAGGAATACTCAAGAAGATTATCTAAGAAAATTTCCTAATCTATGTTCATGTGCATAAGGCAAAAGTTCTAGAGAACTTCGTGTATAACATGATTCACACCTTTGGAAAGCAAGATTGGGGAGTAATGACTATAGAGCACCTGGTTCACCTAGCATACCTAGTGAAGGTGATAGTGGCCATAAGAGCGTCAAGTGTATTTATAAGGACTACTCTAGTGGGTGATAATATGTACATTATGATGATGTTTCATCCCAATGTCACTGAAGAACGTGTAGATCTCCTTCATGCTAGATTTGACACGAATTATATGGGAGTGTTTTCCCATTTTTTGCAGTCTAATGATAAATTATTCTCACCAGCCTAGATTAAACACATATAGAAACTGGTGAAAATAATTCACGTCCTTATCTTTTATATATTTTTTGAAAAAAAATACTAGAATATTGGCCCATCTGATGCAAGAAGTTGGATCCACAAAAAGCTCAAAAAGTGGAAGTGTTTTTGGTGTTTTTCGGAAATTGTTACACTTCGACTGAAAATTTGAGGCACTTACACAATGAATCTTAAAAAAACATCAATAATATGGAATTTTTAATTTTTAATCTAGTTTCCAAATATGTAATTTATTTGAATACCCAGATTTCAAAAATTAAATTTTGATAAGGATTTATAAAAACAACTTTTTAAAAGTCCCTATTTTTTTTACCATACCATGCATGTGTATGGACAACACTTTTTGACCCAAATAAAAGTATTTTGATAATTAATTTTGGCGAAAGAGAGCTAACGACATGAAGATTGATGAGGAATTTTTTTTGTAATTTTTTGTTGAATATTTTTTTTAATAAATTTTTATTGCCCTTAATTGTTGGTTTTAAAAATCAACATGTACGGACATTATAATTTGACCTAAACTAAACATTTTTTGAAAAAAAAAAATCATTGTGTAGAGAATTGTCTGAAGATTGATGTCATATAATTTTTTTTACAAAAATCTTAACAAAAAAAAAGTTATTAAAAAACATAAAAAGTGTGATATTTCAAGTTTAAGGACTGGTTTGTTTTCAAATTAATTAAAAAAAAGATAATATAATCCAATCTTTAAAATAATTATATATTTGAAAACTAGACATTGTGTTCTATAATGGGTTTTAATTGTATAGATTGATTTAGAAAAAAAATTCATCAGCCATATTGAAAAAGTTGAACATTCTTCTTCAATCTGCCTTAGTTTTTTAGTTGAAGGTCAAAGGCTAAGGCTCGGATTGCCAAGCCTTTCCCGAGCCTAAAACAAAGGCTACATGTGGATTGGAGATTCAAAATTTTAATAATGCATATGCATTTTTAAAAAGGCATACGTTCTACAAAACACATATGCGTTCTTTATTTATTTGATTATTAAAAAAAAAAAAAGCTTTTTAGAAACATGCATTTCAAAACGTGTACGTGTTTCTAAAAAGCATTATTTTCTAAATAAATGACTTGTACGTGTTATAAAATGCGTACGCGTTATGTAACACATATGCGTTATATAACGCATACATGTTTTTTAATGCATATGCGCTTTTTTAGGCTCGGGTACCCAATGCATAACGCATACACATTATTTAAAAATGCATACACGTTTTCTGCGAGATGTTTTTTTTTTGCCGTAACTTCCCCTCTTCATGGACCCAACTTCTTGCACTTACCTTCCATATTTTAATATAATCATAATCAATGTGACATCATATATATTTGAATATATCTTTAAAGAAATTTACATTTCAATGATCTATGCTTATCTTTTTTGCTAATGTTACTTTATCTTTTCCTACACTTATGATAATATTTGGGTTATGTTGTTATATTGTACTCAGTAAATTTGTATCTTTAAATGGGTCTGCATGCTTTCTCATACCATAATATTGTTGAGAAGTACCACCCTTGGGGTGACATCAGAATCTTAATTGTTTTCAAGTATACCATTGGAGTCCACTATAGTTATGATAATCTCAATTTTTTTCATTTTACATTCTTGCTTAACCTTGCTTTAAAGATTATTCATATAATCATTTACATCATATATCAATGCAGAGATTTGTAACCCTCTTGGAGACAAATAAAGGTTTCCAAAACTTTTGTGAGTTTTGAAATAAACAAAAAAATCCAATGACATTTTCAGTTTTCTTTTCATATATGTTTCTTGAGTAGTTATGGAAACCCCTTGAAACGCCAAAAAAATTCCCACAACTCGATTATAAAATTGAATTCTAAAGTTTCCACAAATACATCAGGGCAAGGAGTAGTTACAATAACCTCTCGAAGACTAACGAGGCTTCTAAATATTAGGAAATGATATAAAGAACTTATACTTAGAAATTTCCTAGGCAAAGGTGAAGAATTTAGAGTGTGTTACAAAAACTGAGGTAATAATGGCTTTGTCTGGGTAAAAAGACTACAATGATTAAGCTATGAACTTAGGTGTATCCTTAAAGAATATAATTTATTCTATTGGGAATATAGTCATGTAGGGAAAGAGAGGACCAAAAAAACCTAAAATAGGAAAAAGAAACAAAGGCGTAAACTAACAACACACAGAAAGTTCAAAATATGTACATGGAAGGAAAAATCCTACCCAACCAAGGAAAATGGTTTGATCATATGAAACCATTAACAGATTGAGAAAATAACAATATCCACCTAAAAAATCTTGATTTTTAATGCAACTTCTAAGGAATAGAAGAAAAAAGGTAAATCAATGAAGTATTCATTTCATCAGAGAATCTATTGTAAAAGAGTATACTTCGAAAGACACAATTCTCATCATATTCCTTCTCTTCCTGATATATGTAGCCTTGTATATCACATTTTATATCCCAATCTATCTTCGACCCTATGATATAATTACACTTTTCGATGGATCTCTCCCAACACACAATTATGATATTAAATGGCATTTAATTTGGAAAATTTAATGTCTTAGAAAATGGTGCTTTGACCCATTCACCTTTACTGTCGAATGGGTCCTCTCCACAAAGGAACCCCCTTTCTTGGCATTTTTTAAATGGGTTTTTTATGTTATTTCATCCCCATGAAGCATGGTCCTAGAAATTCGTGCTAGGAACCATTCACCTTTCAAATACTCACATAGGAAACAGCTTTTTTAATTTAACTTTGGTGAGATTTTAATGATTTTCAATCCTAGATTTGATGTTGTCTTGATTTATTTGAATTTCCAAGTTAATTCTTAGATTTAGTATAAATATAAGGTTAATTCTCATAGTTTCATCCTAAGTGACCTTGAAATTTCAAGTGATCATAAAAGTACATTCACAAGAGAATTTCAAAGGAATTTAATGGTATATTATAAAGAGTTTATTGCAGCAATTCAAGGTCATTTCATCATGTCAAAGGTATGTTGCATTCAAGCATGTTGTTGAGCTAAGTTTTTTTATGTATAATTGAAGATCTATTTCTAAGCATTGTTTCACATCTAATTTGAGATCAAAATATACATTCTTCATGGCCACTTCATGTTAGTTTGTAGATTTATATTCCAAGAAAGTTTCCATGGTATCATCATTTCATATTTGATGTTTCATGTCCTTATTTAATTATTTCATCATTTGGTTTAATTCCGTAAAATGGGTTTGACTTAGGCAAACCACTATTCACTAGCAATCAACAATATTTTCTCCTATTGGATGTGTTTTTGTGGGATTTAGGTTGAAGATCAAGTGGGGAGAACAAGATTGGAGAAAAATCATCAAAGTTGTCAAGTTGAAAAATTGTCATTCACATTGCAAGAACATGGAAAGAAGGATAGAAAATTTGTTTCAAGTTATCAAGAGCTTATCACCAAGGATCTAAGAGAGTAGACATTAAGAAATAGAACCCAAATCCCAGTTTTAGAAACCCTCATAGGGACCCATTCGCTAGTAAAGGCGAATGAGTGCTTTGTGACCATCATTATGGCCTCTAAAAACTTCCCTTATATATGCTATAATAGTTAGGATTAGTTTTTGATTGTTATATAGGAATTTTGGCCCTTATAATTGCATGTTTTATAACACAAATTATAGGTTCATCATCTTGATGAATTCATTTTGGTGAACCCTATTTTTCTATGTTACATAATGGTGAACCCAACCTATTGAACATGGTAATTTTTCAAATTTAGGAAGGTTGTATTCCATTAGGAGGTTCATAGTGCAGCTTTCAAAAAATATCCATCCTTTCTTGCATCTTCTCCATTAAAAAATAACATAGAAGTGGGATTAGAAATGTGATAAATCCTTGTAGTAGATGAAGGACTACTTATTTCCACCTCCCGTTCTCATGCCACAAATACTAAACAAGCCATTTATTATATACATTTCAGCTACAGCAGCAACACTAGCTAGTCTTCTAGCCCAACATGATGAAATGAGAAAAGTAAGAGTCATCTATTATATCAAAACGACCTTGGTAGGGTATGAAATGAATTACTCATCCATTGAGAATAAATTTCTAGCAATGGTCTTTGCTTCACAAAATTTTATACATTACATTCTTTCACACCAATTCAAGCTTATTGATAAGATCAACCCATTAAAGTATCTATTATCTAAAGTGACTCTCACTAGGGCAATGGAAAAATGGATAATTATCATGATTGAATTTTTACATAGAATATGTGGAGTACAAGGCCATTAAAGGTCAAGTAATTGTGGACCAACTAGCAAAAGCACCCATTTATGCAGAGAACCCTTTGATATCTAAATTTCTTGATTAGTTAGTATTTCTTCTTAATGTAGTAGATCAATGGAAGATGTGCTTTGACGGATCGAATAGCCAACATGGAACAGGGGTAGGTATTATTTTTATCACCCTTCAATGTAATTTTATTCCAAAGTCATACTGGTTATCATTCCCATGTACCAACAATATTCCTAAGCATGAAGATCTCTAATAATGGGATTAAGGATAGCAGGCTAGTGGTAGATACATGAGTTAAAATTATATAGAGACTCACAACAGACTGCTAACCAAGTCAATGATGAATACCAAACCAAGCATGATAAACTCACTCCTTCTAAGAATATGGTTGAAAGTACTAATGAATTATTCATTCATATAACTTTTTTGAAAATACCTCATATGAATAATTGAGTAGCAGATGTCATCATGATAATTGGGTCTTTTTTTAACATTCCACACAACATCCTTAAATTAGAATTCATGGTAGAACAACTTATCATGCTGAATTTTAAAATTCATGTATCTAAATTTATATGTGTAATCATTGGTCCTCGATCCCCATGGTATCAAGATTTATTCACCTATCTTAACAAAGGTACCGGGGATGTGCAGGATCATGATGAGCCAAAAAGTGGCGATATGTAAGCCATATGATGACCCATGTGGCTGACGACTTTTTTTTACCCAAATTTGATGAAACGAAAAGGGTTTTTAGAGAAGATTCTCACCTTTCCACCAATATAAATTATGCTTTACTTTGAATTTAATAAATAATTATTATTCATTTTCTATTAGAATTACGAATAAAGTCCTGATTGATAGGCTGATTGAAAAACATCTATAACTTTCAAAAGGTATCACATTTTTTGAATCTAAAACATGTGTCACATTCTATGCTTTGCATAATATAGGATTAAAAAAAAAAATTGAACTTCATGAAATTTTGACCAAGTTAAGGTGGTTACATAGATGAGCTTTTATATTTTTAAAAATTTGTAATAAAAAATCATAATTAATTATTTACTTGGAAAAAAATTATAAAAAAGTATGCATCACATCAGGACATGATTCCTCTACTTATATCTAAAATATTATAAACAAATATTATCATTTTATTGTGGTTAGGGTGGTCAGACAGACACCTACTTCTTATTTTTACCCTGAAATTTAAATACTACTGCATTGAAATTTCAAATTTTCACCAAATAGATTTTTTTTTTTTTAAAATATGTCTAGTAGTTTAGAAACTATATTCAATTTGCTATAGATTTTTTTTTTACAATTTTTTGAAATAATATAGATAATTTATTCAAATTTTTACATCATGTTGTCTAACTCTGATTTTTTGTATTTTTATTGCCACTTAAGGGCCTATTTTTTCCATGATGATCCTGCACATACCCTACCCTCCCATCTAATATCACATTCAACCTGAAGAAGACCTTCGTTAAAAAGGTATCTCGATTCATTAGCTGAGCTGATACCTTATACCATATAAGCATCAAGGGGACATTACTACGATGTCTCAACCAAGAGCAAGCCTTGATTGCCTTAACATTAGTACATGAAGGCATTTGTGGTTTCCATTCTAGTTGAATAACTTTATCCAAGTAACTATTGATCATGGGGTATTATTGGCCAACCATGGAAAGAGAACCTCACTAGTATGTGCAAAATTTTGATTAATTATGAGAGACTGGAGATCAAATCCATTCCCCAGCTCAAGAGTTGCAACCAATGATCATACCTTGGCCTTTCTCATAGTGCAAGATTTACCTCATAGGAAAGATTACCCCAACCTAATTTAATGGACATAAATACATCATCATGACCATTGAGTATTCTACCAAGTGGGTCAAAGCCATTCCTATGACTTAAATACCAAGTTTTTCTTGAATTACCTTATTTTTCCCTATGATTTTTTGTAGGCCCTTATCTCAAATAATGAAACACCCTTCAAGAATCAAGATGTAATAGAGTTATGCCAAAAATTTAATTTTGAAAGTCAGTTCTCTACCCCCTATTACCCCTATTGCAATGGTCAAGATGAGGCTACAAATACGATAATTCTTAAAATATTAAAGAAGACAACCAATGAAGCTAGCCATGACTGACATCTACTATTAAACCCCACCCTATGGTCTTATAGAAAAAATATATATATTCCAATAGTCGTAACCACTTTCTCCTTTGTCTCTAGATTCGAAGTCATCCTACCTATTGAGGTCAACCTTGTTGGTATGTGGTGACTGATCATTCTATACTATACACTCTTCATGTATCGAAAAAGGGAAAAATCATAAAAAGGAAAAAAACCCCGATTTTGTATAACCCTAATTTATAAAGGGTTTGGGATAGAGTTACAGTATTATACGAAACAGGCGATTATTCGCGATATTGTAATAGGGTTTTGCACTGGTTAATAATATCATTGGTTGGTTGCGGTTTGGTGGATGTAGCCACATTGGGTGAACCACGTTAAATCCCAAGCAATACATTACTTATACGGGATATACGTATATAGTTTTATGTGTGTTTTATTTCTGGTTTATTTGATAAAATCTGCATTTAGCTTTTAGATATCTGCCTTTGAAAACCTAACAAGTGGTATCAGAGCGAGTTTTTTTCGATTATCATTTGCAGGAAAGTCTCACGGTTGAGTGGGAGTCTCACGGTTAAGTGGGAGCAATGGCAGACGAGGGTAAGATGAAGGTTGATAAGTTCAATGGGCAAAACTATCAGTTATGGAAGATGTAGATGGAGGACTATCTCTATCAGAAGGATTTATGGCAGCCATTGGAAGGGAAAACCAAGAAACCCACAGCAATGACGGATGAGGACTGGGATATTTTAGATAGAAAGGCACTTGGCAGTATTTGTTTATGCCTGACACAATCGGTGGCGTTCAATATCACAACAACAAAGACAACTCTAGAGTTGATGGAAACCCTAGCAAAGTTGTATGAAAAGCCTTCTGCTTTGAATAAGGTATTTCTTATGAAGCATTTATTTAATATGAAAATGGTAGAAGGTGGATCAGTTACTGATCATTTAAATGAGTTCAATATAGTTACCAGTCAATTAACTTCCGTAAAAGTAAACTTTGATGAAGAAGTTAGGTCTCTTTTGATTCTGTGTTCTTTGCCTGAAAGTTGGAATAGCTTGGTAATGGCTGTTAGCAATTTTGTTTTTGGTTCAAATACATTGAAATTTTATGATGTTGTTGGTGTTATTTTGAGCGAGGAAATTCGTAGGAAAAGCTCAGGTGGAACATCCACATCAGGCAGTGTTTTGAATGCAGAAAGCAGGGGTAGAACAAAGGAGAGAAGAAACAATTATGGAAGTCATGGGAAGTCATGAGGAAAATCAAGTTACAAAAGGTCCCAATCTAGAGACAAGAGGGATTGCTGGTACTGTGGTAAGCCAGGTCATTTAAAGAAAGATTGTTGGTCTCAGAAAAATAAAGAAGGAGACGAAAATGAAGGAAATAAAGAGGCAAATGTGGTAAGTAGTAAATCTGATGAGGATGCTTTGATTCTTTCTTTTGACAATGTTGATGATTCTTGGGTGTTAGATTCAGGGGCTTCATTTCACGCTACGCCCCATAGAAATTATTTTCTTGATTATGTCCAAGGGGATTTTGGGCTGGTTTATTTGGGAGATAATGAACCCTGTCAAATTGTTGGAAAGGGAAGCATCAAGATTGAGTTGCAGAATGGGAATCATTGGCTACTACATGAGGTAAGGCATTTTCCAAAGCTAAAAAGAAATTTAATTTCAGTAGGGCAACTAGATGATGAAGGTTGTGTTGTTACATTTAGTGATAAAAATTGGAAGGTTACAAAAGGTGCCTTAGTGGTAGCAAAAGGTGCCTTAGTGGTAGAAAAAGGTGTGAAAGTAGGCACCTTATATCTTTGTATAGGTCATACTGTTCCTTCTACTTTAGCTATTGCAGATAAAAATCAATGTTCAGGAACAGTTGCTGCAGTTCAGTAGGAAGAAAATCAGATAGTTGCTGCAAATTCTGAATCAGCACTATGGCATAACAAACTTGGTCACATGAGTGCAAAAGGTATGAAATTACTTCATTCAAAGAATGCTTTACCAGGTATAAAATGTGTTAACATGGATTTCTGTGAAAGTTGTGTGTATGGCAAACAAAAGAGAGTTAGTTTTCTTATGGGAAACAAAAGAAGGATGAGAAATTGGAGCTTGTGCATATAGATGTATGGGGACCATCTCAGGTATCTTCTCTCGGTGGCTCTCATTATTATGTCACATTCATCGATGATGCAACTAGGAAGGCATGGATTTATTTCATTAGGCAGAACTCTGATGTATTTGAAACTTTTAAAAAATGGAGAAGCTTGGTTGAGAATGAGATAGGTAAAAAGTTGAAATGTCTCAGATCTGAAAATGGTGGTGAGTATTGCAGCAAAGAGTTTGAAGATTATTGTTCCTTTAATGGTATTCGTAGGCAGAAAACGGTTCCAAGGACTCCACAAGAAAATGGAGTGGTTGAGCATATGAACAGAACAATAATGGAGCGTGCACGAACTATGAGATTGCATGCTGGGTTGCCTTTAAACATGTGGGAAGAGGCTATAAATACTGTTGTTTATTTAATTAATAGAGGTCCTTCTAATCCTTTGGGTTGTGGTATTCCAGAGGAAGCATGGAAAGGTAAGAAGGTAAGTTATTCTTTTCTGAAAACCTTCGGTTGTGAAGCATTTGCACATATAGATTCTGAAAATAGAACCAAGCTTGATGCAAAATCAAAGAAATGTATATTTGTTGGATATGGCATGGATGAATTTGGTTATAGGCTTTGGGATTTTGAAAATAAGAAAATTGTGAGAAGCAGGGATGTCATATTCAATGAGAAAATGTTGTACAAAGATCTATTGCAACAGCATGAGAAGAAAGAATAGGATTATGCAGTGCTGGATGATATTACAAACACCAATGTTCCAATGGTTCCTCGTGCTCCGCAACAACAACAACAAGAAATACCATAAACTCTAGTGAATGTTAGGCGATCTTCAAGGTTAAGTAGACCTCCAGAAAGATTTTCTCCCTCTTTGTACTCTATTCTATTAACTGATGTTGGTGAACCAGAATGTTATCATGAAGCTATGCAGGTGGATACCAAGGTTTAGTGGGAGCATGGAATGGAAGAAGAAATGGACTCCTTGCTGAAAAATCAAACTTGGAAATTATGCAAGTTGCCTACAGGTAAAAAGGCTTTAGCAAACAAATGGGTTTATAGGATGAAAGAGGAGGATGGAGGTAAGAAAAGATTTAAATCCAGATTAGTCGTAAAGGGATTTGCACAGAAACAGGGTATTGATTTTGATGAAATATTTTCTCCAGTTGTTAAAATGACCTCTATTCGTACTGTGTTAAGTATTGTGGCTGTTGAAGATTTGTATTTAGAACAGCTTGATGTTAAAACTGCCTTTCTCCATGGTGATTTGGAAGAGGAAATTTATATGGAACAGCCACAAGGATTTGAGGTCAAAGGTAAGGAGAAACTAGTGTGCAGATTGAAGAAAAGCTTATATGGCTTGAAGCAAGCACCTCAACAATGGTATCTTAAATTTGATAGTTTTATGGCTGAGCAAGGTTGTAACAGGTGTAATTCAGACCATTGTGTTTAATTTAATATGCTAGGTGAAGATAGCTACATTATTTTATGTTTATATGTTGATGATATGCTTGTAGCAGGGTCTAACATGGATCACATAAAGGAGTTAAAACAACAGTTAGAAAATTCATTTGCTATGAAGGATTTGGGGGCACCAAAACAAATCCTTGGTATGAAGATTACAAGAGATAGGAAAAACAAGAAATTGTTTTTATCTTAGGTTGATTATGTTAAAAAAGTGTTGCAGAGATTTCATATAGAGAATGCAAAAGCTGTCAACACACCTTTGCCTAGTCATGCAAAATTGACTACGGATATGTGTCCAAAGACACAAGAGGAGGAAGAAAAAATGTCCAAGGTACCATATGCTTCAGCTGTAGGTAGTTTAATGTATGCCATGGTATGCACGAGACCAGATATTGCACATGATGTAGGAGTTGTTAGTCGGTATATGAGTAATCTAGGAATTGGGCATTGGAATGCAGTAAAATGGATTCTCAGGTATTTGAGAGGTACACCAGATAAACATTTATGTTTTGAGGGCTCTAATACAGATTTAAAAGGCTATGTTGACTCAGATCTGGTAGGGGATATTGATACTAGGCGGAGTACCATAGGTTATGTATTTACAGTTGGTGGGACAACAGTAAGCTATATATCTCGATTGCAAAAGGTGGTTGCTTTATCCACCACAGAGGCAGAAAAGGAGATGATATGGATGTAATTTTTCATGGAAGAGTTGGGAAAACAACAGGCTGAAAATTACTTGTTCACAGATAGCCAGAGTGCTATACATCTTGAAAAGAATTCTGCCTTGCACTCTAAAACCAAACACATATAGTTGAGGTATCATTTCATTCGCTCAGTGTTGGACGATGGATAGGTAAAGTTGGAAAAGATACATACAGATGTAAATCCAGTGGATATGTTTACTAAGGCAGTGATAAGGGAGAAGTTGAGCTCCTCTTCAGCTTCGGTTGGCCTTCAAGGTTGAATTAAAGTATAAGAAAGCAGTAGGGTCCAAGGTGCTTATTTCCAGTGGGAGCTGTAAGTGCAGCGGTGTCATCTAGGTTCAGTCTCCAAGTGGGAGATTGTTGGTATGTGGCGACTGATCATTCTATACTGTACACTCTTCATGTATCGAAAAAGGGAAAAATCATAAAAAGGAAAAAAACTCGAATTTTGTATAACCCTAATTTATAAAGGGTTTGGGATAGAGTTACAGTATTATAAGAAACAAGTGATTATTCGCGATATTATAATAGGGTTTTGCACTAGTTAATAATATCATTGGTTGGTTGCGGTTTGGTGGATGTAGTCCACATTGGATGAACCACGTTAAATTCTCTGTGTTAGTTTTATGTGTGTTTTATTTCTAGTTTATTTGATAAAATCTACATTTAGCTTTTAGATATCTACCTTTGAAAACCTAACAAACCTTCCCTCACTGCGACTATCACTAAAAAATCTAATTAATGGTGAAGAATACAGGGTATCTTGACTAAATGAGTTAGAGTTCTTGGATGAGTGTCATCTTGATACCCTAAATCATTTACAAGAATACTGAAACCGACTGAAATAGAGCTATTACAAGAGGATCAAGAGAAAGTATTTCTAGGTAGGAGATCTTGTCCACAAGTAGAATCAGAAGAATATTCTAGACCAAGATAGTAAACAAAAGTTTGAGCCTAATTCGTTTGGCCTATTTATTGTCACAACAAGATATAGATTAGAAGCTTACCAATTGCCAACACCTAAAGGTGAACCTTTGAAAGAGCCAATCAATAGTCTACATCTCAAAAGGTTTTATGTTTAAGCTTAAAGGGTGTAAATCTAAACATACAAAAAGAATAAAAAAAATGGAAAAAATCCAAAAAATAAGAAAAAGGATTGAAAACAATAAAGAGAAAAATTATTCTCTTATGAAACTACTTCAGTGGCACTTTTGGCAAGCACCTTGGTGAAAACCTAGAAAAGAAGCACCTTGCATAAATAAGCACTACTATCTATATTTGGCTCTTTAGCTTATCTTGATTTGCATCACATTCATCCAGCGCATCACTCATCCTATTTATTTGATCATCCATGCACATTTGTATCATAGATTGTCATTATAAAGTATCATGTTCCCCTTTGTACTAACTTCACATTCCTAAGGTTAGTTTGTCCTACCCATATTCAGGTATTCTATCACATCATGCTAAGGGAAATTCATTATGGATCAGATTGGGTTCTTTAATGTCTTAAGGTTATTGGAAATATCATCAAAAATCCCAAAAACATTCATAAAACCTCATCAAAATCTAAAAAAATTGCAAAATCCAAAAACATCAAAATCTTATATAGCTAAAATCCAAAAAAAATGAATAATTATAAAGTCGAAATCAAAAACATCCAAAATATATAAAAATCCCTAACCCTATCAAAACATCAAAAATCAAATAAAATAATTACCTTGTTGAACTACGTTGTCTCTTCACTTGAACATAGGAAAGGCCATCACTGATGTGCCCCTGAAAAACCCTAGGTCAAAACTTTAGGAGTCTGTTATAGTAAACTGAAAATCCATCAAGTGTTCATATCTCATGAATAAACTAGTCAAAGTTAGTAGAACTACATGGCCTTTGGGTATATAACTTAGACAAGTCTCATCTTTGATAAAACCTTGAGGACCTTACGATAGTATTTTAGGTTGGGTTCTTGGTAAAATCTTAGAAAACCCAAAAATATTTGAAAACCTACAAAAACACAAAAACATTGGAAAACTTGGAAAAGCCTAAACAACCTCAAATAATCAAAAACATATACATTCACATAAACATTCCAAAAAATAATAAACAACCTCAAAACATTTTCAAAATACCAAAAATATTGAAATATTCTAGAAAACGTCAAAACCATCCATTCCATTTCACTTTCAACCTCAATAAAATTTCATCCATAATATATCAATCTGTAGACATGTAAAATTAACATTCTTTATTAACATCATATTTGATCATTTTCTTCTTAATTAATTAAATCAAATTAATCAATTTATTTCCTAGAGTCTCTTCATTTAGTTAAATCAAATGTATTTAATTAAATGGCTAATATTCATTTTCCTCTCATTTGATTTAAAATAAATCCAAAAATATAAATCAAATGTCACACCAACTAATCACTAGCTTAATTAATCAAATCCCTGATTAATGCTAAGCCTAACCCATGTCCCATCCTCTAGCTTTTCCCACTTGTACAATAAATAATTTAGTTTGATTTATTAAAATCTCTACTTTCCTCACAAAGCATATTCCCAAGGAATATGCCCTCATTAAATCCCATTATTTGACTTTTTTTTCCAAAACAATTACCCCCCAAATCCCTCAACCATATTCATTTAATGCCATTTTCAAATTTCAAATGGGCTCATTGACCAAAACTTGCACAACCATGACCCATTCATATGGTGACAAGTAGCTCCTTCCTATTGGTTGAGGATTAGTCCCACATTCATCAATATTTCCTCTTCTCTCTTCAATCTCACCTAGAAATTCAAAGCTTCTCTCCTTCAAATCAACAACACAATCTCATGCAAAGTTACTCTCTCCATTTGATAGTTAATTTTGTTCATCATCATAACATTGTATTTCCATCATTTTCTTGGAAAGGGTTGGGAAAGGGCTACCTTCTACACAAAGAGTAGCACCAATCCAATATGGAATAGGTGTGCACCAATATGTTATGATTTTAATTAGTTCATTTAGCATTTCCAATTGTTTCAATGTCTTAGTTTAGCATGTCTAACATGGAGTAATATTTCATAAGGGTGTTTGATTTATCATGTTTATTTGATTTCCACAAGGGTGTTGCCAATATACTAGTACATTACATATTTACCATCTACAAAATGGTGCTAGAAGGAGGGCAAGCTTATTGGATTTGTGTTTGACTAATCTGCATTTCTCTTGAATCTCTATGCTTCCAATCTAGGTTCCAAAAAAAAAACCTCATGTGCTATATCTGTTTGAAGTCATTCAATTTCCTCCTTGGTAAACTTTTCGGAAAATTGGTATTACTAATTCAACTCCGACTATTGTTTTCTACCTTCAATAACCATAAGTTCAATCTCATTTTTTTTAATTATCTTTTATTATCTATTATAGATGCCATCGATTCTTTACTTTCATTTTTTGGTATCCTACAAATGCATTGATTATAAGGGCACTAGTTTTGTTCACAAGGGATCTGTTTTGATTATCAGAAGAGGGTGCTTTGTACTGGGTCTTAAACATTTATTTTTCTTTTAATGCATACCTCAAAGTTGCCTGAATGATGGCACACTCATTATTCATTATCTAGAGCTAAAGGATGAGTGTTGTGCGAGAGTCTGTTACTTTTTCTTTTTTTTTTCAAATGATAAAAGATACACAAAATTTTCATTGTTCTTTTAAAATCACAAAGTAATGTGCAGGTTCGAGTGAATCTGGTATGGGCGTCAAAATAATAAATGTTGCACTATTTTTCTTACCCTCACTTGATCTCCACATATTTTCTTTTTTTCACAAAAAAAAATCTTCAAAGAGGCATCTAGTTGTCAAATCCATTTATGAGCTTCTATCATCTATCGCTAGGTTTAATCTAGGAAAATCCAATAAAAATTCAAACACAAAAATCATTATTATGTATGGATTTTATGACAGGTGCAAATAATTAATATTGGAATTTGGATTGGATTGCCTCTAATTTGGAAAATATGCCTTGATTTGTTCATATGATATTCTTAAATTTTGAATTTTTGTCTTATACTTTGGTGGATTGAACATATGATCTTTTGAGCTCTTGGACTCATCTTTATATTTAATTAATTTTAACGCCTTTAGTATGAAATAATGTGGGAGGGTAGCCACTATTTATGTCTCTCTTGAAATCTTATTTAATTTTTGAATATTCTCTCTACCGTTGTAGGAAATTATGTTGATGGGCATGTTTAGTCCAAGAACAACAACAACATGCTAATTCTTTGTGAAGCACTAAGTTGATAATTATAGAAACATTTCGAAGGAAACCAATCAACCATCATGTCAGTAGGAGAGAAATTCCATTTTGGCATCACCTCTGTTGGTTCTAAGTACTATCATCATATCACGAGGAAATGTTTTCACGAATCAAAAAATTATCACCCATCATGAAATTCCATACTTCTTGACTTGAGCGCTTTTTGTCTTTAGCTAACATACATTCTTCTAAATCAGATTTATTGTCAATTCTATAGCTAGTTAAAATTACAGTGGTCAAGTCATGCTTTGGAAATTGCTAGAATCCTGATGCTAGATTACTCCTTTGCTAGCCATAGCTCTTAATGGCCTTTAAATTTATGATTTTTGTAATCCAGTTTGAATTTTCACCAGTCATTCCTTTATTGGCAAGTGTCTTTTCATAGGAGTACAAGTCATCATCTGGAAGTAAAGTCTACCAGTAGGATTTAGTTCCTCTATGCATTATCTTCTCTCAGATAGAGATGCATTAACACCATCACTTTTTGACTATACATAAGTTATCTTCTCTAATATTTTCTCCATATTGGTCTCCGTGCCAACCACATTAATTTTCATCCTTCGAATTATGTATGTTGCACCAATAATTTTTTTGTAATTTTCATATACCAACATCTGTAGATCACTGTCCAAATTATTAATCTCAGTTACCATTTCAAAGTGCCTTTGAGGCTAGCTTTCCACATTGGTCCTTCCTACCTGAGGTATTCATGTATCTTTGTGGATCAAAGTTAGGCATGTCGATAGAGTGAAAGGTATCGGTTCTGGCACTGGGATGAGGAGGAGTAGAATCACCGCCATAGAAACTTGTTAGCAAATTGCTATTTCTTTTGGCATTTTCATTATGACAAAGACCGATCTTACCCTATGCCTATGCTCTCCACTCCCAATTAGATGTTTCTATTCTTATTTAACAAGATTTTTCTCCTTGCAACACATCACTTCCTACGGATTTTGACCTGTACAACTAGCAATTGAGGATTTGTTTCTAGAAAATAGTTAGCATGTGCGTACACTCTAGACCTAAGAATGACTTCCAACCATCGTAGTATGTATACCATCGATCTTTCAGACATTCAATTTTTACCTTAAACTCGTTTCATTCATTTGAATTCTCAAAAAATTATACCTGTATATTGGGAAAGGTAGACCTACTCAACCTATTATCTCCTGGTAATTTGCACGCAACAAAAAGCACTCTAAAACCCCTAGCTAGGGAGTGTGCATATTCTTTGCAAGAAAGGATTCAGAACATTAAGAGAAGAATATTTAAAATCTCAGAGCGACTCAAAAAATCTCATCAAGTAGAGAAATTCAAAATTTGATAATTTTTTTTAGCTTTTTCCAATCATGATCAAAGATTCTGTACAAGCCACATTCTATCTCCTCTTGAGGATTCTCAAAATTTCCATTAACTTATAATTATTTACTGTACTGGTTAACAAGACCGAGCAGTTGGGAAGATGCTGGTCAAAGATTGTTAAAAGCGACTTTACACATGCCAACTGCATCAATTTGATAGTTTTTAAAGATGGTTGTTGGGCACGAATTCATACCTAATCATTGAATTAGCTTTAAAAGTTTACACCTTTTCAATAGATTTTATTTTCCTCTTGTGTAGGTCCCGCAATCATTCCATGTTGGCATAGATTTTAAATTTAGGTTTTATACCTGCTAATTGCATTAAATTGAAATGAAGCATATATTCATAGTTAAATACATTAGCCTAATTTATTTTTCTTTCAAATGTAATTGAAGCACTTGGGGTTTGCTTTGAAATCTACCCATATGACCAAATGTGCATCTTTTGAAAGAATGGGGTTTCTTTTTAATAAACTTTACCATTGTTAAAATTTTACTATTTATGCAAGTTGAAGTGAATGTTTGAGTTGTTTATGAAGTCAAAAGATTGCAAAATATGTTAAATATTTCAATTTCGACTAATATGTCACTTTGAGATTATAAATTTTTGAAATCAAATATGATTTTAGGAAAGTGGGTTTAGATTGAAAATTTATTGACATTTTTTATTGAGTTAGTTTCATCATAAAGAACTCATGTGCTTTGTCAATTTTGTTTAAAATGTTTTCTTTTCTCAAACAATTGAGTTGTCTTGTATATAGTTTTATAATTTTTCAATACGTTACTAACTTTTATTTTCTTATCGAAAAAAGGTTCAAGGTTGACATTGGAATCAAGCAAAAGCAAAACGAGAATGGAGAGAAATTGAGCATCGAAACTTGAGATTCACAAATCATTTTTAAATTCTTAGAGCGTCCAATTCCTACTTTCATTTTTATTTTTTAAACCAATTCACTTTTCAATTTGGGTTTAAAATCAATCACTTCTTTGATCTTTTCAAATTTGGATTAAAACCGAACATTAGGAACCTACTAAATTTCATTTTGGGTTCTAAAAATTGATCAAGGAAACTTTTCATATCTCATTTTGGTGTTTTAAAATTAATCTAATCATTACTTTCTGGTATAAAATGAACAATTTTTTGTCATGCTTTCCAATACTTTTCACAAATTAATATTATTAAAAAGACATATGCACTCTCTGACGGTTCATGATGATCTTGAGAATAAGAAATATTTTGGTGATATTAGATTGTTTAAAAGATTTCCTTCACACTTTGATTTGGGATCTAACTCTGAACAAAACATCTTGTGAGTGTATTTAAAATTATTCTGCGTGTTCTCCCTTTGTTTCTAAATGAAGGTTGATCAAACTAGGAATTTGTTTCCTCGCTTTTGTTTATCTTAGAGGGCTTTCCTTGTGGGAAAAATTACTCACCCGAGGGAGCAACCCAATTGGTAACACACTAATCCAAGTGTATTTCCAGATGAGATATAAAAGTGGTTACTAGAACAAAGGCTAGTATCACGTGGTTGTCTCCAATGAGAAGGGTAGCAATGGCCTCTCACCATATGGGTCAATCTCCACGAATGGAAAGTCTAAATTAAAACCCCTTGTTTAGAAAAGGCCAAAATTCTATCTATTTGTTGGTGTAAAAGGTCATGTCCTCTAAAGCCACCCCACATATACATGCAATTTTGTTGTACAGATGAAAAGTATGCCATGGGAGATTCATGGGTACTAATGCTTTGCTAACTCAAGAATCGAGTGCATTATAAGGGGGAGCTTGTTTGGACAAGCATCTAATCATCCACACTCAATATGCACAACTATATTTATCTTAGTGGGAACCCTACAAATATTATATTTTCTACATAGGATTATGCATGTCATTGAAATCAAAATACTTTGCTTGGATCTAAAACTTTGCAAAAACAAACATTCAATAGGAACTTCAACAAAATTCCAAACCCTTTGAAAGAAACAAATACCCTTGAAAAATCTAAGTTCTCTTGCTTACCCTAGGGCTTCTATCCTTAGAGGTTTCTAAGTACTTGGGTTTAATCATCATTTGTCTTCACTAAAGTCAAATTAGGGAACTATTCTCTTGAAACCTTGATTTTCACATAATGGACCTTGTGTAATGAAAAGGAATTGAGACATAGACATTTAGTTTAAAACTCTAATCAAAGAACTCTTTGTGATAAAAAAAATTCATTAAGGAAAGATAAAGGAAATCGATCACACACATGTGTTCTCTGAAATGATTTCCCATAAGATCAAAATCAAGAAATCCAAATACAAAATTCTTAGTCCAAAAGCTCGTGAGGAGTGTCTTGAAATACTTCTAAAAGTTAGAGAAAGATTGGCATATAAATTTTACAAGAAATATTCAAGAAACAACCCTGACTTGTATGAGTTCTATTATCAAAAAAAATTTGACCTTTTTGAAAGGTTTTCTTTTCTCACATAGGAAGTCAAGTGGGTTCTTCAAAACCGAGGTCTTGCAAGGAGTGTTATCTAGGTCAAGTCTAGGTGTAACATACCGCTACACAACCCCAAAGGTTAAGAGCCCAAAGAGGATGAAATAATTTATTTTTTTACAAGAAAGACTAACATACTCAAAAATTAATTACCGATTCGATAAAACAAAACAAACATGGCCAAATACAACCTAAATGACATCCCAAAGGACAGGACTAGTTCACCCTCCAAAGAAAATCCAAATAGGAGCAAACCGGTTAGCTTTAGAAGTTTGCTCTCAAACTTGCTATTCTACTCTGGAACCTGTTGCTCTAGAACTACTGTTCTAGAGCCCGATGCTCCTAAACTACTGTTCCTAGAGCTTGATGCTCTGGAACTTGCTGATCTTGGAGCCCGATGCTCTGGAACTTACTGTTCTAGAGCCCGATGCTCCAGAACCCTACAGGACCAAGGAATGAAGGGAAAAACACAACCCAGCCTTTATTTTTTGCATGAAACCTTTTAGAAAGAAATTCATAACAAGCAAGTCTAATACCAACACTGGAACCCATAAGACAAATATAAAATATCATATTTCTTCTCATTTAATTTATGATTACATACTCACTCAAGAGAGTATAATGTGCACAAAGGAAAAGGTAAGAATACGACAATATTATCATGAACACGATACAATATCCAATAAGATATATATATGCAAGGCATGTACACGAGTATAATATGATAAAAAATAACAAGAGAGAGAGAGAGAGATCCACTCCAACCAGTACTCCAAAACCTATATGACGATCCCCAATGGTGGTGGCAATGCCTCCCTACCATGTGGACTCTAGAGAGACCACCTGACCGTACTCGGAGGTAGTCACAATGCCCAAGCAAAAGCAACAAGACAGGGGTAAAATAAGGCCATCACTCACATAAGACATGGAGCAAACTAAAATACCAAGCATGAGGCCAAGGAAACAGCATGGAAATGCTCATGCAATAGATGTCGGGTACTACTCATGACTACAAGATACAAGAGTACAAGAGTGCAAAACAGATGGAGTGTCACCATGTGTGCTTGAAGGGATGGCACCAAATAGAGTAAAATACACCCCACATACAAAAAAGGAACTCAATCATGCCCAAATCAATGCCCTGCAGGTGGATAACTCAATGCCCTGCAAACAGATAGGTCATCTCAAGTGCATCCTTAGCTTTTACAAGTGCTAAAGACCATGCACAAGGATTCATTTTCTTAAAATGTTCTACTCCATATCATTTTAACCAAACAAGGAACCCAAAGAAAATATGGAACAATGAAAAATCCATGAAAACAATCATTGAAACCATTTAACATAGCCAAGTAAACATTGTTGCAAAAACATTTAAATGGTTGATCACTTATGCCAACAAGTAACTCAAATAGCAATCAAGAGTTCACCATAAATTCATAAAAAGAAGATGAACATAAAATCAGTATTAACCTTATTAAATCATCTCGTAGAATCACCTTTAAGACAATTAGAATCACTAAGAGACGGTGGCACAAAACATGGTTCTAGTTTTTCAAACGAATGAGAAAGAGACATAGGAATTTCATAAACATTCCAAAGTGTCTGGATCTTGAATTAAAGCTTTACCTAGTTCATTTTTTAATGTTTCAAGTCAGAATACACCTTTGATTTTTGATTTTGCAACTGAAAACGAGGTGTTGCACTGAAAAACACATTTTTGACCAATTGGGCAAGAAAATGCATGGAAAATGAAAGTGCTTAGAATTTAAATTTATGAAAACCGGGTTGAGATATGGGCATGTGGACATGAAATCCACCCTTTTCTTAAATTTTTATAAGGTGGTTTATAAACAACAAAGAAAAATTTAAATAGATTGACAAAATATCATCAAAAAATAAAAGTGCTCGGATAACAAATCTGCCAAAGACCAAGTTGAGATTTTCACAATACAAATTGAATTCCACCCTTAATTTTGAGTTTATGATAGAAAAATGAAGTGTTCTAAAAAAATTCATTTGCCAAACTAGGCAAGAAAAATCATCAAAAAAGAAAGCGTCCCAATTAAAAATCTGGCAAAGACCCAGTTGAGATCTTGGCATTTCTACATAAAATCCATTCTTAAAATTTAATTTTATCAAGAGGGTAATGAGAAGAAAAGTAAATTTTAAAAAAACCATCCTTCAAACCCCAAGCATTACAAAAATGAAATGGAAGAGTTACTCCAATTTTCGTAATTTAGAAACAACTCAAATAAAAAAAAAATACCAGCCATATAAGATTTAAGAGCAATAGAAAAAATACCTCAATATCCTCCAAAGTATAAATGGTGGAATGCTAAAATAAGAAGACACAACTAAGCTCCAAATCTGGAAAGCAAGTAAGAAATGGTGCACTCCTTTCAACCATTCACTACCCACATATTTCTTCTCAGAAAACCTTCACAATCCTCCCCCAAACATAGCTGCCCCAAATCATGGGGTTTTCTTCTCCATGCAAAAACAACCATTTTCTTCTCTCCCCCAAAAGATATTATCCTCCAAAACAAAACTTCATTTTCTTTTTATCTCACCCCTCCACCCAATAGAATGAAATAAATCATTTTATTAAACAAACCATTAATGTTCTCAAAAAAAATTAATTAAAATCACTAAAATATACAACATTCACAATACCCTAGAAAATAATAATTTAAATTCAACATTATAATACACAAGGCTCACCAAAAAGATTTAAATAAGATTATAAGAGCTCACAAAAAGGGGATTAATAAAATCATTTAAAATCACTAAATAAAAATATATCATTCGCTTGAATGATCTATAAAAATCAATGAAAATAACATATTTAAAAATTTCAAGGATAAAATATTCCAAATCTTCAATCAATTAAACACCATAAAATACCATAAATGCAACCATGTCAAGATGCCACTCAAACCACATCAAAACACTGATAACCAAAATATAACCACATAATAAGATTAACTGAAACCCAATCATAATACCCCAACAAGGCATACTAGTAAACCACCTATGACATAAAGGTGCTCCAGATGAAGACAACACAGGAACACTACACAAATAAGGTATAGTGGGCTAGCATAGGGAACATTTGGCATGTATGACTACCTCTAGTTATCACCATCGAGGAATAGGAGTACACTCAGGCTTGTGAATCCAAGCGATTTCGATACTCAGTATGTGCATCACTCCAATTACACATCAAAGTACATATGCATATAACATATATCATATAGATGAAACATCATCAATTATTAGGAAGATGGTAATAATATCATAAGCCTCATGAATACGAGTGTTACAACATCATCCCTTCAATTCCATAATCATACAAAAGAAATTATAACTAGCATGTAATTCAGCATAATACTAATCATGATAACCTATCGCATAATCATCAATGTTTAATCCCATTATGATAACATTTAGAATGCTAAATCAAATTTAAAATACCATCTTACCAAGGTTGGAGTTATAGAGGTGTTACATCCTCCCCCCCTAAGATTCGACTTACTCCTAGAAGTCATGTAAGCTCAATATGCAGCCATGTCACACATTAGTTCTCAAAATGTAATAATCATAATTAATCTATTGTACTTCATTCCAAAGATGAGGTATATAATATGCTTCATTCATCACTGAACAAAATAGACAAGACATCCATAAACATTCACCTTTCTAAGAATCATTATCAAGAAATTGACATATGCCTTACTCATAAGGTCTCATCATGAAAAAAAATAACATGGTTATTCTTGGTAACTTCACATGTATCACAATTCTCATATAAGCATTTCTTTTAACATCCATATTCATTCAAAGTTAGGTTAAAATACACATTAATTTTCATTAAGAATAAAGTAAAGAAGATGCATAAGGACTCAATTCTTTCCAAAACACCTTTTTTGCAACATTATTTGTTTTCCATACTCTTCCAGTCTCTCATATCAGAACATATTTGACATCAGTTTCAACAAAATATAACAATTTACACTTTCTAAAGCACAATAAACCAATTTTGAACTTTTCATATGTAGCCATATCTAATATGAAACATGCATTTATACATATATACATATTTACATCACTGAGAATCACATCACGAGGCTACACACGCATCCATCTAGACACTGGTAAGCAACATGATAATCCATGATACATAATCCATGAGCCAAGAGCCAATATCCATCTGACATAATCCATACCTCACACTCAATGGCTTGATGGTGTTAGAACACACACACATGGTGAGACCATTTAAACAAGACCACAATGACATATCTCTTGTATAAGGTGGTTAGCCTCCAAGAGATAGTCGTCACACATAGGTGGGTAGTGGGTCCTAGTTGTATAACAGCCTCACATACCCCCATCCTCAAGGTTCCTTGTGTCTACTTCCTCGTATACTCTCAACTGTGTCCGGCTCTCCTATACCCGATGAGGAATCACATTACAACACAAGATTGAAATTTGAAAACAACAAGTAGGGAACTAGTTTAGCCACAAAAGATCATAAATAAATATCAAATAAAGATTCAATTTCAGAATTAAAGCAAGAAATCTGCATAGTTTCAACACTAAATTAATTGTAACCACAAGAGTTACATGCAAATGAAGATCACCAGTGTGGCTAAACCATCACAATCAGATATAAATAAAGTGTCGACCTTCACAATCAACAGAAGATCATCAATAACCATAAAGAAATCCCACAATCTTTGAAATTGCACTATACAACACTGTGTGACTAGATACTAGCCACCAAACGAGGAAGGAGGGAACAACGTCTATCTATCGCAATAGACCCTTATGTAGTGCAGAGTGAACATGCCAACCAAATGGCATGAAGTGTACTCCTAGGCTACACCCCGCCTCGATTCATCATGTGGCATGGAATCGCCAAGAGGCCCACGCACTCCTAAGCTGCCCGCATGGGATGTGCACCTTGACCCCATCCCGCAACGCGTATCAGCACGAAATGGCATACACTAGCTAGAGAAGGCACGTACTAGGTATATTTCACATGGCACTATGTCTGTGGCTTTGTAGAAGTAGGCACACACAAATCAAACCCCGCATAGAGATACCTCATGGAGAAGGCATACGGAGGTACTCGCTATAGCCAAAGGTATACATGGATAGGACATACCCATATGCTAACCAACCCAAACCCTATCAAAGGCAAGCATGAGTGTCCCTCTACTAGTGTACAAGGCACCATTATAGTCATCACACAAGTAGATTGTCATAACACAATCTAACAGTGCACCTTCACATGTCTATGCATGCGGCATCGTATCCATTGCATCATGTCGAAACATATGCAGATATGGTATATATAAAATGCATATATGAGTGTAAAAATATGGGGCTACTCGAGCCTCACCTCTCATGTGGATGAGGTCAATTCACTAATGTCAGCTCAATGCCCCTAAAGGCAGCCAGGAAAAGCTAACAAACCAATGCTATTGTACTCAAATCTAGGAAATAGGCTAGCACATATGGATCAAGTACCTTGATGCATCATAAGGGGAAGTAGTGAGTACTTTCCTTGGGATCGATTGAGCTAAGACTGCTCTCCATTGCAATAAGCACACACTGCACACCCCGCCCAAGGAACTTTGTGGCTGCTACTGCCCCTTCATAGACTGAGGGACTAGAGAAAGAAAAGAAAAGAATCTACAAAACTAACTTTTGGCTACTTTTTTATATATATAACTTTCAGCCACACATGGGTTGGCCTTGAATTAGGTAACAAAATACAATCACACATAAAATGGTGTGGTAAATCCCACACCTATGATGCAACATATTCCTCATGGATGGGTACACAGTATCTCATCTATGGGCACACAATTCAAGTACGGGGTATTCACAACACTCAACCAAAGCATAGCTACTAGTTTCTCACATTTACAGGGTGTACAATAACATACACAATTCCATTACTTTTCAAAATATCACCTAACACAAGTACATTTATTGTCATAGCCAATGTGATTCACTTTCTAAACTCATATCATCCATGGAGCGGTACCCTGTACCACAATCCCACAGGAACACAACTCAAGCACATGATATTCACAATACTCAACATGAGCACTAATAGAGGATGTTCACATATCAAGGAGTATCTTTTTCCTTTTATTCTTATCAAAATAAAACAATTATCCACTTCTAATTATACAACAACAATACAAAATTTTCAAGAATGTGTACTCCCAACATCCATACAACCTTTTTTTTTCAAGAAAATAATGTCGTTAAACATAATTTTATAATTACAACGTTTATCACAGCAATATATCATGGTGCCACATGGAGTAAATCAACAATTCCATAATAATTCTCACATTCACATTCACTATTACTCAGTGGTAAATTACCTTATTACCCACATGCACTAACCACATTTATTTCCTATACATAGTACAATATCATCTCAATGTTTACTCAAGACAAGGTATGCAAAATTATCACTTCAACATGCTTTTATCATTTGCATTTTGAATCAAAGTACAATAGTTAAACATCTACATGATTTCATAAGACTCAACAATGCAGTTGGGGACTATAGGTCCTTTACCCAAGGTTTGATCTAACAAAACAAAACTTCATGAAAGTGTTATCAGTTGCTCATAAAAGACAACATATAATAAATTTCAATAAACATCACACTAAAAGATAGGCATCTTCATTAAATAAATGATAAGAGAGAGAAGGAGAGGGAGAAATTCATAATTCTGACACATGCACGGATACAAACTTGGTTTCGTCATCACATATTCACTTCCACACATGCATCAATCATAAGAGAGCATGCAATAATCTCTAACAAAACGATCATTCATTTTCTATTGCCATATTTATAATATGAATATAAAAAGTAAAAGAAACTATAGAACCACATGGGCTACAACCACACTCAAGGTCTAGTCAAGGGTCACAACCCTTACAAAATTAAAGAGTCACATGTCAAGAAGGAGACCAATCAAAACACATTTCTTGGTAGGCTCAAGGGTCTAACTAACCCTCACAAAATTATTTCTCAACAAAACATGCAAGGGGAAGGAAACAACATCACTTGTTGCCATCCACCACACCCAACACATGAAGCAGGTATCAACCAAAAATAGGGATCCTAGTGCTAAAACATGGGCTCTACCTCTACAGGCATCCTAAAGGAAACTAGGAACACATCAAAATAGGTCACAACTACCATGATCTATACACCATACAAAGGCATGAAAGCTAGTCAAATAAGACTATGGAAAGTAATTTTACAAGCTCACACCACAGACATAAAACACAACATAACATAGAAGGCTCATGTATGCTAGAGCTCCCAGTGCCTAAACATGGGATCTAACACTAGATGTAATATCCCACTACGCAACCTGGAAGGTTAAGATCCAAAAGAGGATGAAATAATTTATTTTCTTACAAGAAAGATTAACATACACAAAAACTAATTACCAATTTGATAAAACATAACAAAAATGGCAAAATATAACCTAAATGAAATCCCAAAGGAGAGGACTAATTCACCCTCCATAGAAAATCCAAACAAGAGCAAACCGGTTAACTTCAGAAGTTTGCTTAGGAACTTGCTGCTCTCCTCTGGGACTTGTTGCTCCAAAACTACTATTCTGGAGCCCGATGCTCCGAAACTACTATTCCTAGTGCTCGATGCTTTGGAACTTGCTGATCTTGGAGCCCGATGCTCCGAAACCTACTATTCTAGAGCCCGATGTTGCAGAACCCTAGCAGACAAAGGAATAAAGGGAAAAACACAACCCAACCTCTAATTTTTGCATGAAACCTTTTAGAAAGAAAGTCATAATGATCATCCATAAGACAAATATAAAACATCACATTTCTTCTCATTTAATTTATGATTACATTCTCTCTCAAGAGATTACAATGTGCATAAAGGAAAAGGTAAGAATACAGCAATATTTTCATGAACACGATACAATATCCAATAAGATATATATATGCAAGGCATGTACACGAGTATAATATGATAAAAAAATATGAGAGAGAGAGAGAGAGAGAGAGAGAGAGAGAGAGAGAGAGAGAGATCCACTCCAATCGATACTCCAAAACCTATACGACGGTCCCCAATGGTGGTGGCAATGCCTCCCTACCATGTGGACTCCAAAGAGACCACCCTAGCACGCTCAAAGGTAGTCACAAGACCCAAGAAAAAGTAACAAGACAGGAGTAACATAAAGCCAAAACTCACATCAGACATGGAGCAAACTAAAATACCAAGCACGAGGCCAAGGACACAACATGGAAATGCTCATGCAATACATGTCGGATACTACTCATGACTACAAGATATAAGAGTACAAGAGTGCAAAACATATAGAGTGTCACCATGTGTGCTCGAAGGAATGGAACCAAACAAAGTAAAATACACCCCACATACAAAAAAGGAACTCAATCATGCCCAAATCAATGCTCTCCAGGTGGATAACTCAACGCCCTACATATGGATAGGCCATCTCGAGTGCATCTTTAGATTTTACAAGTGCTCAAGATCATGTATGGGGACTCATTTTCTTACAATGTTCTACTCCATATTGTTTTAACCAAATGAGGAACATAAAGAAAATATGGAACAATGAAAAATCCATTAAAAAATCATTGAAACCATTTAACATAGCTAAGCAAACATTGTTGCAAAAACATTTAAATGGCTGATCACTTATGCCAACAAGTAACTCAAATAGAAATCAAGAGTTCAACATCAATTCATAAAAAGAAGCCAAACATAAAATCAATATTAACCTGATTAAATCATCTTGTAGAATCACCTTTAAGATAGTTAGAATCACTAAGAGATGGTGGCACAAAACATGTTTCCAGTTGTTCAAACGAATGAGAAAGAGGCATACAAATTTCATAAACATTCAAAAGTGCCCAAATCTTAAATCGAAGCTTTACCCAGTTCATGTTTTAACATTTCAAGTTAGAATGCAACTTTGACTTTTTATTTTAGAACTGAAAATGAGGTGTTGTACTGAGATTTTTTTTTTTTATCAATTGAGCAAGAAAATGCATGCAAAATGAAAGTGCCCAGAATTTAAATCTAGGAAAACCCTATTGAAATATGGGCATGTGGACATGAAATCCACCTTTGTTTTACATTTTTAGAAGGTGGTTTATGAAAAACAATGAAAAATGTTTTAATAGATTGACAAAATATCATCGAAAAAAAAAAGTGCTTGGATTTCAAATATGTCGAAGACCCAGTTGAGATCTTCGAAATACAAATTGGATTCCACCATAAATTTTGAGTTTATGGCAAAAAATGAAGTATTGTTCTGAAAAACATCATTTTCCAAACTAGGCAAGAAAAATCATCAAAAATGAAAGTGTCCCAATTAATAATCTGCAAAAGACCCAGTTGAGATCTTGGTATTTCTACGTAAAATCCATTCTTAAAAAAAATTAAAAATCAAGAGGGTACTGAGAAAATAATTAAATTTTAAAACAACCATCCTTCAAACCCCAAGCAATACAAATATGAAATGGAAGAGTTCCTCCAATTTTCGTAATTTAGAAACAACTCAAATAAATAAAAAATACCAGCCATGTAAGATTGAAGAGCAACAGAAAAAATACCTCAATATGCTCCAAAGAGCAAATGGTGGAATGCTAAAATAAGAAGACATGACTGAGCTCCAAATCTGGACACCAAGTAAGAAATGGCGTGCTCCTTTCAATCATTCAATACCCACAAATTTCTTTTGAGAAAACCTTCACAATCCTGCCCCAAACATAGCTACCCCGAATCATGGGGTTTTATTCTCTTCCGCAAAATATATTATCCTCCAAAACAAAAATTCATTTTCTTTTTATCCCACTCCTCCACCCAATAGAATGAAATAAATCATTTTATCAAACAAACTATTAATGTTCTTCAAAAAAATTAATTAAAATCGCTAAAATATACAATATTCCCAATACCCAACAAAATAATAATTTAAATTCAACATTATAATACACAAGGCTCACCAAAATATATTTAAATATGATTATAAGAGCTCACAAAAAGGGGATTAATAAAATCATTTATAATCACTGAATTAAAATATATCATTCTCTCGAATGATCTATAAAAAGAAATTAAAATAACATATTTAAAAATTTGTAAGAGAAAATACTCAAAATCTTCAATCAATTAAACACCATAAAATACCATAAATGCAACCATGTCAAGATGCCATTGAAACCACATCAAAATATTGATAACCAAAATATGGCCACATAATAAGATTAACTGAAACCCAATTATAATACCTCAACAAGGCATACTAGTAAACCACCTATGAAAGAAAGGTGCTCCGGACATTACTGTTAGGTAACCGGACGATAAGACAACACGAGAACATTGCACAAATAAGTTACAGTGGGCAAGGGTAGGGGACATTTGGCTTGTATGACTACCTCCAGTTACCACCATCAGGGAATAGAAGTACGCTCAGGCCTGTGAATCCAGTTGGAGTTGATACTTAGTACTTGCATCACTCCAATTACACGTCAAAGTACATATGCATATAACATATATAGTATAGCTGAAACAACATCAATTATTAGGAAGATGGTAATGATATATCCTAAGCCTCATGAGTACGAGTGTTACGACATCATCCCTTCCAGTCCATAATAATACAAAAGCAATTATAACCAGCATGTAATCCAACAAAATATTCATCATGATAACCTATTGCATAATCATCAAAGTTTAATCCCATTATGATAACATTTAGAATGCTAAATCAAAATTAAGATACCATCTTACTAAGGTTGGAGTTAGAGAGGTGTTACACTAGGATCAAAATCAATCACTTTCATCCATCTCTCAACCATCAAAATCAATTAAAAATCACCTAACCAATGACTCTTGGAAACTTTGTAAACATCTTCTATGCTAATCCTTTTAGGAAAAATCAAATTGCTTTATTTGACTTAACACACTTAGTCAAAATATTCTCTTGTGCATGAATTTACTCTAGGTTAACACAACTTCTTAGGGTTTACAAGATCATCATCACTTTTTTTGGCTTAACAAACTTAGCCAAATTATCAAATCCATAATAACCTCATTTGACTTAACACACTTAGTGAAACTTATGTACAAGTTTACTCTAAGATAATACAACTTCCTAGAGTTTACAAGTGCATTATAACTTTTTTTTGACTTGATAGACTTAGTCAAACTATCAGCCCATCACAACCAATCAATTCAAGCCCTAACATTTTAGCATTTCCTTCAAAGGTTCCTTAAGAGTTCCATTCATCCGCATCATCCATTTTTTTTTTATCTCATCCTCATCATCAATTTTTTCCTTGAATTATCCTAGTTCTTTGCTTCTTCAAACCTAAGGCTTAGACTGATCTATTGGATTAGAGGTTCATCTCTTACATTCTTGAAAACTGATCTTTATTTTATGGTTCGAACTCTATCTCAACAAAAGAAGAAAATGGATAAACAAAACGAAACATCCATTTCAAGTGATCAAAGTCAAAATTAAACAACATTCAATTTGACGATAACAATTGAACTCCCAATCAATCCTCCTAAAATGCCTCAAAATTTTCAAGAGGAAGGTCATATAGAGGACATCACTGAGAATGGGATGACATAATCAAAACTTCTAGAAATGGTGCAAAACCCTGAGAACCACCAAATATTCAGTGCCATTATGAGATTGTAAACATCCCAATACATGTTAGAGTTAGACAAAGAAGGGGCTAAACTCCCTTATGACTTTGATGTAAGCACCATTATGGAGAGGTCTCTTGGTGTCATGTCTTTGCCTACATCAATGCCTCTACTTCAAAACATCACTCAAGACATCCCCCAAATCATATCATCTATTGCTTCAACCCCGCCGACTATTAACAAGGGAAGTTCCATGTTTCGTGAACTCCAAAAACATCACCTTGTGAAAAATCAAGGGTTGAACATACGTGACACATCGGAACAATTTGTCCCTGTAAATCCATTGCACCCTTATGTCCCGCTCACCTTTCATGATCATACTAATTCATCTTCCTTTCATGCAACACCAGATTATCCTCTCGACATGCAAACTTCTCTCCCAATCTCACAAGGAGAAGGTGACTTGTTTGGAGTAGGGGAAATATTGGATCCATCATAATCACTAATAGGGATTGCACCACCTATCTTTGTAACATTTCTAGCCTTACCACTCACATCTACACCATCACTTGGGTTGGTTCTTCCTCCTCTCCCCACCATCAACTTTTCAATTCAGAACACCTTATCAAATCCACCAGTTGAGCCATCTGTATTGAAACAACAAATGACAACCATCCAGAAAACCATAGAGATCAATGCATTTGCTACTCCTCAAAGCATGGTTTTGCAAGGACCAAGTACCTCAATTACACCATCTATAACTCAAAATTGGATCATTAACAAGACCATTCCACTCATCCCAACAATCAACGTTCTTCCCAATCCACCATCATTACCAACAAGGAACAACACAACCAATTCACTCACCATGATTTTTGCAAGATGCTCAACAAGCTGCCGAGCAAAAAGAACATAAAATCAGCAAGCCACACAATTAGCCACTCAATAAGTGAAAGAACAATTAGCTACACAATAGGAACAATAGGCTACACAAGACCAAGCATTTTTACAAGAACAACATTCCAAAAAATCTACCTAAGCTACACAAGTAGCTCAAGCTACTCAATCTGCACAAACTGGATAAGCCGCACATGCTACCTAGATTGCACAGGAAATCCAACAAGCACACACTCAGGAATGAGCCCAATTCCAATATCAACAAGAACAAGCACAAGCACAATACCAATCACAATTGGAAGCACAACAAGAAGCGTATCAACAAGCATTGGAAGACTACCAGTTACAATAAAAATACGACCAACAACAAGCATTGTTGGGGAAACAACAACATGGCAAACAACAAGCATTGTTGATGCAGCAAGACCAACAATAGGTGTTGTTGGCTCAATAGCAAGTGCAGGCATCACTTTCTTAGCAAATCTTGCAACAAAACCACACTAATGTCCCACCCATCAATCCCACACCCTAGAATGTATTCATGCCACCTCTTGATCCGTAAGGTGATGTGATGGCATAGATGAATTTTCTTTCACAACAAGTGCTAGATCTTCAATCAGTGAAAATAGTTAGGACACTAAGCAAATTGTGTCCCTATCTATATGATAGAAGCTTGGCAATGGTACCATTCCCAAAGGGAGTCGAAATCCCCAAATTTGATAAATATCGTGTGATGGGAAACCTTGGAGATCACATCAGGGAATTTTAGGTACATTCCATGGAAGTCTCCTACAATGTAACGTATCTAATGCAACTATTCCCTCAAAGCCTTGTTGATGATGCTATGGAATGGTTTTCTTGTCTACCTACAAGAACCAAAACATTTCAGGAGATCAAAGACGCATTCCTTGAAAATTATGCATTCAACATTTTTGTGGATTTTAGTTTGGAAGAACTCTCAGTGCACAAAAAAAGTAAGTGGGAATCATTCATTTCCTTTCTCCAATGATGGTGAGCCAGGGCCAATTGAAGCAACTGGGCCATGCCAAAAGAGCAACAAGTCTGTACCATCATTGCTAATATAGAAAAAACCTTGGCATTCTATTTGAAGATGCAATGCATCACTACATATGATCAACTGATCCCCAAGGTGTTCAATATTGAATGAGCTCTTGTTACACAAGAGGGAATTCCCACTTAAACTGAACATCAGTATAGTCATTCATCCACCAGTTACAATGAAAAATCTCACACATGGGTGAAGAAACAAAATGTCACCAATGATGGAGTAGTGGATGTCAAGGTTGTCATCAATGCTCCCAAGAAAAGTAATCAATCACATCATCACCAATCGTAGAATAACAACTGCAATAACACACAAAATTTTTTTGTAAACTAGTAACCACCCCAAAATCAGATCAACAATCTCAATAATCAAGGAGGACCACCTCTGTGAAAGAAGTTTCCTCCCAAATGAAAATTCACAGCCCTTTGGGAGTCAATTGAGTCTATTGGAATTGTAAAATTTTGAAAAAAATCCATTGCCCATTCATGCTCATTAGTGTCCCAAAGAGCCCTAAGTTTTCTTCATATAGCATACTCACCAAGGTTCGGGTTAATTTTTATAATATAATCACATAAATTTTATCTAACATTGAATATTTTGATATATGGAACATATTGACTTAAGATAATGTAGGTCTCACTGATACTAATGCACATTCCCTTCAGTATATCGACGAGAAACTAGTTGTGTCATGCCGATGAGCACATATGTCGGGAGTACACAGGTTCACAATTTCTATCGATGGGACAATGGTTATCAACATGACGGTGTGAGGTCATATCTAGCTCATAATTATCCCATTGCTCAGAGAAAAATATTAGAATAGGGATAAATTGCGGCAAAGCATAATATTTGTAGAATGTTTACATTCAAGAAGACTATGATGCATGTATATATTTTAAGGAAGATAATGAAAAACTGTTGATTTGGTGGCTTCATTCTGGTATCAATTGTTTGTTGGATTTTTTGCAATTATTTGATTGTCTCATATTTGATGTTTCTTGATTATTTAAGTTGAAATATCAAGTATATGTTCAATTTATCAGTGCACATTTTTTGTATCTGTGTAATTTGATTAATTGGTTTCTTTAAAGAATAATTAAATTCCTTTTGGTCAATTATAGTAACTCGAGAATGTTATTTGCATCATTAAGAAGAATCAAATAGTTAGGATTGATATTTTGCCTCAATTAGGGTTTGTCAATCATATTCTTGCATGTTTATACCAGTTATAAAATCATATGTGTATGCCAAACAATTAGAGAACTTGCTAGATAGGAGCCACTCATCTAAGACTTTCATTTCACTTAGTTTTACCCAAGAAGGCACAGGTGTTCCATATTTCATCATTTAATTTTATTCATTTAATTTAACATCTATTAACTGAATATATCAGGCTTCACCTTCATATTACATATACTATTTGTACCAAATTTTATCTAATATTTCATATATAATTTATACCAAATTTAGATCATATTTCTCCATTGTCAACTTTCCATTGTGGATAATTTAGTCAATCAAGAATCATATTTCAAAATCTGCAGCATTCATATAGGTATACCCACCTAGGATTAGTAGAGCCTTAAGAGTAGAAGGGTCAACTGTAATGGTTGGCCTTGTTACTTGACCAATAGCGTTGTGAGAGCTTAGCAACCTCTCGTGGTTCAAACCTGCATTTTTGTAACATAACAAATTGTCGAATCTGTTAGGGAATAACTTGAGAAAATTTTGGTGGCAGGCAACCTTTCCATATAGAGTCATTGAAGAGAATTCATAGTTAAGAAATTTGAAAAAATTGACTCCGTTGGGTGAAATAATAACATTTTTTCTCACTTTTAAAAAAGTGGGTGGGGAATCTGAATGAACAAAATCATTGAGACTGAGCAATGAGTTCCAACAATGAAATAATTTGAGAAATTAAACTGGAAAAGGCTCAAATTAAAATGCCAATGGATGACTCACCTAAGTATATGCCCCTTATAAATACAACAATATGAGACCATCAAATTCCCCACAATCCCACTGAAATTAGCTAAGGAACCAATGTGGACATCAAAATGCTCCACCACAACATAAGGGTGTATAACCACCTCCTTATCAGTAGCATGTACCCCCACAAGGTTAATAATATGTGGAAAATAGTAATCCATTGTACCAACATCAACATTACCAAAATCTTCCTCCAGAATATACAACCATGACTAGGTAGTTTGATTTCACCAGATTTCAGATATATCCTTATCCACAGGATAACAATTGGAGAAACCTAGTCCCCACATTAATAGAAAGTAGTGCAATCATAGCCAAGGAGCATCTGAGAAACTTTAAATTAGTTATTCAAGATCTCGATATGAAATATGAGGATGTACAAATGAGATTATTTATGATGTCATTGATCGAGGATGCCAAGGAGTGGTTTAATAGTTTACCAACAACATTCATTGATTATATTCATATATTTTATGAGAAGTTTCTCCAGCAATATGGGAATCAATGTGCATCACAATTTTATTTGCATGAGTTGGTAACTATCCAAAAGCATCAAAATGAGTCAGCTTATGACTTTAATCAGAGGTTTTCCAAACACCATAATAAGATAGCTCATGGATCCAAGCTAGCTGACCTTGCTGGATTGAGCATCTACTTAAAATATTTTGATCCCAAGATAGGATATGAGCTTAGGAACAATGATCCTAGGAATTTTTCTGAAGCTCAAAAGATAGCACTCACAATTGAGAATAATAGGAAGGTTGCAGGAATGATTTATAAAAGGGAAAACCCTAGGGCTCCCCCATATGCTCCATCAAATAGAAAAGAAAATACATATAAGAATGAAATACCAAGGTTGCATGACATGCCTTATAATCCAAACTGGAAGGATGGGGAGCCAGTAAATTGTAGACTAGGAAATAAAGAAACACCGGATCCATTAAAAATGAAAGGAGCATATATGGTAGATAAGAGTCCCTGGTGCTCAGTTTGTTATGCACCACATTCCTTAGAGTATTTTGTTACAACTCAGTCAATACCAGAAGAAGATACACTAGAAAATGATGGTGGTGAAGACCAGAATGTTTATTTAACTTCCCACACCCTTATTTCATTGGAGCAAGAATATTCATCTTCAGAGGAGGAGGAATATGAGTATTATGTTGACCATCAAAATAACAATATTCATATGGCAGAGAAACAAGTTTTTTCTGACCATGAAGAAAGTGAAAATGAGAAAAATCCCCCTATTGCATCATGTTAAACTAATAGATACAATATAAGGAGACCGAGTGAAGTAGAGATTGAGAGGCTGACTATTGCAATAGTGGAAGAAGCTAGAAGAAAATATAAGTTGAGGAAAAGAACAGTGAACAAAGATCAGGGTGTCCCAAGAGGAATGTTTGTAAAAAATAAAAAGGTACCAAATGAGACACTAAAAAGGACAGATGATGAGCAATCTGACAAAAAATAACAAAATTAGGATCCTAAAGAGGAAACTAAAGAAATTCCCATCAAGAAACAAAATCCAAAGTCAAACATGCAAAGGGAAAAAGCAGGAAAGCAAAGGAGAATTGATAGAACCAAAGAAGGTGATCAGATTGAAGGTACATCCTTTGATTTCATACAAACCTTATCTCAAATAAAACTATTTTTCCCATTACTTGAAATGATGAAAATTAAGGAATATAGGGAAAGTACCATTCAATTGATGTTGAATGAGAATCAAAATATAAACCTTTAAAATAAGGAGATCCTGGAAACCACTAATAAGAAGGAGATAAAAATTCCAGAAGCCTGCTTAATGAATACGCCATAGATTGACCCATTTTTTACCACCCTACTCACAAGTGGCAAGTTAGTGAGAAATTGCATGATAGATTCAAGTGCTTCCATGAATATTATGCCAGTGGTATGTGGGTAGATATAAAAGGAGGTAAATGCTACGCCATGGGTAGCAGGCATGTTCTAATTGTAGGGGTAATAAAGAATGTGGAAGTAAGATTAGAAACTTACCCCCAAGTTGCCTACAATATTGATATAACTTTAATTGACACACCTCCTCACTTTGGAATGCTTTTTTCAAGACAATGGACTGCAGCAGTAGGGGGTAATCTGTAGTTCGATTTATCATATGCCACTATACCAGTAAATGGTTAGGAGGTCAATTTATATAGGGAGCCAAGAATGAATCAAATTTTTGAGTTTTTTTCTCAAGAGCAACTTAATTTCTTATTTGTTGTAGATTTGAGGTTTTTTAGAGTAGAATTATTATAGCCTAAATTAATGAACAAAGTCACAATTGAGAAACATATTTATGAAAATCAACAAGGGGTATGGAAAATGTACTTTGATAGGGCATGTAGCCAAGAAGGTAATGGAGCTAGGGTAGTTTTCATATCTCCTAAAGGTACTACATTTAAATATTAGGTATTTTTGGATTTTGAATGTACAAATGGTGTGGCAGAATATGAAGCCTTATTAACTTGTTTGAACATGGTTGTCAAGCACACGATTATACTATTAACTTTTTTTCGAGACTCGGATCTAGTTGTGTCACATGTTAGATCAAAATATATTGCAAAGAACAAGAGGCTAAAGCAATACATGAATGCTATATGGGATACAATCAAGCTATTTGATGCTTTCTCCATTGATTAGGTGGATAGGTCAAAAAATATAATGGCAGAATTCCTAGCAAATGTAGCATTGAAAAAAGATGACATCAAATTTCTTGGAGTATCTCAATTTGAGTTCAAAACAATACCCATTGTGCTTGACAATATATATAGTTGGTATGTTTTTAATGAGGATAGTGACCTCTTGAAGTTTCTTCACTGTATAGACCAATATGAGGCCCAAGAAATTAACTTTAATGTCCTTGTAGAAGAAATAGATGGAGAGAAAAAAGTATTTGGGAAGAAGGTCTTGAAACTTAGAACTAATAAAATCCCCAAAGGACTAGTATCATTGGAGAGAGTATATGATGGAAATGATCGATCCCTCATGAAAAAAACACTAGTTAAGAAAGAATATATTGAAGAGGTAAATTTAGGGACTGAACTAGCACCTAGAAAAGTATATATTGGAAAGAAAATAAGCACAACAGTTTGGAGAATGTTGATTTCATTACTAAGAGAATATAAATATTTGTTTGCATGGTCTTGTGAAGATCTCAAGGCATATAGGGAAGACCTATTTCAACATGAAATTCCGTTGAAACAAGATGTAAATTCATTTAGGCAGAAACAAAGACCTATTAACCCTACATTGGAACCAAAGATGCAGGAGGAAATGGAAAATATTAGAGATGGGGGTATCATTAAACTGATCATACATTCAACATGGGTGTCAGACCTAGTTCCTATGAGAAAGAAGAATGGAGATATCAGACTGTGTGTGGACTTCAGAAATTTAAATGTGGCATTCCTCAAAGATAATTACCCTCTACCTAATATGGAGGCTATACTACATAAAGTGACAGGGTGTGATCTTTTATCAATGATGGATGGATTCTCTAGTTATAATTAGGTTAAATTCAGGGAATCTGAGCAGTAGAAGATAACTTTTACAAATCCATGGAGAATTTATGTCTATGTGAGAATGCCTTTCGGTCTCAGAAATGTAGGATGAACCTTTCAAAGAGATATGGACTTAGAATTTGCAGACTTATTAATTCTATCATGTTAGTTTATCGATATTACCTTATTTATTACTCAAAAAGGGCTGAAGATCATGTAGAACATGTGGAAAAAATAATCATTAAATCCTTAAAATATGGCATTAGTTTGAACCCTAGAAAATGTCATTTTGTTGTGATGGAGAGAAAGCTCTTAGGACATATTGTGTCAAAGGAAGGAATTAGAATAGATCCTGAGAGATTTGAAGACATAGATAAGCTTCCTATTCCTAAAACTATCAAATCCATCCAATCATTCTTTGGATAGATTAACTTTATTAGGAGGTTTGTGTCAAACTTTTATGAAATTATTAAGCGCATATCAAAAATGCTAAGGAAAGGATAAAAAATTGAATTGACTCCAGAAGCATTGGAAGCCATTGTATCCATCAAAAGGGCCATCAAATAAGCCCTTGTCCTCAAATCTCCTGATTTCACAAAAAAAAATCAAATATTTTCATTTGCTTCCTTACACACTATAGTTGTCATTATGTTACAAAAAAATGAGGATGATCATGAGCAACCTGTGTCCTCTTTTAGTAAATCATTGGAGGGATCAGAATTGAAATATGACATAATGGGAAAACAATCCTTTGCACTAGTAAAAGCCACAAAATCTTTTAGACCATACCTTGTTGGAGCCAAAGTGATTTCTTATGTTCCTCACACAGCTGTTAAAGACATTTTAAGACAGTTATAAGTAGCATAGAAGAGATGCAAGTGGACTAATAAAATCTAGGAATTTGATAGGGAAATACAAATTACCAAATTGGTAAGAGGCCAAGGTTTAGCCAAGTTAATGACAGAAGAAAATATTGATGCAAATAAAATATGCAATGTGGGAGATAAAAGAAACACAATTGCAAGTATTAAGCATACACCTTGGTATACAGACATCATGTACTACCTTAGGAACACAAAGTGCCCTTTAGGATTTAATGATAACCAGAGAATAAATTTGAAACTAAAAGAATCTAAATATGTATTCATAGAAGGTTATTTATTTTGGAAGAACGAGGATGGAATTTTGTTGTTATGTTTAGATAAGTCACAAGCTAATAATTTTTTGGAAGGGTATGTGCAGGATCATAATGGGCCAAAAAGTGGCGATATGTAAGCCATATGATGGCCCATGTGGCTGACGACTTTTTTTTAACCCAAAATTAATGAAATGAAAAGGTTTTTTAGAGGATATTCTTAGCTTTCCACCGATATAAATTATTCTTTACTTTGAATTTAATAAATAATTATTATTCATTTTCTATTATAATTATGAATAAAGTCCTGATTGATAGGTTGATTAAAAAAAATCTATAACTTTCAAATGGTATCACATTTTCTGAATCCAAAACATGTGTCACATTCTATGCTCCTCATACTATAGGATTAAAATAAAAAAAATTAAATTCATGAATTTTCGACCAAGTTAAGGTGGTTAGACAAATGAGATTTTATATTTTTTAAAAGTTGTAATAAAAAAATCGTAATTAATTATTTACCTGAAACAAATTATAAAACAAATATGCATCACATCAGGACATGATTCCTCTACTTATATCTAAAATATTATAAAAAAATATTATCATTTTATTGTGGTTAGGGTGGTCAGACAGACACCTACTTCTTACTTTTACCCTGAAATTTAAATACTACTGCATTGAAATTTCAA
Source organism: Sequoiadendron giganteum (assembly GCA_007115665.2). NCBI lineage: Eukaryota > Viridiplantae > Streptophyta > Pinopsida > Cupressales > Cupressaceae > Sequoiadendron > Sequoiadendron giganteum. Next base: position 409,186,953 of record CM021100.1, on the reverse strand, counting down.
ATTTTCACCAAATAGATTTTTTTTTTAAAAATAAAGGTCTAGTAGTTTAGAAACTAAATTCAATTTGATACATATTCTATTTTTACATTTTTTTGAAATAATATAGATAACTTATTCAAATTTTTACTTCAATTTGTCTAACTCTGATTTTCTGTCTTTTTATTGCCACTTGAGGGCCTATTTTTTCCATGATGATCCTACACATACCCAAAAGAAAATCATGAAGGGGTCTGTGGAGGCCATTATTTTGCAAAGAAAACTGCACATAAAATTCTCAAGTAAGGTTATTACTGACCGAAAGTCTTTAATGATTCTTTTTCATATGTAAGAAAGTGTGAGGCATGTCAAAAGTTTTCAAGCAAAATGAAATCCCAAGGAGCTTTACAACTTAGATCTATGCATATTGATTTTATTGGGGAGATACAAGAGAAATCGAGTAGAGGACACAAATGGATACTAGTAACCAAGATACTGGTAACCACTGATTACTTCACCAAATGGGTAGAAGCAATCCCAACCAAGCAAGCAACAAGTAAAGTTGTGATTAATTTTTTAATAGAGAACATTATTACCTGGTTTGGTACACCATTAATATTAATCACAAACAATGGGATGTGTTTCAGATTGCATGAGTTTAATACCTTTTTCAATAGATATGGTATTACTATTTCTTATTTTTCTCCTTACCACCCGCAAGCTAATGGTTAGGCAGAGTCTAGCAAAAAAAACCTTCTAAAAATCATAAGGAGAATGCTAGGCAGAAATAAAAAGATATGGGATTCAAAATTAAAAATGGTTGTATGGGCTAATAGGATTAGTGTAAAAAATGCAATTGGAAAATCCCCATTTGAACTAGTATATGGAACACAAGCCAAAATCCCATTACAAAATTTGTTGCTAGTTTACAAATTTATCCTTCAAGAAGACATAGAGGTTCTTGATCCAATGGAATAATTGGCAGAGCTTGATGAGATGAGAAGACTAGCATAAAACCAGAATATCAAGTTGTAAACACAAATGAAATATTTGTTTGATAAAAAGGCAAAAAATATAAAATTGGAAGAGAATGATCTAGTATTGATGTGGAATGTGAGGTGCCAGGAGTAGGGAAAACATGAAAAATTTGAAGATTTGTGGTTGGGATCTTTTGTTGTTGCTGCTAAATGAGGAGATGATTCATATTACTTACAAAATATGAGTGGTGAAGAACAAGAGTTTCCTATACACGGGAAATTTTTAAAGAATTTTTTCTCTTGAAAATTATAGAGGATCAAGGGTTTCTAGTTCATGGACAACTCTTAAGAAAACCTTTCATAAATTTTCCATGCACAGTAGTATAGGAAATAAAAGGTACATGAATCACTAGTACATGGACAATCTTGGGATTCCTTTATTCTAATTTTCTCCATGTATAGTAGTTTAAGATCATGTTCATCTACACTTTCTTTCATTCTTTCCTTGATCCATAAAGAATGTTCTGCTCACCCAAAGATCTGGATCCTTGCAATGATCTCCCAATTATTCATCCCCAGACGGAGCCACTATTGGAACTATAAAATTTTAAAAAAATATCATTGTCCATTCATGCTCATTAGTGTCCCAAAGAGCTCTAAATTTTTTTTCATGTAGCATACTCACCAAGCTCCAGGTCATTTTTTATCATATAATCACATCTAACCCTGAATGTTTTTGAAATACGGAACATATCGGCATAAGATAATGCAGGTCTCATCGATAATAATGCACATTCCATTTAGTATATCGATGAGAAACTAGTTGTTTCATGCTGATGAGGACATATGTCGGGAGTACATGGGTTCACAGTTTCTATCAGTAGGAAAATGGCTATTAGCATGACGGTCTGAGGTCATATCGAGCTCATACTTATCCCACCACTCGAAGAACAAGATTAGAATAGGAATAGATTGTGGCAATGCATAATATTTTCAGAATGTTTACATTCAAGAAGACAATGTTGCATGTATAAATTTTAAGGAAGATAATGAAAGACTGTTGATTTGGTGGCTTCATTTTGGTATCAGTTGTTTGTTGGATTTTTTTGCAATTATTTGATTGTCTCCAATCTGATGTTTCCTGATTATTTAAGTTGAAATATCAAGTATATGTTCAATTTATCAGTGCACATTTGTTGTATCTATTTAATTTGATTAATTGGTTTCTTTAAAGAAGAATTAAATTCCTTTCAGTCAATTACAGTAATCTAGGTATGTTATTTGGATCATTAAGAAGAATCAAATAGTTAGGAATGATATTCTACCTCAAGTAGGGTCTATCAATTATATTCTTGCATGTTTATACCAAATATAAACTCATATGTGTATGCCAAAAAATTAGAGAGCTTGCAAGATAGGAACCACTCATCTAAGATTTTCATTTGACTTTGTTTTACCCAATAAGTCATTGTTCTTCCATATTTCATCATTTAATTTTATTCATTTCATTTAACATCTATTAACTAAACATATCAGGCTTCACCTTCATATTACATATACTATTTGTACCAAATTTTATTTGATATTAGATAATATAATTTATACAAAATTTAGATCATATCTCTCCACTATCAACTTTCCATTGCGGATAGTCTTATCAATCAATCTAATCATAGTTTAAAATTTGTAGCATTCATATAGGTATATCCACCTAGGCTTAGCAGAGCCTTAAGAGTAGAAGGTTCAACTTTAATGGTTGGCATTGTTATTTTTCCGATAGCATTATGAGATCTTGGAAACCTCGCGTGATTCAATCCTACATTTTTGAGACCTAACATAGTCCTTCATGAATTTTTTTATCAATGAGAACATCATCAAGGTCCCCACCCATGATAATTACAATGAACCCCAGGTGAAACCACCCTCGAATAATGAAAATTAGTTGTCTGATTATCATAAACTCAAGGGACACACGACTACCTACTATATGAAGTTGAAGAACATTATCCAAGATCTCATTGAGGACAAGATCATAAATGTTGAGAAATGAGTCAGTAATCAAGATCAGAATATATACATGAATTTGATGCCTAATCATAATCAGGGAAGTAATCAAGGAAATAACCAAGGGAGAAATAAATGAAAACAAAAGTATTCTGGTGCTAACGTTGTATACGAAGACATCATCACATGCATAGATGAAATGGTCACTTTCATTAGCATCATAGGAGCTAATGTTGATTATAGAGTCACCACACATAGCAGAAAGGCTACTACTGTAGGGGCATCATAGCCATCTAAGACCCCAATTTCAAACCCAAAATCCATTCCCTATTATTATAATGTCATTGACTAGCTAAAAAGAACCCTCGCTTAGATCTCCATCATAGAGTTACTAAAAATTTCCCTCGCCCATAGGAAAATACTTGATGAAGCATTAGCTATGTATAGTGCCTCTGCTACCCTTCATACAGAACAATTCTAGGCTATGGTTGGTAACATTGTTACCCCAAATCTCCTCACCTTCTCCGATCAAGACTTCCTGTCCAACCATCTCACAATTCTTCACTTCACCTTCAAGTGTTGGTTCACAAAAATAAGGTCATAAGGGTCCTGGTGGATGGAGGCATGGGCCTCAAAATTTGTTCACTGAAACTCATAAAGAACTTGGCATTCTCGGAGGACTCCATTGAGAAGAACAAAGGCATCACCATTTGAGCATATGATGACCAAGAAAGAGTGTCTCAATGCACCATAATGATCCCAATCCAACTGGGGCCAACCACCATGGAAACCACATGTTAGGTCCTTGACCTCGACTTTCCCTACAACATCCTCCTAGGATTTCCATGGATCCATGGAATGAAGGCGATTGCTTCAACATTCCATCAATGCATCAAATTCCTATACCAAAATGAGGAGGTCACAATACATGGTGATCTAGATCCATTTGCCTATTACAGAAACTTGGAAGCCATGTTTTAAAAAATACCCCAAGTTCCAAAAAATGATGAGGGTCCCTCCACTTCATAAATAGACCCATCCAACCTTACCTCTCATTTTGCGACAAAGATACCCTACATTCCCGACATATCTGACATCAAGCTCCGTGTCTAGTACAATTGGTGTGGAGATTATAGAATGAGAAAAAATTCTTTCATTGTAGGTGAGTTACCACAATCTCCTAGGTCACATGGGCAACCTCCATCAGTTAAAACACCTATCCATAATTTTAGGGAAAACCCTTCTGGATTCTGACATTGGGGGGATCCAAGTTGGGAAAATGTTGATAAAAGAAACATTGTAAGCTCGATATACCAAGAAAAAGGGTGTACTCACCCTACCCATGGATGAAGCTAATAGAGGGTTACAAATGATGCTTGGTATGGGATACAATAGAAATGAAAGCCTTTCTAGGAACAATGATGGACGATTTGAACCCATCATTATGGAGAGATGAAATTGAAATATTGGCCTTGGATGTACCCCTAGTATAACAATACTTGGTAGAGGTACCCCTAGTAGAGCACTCAGGTCTTCCCCTCAGTGATCAACAACTACTCTTCAACTACCTATATCCACAAGTCTACCCCTAGACAATTTCACCTTTGACATAACCGATTTTTATAGTAGTAGTGATGATGAGGATACCATAACAGGCCTTCCCCTTCCTTTTGAAGATTCCTCCTTACTGATGATTAGTGCCTCATCCATTGAGTTAGACCACCAAACTCATAAAATAAACCTAGTTTACCCCAGGATCATCGACTTGGACCAACGAGGACCACCAGTTCTAGACACATTTAAAAACGATGAGGCTCTCTGAGAATTCATAACACTAAGGGATATAGTACCATGTGGATATCACAAGGCTAGGTTTGAAATCACACTAGACACATAGGCATATTATGAGGAGACAATTGAGTCCTTCAGTCACAAAAGTAAAGGAATGAGCATAATCACAGGGTCGTTGAGTGAAAACCACACTGTGGCACTCACTAACCATAAAATAATAAAAATAAAGGACACATCCAATAGTGGAAACCTCGCTAAGGCACCAAAGGATGAATCACTCAATCTCCCCCTATTGCACTTCATCAACATAAATGAGTAGTATTAGCAGAATGATGCAATCATGTCAATTTGGGAATAAAAGCAATGCCACACATCACTTTCTACGTTGAGTCACTTCTATCAAAAGAACAAGAACTATTAGTAGCATTCCTAAGGGAAAGAAAGGTGAAATTTTCATGGACCTATACTGACATGTCGAGTCTCAATTCAGAAGTCATGGTTCATAATTTAGCTGTCTACCCAGGGGAAAAACCAGTGACACAAAAATTGAGAAAGATGCACCATTAAATAGCCTTGCTAGTTAAGGTGGAGTTACAGAAAAACCTAGATGCTAGTTTTATACACCTAATTGATTATTCAAAATGGGTATAGAATCTTGTGTCAGTTTCAAAACCAAATGGGCGAATCTATATCTACACCGACTTTAAAGACCTAAACAAAGTGTTTCCTAAGGATGATTTTTCACTACCCAACATTGACATGATAGTGGACATGACAGTTGGACATGAGATGTTATCACTATGGATGGCTTTTCAGGGTACAACTAGATTATGATCGCAAAGGAATACCAACATAAGACATCATTTACATATCCATGGGGGACCTCTACTGGAACATGATGCCATTTGGGCTAAAGAATGCAAGTGGAACATACCAAAGAACCATGACATTGATTTTACATGACATGATCCATAAAATAGTGGAAGACTATGTCGATGACATATTGGAAAAATCCAAAAAAATACAAGACCACATAGTAGCCTTGAGCTCTATTTTTCATAGATTGGAAAAAATATAAGGTTTGTCTCAATCCAAAGAAGTGTGTCTTTGGGGTACAATCTAGAAAACTCCTGGGATATATAGTATCAATGAGAGGAATCAGGGTAGATCCCACCAAGGTCAAGGCAATCCTTGATATGGAAGAAACCAAGACAATAAAGCAATTGAGGGGTCTACAAGGAAGGCTCCAATCCATCCAAAGTTTCATAGCGCAACTAGCAGATAAGAAGATCGCATATTCTCATCTTCTCTACAAGGGAGTAACATATAAGTGGGATGATAAGTGTGATTAGGCATTCAGAAAAATCAAACAATTTCTACTTATGCCACCAATGTTAATGCCACCCATTCCAAGAAAACCATTGATTTTATACATCTCGACAACAATAGCAGCCCTTGGTACTCTTTTAGCTCAACAAAATGAAAATGGGATAAAGTGGCCCATCTATTACATCAACAAAAAACTGGTTGGCCATGATTTAAACTACTCATTTATTGAAAAATCCTATCTAGCAGTAGTGTTTGCCTCACAAAATTTTTGACATTACATGTCGGTACACAAAAACAAACTCATCTCAAATATTGATCCCCTAAAGTACCTAATTTCAAAAGAAATGCTCATAGGAAGGATGGCTAAGTGGGTCATGATAACTTATCAGAATATGACATTGAATATGTGGAGCGAAAAGCAATCAAAGGACAAGTTATTGTAGACCAACTAGCAAAGGCTCCAATCTATTCAGAGAATCCACTCATATTAGAGTTTCCATATATATCCATCTTTAATCTCAGCATATCCGATCACTAGAAACTCTACTTCGACGACTCATACACACAACATAGATTAGGAGCCAGTGTATTATTCATCATCGCACAAGGGGGATTGTATACCTAGATCCTAAAAATTGGCATTGCCCTGCACTAATAACATTGTAGAGTATGAGGCTTTAATCATAGGTCTCAAGATTGCAATGTAGTGGGAAATCATGATACTAAAATTCTATGGGGCATTCACAGCTGACATAATACAAGAAGTGAATAGAGATCCTCAAAGAATAATTCATTGATATCACCTTTGAGAAGATACTGAGGGCTAACAACAAAGCACTTGATGCCATGGCAACAATTGGATCGTTACTGGATATCCCTTGCAATGTTTCAAAAATTGAATTCTTGGTAGAGAAGCTTCTCATACCAACATTCGAGGTACTAGAGTCTGAATATTTTTGCAAACCTGTTGGTCTTTGTGATCCCTAGTATCACAACATCTATACCTACCTCAGAATAGGAGTCTTCCCTGCTAACATATCCCTAAACCTTAAACAAACTTTCATCAAAATGTCCACCCATTTTATCATCTTAGGAGAAACCCTCTATTGTAGGAGTATTGAAGGAACACTATTGCGTTGCTTAAATCCTAAGGAAGTCTTGACTTCTCTAACTGTTGTTCACAATGGAATTTGTGGTTCACACTTGAGTGGTATAATCTTGGCTAAGAAGTTGTTGAAGACCGGATACTACTGGTCAAAAATGAAAAGAGGGGCACATGACTTTGTCAAAAAGTGTTTATAGTGCTAGTAGCATGCAGACCTTATCCATGCACCGGCTCAAGAAATCCATCGTATTGTTACACCATGGCCCTTCTCACAATGTAGGCTCGGTCTCATCAAAACAATCACACCTATCTCATCCAATGGCCACAAATTCATCATCACCACCACAAAGTATTTCATAAAGTGGGTTGAAGCAATTCCTATGACCTACATCACTAGAAAGTAGATATCCAAGTTCATCTTGAACTATATTATTTGTTGATACGGTGTCCCCCAATCTATTATCTCTGATAATGGGACACCTTTCAAGAATCAGGATATGCATGACCTTTGCGACAAATTTAATATTCAACATCAGTTTTCCACTTTGTATTACTCCCAAAGCAATGGCCAATTAGAAGCTACCAAAAAAACCATCTTGAAAAGCCTGGAGAAAAAAGTCAATGATTTTGGTCGATACTGGAATCTATAGCAGAATCTTGCCTTATGGGCATACCGCACTAACATCCACATGCCAATAGGTGCTACCTCATTCTGACTAGTTTATGGATTAGAATCCATACTCCCAATCAAGATCAAGCTCCCATCACTGAGAATATCATTGCAAAACCTCATCAAAGATGAAGAATACAGGGTCTCATGACTGAATAAGCTAGAACTACTAGATGAATGGTGTATGGATTCCTTAAACCATCTACAGGTCTACCAAAACCTCCTAAAGCATAGCTACAAAAATAAGATCAAGAGATACACCTTCCAAGTTAGTGAAATTGTGCTGAAAGAAAACCAAAACAATGTACCAAATCCAAAAAGAAAAAGAAAATTTAAACCCAACTAGTTGGGACCTTTCATCATCATAGTAAGCTACAAATTAGAAGCATATCAACTATCAAACCAAAAGGCAAGGTGAACCTCTGGAGAAGCCCACCAACAATTATCATCTCAAAAGGTTTTATGCCTAAAAATTGTAAGGTATAAAATTGAAAAATACAAAAAAATAAAATAAAAAAATGTCCTGAAAAAATGACGACCTTGATGAAAACCTACAAATGGGCATCTTGGTGACAACAAAAAAATAAAAACCTATAAAAATCCAAAAAAATCAGAAAAAGGATTGAAAACAGTAAAGAAAAAAACATCCTCTAGGGAAAACCACTTTGGTGGCACTTTAGACAAGTACCTTTATGAAAAATTGGCAAATAGGTGCCAAACATAAATAAAGAACTCTCCATCCACCTAGATCTTCATGGTCTATTCTACATACTTACTTTTCCATTACATTCCATCTATCCTTCCATCATCCATTTGCTTCTATACCATAGCCTTATCTTGTGCTTGTATCATGTTCCACCATATTATTACTTGGAATATTCCTAAGGTTAGTTTTTCCTACCATTATTGAACTAGTCTATTACATCATGCTAGGGGCAGGTTCATGTACCTTCAATAGATTGGGTTCATGTATATTCTCGTGATCTTCCTAAAAAATCAAAAATAAAAAACATTTAAAAATAAATAAATAAATCCAAAAAAAAATCATAAAATCCTTCAAAATTCAAACACATCAAACAAATCAAAAATCAAAAACATTTAAAAATAAATCCAAAATAAAAATAAAAAAATCCTTCAAAATTCAAAAACATCAAAAAAATAAAAAATCTAAAAAATACCAAAATAAAAAAAATAAAAAAACAAATTCATTGGCCGAACTATGTCATCTATGAGCTTGAACATAGGCAAGGTTGATCTTCGATCATCCGTCGAGACATTTAGGTCAGTCATGTAGGAGTATGTCACAATGGGAAGTTGTTTGCCAATCTATCTCATCATTGAGTCATGTTTTTGTCAATCGAACTATGTGGTCTCTTCCTGTATAACATAGGGAAGGCTAATCTATGGATCAACCACTGAGACCCCTAGGATAGGTCTTTAGGTTAGTCTCTTTGTCATAAATCTTGAAAACACCAAAAACATTGAAATTTTTTGAAGATACGAAAAAAATTTGTAAAACATCTCAAAATTACAAGAACAAGCTCAAAACATTAAAAAAACACAAAATGGTGAATCTATCTCATCTCGGTTTCACCCACAGTAATCAGTGCTCATAAAAAATCATCGTCCCTTTCATCTAGGTTTGGGAAGTTAGTTGAAAGAAAGTCTAGCAGGTTTAAAAATGAAATCTTAATTGTCAAAGTCTCAAGTCTAGATCAATGAGTTAGCAAATTGGTCAAGTCAGAGTATCAATATCTTATCATCCAATCAATCTCACAAAAACCCTGATCACAATAGGTGTTAGGAATACAACTTTCCTACGATGGACATCAACATTAGGTATCACTATAGTTTAGTCTTTGGTTAGCGGTGCAAAGAACATTATCTTGTTTTTTTACTTTATCTAGTCTTTCTAACTTATATTATTTTGCACTCATTCCAAGGACATCTTGATGATGTCTAAACAAAATTATTTAGAGAGAAAGGAATGGGGCAACGATCATTATCTTTTTATCTATTGTGCTTGTTGGATATTCTTGTAAAGTAACTTTGTCATGTGTGCTTTGTTTTGTTTGTAGGGTGGATTTTTTAGGTGTCTTGTTGACCACATAAGAAGGCTTTCCTTTTTACGTTTTGGCCTGAGATGTTTAGAATATCTGAACTGCATTCTGAATAAGGTTTTTTTTGTCAAGTGTGCACAAGATTATTCCTATCTTTTTGATGAGTCAAAGTCCATAATATTGTACCAGCATTAGCATTACCAAAATCCTCCTCCAAAATATACAACCATGATTAGGCAGTTTGATTTGACCATATTTCAGATATATGCTTATCCTCTGGATAACAATTGGAGAAACCTTGTCCCCAAATTCATAGGAAGTAGTGTTGTCACAACCGACGAGCATGTGAGAAAATTTAAAGTAGTTATTCAAGATCTAGATATGAAATATGAGGATGTACAAATGAGATTATTTATGATGTCGTTGATCGAGGATGCCAAGGACTTTTGTTCACCGACAACATTCATTGATTCTATTCATATATTTTATGAGTAGTTTCGCCAACAATATGGGAATCAATGTGCATCATATTTTTCCTTGCATGAGTTGGTTACTATCTAAAAGCATCAAAATGAGTCATCTTATGACTTTAATCAGAGGTTTTCCAAACTACATAATAAGATACCTCATTCATCCAAGTTGGCCGACCCTGCTGGATTGAGCATCTACTTGAAAGATTTTGATCCCAAGACATGATATGACCTTAGGAATGAAGATCCTAGGAATTTAGCTGAATCTCAAAAGATAGCACTCACAATTGAAAATAACAGGAAGGCTAAAAGGATGATTTATAAAAGGGAAAACCCTACGGCTCCCTCATATTCTCCCTCAAATAGACAAGAAAATATATATAAGAATGAAAGACCAAGGTTTCATGACATCTCTTATAATACAAAATAGAAGGATGAGAAGGCGATAAATGATAGACCAAGAAATAAAGAAACACAGGATCCATTAAAAGGAAAGGAGCATATATGGTAGATAAGAGTCCCTAGTGCTCAGTCTATTATGCACCACATTGCTCAAAGAATTGTATTACAACTCAGTCAATACCAGAAGAAGATACACTGGAAAATGATGATGGCGAAGACCAGAATGTCTATTTAACTTCCTACACCCTTATTTCATTGGAGCAAGAATATTCATCTTCAAAGGAGGAGGGATATGAATATGATGTTGACCATCAAAAATACAATATTCATATGGTAGAGAAATAGGTTTTTTATAACCATGAAGAAAGTGAAAATGAGAAAAATCCACCTATTGCAACATGTCAAACTAATAGATATGGTATAAGGAGACCAAGTGAAGTAGAGATTGAGAGGTTGAATATTGGAACAGTGGAAGAAGCTAGAAGAAAATATTAGTATAGGAGCAAAACAATGAACAAAGATGAGGGTGTCTAAAGAGGAATGTTTGTTAAAAAAATAAAAAGATACCAAATGAGACACTAAAAAGGAGAGATGATGAGAAATCTAACAAAAAATCACAAAAGTGGGCTCCTAAAGAGGAAAGTAAAGAAATCCCCGTCAAGAAACAAAATCCAAGTCAAAAATGCAAAGGGAAAACAGAGGAAAGCAAAGGAGAATTGATAGAGCAAAATAAGGTGCTCAAAACTGAAGGTACATCCTTTAATTTCATACAAACCTTATCTCAAGTAAAAATATATGTCCCATTACTTGAAATCATGAAAATTAAGGAATACAGGGAAGGTGTGATTCAATTGATGTCTAATGGGAATCAAAATATAAACCTTGAAAATAAGGAGATCCCTGAAACCATTAATAAGAAGGAGATTAAAATTCCAAAATTCTGCTTAATGAATACACCAGAAATTGCCCATTTTTTACCACCCTACTCATAAGTGGCAAGTTAGTGAGAACTTGCGTGATAGATTCAGGTGCTTCCATGAATATTATGCTAGTATGGGTAATGAAACAACTTGGTATGTGGGTAGATATTGAAGGAGGTAAATGCTACACCATGGATAGCAAGCCTCTTTTGGTTGTAGGAGTAATAAATAATGTGGAAGTAAGATTAGCAACTTACCCCCAAGCCGCGTACAAGATTGATATAACTGTAATTGACACACCTCCTCAATTTGGAATACTTTTTTCAAGACAATGAACTACAAAAGTAGGGGGTAATGTGCAATTCAATTTATCATATGCCACTATACTAGTAAATAGTGAAGAGGTAAAGTTATACAGTGAGACAAGAATGAATCAAATTGTTGAGTGTGTTACTCAATAGCAACTTAATTTCTTTTATGATTTATATTTGGGGAGTTTTAGAGTAGAATTATCACAGCCTAAATTAGTGAACAAAGACCCAATTGAGAAATGTCTTGAAAAAATTATTACCTTGATGAAAACCTACAAATAGTTGGTGACAACAAAAAAATCAAAAACTATAAAAATCCAAAAAAATCAGAAAAAGGATTGAAAACAGTAAAGAAAAAAATCGTTCTCTAGGGAAAACCACTTCGGTGGCATTTTAAACAAGTACCTTGGTGAAAACCTGCAAAAAAGGTGCCAAACATAAATAAAGCACTCTCTGTCCACCTGGATCTTCATGGCCTATTCAGCATACTTACTTGTCCATTACATTCCATCTATCCTTCCACCATCCATTCACATATGTACCATAGCCTGATCTTGTGCTTGTATCATGTTCCACCATAGTATTACTTGGCATATTCCTAAGGTTAGTTTGTGATTCCTTTATTAAAGTAGTCTATTACATCACACTAGGGGTAGGTTCCTGTACATACATCGGATTGGATTCATGTATATTCTCATGATTTTCCTAAAAAATCAAAAATCAAAAATTCCAAAAACATTCATAAAATTCTTCAAAATTCAAAAACGTAAAAAAAAAAATTTAATAAAAAAAAATTTAAATATAAATCCAAAAATTAAAAAAATCATAAAATCCTTCAAAATTCAAAAACATCAAAAAAATAAAAACTCCAAAACATGTCAAAATAAAAATAAAATAAAAAAAGAGAGTCATCAGTCGAACTACGTCGTATCTGATCTTGAACATAGGCAAGGTTGATCTTTGATCATCCATCAAGATATTTAGGTGAGTCCTATAGGTGTATGTCACAATGGGAACTTATTTTCGGGTGATCCCACAAAGCTGGTTTACAATTTCTACGAGGAACTGATTATTGCTAAAATCACATATTGTTAGAAAATATAGTGATTTAAGCCTTTAAAAGTTCAATTTTAAGGATTCCAATTGAAGAGGTTTTGATCAAAACACCTTAGATCAAACCCCCTTGGATAGAACCTCGCTAGTTTTAAACCATACCTATAAATGGGTCTCCTTTACACCTATCAAAATGTTGATAAAAAATCACTTTTGATTTACCTTTTGGGGGATCAAATGAATTCATTTAAAATTTATTTCAAATTATTATGGTAGTCCTCAAAATGAGCTATCCCACAAATATAATTTTAATATATTTTGGTTTTATTATGTATGTTTTTCTAGTTTTATTAAACATAGGTTTTTCACCGAAAATCAAGCTCTTTGTTTTGCACATGTGGAAAAAAAGAAAATTATCAAAATATTTTTTTTATATATATGTTTGTGCTAGGTATTGATGTCCTTGATCTATTAAGAAAAAAAATTGAATTTTGATACATACAGAAAAAGTTATGTTGTATACAGTCCACCTATGTCTCAATTGCAATTGGTTTCACTTCAGAACTCTATTGAGGATAAAATATTAAATAAAAAACTATGATACTAAATAAAAGCACTAGATATCATAGTTACAAATCTAAATTCAAGAAAATTATAATTTTATCCTTCATACAAAAAAAGTTATGTTGTATACGGTGAGCGTCACTTTTTTAAAATGTTGTTTTCTGAAAAAAAAACTAGTTTTCATGCGAGATGGAAAAAGAAGTGCAATATTATTCAAACAAAATTGAAAAAAGTATTTTTAGAATCTACTAACAAAATGTGATGAGACTCTAGTTTTAATAATCTTCAAATTCCTCGTGGTTTAGCCACTATAGGTGCCCGAATGTGAAGATTTAGTTAAAAATAATAATGTCAGTGTCCAATTTCGTAAAAAAATTGTAAACAACTATTGTGGGATCAGTCTTTCCCATCTATCTCATCATTGAGTCATGTTTGTTGTCAGTCGAACTGTATGGTCTCTTCTTGTATAATGTAGGTAAGGATAATCTATGGATCAACTACTGAGAACCCTAGGATAGGTCTTTAAGTTAGTCGTCGTCATAAATCTCGAAAATACCAAAAAAAATGATTTTTTTTAAAATACCAAAAGCATTTGTATAACATCTCAAAATTCCAAAAACAACCTCAAAACATTCGAAAAACTCAAAATGGTGAATCTATCTCATCTTACATTCACTTGCAATAATCAATGCTCATAACTAAACATCATCCCTTTCATCCAGGTTTGGTATGTTAGTCCAAAGCAAGTCTAGCAGGTTTAAAAATGAAAGCTTTGTCATCAAAGTCTAAAGTTTAGATCAATTAGTTAGCAAGTTGGTCAACTCGATGTATCAATAGCTTATCATCCAATCAATCTCACCAGAACCCTGATCACAACATTTCTTATGAATACAACATTCCTGTGATGGACATCAACATCAGGTATCACCATAGTTTTGTCTTTGGTGAGTGGTGCGTAGAAAATTAGCTTGTTTTTTTACTTTATCTAGTATTTTTGACATCCTATTTTGCACTCATTCTAGGGACCTCTCGATGATGTCGAAACAAAAATATTTAGAGAGAAAGGAATGGGTCAAGGATCATTATCCTTTTATCTATTGTGCTTGTTGGATATTCTTGTATAATAACTTCATCATGTGTGCTTTGTTTTGTTTTTATGGAGGATGTTCTAGGTGTCTTGTTGATCACATAAGAATCCTTTTTATATTTTGGCTTGAGATGTTTAGAATATCTAAACTACATTCTGAATAAGGTTTCGTTTATCAAGTGTGAACAAGATTACTCCTATCTTTTTGATGAGCCAAAGTCCATCACACTAGTCATAATGCCATCCTAGTTCATAATACATTGATACTTTGCACCTATGTGTGTCGTTAAACATAAACAAGGGTATTCTCTTTATCTCTCCCATCCTTGGATAAGCAATACATCATCATCAGTCTTTATCATATAGAATAAAGTCTCAACAACTAGTGGACTTGTTGGAATTTTGCATCTTCTTGAATTTAAGGGTTCATCCCTCTCATTCTTATATCCTCTTTCGTGCTAACAACATATCCATCTTGCAACCATTGTGCATCTTGCATAATCATGTCATATCATCATAGGAAAACATCATCCATCTAATCTATCTCACATGCACTACATAATCATCTATGTTGTTTAGAATAATATGAATTTGTTATTTTATGCATCTTCCAAACATCTCATTTGCATAATCACTTAATTTGTTTAGGATAATATAGATTTTTTATTCTAAACATATTAAAAACCTCTCATTTACATCATCATTATCATATATACCAGTTATTCATAGCCATCCATACATCCATTTTGAACCTCTTTGTCCTAAGATCGACCTCAAATCGAATCTTTTATCTTGATCTCTGGAGGGGGCAATGTACTAACATACTTCTTTTCATTGGGACATCCGAAAAAAATAAGAATTTTTTTTAATTTCGATGTCGGCGGCATAATTCTTTGAATAAATGCAATGAATACATTTATTTAAAGAGGGCCAAAATGTAGACATGCAAAATTATAATTATTTATTAACATCATATTTGATCATTTTCTTCTTAATTAATTAACCTCCTAAAATCTCTTCATTTAGTTAAATCAAATGTATTTAATTAAATGGCTAATATTCATTTTCCTCTCATTTTATTTAAAACAAATCCAAAAATTTAAATCAAATGCCACATGAACTAATCACTAGCTTATTTAATCAGATCCTTGATTAATGCTAAGTCTAACCCATGTCCCATCCTCTAGCTTTTCCCACTTGCACAATAAATCATTTATTTTGATTTATGAAAAACTCTATTTTCCTCACAAAGCATATTCCCAAGGAATATTCCCTCATTAACTCCCATTGTTTGAATTTTTTTTCCAAAAAACCTTCCCCCCAAATCCCTCAACCATATTCATTTAATGCCATTTTGAAATTTCAAATGGGAACATCGGCCAAAACTTGCACAACCATGGCCCATTCACATTCTAAAAAGTGGCTCCTTCCTATTGGTTGAGGATTAGTCCCACATTCCTCAGTCTTGCATCTCCTCTCTTCAATCTCACCTATAAATTCAAGGCTTCTCTACTTGAAATAAAAAACACAATCTCATGCAAAGTTACTCTTTCCATTTGAGAATTTTTTTTTTTTTATCATCATAGCATTTTATTTCCATCATTTTCTTGGCAAGGGTTGGGAAAGGGCTACCTTCTACACAAAGAGTAACACTAATACAATATACAATAGGTGTGCACCATGTTGTTATTCTTTCAATTATTTCATTTAGCATTTCAAGTTGTTTCAATGCCTTAGTTTATCATAACTAACATGGATTAAGATTTCATAAGGGTGTTTGATTTGTCATGTTTATTTTATTTACACAAGAGCATTGTCAATATACTAACACATTGTAGATATACCATCTAGACAATCATCATCTTCAAACTTTGGTAGAACAAATAGAAAACAAGTGTCACAAGTCGTAAATGAGAACCTAAGTGTAAAAATCTAAAGTCTAGATCATAGGGAAATGAGTCAGTGGTATTTGTATCAAAGGCCCATCACACAATAAGTCTTAGTCAAAACATATTATAACATGTCCTAGGATGAAACCTTCATATGATGGGCATCAACATAAGAAATTAATTTAGCTGTATTTCATTGGAAAGAGATATAGATAGCATTAAATTTTTTTTGTTGATATCTTATTGACCCATTGTAAGGACCTCTTGATCATGTCTCAATGATTTAAAGGTAAAATAATGGAGCATCGATCAATATTTTTCTTTTTTGTGCTTGTGGGTACTCTTGTAAAATAATCTTGGCACATACTTGCTTAGTTGTGTGTAGGGAAGTCATTTGGATTTGATTGTCGGCTATTGTGTATACTTTGGTTTTATATATTCTAAAATTCTAAAATAAATTCCAATTAGGTTTGTGTATGTCAAGGCATGAACAAGAAATATCCTATCTATTTGAAGAGTCAACGACCATCACACCAGATTCAATGCCATCCTAGTTTTCAATACCATGATGAATCATGTCTATGTGTTATATCAAACATAAGGAATGAAGGAGAGTCCCAATCTTAAGATATGAGAAAACCATCCATCACATTACTAGAATTTAATAAAGTCTCAATGGGTCATAGGCTTGTTGGACTTCTAAATCAGTCTCAAAATCAATGGTCAATCCATTCATACTATTCTTCTAACTTATTTTCCACAGTAACTTGGTATCATGACAATCAACTAAAAAATCATCATCATGCATCCACCCTACATCCACAAAACATTAGCATACACACATCATACATAAGAATATCATATCATCTACATATCATAGATAATGGCATCATCATATGGGAAATGTGAAAAATAAATTCATATCAAACTCATAGCATGTCATAGAATGATACTAAAAAAGAGAAGGAAACATCCATTTCATTACATCCATATAATCTCATATCACACAAGCATAAATAATGAAATGCATCCATGACATAAACATTTGCATTCATTGCATCCATATATAATCATAACATATGAAATAAATGCAATATCACATCACATAGCATAACCACATCCCATCATAAATAAAATTGGGCCATACCAACTATATCTCACAAATGAATATCATGAAACAAATATTAGAGTCAAAGTGTAACTATCATCAACAATACATAAACATGAGGCTATCACAAATGAGATGATAAATATGTATACAAGTATAAGTCAGGATATACATCCAAAATATGTACAAAATAAGCATGGACTATCCCCTGCGCTTTCGGTCATCAGGTCTTGACTAATCTTGAAATAACTACAAGTGGGTGAGATGCTTCCATATGGTTTAGGAAAAAGAGCAAACCCACTTTCCAATTATCTCATTGAAGGAAAACCCTAGAGATATCAATGTAAAGGAGAAAGAGATCTTGCAATAGGGATATCCTAGGGTTTCATTATAAAATATTGAGTGGTTCACCATAAAGATAGGGCTTGGAAAGATACATGGAATGAAAAATGTAATGCTTAACCCTAATATGATGCAATCCTCAACTAGATGACCTAAAAATGCATGAAAAATAGAGTAGAAAGCTGCAATAATAAATGTGCACACCTAGAAATCTAAAGATAATTGGAATTAGCCCTATATTGTTGAAAATAATATTTTTTTTGGCCTATAGCGACTCATCTGCAAATCTACGCATATTTGTCCCTCATCTGGGTTTTTGTGCAAGAATAATTTTTTGGGAAAAGGGTATCTAAATCTGATTTTTTTTGGAAAAATGCCTATAGTGGGACTCATATGACACTCTTGGTGTATCAATCCCATTCAAATTTTTTGAGAATACAAATTTCAAATTTATTCCCCAATCTTTGTCCTTCCCTTCTAAACTATTTTTCATGTCTAAACCTATAAAAATACTTGCAAAATAGAATATATACCTGATTTTCTTATGTTGGTTTGCCTCGATCAAACCTCTAGTTTGTTAATTAAAGCTTGATAGGAAAAATGAAATATGAATGATAATAAGAATGTAAACTGTAACGTTAATTGTGTCTAAGATTAGGAAATCCAAAATGCAATACAATAGTATTCTAATATGTATGAATGAGATTCATGAATGAAGCATGAATATTAATGATTCACTTTGAGAGATATCTATTCACCCAAGGGATGCCTATTAATGCATATAGCTTCCTTAGATTGAATGTTGAGTGATAATGGAGGATGGAATTATTTAGGAAATAAGTCATTAGGCTTGGATTGATGGCTAGTTGCATCTCCCCAACCTAAAATCCATCATGATTCACAATAGAAAACCATGATCAACCCTTGATGATACTATATATTGAATGAAAATGAGATTTAAGACTTGTAAAAACACTCTAATGATACTCCAAGGCTTCAAATATTCTTTCTTTTGAAACTTGAATACTCTTGTGAAAGAACACTTGAAGACTTTGAATGCTTGGATCTTGAAATTACTCTTGAAAATATAGCTTCTTCAATGAAATAATGACTTAGAATCTTTCTTATATAGGAATTTACACCTAGTTTACTATTATCTAGATATCAAAAGTTGACATAAAAAAGATTTGGTTTAAAAGGTTATTTTCCTGCTCAAACCCTAAAAAGGCCCCAAATGGGACTCATATGGCAGCCTTGGCATATGAGACCCACCGAGGTGGACTCATACACCTAAGGTGGCATATAAGTCTGACCCTACATTTTTGGGGTGGGTTCTTAAAATTTTAAGTGTTTTCAATGATTTTTTCATTCTTTTAGTTGAAATAAGCCACAAGATCTAAAATAATGGGTTTTAGGGGCCTATTAATGATGCATTGATGGCTGATTAATGTAAGGGTACTAAAATATTGAACCACCAGAAACACATATGCAAGAAGGGAAAGAGGATTCCCAAATGGGCTCCTAGGGTTTTTGACCTAGAAGATTTGATGGAAGAATGTCTCACTTTCAGCTAATGATATTCCTTTTAGGTGAGTTCATTCAAAGATTGGAGGTTTTGAATGTGATTGATGTGTCTAAGTGTTCCAGTGTAATAAAATAAGCTAAGTATGAAATGTAAAATATTGTAAATGTAAACTATATAGAATGTCCTAATAATGACCTAAAAGTATGTAATCTATAAAGAAACTAGAAGAGACAAAAATAATGCACCTCAAAACTATAAGTTGTAAAAGAGGGGCTATGGAATATTCTAGAATCTACTAGAAATCTACACTGGGATACTTATGCTGGAATGGGCGAACTAGTCATCTTCTCAAGAAAATTTGTCAAAATAGGTTTCTAGTAAAAGGGTGTCTAAATCTACAAAAATACTCGAAAAACAAGTTCACAGAGACTAGGTTGCCATTGTTGGTGACTAGTCTACTTCTAAATTTTAGAGAACTTAACAGTGGAGATGGGAACCTTCAGTCTGCACTCTAGTTCATGAAAGGTGTCGATTTCATATTATGTAGAAAATGGGTTGAAAGAGGTCTCCAAGCTTCAACTAGGGATTTGTTGACTTCAATGACTTTGATGAGTTGACAGAACCTTTTCGGTAACTTTCTCTTTGAAAAACCTACATAAAAAAACCTAAAAAGCACATATGCAAAGAGGAAACAAAGGGGTTGGGGTGAGAGAATTTGGGTTTGACTTAGTCGAACCCCATTTTTGTAATCAAACCATAAATAATGAAATGAAATAGGACAGGAAAGATGATTGAAAACATGTAAAGGTAAACACTTACCAAAATGTTGTTGAATATATATACAACATCCAAGAACCAACTCTAATGGAGGGTGCTTGAAGTGCTAAGTGCTTGAATGCTTGCTTGAGAAGATTGAGTACTTGAGTGCTTGTGGAGCTGAAGAATGATCTTAAGGAGAGAGAAAGAGTGTAAGATAGAGACAAAATGAATATGAAAACCCTTATTTATACATCTTATGCCCTAATTTCTCAAAAATAACAAATGATAGGCTGACCTTAGGCTTTTGTAGGAAATTTCTCCTTACAATTTTGTCTTAATTTTGAATTTTATGCCAAAATGGACTAGGTCACCCAAGGTGCCGACCTAGTCCACTTAGAAAAATTCAAGTGGTGGTCAGGAATTAAGTTGTGTTTAATGATTATTAAAGAGATTTTCTCTTGAAACACACTTAAGTCGGACCTAAAAGTACATCAAGAGGAAATTTTATGATAAGAAGGGGTTGAATTAGTGATGACAAGCCTATAGAAGTGTGAGGATCAATTACAACACCTTACACAACTTTAGAATTTGGCTTGGAAATGGGTTATTTAGGTGAATTATTTTATAAAAGTCCTAGAAAGGTGAGGAATTGTGTTACAACACTTCACAACACCCCTGTAAGACTTTTTGAGGTTTTTGTTGATTTTCAAGCATTCTAGGCCTAATGTGAATGTTTTGGCTACATTACAACATTATATCAAAGAAAAGAAAGGCCATAATCCAAGGGAAAAGGCACAAATGACTAAAAAGTGTCAAGACTATACATTTTGGTGACACATTTAGTCTGCACTTTAGTGAGAGGATGAACTTCCTTGAAACTCACATGAAAGTAGCCAAGTCATGTATGTCGAGAGGGATTTGATGTATTCATGCTAGTAAGGTGAGATAGCTATGTTCAAGAGGGATGATCAAGCCCCTCAGATCAACATCCGATGAAAAAAAAAACATGAGCACAAAGGATCACATGACTGATGTGAAATAGTGAAGAGAGAGGGATAGTTAGATCAAGCTTCAACCATTTGTCTAGCTAGTTGTGGATCAGATCTAGGTTGTTTGTCTAAAAGTAAGTGTACTCACTCCAGGGCAACGAGACTTTCGGTTGTCCACTAGATGAGAAGGCCCAAAAGTGGGTGAAAAAGATACACTTAGTTGGTATGCACTCACAAACACACAAAGGTGGTTGGGTGATCCCACAATAATGGGTTACACTTTTTGGCCAAACTTGACATTGAAATCAACATTTTTCACCAGATCTTCACTTGTGTACACCTATAGAAGCTAAACCATCAAGAATTTGGAGATGAAGACAACTAGTGATTTGTGATATTTTGTGTGGAGAATCTAATTATATTTTTAAAAATAAATTAAAAATTAAATAGTCAATTCTTTTATGTAATTTTTATTAACTTATTTTTTTACTAAACATCATTTTCAAAAATTTATGTTTACTTTCAGTTGCATAACACTTTTTATAGAAGGCTTACAATTCTAAGTTTTTTAAATACAATGTTTTCACACCATTATCTAGTGGATGGATATTTTTTCATAAATTTTTGTTGCATATATATGTTTTAATTCATTTTCTACTTTAGAATAAATATAGTTTGTATATATTATACTTTCAGCTACATAAAGGGTTTTGTATTCATTTGAATTAACTCATTTTTTTTTGTTAGAATAAGGACATCAATAAATAGTGTACATGTATTTTTAAGAATTTTTTTTCTCTCTTTTCCTATTTTTCTGTATGTGTGAAATAAAAACCTCGATGTTCATTGAAAAACCTACATTCAAAAGAAATAAAAAATAAATATGACAATAAAATTAAATATATTTAAAACTATACCTTTTGGGAAGCTTATATTAACGACTACATGTTTACAAAAAAATAATTTTAAATAAATCAATTTGATCCCCTAAAAGGTAAATGAAAAGTGATTTCTATCAGCATTTTAATAGGCATAGAGGAGACTCCTTTATAGGTATGGTTTAAAACTAGCGGCTTTCTATCCAAGGGGGTTTGATATAAGTGGGTTTAATCAAACCCTCTTCAATTAAAACCCTTAAAATGGAACCTTTTTAAGGCTTAAATAATTATATTTTCTAAGAATATGTGATTTCAGCAAAACTCAAGATGTCCTAAAAAGTGTAACCCATTATTGTGGCAAGACCTAGCTATGGGGAGAGTCGTATTGCTAGTTGGGCTTCCTGCTCAACCATACCAAAATTATACTTCATGATAACTTTGACGAGGAACCACAAAATAAAATGGTGTGTGGTTCATGATACAATAAAATTCTTGAATTCTTAGGACTCATGAACAAGTGCATGATCGCACCTAGGAATGCAAGTTGTGTTATGCAAGGTGACCATGTATGCAAAAAATTAAAAATGTAAAATGTAAAATCAAAAAGAATAAAATGCAAAAAAAGATGTTCACAGGTGTCTTATTTACATGCGATGTATTTGACTTAGGGAACATTGTGTCTAATATCTACAACTAAGGACCAATCAAAGAATAGAAAATTCACAACTTAGGGGATGCAATGAGTTGCATCGGGCCACCAAGAGGAATGTAATATACCAAGATATGCCACTTTCATGAAGGAAATTACACCCAATGTCATCCATGAACTGAGAAACTCGTTGTATGAAGTGATAAGGTTGCACTAAGAACAAGAAAAATAAAAATGCAAAGAGATATAGTGCTACTGTATTCCCCCACTTTCAAGGAATTATGAAACATCATACTATGAGTAATTATTTTAAATTAGAGGAGTGAATGATGCAAAGAAGAAATAAGGAAATGAGAGCCGACTTGGAAATCCCTATGCCAAGTGATATATTTCATAGTGAGGATACATCATGGAAAGGATAGTATGTCACATGTGAGGTAACTTAAGACATGTTGTCCACATCCCAAGCTTTCTCTTATTTTTTCATGAAAGGTTAATGAATCATCAAAAGAGGCAATGACAAGTGACACACGAGGACAAGGTTAATGAACCCCTTTCCCCCACTTAGTGCAGGACAAAGGTGAGCCAAATAGGATGAAGGTTCACATCAGGGAGAGGAATTAGGTGCCTTAACGCAAGGAAGAGCACCAAACTCTAAGAGATGGTTGAAATTTGTTGTTGAAGAAAATGGAGAGGAGGGAGGTAACCCTAAATCTTTCTTCAATGAGTATGATATGTTATTTTGTGTCATGGGTACATTAAATCCATTTGTAGGAGGGAGATTGTAGATAATACCATAACAATTTTCCAAGTGAAATGAAGGGGTTGTGTGCAACTCAGAAGGATTGGTCTTTGTACAATAACACAAATCCTTTTCTATGTTTTGTGTTGATCTTGCATGCGGGATGGGAGTTTATGTCACCAAAAAGTGTAATCTTTGGAACTTTTTCACTCATTTTTGCCTTTTCCCTTGGATTTTGGCTTATTTTGTCTTGATTCAATCTTGAAAGCTTGCAATTCAACAATAGAATCTAATGGTGTTTTACTACGGTGTTAAGAAGTGTTGTAACACATCTTCCAACTTTTATAATACCCTTTCAACATAATTCATCTAAACAACACCGTTTTACCCCTTTCCAAGCCTTGTTTCAAGGTGTTTTAAAGTGTTGTAAGGAAATTTTGCATCTTCCAAGGCTTATCATCAACTAATTAACGATTCTCTTATGTTAATTTGTTCCCTGAATGTACTTTTAGTCCTGAATTAAGTGTGTTTCAGGAGGCAATCCTAGTACACATCATTAATCACCATTTTATTCATGACCACCACTTGAATTTTCCCAAGTGGACTAGGTCACCACCTTGGGCAACCTAGTCCCTTTTGGGAATTTTCCCCCAAAACCCTAAGGTTGGCCTATCATGTGTCATTTTAAGGAAAATTAGGGTTTAGCATGTATAAGTAATGGATTTCATCCTCATTTTGACCTCTCCTAAGATCATTTTTCACCTTCATAACTACTCTTGCAATCAAGCTTCCCAAGAAATAAATCAAGCACAAGGCATCCAAAGCAACCTCTATTCGAGTTGCTTCTTGCATGTTGCAGACATATTCAACAAAGGTTTGGTAATTTTTAGCATTGTTTTATCTTCAATCACCCATTCCTTTCATTATATTTCATTTGGATTTGATTATCATTGAAAGGGTTTCACTAAGGTAAACCCCTAATCTCTAACCCTAACCCTTTGTATCATATTTACATGTGTATTTTGAAATTTCTTGTATGAAGGTTTTCCAAGAAGAAAGGTGTTAAGAAATGTGTCCTCAACTCATCAAAATCACTCAAGTCATCAAAGCCCTAGTTGAAGCTTGGAGACCTCTCTCAACCAGTTTTTTGCAGAATCTAAACCAGACACCTGTGGGGATCCAAAGTGCAGAAAGAAGGCTCCAATCTCTATTCCCTAATCCTCAGAAACTCAAAAGAGGACTAGGTTGCCCATAATGGTGACCTAGACCCACTAAGCCTGTATTTCAGGGATTTTCACATTTTTGGATACCCTTTTGATAGAAACCCTCTCTAGTAGATTTCCTCAATAGGAGGACTAGATTGGCCAACTTGGTGTAAGTGCCCCTCTACTAATTTTAGACAATTTCCAAAAAATTTTGAGACCATTTATCTACAAAATCTCATTTCAAGGTGCACAAGTCTTGAAATTTCCATTTACTTTTTGTATTGCATAGATTTAAGGCATATAATTTAGGTGCATTTAGTTTACATTTTCTTTGTTTACATTTCATAGATTAGATTAGCACCATTACATTTCTAGTTTGAGCCACACTTCTGACACAGAACAAAAATCTTATCCAATCTCCCCTCTTTGAATGAACTCACCCAAAAGCATATCACCAAAGTGAAAATAGATCCATTCCTAAACCAACTACTCCTAGGTGAAAAACCCTACGGTCCTAATAAAAGGAATCTTCTTTCCATTGTTTGTATATGCTTTTGGTGGTTCATTTTGGTAAACCTAATTGTCCACCACTTGTTAAATTTCTGATTTTTGATTTTATCTTAGGAAAAATCTTGCATTACATTAGGATTTTGCATTGTTTGCATCCTAGCATTTGTAAAAATGTGCAGTAGTGTAAAGTTCATGTTACCTTGCATTTTTACATATATAATTTCATTGAAAAAATCTAAAATTATGCATTATCATCTTAGGAATACATCATACATCTTGAAACACATCAAAACCACTTAAAACAAGTCAAAAAAATTTAAAAAATCCCTATTGGGACTAGATCATCATTCTGGGCGACCTCGTCCCAATTCAGATTTTTAGCTACTTGTTACAGCATCAAAAACCTTATTATGTGCTTCATAGACCTCCTAGTACCATATAATATAAGTTTGAAATTTCTAAGAATATTTTTTTTAGGCTTCTCACTCAAAATCATCAATTTACGGCAGTCATTCTTGATATACCTTCATCACTAGATCTGCAAAATGATTACTTTCTTGAAATTGTTCTTAACATTGATAAAAATATTTTTTACTTTTCCTTACACTATGTTTACATTCAAAAAACTATTCATAATTTTTCTAGAATTAATTTTCATTCTTTCATATACATTGTTTACATTCTTCAAACTTCGCATACAAAGGATAAAAGTGTCCTATATTTTAGCATATACAATGGTCATATTTATGAAGCTTTGCATGACATTGTTACAAATGCTTTTTATTTTTATTCAAACAATGTTAATATCATACAAATCTAGATATGCTAAGAAACCTTCCCTACCCCCTCCCTATGACAGTGTTTTAGTGATAGTGAATACAACCTTGGACATTCTAAACAATCATATTCTTTCTTCCCCTAATCTCTATCCTCTTGGTGATGCAGAGATTTTGGTGTTTGAAGAACCAATTAATGAGAGTTATGAGAATCCTAGTTGTTTCTCTCCACTTACCTCTCTTAACCAACATGACAACATAACCATAAGAGATCATGACAATAACATTTGTCCTTCTCCTAGTATCTCTCCTAGTTGCGATAAATGTATTGTGTCATTAGAAGATACAATCAATGAAATTCATGGGTATGTGTAGGATCATGATGGGCCAAAAAGTGGTGACATGTAAGTGATATGATGGCCCATGTGGCTGGTGACTTCAATTTTAACCCAAAATTGATTAAACGAAAAGGTTTTTTACAACACATTCTCAACTTTTTAGCAATATAAATAATGATTTACTTTGAATTTAATAAATAATAATTATTTATTTTCTATTTAAATTATGACTAAAGTCTTGATTGATAGGCTGATTGAAAAACATCTATAGATTTCAAATGGTATCACTTTTTTTGAATATGAAAAATATGTCACACTCTATGCTTCGCATACTATATGATTAAAAAATAAATCATGAAGTTTTGACCAAGTTAAGCTGGTTAGGCATACGCATTTTTATATTTTTTTTAAGTTGTAATAAAAAAATCATAATTAATTATTTACTTGGAAACAAATTACAAGAAAATGTGCCTCACATCGGAACATGACTCCTCTACTTATATCTAGAATATTATTAAAAAAATTTATCATTTTATTGTGGTTAGGGTGGTTAGATAGACACCTACTTATTTTTCCCTGAAATTTAAGTAATACTACATTGAAATTTCAAATTTTCACCAAATAGATTTTTATTTTTTAAAAATAAATCTAGTAGTTTAGAAACTACATTCATTTTTCTAAAAATTCTATTCTTTTACATTTTTTAAATAATATAGATAACTTATTCAAAAATTTATGTCAAGATTCCTATCTCCAACTTTCTTAATTTTCATTGCCACTTACGGCCTTATTTTTTCCATGATGGTCTTAAACATACTCTCATGAGTATCCTAGTTTTCCCCCTTCTCCTACGTAGCCTCTTATTAAAAAATACAATCCCACCATTGATCATTACCTTACTTGTGTTGATGTTCTTGTAGAAGAACCAACCTTTGAATGTCAAGAACATTCGATTTGTAGTTCTCTTGAAAACTCTCCTCCTAAGGAGATTATCATGATGCAAGAACATGTGAATACTTACACCTATCCTTCAAAAAATCAACCTTCTCTAGGAGAATATAATAAAATGACATTCAAATCCCCTTCCTTGACCGTTCATGAACAAAAAGACAAGATTTTTGAGGTTATGATGACACCAATGGGATCTCCTTTAACTACCGAGCCTCCTAACTCCTCTCCCACTAGTGAATCACACAAAAAACTATGAGATATCTGGAAATCCATGTGGCAATATCATCATAACAATTTTTTTCAGCCACTAAGTTATAATTTAGAAACTCAAACATCAAGGGGATCATGAATCACTCCTACGCCATTTCCCTTTTCTCAATGTATAGTCCCTAGTGTTGACCTTAGAAAGGCTCCTACTAATATATCTATATGGGAACTTATTAAAATTTTACCTACAGTCAAATTTTTATTTAAAGAAATGGTGCAAATACATATGGAGGAGATTACATCCTACATAAAATCAAATATTATCCCATCCCCCCTCGTCCCATGCAAGTAGCCCAATCTGACATCGCATTCTCTAAACATGAATTTCCCTCACTTGAGATTCAAAACAAGATTGATCCCTTAATGAAAAAGGTGATCATTAATGACACTCTAGTTGAGCACACTCTCATAGACAATGGAGTATAAATTAATATTTGTAGCATGGAACAACAAAACACACTTAGAATGGACAAAAATATCATTCAACTTAATGATGTTCATATTCATGGCTTCGACAATGTTAATAGGAAACCACTAGGGATGATCACATTACCTATCAAGGTTGGACAAATCATGTTTCCTACTTCTTTACATATCATGCAAGGACCCCTTCCATACAATCTCCTCCTAGGGAGACCATGGATTCATGCTATGAAAGGAGTCCCATCTACCCTTCACCGTACAATGAAATTTTAATACAACAAGGTATACACAGTGAATGTAGATGGCTGAAGTTATGATTCCACTAATCATGACCTTCCCAACTCCCCTAATCCTTTCACTCCTAGATCGAAACTTATCCAAGTTGATGCTACCCTTTCACCTACAAAAAAATTTTTTTGTGATCATTGGCAGTCATTAGACTCTACACGTACTTTCACTATAAACTCCAAACTCTCAGCCTCTTGGTCCAAAGAATCATAAAAAAAAATTCATTTTTAGGTATAATTTCTAATAATGATCTTGGTCTTATGCCTCCCCTTACAAGAGAGTATGAAACCTCATGATCTACAGCAAAACCATCCTATGTCTTCTATGATCAACTTTATTCTACATCAACAACATTACCCCATGATAGCGATGGGGGCTATATAACTCCCATCCCTCATGAAGGGGAAATATATAACATTCAACAGCATTTTCATTCTTATAGAGCAACCAATCCTTCTCCAAACACCACGACCCCTTCATCTAAATTGGAAGAATATTATGTTATCGGCTACCATATCCTTCCTACACATGGATGCAATGAACTCATGATGAAAACTAACATATCATACTTTTCCAATAAGGATTTAGGGTCACCTCCCTTCTCTCCATTTTCTTCAAACATAAAAAATCTCACAAAACTTTGTGTTGTCCCTTTTGTGGGGGCATCTAATTCCTCTCCCTAACACGTACCTTCATCCTTTTGGCCCACCTTTTCATTACACTAATTCGGGGAAAGGGCTTCATTATCCTTTTCCTCGTATGTCACTTGTTGTTACATCTTTTAACTAGACATTAATATCTCATGAGCATACACGAGAAAGCTTGAGATGTGGATGGCATGTCTTAAGGTAAACTCACATGTGCCATACTATCCTTTCCATGATGTAGCCATTCTTGGAAACATCTCACTTGAAATAGGACTTTCCAAGCTAGTTGGCATGTCCTTTTTCACATTCTTTACTTTCTCTAATTTCAAGAAATTGCTCACAAAACAGTGTGTAGCGATTCCTTTAAAGTGCGAGCATACACTAGCACTATTTATTTTTGCATTTTTCTTTGTCCTTAGTTCCTAGTAAAGCCTTGCCACTTCACTTGATGAGTCTCTCACTTTTTGGATGACATGGGGTGTAATTTACTTCATTAAAGTTGCCCAAATTATCATATTACATTCCTCTTAGCGGCCTAATGTGACGCATTGCATCCACTAAGTTTTGAATTCCTTATTCTTTGATTGGTCCTCTCTTGGAGATATTACACACAACACTTCCTAAGTAAAAGACCTTGTATGAACAAAAAAAGACTCCTTTGAACATCACTTTTTCATTATACCTTTTTTAATTTTTCATTTTGCACCTTCCATGCATGTCGTTCCTTCTTGCACTTGTTCATGAGCTCTAAGCATCCAAGTCTTTTCCTGTCTCATGAAACACACCCTTGTCTTCATGGTGCCTCATCAAATTTATCTAGAAGTATAAATTTGGTATGGTTGATCAGGAATCCCAACTAGTGGCACAAATTTACCCTTAGCCACCTTTTCGTGTGTGACCGCATACCAACCGTGTGTATGTATCTCACCACCTTTTGGCATTCTCACTCGATAGGCAACCGAAAGTCTCATCGACCCAGAGTGAGTAAATAATTTTCTTTTAGACAAAGAACCTAGGTCTGATTCATAACTAGTTGGACAAATGATTGAAGCTTGATCTGACCTTTTCTCTCTCTCCACTCTTTCATATCACTTCTTGTGTGCTCCTTTGTACTTATGTTTATTGTTTCATAGGATCTTGATCCTAGGGGCTTGATCATCTCTCTTGATCATAGTCATCTCACCCTACTGACATGATTACATTAGATCCTACTCAACATGCATGATTCAACTATTTTAGTGTGAGTTTGAAGCAATTTCATACTCTCACTAAAGTGGGGCTAAATGTGTTTCCAAAAAGTGATCTTTGGCACTTTTCACTCATTTTGGCCTTTTCCCTTGGATTTTGGCTTTTTTTGTCTTGATTCAGTCTTGAAAGCTTATCATTCAACAATAATCTAACGATGTTTTACTAAGGTGTTTAGAAGTGTTGTAACACATCTTCCCACTTCTCTAAGACCCTTTCAACATAATTCACCTAAACAACATCCTTTTACCCCTTTCTAAGCCTTGTGTCAAGGTGTTGTAAAGTGTTGTAAGGCATTTTCACATCTTCCTAGGCTTATCATCCACTAATTAATGCTTTTATTATGTTAATTTATCCCCTTAATGTACTTTTATTTCCAACTTAAGCATGTTTTGGGAAGAAAACCTAATACACATCATTAATCACCATTTTATTTCTGACCACCAATTGAATTTTCCCAAGTGGACTAGGTTGCTATCTTGAGTGACCTAGTCCCTTTTGGCTTAAAATTCAAAATTAAAACATAAATCTTGCTGGAATTTTCCTCCAAAACCTTAAGGTCGGCGTATCATGTTTCATTTTTAGGAAAATTAGAGTTTAGCATGTATAAGTAAGGCTTTTCATCCTCATTTTGACCTCTCCTAAGATCATTTTTCACCTTCACAAGTACTCTTGCAATCAAGATTCCCAAGAAAGCAATCAAGCACAAGGCATCCCAAGCCACCTCCATTGTAGATGGTTCTTGCATGTGGTAGACATCTTCAACAAAGGATTTGGTAAGTGTTTACATTTTTTTATCATTTAATCATTCGTTCCTTTCATTATTTTTCATTTGGATTTGATTATCATCAAATGGGTTTGACTAAGGTAAACCCCTAATCACTATCCCTAACCCTTTATCTCCTCTTTGCATGTGTGATTTGCAAGTTTTTGTATGCAAGTTTTTTAAAAAGAAAGGTGTTAAGAAAGGTTTCCTCAACTCATCAAGATCACTCAAGTCAATAAAGACCTAATTGAATCTTTGGAGACCTCTCTCACCCCGTTTTCTATAGAATCTAAACCAGACACCTATAAGGATCCAAAGTGTAGACCGAAGGCTCCAATCTCTATTCCTAGATCCTCAAAAACCTAGAAGAGGAGTAGGTCATCCATAATGGTGACCTAGTGCCACTGAGCCTGTATTTTGATGATTTTCACATTTATGGACACCCTTTGACTGAAACCCACTATAGTGGATTTTCTCAACAAGAGAACTAGGTCGCTCAACTTGGTGTAATTGTCCCTCTATTGATCTTAGATAACATCTAAAGCATTGTGAGGCTATTCATTTGTAACATCTCAATTCTAGGTGCACAAGTCCTGAACTTTCCATTTACTTTTTGTATTGCATACATTTAGTGCATATAGTTTAGGTGCATTTAGTTTACATTTTCTTTGTTTACATTTCATAGATTAGAGTTAGCATCATTTCATTTATATTTCAGCCATACTTGTCACACACAACAAAAATTTTATCCAATATCCCCTCTTTGAATGAACTCACCCAAAAGCATATCACCAAAGTGAAAGGAGAGCCATTCCTAAACCAAGTGCTCCTGGGTGAAAAACCCTAGGGGCATAATAAATGGAATCCTCTTACCCTTATTTGTATATTTTTTTGGTGGTTCGAAGTTATATAGCCCTCATCACCACCATGGGGTAATGTTGTTGATGTACAACCAAGTTTAGCATATAAAACATAGGGTTCTGTTGGTTTAAGTTGTGAGATTGCACACTCTCCTTTAAAGGGGGGCATAATGATGAGGCTACCAACCCGAGTCACAAAAATCCACACATAAAACCAGAGAATATTATTATATTTAGAATAATGAAATTCTTACATGTAGAGGATCTCAAATCCTCGAGTTCTGCAATACAAGAAAATTACATAAAACTATAGAACTCCCCCCTTTCGTAACATGTGATCTTCTTTCCCCAAAAAAACTACTGAAACAAATCTAAAAACTAGCCCATAAATAGCCCCTTTCTCCATTTGGATCCAAAAACAACTTTCTATTTATGCGCCAGCTTTTGGAAGCCCTAACTTAAGATCTGACCATCGGATCTTCAATCATAACGCCTTTTTGGAAATATCTTGTGAAAAATGAAGTGTCGAAAAGTTGGGCCTAAAGGCTAACCACTTTCATTTTCTACCAATTTTTGGGCCCATCCAGAGCCTTTAAGTACCTCAAAATTAGCTTTGAACATTTTATAGTGCAAAAAATTGAAACTTGAATAACTTATGAACCGAGAATGATCTTAGCTTGATTTTTTCACCAAAGTGTTTATTGTTTTGTCCTGAAGCTCCCCTTAAATTTATGTCTCCTCACGCCTTCAAATTCACACCTGCTAAAAATAGCAATTGAGCATAAAAAGAAGAAAAGCAGTTCTGAAAGTTGAGAATTCTTCTTTGACGAAAAGGGTGTCTAGGAATGCAACAACATCTGAAAAAATCTAAATGAAAGTAAATCTATTTTTGGGTGATTTAGGATTGCCCTTACACCACTAGATGCTCCTACATCACATAGAACCCAAATTGGTACTAGAACTTGTGTCTAAAAATGAATCTTTTGTATATGACTCTTTGGATGAAGAGGGTGAGATTTTAAAAAAAATATTGAAAGGACATGTAGAATTTAACCCCCAATGTTCATGAAATATATTTTTGTAGGTGATGGAGTAGCATCAATTTCCATCGGTTCAAGTTTTTATCTAGGAATGAAAGAATTAGGGGAGTCAAAAATGTTATGATTAGTTGATCCATGGCTTCATTCATCTACATACACCATTTATATCTTGTTATTGTACTCAAATTTCATTGTATGATAAAGGGTAGATGGGACTCCTTTCATAGCATGAATCCAAGGTCTCCCTAGGAGAAGATTGTATGAAAGGGGTCGTTGCATGATATGTATAGAGGCAGGAAACACTATAGGTCTGACCTCGATATGTAATGTGATCATCTCTAGTGGTTGCCTATGAACATTATTAAGTTGGATGAGATTTTTGTCCATTGTTTATGAGAGTTTGTCTTACTAAAGTTTCATTAATGATCAACTTTATCCAGTTTCATTAATGATAACCTTTATCATCAAGGGGTAATTTCTGTTTTGAATATAGAGTGAGGTTAATTCATGTTTAGCGAATATGATTTTGGATTGGTTTACTTGCATGGGAAGAGAGGAGGATGTGGCATTATTCAATTTTACGTAAGATTGCATCTCATCCATCTATATTTACAAAATTTCTTGAAATAGACACTTCTATATAGGTGATATTTTAATGAGTTTCCATATAGATAGATTAGTAGGAGTCTTTTTAAGATCATCAATAATAAGGACTCTAAGTTGAGAAGAGGGTAATGGAGTAGGAGTGATGTGTGATCCCATATATGTTTGATTCACTAAGTTATAATTTAGCGGCTGAAAAAAATCATTAAGATAAGATGGCATCATCAATTTCATGAAATCTCTTAGTTTGTTGTGTGATTCACTAGTGGGAGGGGACTTAGGAGGCTCGCCAATTAAAGGAAATCCCACTTGTGTCATCATAACCTAAATAATCTTGTCTTTATTTGTATGGTTTGTTAGTGAAGGGGATTTGAATGTCACCTGATTAAATTCTTCTATGGAAGGTTTAGTGTTTGAAGGATAGGTTTCAAGGTTCACTCATTCTTGCACCATGGTGTTCTCCCTAGGAGGAGATTTATTATGGGAATTAACAACCAAATTCTCTTGAAATTTAAAGGTGGATTCTTCTAAAGGGACTCTATTGCAAATAGGAGAATGATCAATGGGTGAATTTTATTGTTTTATAAGGGATTCCCTAGGAGAAGGGGGACAAATAAGATACTCATAACTTTCATTAATTGTATTTTCTTCACAATTAGGACAGATACTAGGGGAAGAATAAATGTTATTGTCATGATCCCATATGGTTGTGTTTTCTTGTTTGTTAAGAGAGGTAAAAGGAGAGAAATAACTAGGATTATCATAACTCTCATTGATTGCTTCTTATACCAAAATATCTTTGTCACAAAGAGGAGAGATATGAGTGGAATAAATAATATGATTGTTAGGAATGTCCTACGTTGTATTCTCTATCACTAAAATGCTCTCATATGAAGAGGGTAGGGAAAGTTGTTTAGCATATCAAGATATTTAAGACACTAAATTTTTTTGAACATAAATAAAAATAATTTGTAACGATTTCATGCAATATTTCAACAAGATGAACAATGTATATATGCAAAAATACATAATTTTTTTTATCTAATGTATGCTATGTTTTAAGAATCCAAACAATGTATCTAAAATAATGAAAAGTACTTTTATGAAACCTAAGAAATTTTTAATGAAGAGAAACATTGTGTAATCAAAAGTAGAAATTACTTTTTATCAAATTTATGTATAATTTCAAAAATTTAAGTATTTTGCAGATCTAATGATGAAGGTATATCAAAAATGACCATCCTAAATTGTTGATTTTGAGTTAGAAGTATAAAACCTATGTTCTTAGAACTTTCTAGACTTATAGTATATGGTACTGTAAGGTCTAAGAAGCACATAAATGAGGTATCTAATGTTGGAAGAGGCAATTAAAAATGTGAACTAGGAATAGGTCGCCCAAAATGGCGAATTAGTCCCAATAGGGATTTTTTCAAAAAAATAATATTTTTTGATTGGTTTTAATGTGTTTCAAGCTATATGAGGCAATCTTAGGATGCAAATATAGGATTTTAGAAATTTTCAATGAAAATGTATATGCAAAAATGCAAGCTACATGATCTTTTCACTAATGCAAGTGTAGAACCCCTAGAATGGAACAAAATGCAAAACCCTAATGCAAAGTGAATGCAAGATTTTCCTAGGATGCAAGAATAGAATTTGAGAAGTTTCCTAAGGATGGGTTCACCAAAATGAACCCCCAAAAAAAAATGCAAGAAGGGATTCCCCATTGGGCTCCTAGGGTTTTTCACCTGGAAGCTTGGATGGAAGAATGACTCTTTTCACCCAATGATATACTTTTGGGAGAGTTCATTCAAAGATTGTAGGTTTTGAATGTGATTGATGTGTCTAAGTGTTGCACTATAATAAAATAAACTAATTCTGAAATGTAAATTAATGTAAATGTAAACTATATACAATGTCTTGATAATGACCTAAAAGGTATGAAATTTGTAAAGAAACTAGAAGAGACAAAAATAGTGCACCTGGGAACTAAAATTTGTAGAAGAGGAGCTTTTGAATATTCTAGAATCTATCGGAAATTTGCACTAGGACACTTACACCAGAATGGGTGACCTAGTCCTCTTCTCGAGAAACTTTACTAGAATAGGTTTCTACTAAAAGTGTGTCCAAATCTAAAAAATTCCCTAAAAAATAGGTTTAGAGGGACTAGGTCACAATTGTTGGTGACCTAGTCCACTTCTGAACTTCTGAGAATCCACAAGTGGAGATGGGAGCCTTCAATCCACACTGTTGTTCCTGATAGGTGTATGGTTGAAATTCAACAGAAAACAAGTTGAAAGAGGTCTCCAAGCTTGAACTAGAGCGTTGCTGACTTGAATGACTTCAATGAGTTGACAACACCTTTTTGGTACCTTTCTCTTTCACAAACCAACATACAAAAACCTCCAAAGAACACATGTAAAGAGGAGACAAAGGGTTTAGGGTTAGAGAATGAGGGTTTGCCTTAGTCAAACCCCATTTTGGTAATCAAACCCTAAACTATGAAATGAAATAGGAAAGGACATACAATTGAATAAAATTTAAAGGTAAAAACATTCACCAAATCATTGTTAAAGATATCTATAACATGCAAGAACAACCTCCAATGGAGGTTGCATGAAGTTGTAAGTGCTTGAATGCTTGGTTGAGAAGATTGAGTACTTGAGTGATTGTGAAGGTAAAAAATGATCTTAGGGAGAGAGAAATAGTGTGAGAGAGAGACAAAATGAAGATGAAATCCATTATTTATACATGCTATGCCCTAATTTCCTGAAAATAACACATGATAGGCCAACCTTACGGTTTTGGAGGCAAATTCTTGTTAGAATTTTTTCTTAATTTCTAATTTTATGCCATAAGGGACTAGGTTGCCCAAGGTGGTGACCTAGTCCACTTGGAAAAATTCAAGTGGTCGTCAAGAATTAAGTGGTGTTTAATGATGATTAACGAGAGTCTCTCTCGAAACACACTTATGTTGGGTCTAAAATTACATTAAGGGGCAAATGTTTCATGAGAAAGGGTGGAATTAGTGATGAAAATCCTAGAAATGTATGAGAGTCAATTACAACACCTTAAAACACTTTAAAATATGACTTAGAAAAGGGTTATTTAGGTGAATTATTGTATAAAAGTCCTAGAAAAGTTAGGAAGGGTGTTACAACACTTCACAAAACCCTTGCAATACTTTGTTAGGTTTTTTTTTATTTGCAAGCATTCAAGACCTAATGTGAATGTATTTTCCACATTACAACAGTAGGATTAAATAAACAAGGCCAAAATC
This sequence comes from Sequoiadendron giganteum, assembly GCA_007115665.2. Taxonomy (NCBI): domain Eukaryota; kingdom Viridiplantae; phylum Streptophyta; class Pinopsida; order Cupressales; family Cupressaceae; genus Sequoiadendron; species Sequoiadendron giganteum. Next base: position 409,150,154 of record CM021100.1, on the reverse strand, counting down.
CAAGGGAAAAATCCTAAATGAGTGAAAAGTGTCAAGGCTACACTTTTTGGTGACACAAAGAGGTACAAATTAAATGAGAAATTTCCCTATCCTCAAGAAGGGAGTAAGTGCATATGATTGTAAGTGCATATGTAAGCTAAAGGAATCCAAACAATGAATTTCATTAAAAGAAAGGATACTCATAATGTGGGAGGATGAAGCCCCCATTATAGCTATTTTCAAAAGCACAACGTTAGGAAATGCATCACGCAACACAAATTTTCATAATTTGTCAAAAATTCTTCTTATCTAACTTATTTTAGAAATAGAATTCGAGGGTACATGTATCACCCCTTTGATTCTACTTGATTTATGGAGGTAGAATCAAGGTACCATTCTAACTCCATTGAATAAGGTAAGTCATCTCATAGGGCATTTCTAAATACCCTACCACATAATGATAAACATATGATGAGGCCGAGAGAGAAATCATGAATCCAATGCATTAGACGAAATCAAAAATGGAATTTTCTAGCTTCCATTATATTAATTTCAATAAAATGTACTTTTTACCCCTAATATAGTAAAAACCCTAATTTTAACTTATATAAGAGTAAAAAATAAAGTTCTTTCTAGATTATTTTTCTTTTAAATTCTTGTAGCTTGAATTTGGTGGACAGTGATTAAAGATTCTAGTGGGCCACAAGTAGGGAGACTCAATTCCTACTCATACGACTAGATCACAATCAACAACTGCATAATGCACCAACACCTACAATCATGGAGAGGCTAGCACATCCTCCATGCCTTCTATACATAATGAGGTTATCTTTACACAACCAGTCAGAGGTAGGTGATAATATTTTATTTAGTGAATTTCTTTATTCTTATGTTCATGCTTTATGGTTTACTTTTATATCTCTATATATATCTTAATGTGTACTTATTATATTTATGATTTTTATCTTGTAGGAGCAATGAGAGACCTAGATGATCTCTATCACTAGATTGTTGCTGAGATATTTCCTCCATCATTCTATGAGGAGGTTGTTGGTATAGACTATGTGCCCTCACCCATCGTGGAGTAGGATATAGAGCTATTCAATTTGTATGTTAGACTATGGGTAGCATACAAGATTTTCAAGAGGTGTTCTCATCAAGATGAGGCTTCGCATGAGGAGGCTTAATCATCTCAAGTGCTAGCAAAGTTTGAGACACTCCAATCAAAGTTAGCTAGACTATAGGTGGGGAGAGATCATCTAGTGAAGGACCATTGGGAGGCCATTGGATGAGAACATGATTTGAAATATGCTCTAGATGTACTTTTTGGCTCACAATCATGATTGCATAGCACTGTCTCTGGATAGACTACCTCTAGACATATGCGAGCACCATATCCTAAGGGATTTGGTAGTAATAGACCATAGAAACATTATATATATTGATGACGTGTACTCAGATTTTTTATGTATATATGTTGTCATTCCTTAAATTTGCATGAAGGAAAAAACTAGCAATTTTTTTTAACAAAGGTACAATGTGTACATTAAAACACTAACAATTGATAACCATGCACTTGCATGGTTGAATACTACATGCATCAAGGAATGTTCTTGTGTAATATTACAATCGACATGTCACTTGAGAGAGGGGAGTGGAGGAATAAATGAATCCAAGTGCATGAAGTTGGTCATGTGCACCCTCAAACCACATGAGGTAGGCTCTAAAACCTAGGCTAAACAAAGATTCTATAGATGACCCAATTATCTCAAGATATGACATATTAGGTTTATTTAGCTTTTAATTTCCACACTCACAAGGTTAGGGTTGGTATAGTGGTTATTCATAATGGTAACATTCACCATTATTCTTTTGTTTTATTTATTTCATAATCTAAGAATACCAAGTTTGGGGTGCATCCGTTGTCGCAGATATCATTATTTACTTTTAGAAATAATAATATTAATGTTATGATACTCATCTAGAAAGATGCCAATACTAATTGAAAATGTAATGATATTATTGATATTCTAACCTTACAAATATTAATATTATTTATATTAATAAAATATAATACATATTAAAATTATAATACTAATAAAAATAATTATTTATTATTAACTATATATATTATTATATATAATCTATTTAAAATTAATTATTATTTATTTGATTACTTACACATATATATAATTTACTCTAAAATAATTTGAAAGTAATTTAATGAGAATTATAAGAATAAAAGGAATCATATACAAATACTTACACTATGCCTACTTATATACATATTATTATTTTTTCCCTAGTAAATAAATTAAAGAGATAAACAAATCCTAGTATTACTAAATTTAGTTAAAAATAATGTTTTTTGAGAATATGGGAATATATTGCCTTTCCTTTATTTAGGGAATAAGTTAACTTAAAATTACCATGATGGCTCTTTTTTTTTTAAATAAATGGTAAAGTGGCTTCTCACAAGGGGTCAATGTGAACTCATAGATGGATGGTTTTTCTAGTCTTTTTCTCCACGTCACACTCATAATTTATTTATTTTTCCATTGCTTTGAGTTCGTGAATCACCATAAAATAAAAGGCGCGTATGTAGATTGTGAAAATTATTAAACTTTTAATATGGAAGTAATCCAACAAAAGTTCATATTCCAAAATAAGACGTGCGCCAACTATTACTCACAATACCATAATAACACAAGTTTTGTTTTGGCTTTTGTAACTGCATTATTGTAGTATGGTATCCTCATCAATTACGCTCTACCATGAGTCAAGGTTATAAATGAGATGTAGCAAATCAAGTTTAAGTGGTAAAATTAATTTCATTTAATGATGCCAACTGTTAAATGGTTGGTGAGGTGCTAGGGCAAAATGAAGCTGATTAACTTTCTTTTAATCTGATCTAAGCTGTTCCCAAATGACATTCCATATAAAACAGCTGGAGTTCATATTTAAGGATAAATTAATACCAACTATTATTACAACACTATGAGAGGAGAGTCCAATATACATTACTAGTATTTCCTACTACTATCTTACAAAGGACGAATGCTACGCTAATTACTAGCTGCCAACAATGTGTGTCCTAATAACTGAATGATGGTTGCATGAGATGAGAACTGATTTGGCACTTATTACACCATCTTGCAGTTTGATTTTCATCGAATGACTCTAAATGAGAAGTGACTTAAAATTTGCCATTTGAAACTTTCTGAGAGCTAAGATAATTAACTCGTCTACATATTATCATCATTATTTTTTAATGATATCAAATTTCCATAATCTATATTATATAAGTGTAAAGATTTCTGGATTTGATTGTGTCCAATTTTTTATATCAACGTTTCGAATATGATCCATCATTAGAATGCGAACAGAAAACATAAAAACAACAATTCTATCACACTCCCTGATCTCTACCTATTTGAATCTTACTTATTGTGTTTTTTTTATTGTTTAATGGTTGGTGCTAAAAGAACAACAATTCTATCAACCTATATCCTAATAATTTCAGCGCTGGGGTAGGTGATTTATTTTAGCTCAGGAGAGGAGGCATACATATCGTTCAACAATGGCAATAGGTGAAGAGAGATTTCGCTGGCACTATTAATAAATTATTGGACTCACCGCCACCGCCCTAGGGAATTGATTTGAATTAACCAATCGCCACTAGTAATGATTAATGAGGTGTTAATTTTATCCTGGCGCCTAAAACCCATGAGCCATGGAAGAGCAACACAAGCCTAAAAGAACCAATTCTTTTCACCACTAAACGTTTTTTTTTATTTCCTCATTCTCTATTGTAGGGCGGTGCTAAGGAGAGGAAGAAGGTTTAGGATGAAGCACCCAAAGTTGCAGGCCAACAGATCGCAGCATAGTTTTTCCATGTTAATATTTTTTTTTGGTTTGCTCTACTACATTTTCTATTCAACTATAGCTGCTTATGAATTATAATCATCTAGTAGTTTAGGGACGAACTGGTGTATTATTTTCTCTGTGTTTAAACTTTCACCCATAGGTTCACACAACGGAGCATAGTTTTCAAGCTCACAAAAGATCAATGGTTCATTAGACTCAAACATAGGTACACCACAAATGACATATTCAGAATAAATTTCTTGGAGGCCTCAACTTGAGAGGGGTTTACAACATTAACTGCATAATTATTGGACCTTTCAAATAAATTAAATTTTAACAGGTTGCTCTTGCCTGAATCTACTACAGTAGGTTTTAACCTTACATTGCAGTATAATATCCATGTTTTTTAAAACAGAAAATGCAATGCCTATCTTTTGAAACAGCTATCTACTGGAAAAAATTTAGCAGCAAAATATGATATGTACTGAATATAGATATTTCAAAGGAAAGGATTTGACACAACATTTACATTCTCTTTCCTTTTTCGAGTAGATAGAACCACACAAAAAAATAGATTTAAACAACATTTCTCTCGATCCATATATATAATTTCTTCTCTTTCTTCTACATTCATTCCTACTGTTAACAGAATATCAACCACCCATGTCTTTAAAATAGCATCTGATCTACCCAGTAGAATGCATCAATTTATCTTTGTTTATAACACTACTCCAAGAGACTCACATGAAAACAGTGGTTAACTCCTTATCAAGGTCAAATTCATTTTGAAAAACAGAAAAAAAAAGAAAGACCAAATAGAATACAGTTTGAATGAATTTTCTCTTTGACATTATAAGCAAAGTTTAAAACAGTTATTTACAAACATGAAACCACAGTTAGTTTCAAGCTAAATATAACATGTTCTTATGTTGTCTTGATTACAAGATTTTTTTTTGTAAGACAATAATCTTATGCACAAAAATAACAGAGTAAGTTTTCAAATACATTTATACAAATTTTTTTACATAACTTTAAGTTTTCAAATACATTTATACAAAAAATTTTACATAACTTTCACAACTCATGTTTAGATTTTTACATATACCCCCAAGCCAATTCCACTTGCAATGAACCCTTTTAAACCCCCTTTCTTCATTTTTTCTATAAAGAAGACAAAAACCCTACAAACCACTAGCTTTCAGCAACCTACAAGTAAACACAAAATGCAGCTTTCTTTCATGGAAAATGGGTGCTCACCTCGCAACCTTTTGTTAGAAAAACGAACCAGCCCCAAGTTAGGAAGTAACCAAAATACCTGTTACACACATCACAATTTTTTTCCAAACAATAACCGACAAAGAAAAATATATGTAGTATACAAAACCCTTTTCCCCAAGGCTTTCAAATCACATGTAGAAAGTCCACTAATGGAATTATTATGGGAGAGAAAAGGTGCACTTGATCTTGGGTTTTATAAAAATATTCAATATCCATTCAATAACATATAATGGGGCTTTATGTCCCTTCCTTCACACCCTTATATCATATATCACCAATCCAACCATCCAAAACCTCCATCATTTTGATGGGTACTCATACCCTATCCATTTCTCCATCCCACACATGCATTTCCCACCCTCCTTGAAGAGGAGTTAATCCAACCACCCATCCCACGAAAACACTACAACACCAAACATATAAGCAATCATTCAAAATAAATAATAAGCGTTCAAACAACCATTACATAAACCGAAAAAAAGGATATTGAGCCAAACTTTATGAGCAAGATTCCAAATATCAAGTTCAAGATGAGCTTCCCAACTCCTTCCTCTTTTCTCCAAATTAGACAAAAGAATAAAATTACCCCAAAAAGAAAAGGAACCATTCCTTTGGATTTCCAAAGGATTGAAATAGGAGTCAAGGGTTAGAAACCATTGGAGGATAGAGTAACACATGTAAAACTCCTAGTCACTCCTATGGACACACCTCCCCACAAGTTCTCACACATTTGTGAGAAATCTTGGGGAATTGAAATTCCAAAGAGTGTTTAACACTCAACAAAGGCCTTCAAATCTCATAAATGAGATTTAATAGTCAACACTCCAATCCCATCCCCGAAATTCGTCACCCTTCTTATTGAATAATTAAAAGGGGCAAAACTTACAATTTTCAAAAGTTATGGGCTCAATTTGACCCCTAACCCATAGGTACCCATCTTAGGGGTTAAATTAGGGTCAATTGACCTATTCTAAGGACTAATTAAATCTTTTTAAACCCTCAAAAATAAATTAAAATTCAAACATAATAAAAGAATTTCAAAAATGTCCCAAAACCATCATCAAAAGTTTAATTGATTTTAAAAGGACAGTCACAGGATTCAGCACTAAATATTTTAATCACAAAATAAAATACAACAAAGGGGGCTATGGTTCATTCTTGAAATGAGCCACAGTTGGTTTCACTTGGCTAACACAAATCGGGTACCCTTGGTTACCTCCAATCCCATTGGACATGGGTGTGTACCTGCACACTCAATTCCACTTTTCAATATATCCAATGTGAGATAATTCACAATTAAATCAACAATCAATTCCTAAATGATTAAGTTCAACATGCATAATTATTTATTTAGTAAGAATATATTTTATCAGTTCATATCAAGTCATGACATTACAAGAAAGTCCCGTATTCACCTAATTCGATTTCATATCTTATCAATGATATATCATAACCACTTATCGATTCCCACCATGATAATTAGAAAAATATGAACATATCAATAAGAAAAACATCAGATGCATATAATCATCAAAATTATCATAATAAGAAACCGTCATAAAATCCAATGTCCATGGTCATCCCAAAATATTCTAAACCACATAAAGTTTCAACATACTTGAATTAAAAAGTAGTCAAATGGGTTGTATCAAATAGGAGGCCTCATATATATATATATGATCATTTGATGTTTTATTATCTATGTTTATGTGTTTACTATTAAATCACAATGTGATTGATTGATTAAATAATCTTTGTAAGACTATTCAATGAATATCTCCATGATTTAACATGTTTATGTGATCTAACTAAAACTTTTCAAGTTTCTCTTAGATGCAATATTATGATTGAGTATGTTATGCTAAATTAAATGTACCTAATGCATATAAGGATATAATATAACATAGCACACAAGATTAAATTGAATAGAATAAAACCTAAAGAAATCATTAAAAAATAATTTAAATATATACTTTAGTATCAGTTCTAAACTCCCTTTCAATCTCCCATGGCTAGCTAAAAGAATCTTTCAGTGATATATTTGCCCTATTCGCTACCAAGTAATCCAAAACATGGTATTCCCCTCAAAAAATATAGAGGATGATACAAAAAAGTTCTCAATGTGGTTACTCTTTTGTTGCATCAAAAACTGATGTTAGAGGCCACAACAAAATCTAAGGAAGAGCAAGAGGAAGTTTCCCCCAAAGGAAAATTAGGGATCAAATGATTCTCAACTACAAAATTCCAAGCCCGATTGTGGAAAGGGAGAACTAGAGAGATAAAATCACTACATGAACTAAGATCTTTAGATGGGGATGCACAAGGACAACAAAAGCTCACCATGTTCCTGAAAATAAAGAATGGGGGCGCCATCAAGATCCTATCATGAAATTTTAGGAGCTTAAATGCCCCTCACAAACAACCCCAAGTCAAAATAATTCTTGTTTTGACCAAGAAGGATATAGTTTTAATATAGGAAACAAAACTAAGCAAAGTAGATTTGGAATCACCCAAAAAAAAATTGTAGGATTGAATAGTGAAGGCTTCCAAGCAAGCAAATCCCGAGGAGGTATTGCAGTTTTCTAAAAGCCTAGTTCAGTGCAGGTGGAAATACTGGTAGAAAAACCATGTTGGCGATGTTGTTTGGTGAGTAGCATCCAATCCAAGCTTAAATTTGGACTTTTCAATGTGTACTAGCCCAACTCCTACTTAAGAAAGTGAATTCTAGTAAGAAAATGAAGTATTCTTGATGGAAGTGCAAGGGAAAAACGTCATACTAGCTAGAGATTTCAATGCAGTTCTAGAAGACAAGGATAAGTTAGGAGGAATTCAAAAAGGGAACCAATCCCATAAAGACTTCAGAGAATCGATCATAAGAAACCAATTTTTGAATATAGATTTTAGAAATTTCATGCACACATTGGAAAATAAGAGAGAGGGCCCTTGCATGATAGATAAAAAACTAGATAAGTTCTTATTTTGAGGGGCTTCGAAAACTTCCCATGCACATTCAAAGACACCATTTTTCATGGAAATTTTTTAAATCATCTACCAATATAGCTAGATATCCAAGAGGATTGAATTCCTTCGTGACCCCCGTTTAAATTTGAAAATATGTGGCTAAAAGATCCAAGCTTTCCAAGCCTAGTAGAAAAATTGTGGATGGGATCCAAGTAATACGATCTAAGATGTATTGCTTGATAAAAAATTTGAAGTGGCTAAAATAGAGGATAAAGGAATGGAACTAGAGTTGTTTCAAAAATATCTTTGAAATAAAGGAAAGTACAAAAGCGAAGATTTAGGTGTGGAAGAGGAAATAATATAGAATGGCATGGACCTACAAAGGTACCTCAAAGAAAAAGAGATGTTAGGGAAATATGAAGAAATTTTGACCAAAGAATAAACCTTTAAGAAATAGAATTCAAGAGAGGTGTGGCTCAAACAGGGAGACAAAAACATAAAATTCTTTCATAACAATGCAAGGAAGAGGAGAAGCATAAACAAAATAGCGATTATAAGGTGAGTTGATGGATCTACAGTAGAGGACCCAAAGTAAATAGCTAAAGAAGTGGTGAGATTTTTCAATGATTTGATAAACAACATCGAAGATTCAAATCTATGGTACCAACAAGAGATTTTATGGAGAATCCTGAAGCTAGTTACAGAGACTCAAACAAGATTCTCAATGAAAAGTTTAGCAAGGAAGAGATAAAGACAACTCTCTTCTAGCTGCACCTGGATAAAGACCTTGGCTTGGATGGCCTCCCAATTGGTTTCTTTCAAAATTTCTAGGGATTGGTTGGTGAAAAGCTAGCAGATGTGGTAGAAGCTTCATGGAACTCAAGTAGCCTTCTTAAGGAAGTTAATAATACATTCATTACCCTATTTCCAAAGAAAGAAGTAAAAAATTCATTGGATTATTATAGACCATTTTCTTTATGAAACACAATATACAATGTTATGACAAAGGCCATTGCAAATGGGATAAAGCTTATCCTTCCATCCATGATTATTGAGGAGAAAATAGGCTTTGTACTAGGGAGGGAAATCATGGATGGGATCACAATCACCTAAGAGGCAATCCATTCAATTTAGAAGAATAAAAAATCTAGTATGATAACATAACTGGATATAAAGAAAGTATATGTCATGGTAGAGTAGATATTTCTATTCAAAGTCCTTGAAGATTTTGTGTTCAACAAGAGATGGCTAAATTGGATTTTCCATTGCATCTCCACACCCAGTTTGTTTTCTTAGGAAAATAGAGCACCATAGGGTTTCTTTAAGGTATCAAGAGGGTTATGACGAGGGGATCCAATCTCCCCCATTCTATAGATTTTTATGGAGGAAGCCCTTGTTATTAAATCCTCTAAAATTGAAGGAATAAGGGTCACAAGTAACATTCATGCAGTATCTCATCAACAATTTGTTGATGAAACAAAACTAATGAGACTAGCTAAGAGGAAGGAGGTGATATACCTAAGCACAGTCCTCCGAAAGTATGCCAAAGCTTTAGGGAAAGTTGTAAATGAAAGAAAATCAAAAGTTTTTTTCTTCAACATAGCACTACAAAAGGAATAGGAAATATTAAGGGTGCTAGGTTTCAAAAATGGAGAACTGCCATGTACCTACTTAGGTACACCATTGGAAAAGGGAGTAAGATCGTCTTGCCTTTTGGATCTGCTCAATCTCAAAATAGGTGTGAAATTGAATTCATGGAAAGAAAAATGGCTAACCTAGGTAGGAAAAACAACATTGATAAAATTAGTGCTATCAATCTTTCCAATATATTTGATATCAATATTATCCATTCCAAGTGGATGTGCTACCAAATTGACAAAAGAATATAGATAATTCTTCTAGCAAAGTAATGATGAGAAAAGGAAAATTGCCATGATCACTTGGTAGAATTTATGTAGAACCAAAGAAGATGGAGGGTTGGGCTTCAAAACCTTGGATCTGTACTAAAATAATGAAATTGGGGAAAAACTTGTCTGGCATATACATTGTGAGACACAAAGAAAATGGACAAAAAACATACACAAGTACTTAAAAGATGATAATAATAGGGGCATCCTATCAATTACCAATCCTCAGACTGGATCTTGAATATGGAACTTCATGCAGAAGTGAAAGCAAGTCATCTGCGATTATCTCTCTTGGGATGTAAATAATTGAAGTATGGAATTATTCTAGGAGGACTCATGGGATGGCATACCATGTTTGGATAATATAATAGAAGTAGGGGTGGTCAAACAGGTTCTAAAAATAATCTGGGGGACAAAGTAAAGGACTACATAGTTCCAAATGAGGGAAACACAATGCTAGGTTAGAGGGATTTCTCTGTCGTGAAATTTCAACCTAGAGAAGTGCAATAGTTAAGTAAATCCTTGCAGAACATAGTGTTGACTCTATGATATGGCAATGGTACTTTAATTTGAGTAGCGTCCAAAACAGGAAGCTACAATGTGAAGGACAGATACAAGATGTTGTATAAACAAAGAGGGATGATTTTTTATTGTTTTCCCATCCATTTGTGTTCGAGCAATGTTTGTCTCCGCAAGGCATGGAAATTTGCATGGGCTAAAATGCAAAATAAAATCTTGATAGCTGAAAGGTTTTTTTGCCTAGGATATCATGGTTTGTTTAGATGTGTGATGTGCAAAAAAGTCAAAGAAACTACCTATCACCTTCTCTTGATTTTCCTGTATACACAACAGTGTCGGAGTTGGTTGTACAAAGTGTTGGGGTGGGCTTGTGCCATGCCATATGATCTTCTCAGTTGGTTCCAATCATGGCCACTCTTGAAAAGGAAATTGGTATTTGGGGACCTATGGACCCTTAGCCCATCAATAGTAGTATGGGAATTATGGAAGGAAATAAAGAAGAAGTTGTTTAAGGATAAGATAATATGTGTGACTTCGCCTATCAACAAGATTGAGGCTATTCTAATTGAAACTTTCAATGATAAACTAGTCTAGAAATTGGCCAAGGAAAATATATTTTTAGAGTGAGATGTGAAACTATGTGCAACTTGGCCCTCTCTCTAGGTTGGGAGTGACAATATTGGGACTTTAAACAAGACTCGGCCTCAGTGGTTTGGTCTCGTCCTCCACAGGGGTGGTACAAACTAAAATTTAATGGGGAATCCAAAGAGAATTTGGGTCAATATAATGTAGGTTATATTATCAAGTAATGGCAAGGGAATACAATCTCATCCTCGGCTAAGAGGTTTCCAGAAGGAATAAACAATGAAGCATAATTTTTAGCCAACATCCATGGGATGAATCTTTGCAAAGAATAAAAATTATCTAGGATTGCAATCGAAGGGGACTCAACCTTGCTTATCAGTTCTCTCAGAAGGGGAAATACCCCCAATTGGAAACTTCATGCTCTCCTCAACAAGAAAATTGAGTTGATGCAAACGTTTGCAAATTCCACCATGAATCATATTTATAGAGAATTCTAGAAGGAGGAAAATTCTCTGGCCAACAAAGGATTTAATGGTGAATAAAGGCATTTCCCATGTGCGAAAAAGGGGCAATAGTCTTGGTCTTCCATGGCTAGATTGGGCACATGGGAATTCGCACTAAAAGACAATGATGGCATCCAATACATCATCTTGGCCACCAGGGAAATTCATTCGTATACCAACAACTTTTCCCAAAGAAAGGAGAGGGGAAAAATCTGACACAAGGCATCCACCCTCTATTATTAGAGAAGAAAGGAGATCGATTGCATAAGGAAGATTGTTAGAATTAGACATGAACATTTAATAACCCTCAAACTCTACCATCAAAGAGATCCTTAACAAGATAAGTTAATTTTTTTATTTATGGAGATGAAATAGGAGAAGAGCTAGAAAGGACCAACAATGATGATATGCAATGATCATATGCCTCCTCAATAAAATATTTGGAGAAAACAAGTACTGCAACCCAAGTAAATTTATAGCCACCTTCAACAAGCCATATGGAAGTGATTGATATTGGAGGTAGATGCAGAGGTAATTAATGGAGTAAAGTTGGTAGTTTCAAAGCACTTAATGGCTTGTACCTATATCTACTAAATATCTAGTAGGGAAACATGATGAAGATGGAAACCCCAATTAGATTGCAGTGCTAAATGAAGAAATCAATGATTTTAGGCTTCATTATTGATCATAGGCTTAAGAAAATTTTCCTCAATAAAGAAATATTATGTCTTGAAGCACTGTGGATGGTGATAGGGAAGAATTTTTTCTTCTCCAATAATCAGACAAGGGAAAACTCAGACATATCCTCTTTCTTCCTCATCTCACTATTGGATTTGAATCTATCGAAGCTTAAGTGGTTTTTGCTACTAAGGGTGATGTTCAAAGCTAAAATCCTGTTGGATGACATGGACATGGTGGTAGTGGCTCAACTAGGTGTTGGGATTCTCCTTTGAGATGATATTTAAAAAATGTTTTTTTAGGTCGTAGAGGTGGAGTGTCATGTGTTCATTCTCAACATGGACACAGAAGTCCTGGATTACCACAGACATTGGGTGACCATTGGTTACAACTTTCTCTACAGAAGACTATGCTTAAATGAGGTAGAAGGTAACTAGTGGTGGTAGAAATTTTCTAAGTTGGTGGACTCGACTAGGTTCCTATGATGAAGGGGGTTGAAAGCCACAAATGGTGGAATGGACTTTTGTGCGCACCTGTGGCCATTGATGACACTAGTGTCTTGATGAACCTATGTATGTTTGTCAATTTTGGTTTTATGTTATTTTTGTATCTCTCCTTAGAGGAGCATAACTTATATATTGGAAATTGCTAAAAAAATTGTGAGCTAAAATGATGTACTTTTTTATACCTTTTAATATAGTTTATGCAAATATAGCTACATTTTCTATATAAAAAAAGACATACAACTAATTTTTTTTCAAATAATGAAACAATGTGAGAGCACATCAATTTCATCTACTAACTCTAACACCACTTCTTTAGCAACCAAACTATTTAAGAGGTTAGACATAATACTAGCACAAATGTGTGACATTTATAGGTTCTTTGAGAGGTGAGTCATTTATTTATGTTAATGAATATGATCTTTATCCATATTTTTTGTGGAAATTATGTAAGGGACTAACCAATTAGGGCTAAATTTTCCTTTTCCTTTTAGGTCATCATTTAAATTACACTAATTTTTGCATAACACCAAATCTCCTTTATTAAGCAAACAAGATATGACATCATCATTGTAACTTCATTGCATTCTTTCAAAATTAGCTTGAAGGTCCTTAAGAGCATTGATGTTGTTCGCCCCACAATTTTCGTTTCACCAAAAGATTGACCTATCAATGCTCGATACATCTACTAGAGTTAATGAATCCATGGGAGGTGGTTAAGCCATGTCACAAATATTGAGGGGAGTGCTAAAAATCTGCGAAAAATCGCCCCCTCAACATTACCCGAGGGGATTTGAACCTGACATCTTTGGCTTTGATACCAATTATTGGCCCTATGGTTGTCGTTGCACCAAAAGATCAAATTGGCAATGCCTGATACAACTATCAAAGTTAATGAATCCATGGGAGGCAGTTAAGCCATATCACAAATCCAAAGGGGAGTGCTAACAATCTTCCAATAGATACATTGTTCATCGAGCATTTTAAGTTAATGCAATATTTGTTCCTTATAATTAAGTCAACTAATAACTGTTAATGCAATATGCAATATTGATATTAAATAAGGCATCTCTAAGTCAAATCATATTATTACCTAGGTTTCGTAGATGAGGTTATAAGGGGTATTCCTAGTTGATACTATAAAATTAATATGATAGGACCATAATGCATATATTAGCTATGTATGCCAATATTTTTTTATGTTTGAATGCTATTTTCCTTAGGATTTTTTTGAGGGTTCTATTAGTTGAATTAGATTGATCATTAGATTGAGGGTACTAAGGTGTACAAAACTGATGTTATATGTTAAATATTTCTAAGAACTTCTTCACATCCTTATTCTTAAATGGTGTCCCATTATCTGAAACTAAAGCAAAAGGAATTCTGAAATGATCTAAATAATGTGTTCTAATATGAAACAACATATTACATCGTTAGTTGTTCAATGAAGTGGAATTGCTTCCACCTACTTCGTGAAATAATTTTTTGTAGTAATTATAATTGTGCGTCTGATAGAGGAAGGATGTGAAATTTTTCCAATGATGTCCAGGCCCCACACCTCAAAGGCCAAATAGGAAATTGTGTGTGAAGTTCATAAGTAGGAGCGTGAATCATCCTACTATGTTCTTGAAATTTGTGACATTTCTTAACAGAAGAAAATTAATCTTGTTCCATTTTTTTGGAATAATACCCTATATGAATTAAATTTTTCAATAGTTTTCTTCCTCCAAAATGTCCTCCATAAGCACCTAAATGAGCTTCCGCAAGTTCTATTGGGATTTCAGATTGTTTAAGGAATCTAAATAGGAGACCATCGAAGAACCTTTGATACAATACATCTACAAGAATTATATACTTAGAATCCTATATTCTAAAGATGGGCTCTAGTTGTGAACACCCAATGCTAGACCTGCACAAACACAAGAAACAAACACATAGTTAGGTCAATATGAAAGTAAGAACAAGGATTCCCCATGAAATCCATCTACAACTATTGAAAGTAGGAAATGAATGAAGAACAAAACAAAACTAAGTTAAATCCTAATTCAAATAATCCAAACACTTTATCCCATGGGGCAATTGGTGTCAATTATGTTTTGAAATTAGCCCTTTCCCAACTCCTTAGTAAGCTCGATGATTTTGTGGAGATTGATCAAATTTGTTGATGAAGAAAAAGATGAATTATTGAGAAAACCTACAATAACCTAGTTATGGTGATGGCAAATGCTCAAGAAATATATGAAGTATCTCTAAATATGAAGATATAAAATTTTCCTTAAAATTGTGGATGATATTGCAATGGAGGATGCCTCTATTTATAGATTTGAAGAATGAAATGTTGAAGGATTTGGGTGAATGTGGGAAAAAAGACCAACTAATGAGAGAAGACCACTTTTCCACATGTGATTGGACGAGGAATGAGCACATTTTGGTCAATGTGCATGATAAATTCTATGAGATTCAAATTTAAAATTTGAAAGTGACATGTTTAGAGGGAAGGGAAATGGAGTTAATATCACTTGGCTTAGGTCAAAGGAAATGTAAGAGGCATTAAATTCCTTGTTGGAAGTACCCATCCCTTTTGGAGGGATTTTTGAATTGGAAGAATGTTCCACAAAAGACGCCCTTTTGAATGGAAATTGATGAATTTATAAATCAAATAAATTGATTTATTGTGCAAGTTGTAAAATATAGAGGATTGGAGTGATTGGAATCAGCATTAACCATGATTTGATTAATTTAGATGAAGGTTAGATGATTTGACAATTTGACTTAGATTTTTGAATTATTTTAAATCAAAGTTAGGAGGAATAATGATTTTTAGATTAAATCAAATAAAGATTAATTTATATAATCTAAAGAGATGAGTTTAGAGATTTAATTAAATAAAGTGAATTATTTAATTAATAGAAGATAATGAATCAATGAGATAGATTTGATTTATTTAATTGAGAGTGGAAATATGATGAATTTTATCAAATTAAGATTATTTAATTAAATTGATTAGTAAAAGAGATGATTCAGGACAAACTAATGTTAGTAAGATCAGGATCAGGTGTGTAGGATCAACTTCTATATATTTCATGTCTACACTAGTAATTTTGTGTTTGGCTTAGGAAAGGTATTTGTTTTTAGATAATCAAATATCAATGCATACTATTCACTAGAGTTTTTTGTGGTGATTGTTAATATCTCATCTATTTTATACTCAATCGATGGTTTCATAATTTTGTGGAAAATAAATGTGAAGTATTTTAAAGTATCTTGAGGGGATATCAAAGAATCTACACTTTCCATTACATTTTCATGTCTATTATCTTTCCATGGGATGTTATAAATGGTAATCAAATCAAACTTGTCTAAGAAATTCATTATGAGATCCTTGTATTTTGATAGATTTTCATGATTCACTTGATATGTTGAATTTATCTTTTTAATGATTAATTATGAAACACTAAATATTTTAATGTTTTAGGCTCCCAAAGTTAAAGTGCCATGTAATCCAATAATTAATGCTTCATACTATATAGTATTGTTTGTGCATTGGAAATTTAGCCGATATGATAAGGGAATAGGTTTCCATCCCACTAAAGCTATTATAACTCCTGTTTCAGAGCCTTTTATGTACTTAGATCAATCAAATTAGAATTCCCATGTATTTTTTGTGCTCTTGAATAGTGAATACACTCTCATCAAGAAATTATTTTTCATTAGTTAATCTTAGAGGAGGAGTGTCAGCTAAGTAGCTAGTAAAGGATTATTCTTTGATTTCTTTTTGTGAAACAAAATTAAGGTGAAAATTATTTAACAACATAACCAATTTAGCTAAACATCATGATAAAAAAAATTTAGCAAAAGGATATTTTCAAGGATCAAATTTTGTTATCACATGTATTTCAGTATTAAATGAGTAATGTTGCAAGTTACTAGTAGTGAATACTAGAGAAAAAAAAAAAATTCTCTATCATTGTGTATCATTTCTCATAATCAATCAAAGTTCAACCAAAGTAATAAATAGGATGCTCTTTAACATTCTCATCTTGTTGAGCCAACAATTCTGCAAGAGCATGGGATGATGTTGTTGTATATAGGATGAATGGTTTATTTTGCATAGAAGGTTGATAAATAAGAGGAGTAGAAAGATAATCTTTCAAACTCTCAAAAGCCAGTTTACAATTTGCATTCGAATTAAACTAAACTTCTTTCTTAAGTAGATGTGTAAATGGTAACGTTTGATCCACTAAGGATGCTATAAAATGATGGATGAATTGATTTATTCCTTTTAATGTATGCATTTGAGAGATGCTTCAAGTAGGTGGAATGTTAACTATAGCATCAATAATCTTTGTGTCCACCTCAATGCCTCTTTGAAATATGATAAAACCTAGAAGTTATCCACTTTCTACACCAAAGACACACTTTTTTGGATTTAACCTCATGTTGTATTTTTACATTCACTTAAATATTTTCTAAAGGAAATTAAAACATTGTCTTTTATTATTAAATATTCGGTTAGAATATCATTATCATATTCTTCTAAAATTTTATGTAATTGTGGAATATAAATTTCATAGCTCACTGATATGTTGCACCTGCATTCTTATATTACCCAAAAAAAATTCTCCAAGATAATGTAAATGATGTTTTATATTAATCTTTGGGGTTGATAAAGATTTGATTATATCCAGAAAATCCATCAATGAATGAAAACAAAGCATGTCTCATAGTCGAGTCTACAATCATGTCAATATTAGGAAGGGGAAAGTCATCTTTTAAAGATTCTCTATTTAAATCATGACATTCCATACACATCCTAATACAATTTTCCTATTTTGCGACTATGATAATATTTGATATCCAAGGAGAACAATCTATATGTCTTATAAATCTAGCTTCAATGAGCTTTTCGATGTTGGCCTAACCTAATAAGGCTATCTTAGGGTTCATTTTTCAAATCTTTTGTATAATAGGTTTACTATTTTTTGTAAGGACTATGTTGTGTGTCACAATCTTAGGGTCAATTCTCGAAAATATTTGAATATTTCCAAGTGAAAATTTTGAGAAAGTCATGGAGTAAAGTTGCATGGTCCTCTTGGTATTCATCATCAAGACACTTTCCTATTTTTATCACCTTTTCTTCATTGTTACCATCCATTTGTTATTGTATGGTATCTCCCAAATGAATTACATTTTGTCTTGGAAATTTAGAGTTGTATTATTCTTTGTTCATGTGAATATCACTAATTTCTTCTTCTCCAAATTTTTTCTTGGTACTAGTCATAGCACATGTAACCCAATTCTTTTTAAGAGGAGTAAATGGTTTGTCATAAAATCCTAGAATTTAATTTAAGGCTTTACCATCTTTGAAAAACTCCCATGATACATTGCAAGTTGTTTCAATCAATTCTAGAGGCTTCAAGCTGAGATTTGTTTTAGGATTACACATAATGGTGTTGATGTTTAACGAGAGTATTTCTATTTCTTGTTTAATCAATTTTTTTTCTTTCATATTAGGCTCTATAGGAACACAAATACCTTGTTCTTTTTCATGAACTCTTAGCCTTTTCCAAAAAGTCTTTTTATTTCTTTTGGGTTTGGTGGTTGTTTATAATCTATCTCATCAATTTTTTTTTGTATAACTAGTGTCTTCTTCTAGAATAGATGAGGTAGAAGCTTGTGAGTTATTTTCAGAATTCTACACTGACGTCACCATTGGTTGTTTTTTATTTTCATCTTCTTTACTTACAAGTGATTTTGTATTCTCCCATAAATGAAGGTGTGAACTATAAGGAACCCCAATCATCATCTAGTAATTTTAACAATTTTAATATTTTGTTTTTCTTCTTTGATAGGTTTTATGTTTGATGTTGGAATTATTGTGTTTAGAGGACTTGTCATTCCTTTTTCAACTTGTAAGAAAATTTTAGGCTCAGGTTATATTTCACCTTGGTATACCTTATTCTTATAGACATACTTCATGATTTGATAAAGAGTAGAAGGCACCACACACATCTCATGAATCCAAGGTCTTCCATAAAGAAAATTGTATGAAAGGTCATGAGGCATAACATGAATATGATTTTGTACGGTAGCCTTCCGAATTGTAAAAGGTAAAGTAATCACAACAAGTAGTTGATTTCCTACATTTTCAAATCCTTAAATCGATAAGGAATCAAGTTTAATCTAAATTATTTTTCAACACCCAATCTATCTAAAATATTCACACTATACATATTAAGGGTTGAGCCGTTATCAAAAAGGGTTCTTTTTATTCTCGTTCTACTGAATATTTCTTTTATCATGAAGGTGTCATGTTTATTTCTCATCTCCAAGGGAGGGTGTTCATGTTGGTGAAAGGTAATGTCTACATTAATTGTATTCATTCCTTTAATTAGAGCTCCACATCACCTGAAATTGCATTAGAGGGATCACAACTTGTTGTAAGGATATTTGAAGCATGGTTTGATAATTAGTTGAATTTGGAATCAAATCCTATAGGGATATTTTATGAGAGTAATCTTAAGCTATTCCACAAGATTTTATTCATTTCCAATATTCGAAGGAAAATGAGAGGCACTCTGCAAGATAGAGTTGGGAAAAGGTAAGAATATTGCAGTTGTTTATCTTGGTTGTGGATTGTTTGTAGTGTTATGTGCATGAGAAATCGTATTATGACTTGATTGCTGCAAGAAATTATTTTGAGGTTGTTCAATGGTATAAATGGGTATTTTTTGAGTTTGAGGTTTGTTTGAAGGTGGGTAAAGGATAAGTTTAGGTTGAATCATATTAAAATCTCTTAGTTTTGGTTTATCATGAAAATCCTTAGTAGATGAACTTTGTGAGATGAAATCATCAAGGGATTCATCTAACATGTCAAATTCATCACTACTAGAAGGCTTGAGGGTTAGGTTAACTTGGAAAAAGAGATTTGACATGGTCAAGTAACTATACTTTCTCCAAGTGGTTCATATATTTGTAGGTGTTTTTGGTTTTATTTTCTAATCAATGCTAAATATAATCTAATGTAATTGAACTATGAACAAATGCTCAAAAATTAAAGTACTAGAATCTAATTATATCCACAATTGCAATGAATTCAAGCTTTGCTAATTCTAATGATTTAAATATAATAACTATGCAAACTATAAAAAAAGATTTCAAGAGAGAACATAAGCCTAGAAATAGGGAATTCAATGTTGTAAAGTGGAGTTCCAAATCTACATCGGAATGAAATCACCCAAATGGGTGGATGAGTCCCATTGATTTTTTGAAAAAATAAAATAAATTTTCAAGTGATTTTTATGCTTTTAATGTTGTACATGACCTGTAGCCTAAGTGAAAATGCATATTTTATATGCAAAAAAGAAACCTATATGTACTTTCACTACTGCAAGAATTGGAAACCCTAGAATGCCAATTACCTAATGCAAACCTTAATGCAATGTTAATGCAAGAAAAATATAGGATGATAATGCACTCCAAATAAAAAATACAATGTTCTAAATGTAAATTCACAAAAATGAAATAATAGGAAATGGGTGAGATACTTTACTATGGTTTAGGAGATAGAGAAAACCCACTTTCCAATTCTCTCATTGAAGGAAAACCCTAGACATATCAATGAAAAGGAGAAAGAGATATTGCAATAAGGTTGTCCTAGGGGCTGATTATAAACTATTTAGGGGTTCACCACCAAGCTAGATATTGGAAATAAAAATGCAACACAAAATGTAATGCATAACCTAATATGAGCCCTGAATTTCTCAAAATCCAATTTTTTTGACCTACTAGGACTCATATGTTAGTCTGGGTGTATCAGTCATAGATTTGGTTTTCTATACAGGAACATGTTATTGGGAAAAGGGTATCTGAATCTGCAAAACCTTACACTATCCTAATAGTCTCATTCTACTTTTTTAGGAATTCAAAGTTTAGAACTATGCTCCAATCTATGTCCTACCCTTCTAAACTAGTTTTTGTGTCTAAACCTATTAAAATATTGAAAAAACATAATATAAACTCAATTTTCTTATGGGGGGTTTTCCTCGGTCAAAATCCTAGTTTGGCAATTAAATATTGATAGGAACAATGAAATATGAATGCAAACCCTAACCTTAAGTGTGTCTAAGATTAGGAAATCCAAAATGCAATACAACAGTAGTGTAATATGTAAGAATGAGATGTATGAATGGATCATGAAGATGAATGACTCAATTTGAGAGATCTCTAATTACCCAAGGGAGCCCTAATAATTCTTATACCTTTAGGTTTAATGAAAAGTGATAATGGAGGATGGAATCAGTTAGGAAAAATTCATTAGGCTTGGATTGATTGCTAGTTGCTTCTACCCAACCTAGAATTCTTCATGATTCACCATAGACAGCCATGATTAACCCTTGGTAATGCTAGATATTGGATTAAAGTGAGCTTGAAGACCTGTAGAAACACTCTAATGTTGCTCTAAGGCTTTAACTTTGATTTCTTTTTAAAATTGAATACTCACGTCAAAGAATGCTAAGATTTTGAATGCTTGGATTTTGAAATTACTCTTGAAAATACTTTTTTCGATGAAATAATGACTTAGAATTTTTCTAATTGCATCACCAAAAAGTGTAGCCTTGAAACTTTCACTCATTTGGACTCTAGCCTATGGATTTTGGACCCCTTTCAACCTATTTTTACCCCTTTCTAAGCCTTGTGCCAAAGTGTTGTAAAAACATTTCACACTGTGATAGGCTTGTAATCACTTGCAATGCCCCACCAAGTAACCTTAAAGGAAGTTGCAATTAACGTCTTAAGCAAACTAATTTTTTTTTATAAAGTGCATTTAACATACACATTCACTTACTAATTAACAACAACCTCTAGGGCTACTAGGTTGGGATTACTTAAACCCACACATACATATTACATATAATTGTAGCATTATAACTTTATGAAATAAACATCATACATCATAATAATACCACATAGCATAATAAGATATCAACCAAAATACAATCTCATAATAATTAACTTAATCCAATAGTCACATCACTCATTCCCTTAATGAGGCAATAGTACATAAGGTTATAATTATAGAATTCCACCTCATAAACATAAGAGGGATAAAATAACTTATACAATCTAAATTATTACAATGCAATAAAATACGATAAGAGCCACGAGTTGTCCATCTGGATGTCTCACCACCAAGTGCTACAGATAGATGGGGACCCAATGGTTTTGGTGCATGTTCCACCCAACCAAGTGATACTCGAAAGCCCACCCCCCATGCTAGGAGATAGTAACAAAGTAACATGGACAAAGACCTACAACCACTGACCAAAGACAAAATCATATTGAATCATACTAATATAACCAAACAAATGAACTAACAAGTTCAACTCAATCACCAAACAAGTACAAATCAAGTACAACATTCACATCACTGACATAGGTCACATTGCTTCCAGACATAAAATAAATCAAGTATGTTTAGAAAACCATACATATAAAACAATTAACAATAGTTTTCCTCGATAGAGTGTCATCGTATAGTAGTCATGAGATCTCCTCTGGGCATCCTTCATAGGCTCCAGTAATCCTGGTGGCCTCAACCAAATCCTGGCACTCATTCTCACTCATGTGGCATCAAATACCTCTCGTACTAACAAGATAAATGACTATGCCATTCCAGGCCTTCTCACTCATCCCAAGTCTAAACGAGCTCTTGTGTCTATGAGTGAGGATTAAATTATCTTGATTAGTGTGAATGCATCCTAATCATATAAGTATATTAATTTAGTTATCACTTGATGAACTCACTTCTGAAGGTTACCTGGTTTACCTCTTTGGGCTCTGACCTCTAACAAAAGCCACTCTTCTATTCGACAACACACACCCAAACAATCCACCAAGGGAAACACAAGTGTATACCAACTAGGCATCATAACCACTCCAACACAAGGAGGAAAAAAATAAAAGAATTCACTCCAAACATCTTGGAGGCAACAACACATAGTCCACTCCTTTCATAAGAGGTACAAAATATCCCCATTCGTGGAAAATGGGTAAAATTGAAAAGACACCACACACTACCCAAGGGAAAACAACTAGATGACATAAAGGATCAACAACCCCCATCCTCTAAGTTCTCCTGGAAGACTTATAATTTAGGACTAACACTAAATCGCAAAACCAACAATGCAGCTTGACGACATAGCAACAAAAGCATTCAAGTCATTAATCAAATCTAATATTTGGATTTCCTAAACCCATACTCATTCAATAGGTAGTGTTGACAAAGTCAAAGACACGATAACTAGATCATCTAAAATAATCATAACCCCTATTTCTCCTTTCATTAGTGGAAATCTAAAACAATTAAACATAGTTCCCTTTACTAAATACAGAGAATTAAATCCTTTAAGATAATCATGAGGAAGATACTACTTTTGGATATACTAAATCCATATCTCTTTCATAATCCAATCACAATGATTCAATTAATCTAAAAAGAAATTAATAAATAACATAATTGATTGCCTCATCAATAAACCAACTTCTTAATTTACTTTTAAATCGACACAAATCCACGCAAGTAAACTCTTTCCATTTCCTAACCAAATCTTACATTTCATTCAATTTCCTATTTAGAACATGCAATTACTTTAATATAATAAAATATTGTTTCTCTACCCATTTACCCATATACACTAATCAATCCATTTTAAATCTCTATTCAATTTCCTATTTAGAACATGCGATCTCTTTAATATAATAAAATATTGTTTCTCTATCCACTTACCCATATACACTAATCAATCCATTTTAAATCTCTATTCAATAATATATTGCATACATCTTATTAAAATGAAATATGATAATGAATTTACTCTTAACATATTTTTATATGCTCTATATTATATATACACCAAACATATATATTAATAAACTCAATTATATAGATTCTTTAATATTCCAATCACAACGATTAATTTGCTCTATGGAAATAAAACATAATAACTATTTCCCTTTCAAAATTAATTGAAAAAAAAACTAAATAAGTGCCTTTATAATAAAAGATAGACGAGTTCAAATAATTTAAGTCGAATCCATTGTTTTCCTTGAAAACTAACATAAATCTTCTACAATAATTCTTTTCAATTTCCTAACCCAAACCTTATATTTTTTCTAGTTTTCCAACAACACCCTATGTTAATCTCATCTAAAAGTTTCCCTTTCCAAACTCTTATTACATACATCCATTTATTCAAACCATAAAATATACATTCTCAACAAATAAATTGTTCAAATAGAAAATGATTAAATTAAAATAATTAATTGTCTCTTCATAATAATCAATTCCTGAATTTACTTTTAAAACAACACGATCCCATGCACTACCAAGAGAATTCACAAGAAATTGACATCACAATGACAACCCTCACAAACAATAGACCATCTAGAAGATTTATAAACTAACAGGTATTCAACCTATTCTCAAAGCATAAACACGAAAGACATAATCATTGAAGGCAATAGAAGAAACTACATTTGGATACTCTAAATCCATTTCTCACTTCATTACATAATTCATTATATCGATAAAACTGAATTAAGAATTCATCTTTTCAGATAGGGGAGAAATTACACTAATATTTTATTCTATAATTTCTCTTAACAAAATAAGTATTTTCAACTATAACTCAAAACATTTCACTTTAAATTAAATAACCAATTGCCTTTGCAAATTAAATCATTATAAAATTAATCAAATTAACATTTGGTCTCTTCCATAACTTATTGTGTTAAAATAAGATCAATATTTGGACTATAACCCAATATCATATATATATTTTTCCAATTAAATCAAATTAATAATTGGACATTTTACACATGAATTTAAATTTCACAATTAAATTTTAAATTATGCATTCTTTAAATCAAATATTTAACTCCTTCAATTAAACTTTAATATGCCATTTTAAAATAAACAATAATTTCCCCATACGTTTATAATTTTAATTCCCCTAATCTAATTTACAAATTTTATTTAAAATAATGTAAATAAATATAATACTTTAATATTATAAATTATAATTTAAAATATTATTAAATAATATTTTAATATTATAATAATAATACATAAAATATTAATATTTATAAATATCAATTTATTGTTATTTTATTATCAGAGCAGCCATGGGAAAATAACTTAACATAAGTCTCGTGTTTCAAGCATAACTCAAAAACTGCAATCTAGGTATTTGTGATTTTTTGACAAGTATAAGAAAATTCCAAGGTGCAAAAACCTTTTAAATTTCCTAATAACCCAGTTTGTGTAAGTGGAGTTATATGTGATGCAACCAGACCATTTTACCATGAAAAATATAACAACCCTGCGGATTTTAAAATCCGATTTTTAATAATAAACAAAGGGTTTCATTTTCTAAAAAAAAATATTCTAAATGCTTCGTTCAATCTCTATGTTTGATTCTAATAACAAAATAATTGATTTCCTCAAATAATTTAAACTCAACTAAGGTTTTCACAATTTTCACTCAAGAATTTTCACAAAGCAAAAGCTGTAAATTTATTTCATTCTTTTCTTCTAATAATAAATTTATTTTCTAAAACAGATTTAACAAACAAATCTTTAATCACTACTATTTAAAAGTAACCAAGAACAATAAAACACAAAGAGGAAAACCTGGTTCAAGAAGCTACAGGAAAAGATTAATTTCTATTGCAAGCCTCCTCCAAAGATTTCCTGAATTTTCTTCAATCATCCAACGAATCCAATCCAAAACCCAACAAATGCAACCAATCTTTCCTCCAATCAATTCTACAATCAAAACTTTCTTCAAACCCTTTTTTGTGCAGATTTTTCCAAAATTTCTTCTCTGTTGTAAAAATGAATTTTTCTAAAAACTTTCTACCCTAAAATTAAAACATGTATTCTTTATAAATCAAAAAAACCTAATACAACCCTAATTCATATTACATGCAAATTATATATTAGTTTCAATTTCAATTTTTACAACCCTAATTGACATTGCATGCAAATTAGATATTAATTTCAATTTCAATTTCAATTTCAATTTTCGAAAACCCACTTTCAATTTAAAATGCAATTTCAAATAATAAATTAATTTCCAAAGTTGAAACTCATTTCCGAAGTAAACATTTAATTACAATTTCTAATTTAATTCCCACAAGTTGAAATTAAATTCCAAAATTAATTTTAATTCTTTTTTTTCCTTTCACTCTCTTGCATCACGTTTAATTAATTAATTTAATTATTTAATAACTAAATTCAACCCCCTTGGATTAAATTTAATTAATTAAATAAATGAAATATAATTCATTAATTTAAATATAAAATTTTATCCACATTGCATTATTTAAATTAAATAACCATCAATATGATTTAAATGCAATTATTCTAAATATCTATTTCCAAATCAAGAATCCTTCAGAATTAAATAACATTAAAGTAAGACAAGCAATGACTCGACACACACAACTGACGACACACTAAGGCTAGGGTGTAAACTTGACACATGTTACCTAGCTACTATCTCCCGTTCAACTTAACCGTTGGATCAACATGCTCAAACCTATGAAACCAGGTGGAGTCGATGTCATGTACCTGTAATCCTTAAAACAAGTAAACAACATCATACAATATATCCAGCATATAATACACACTGTGAAGAAGAAATTACGGATTCCCAGGGCACTCGCAAGTGAGTAATGTGGACCCGTCCTCTTCACCAAAACACTCAATAAGGACAGAAATTAACATCATAATCAATAATCTCATAATAACATCTCATGTTAACTCTACAACATCCTTAATCCATAATGCATGTGAAACAATAATCAGATAACTACATCCCACAATAATAGTTGTTGCTCAATAGTAGTGATCAAAACATCATAACAAAATGTATCCGGTATCAAAGTAATTGCAACCAAATATAGTATAAAGAAAACCGAACAAGAAGCAAAACGGAGGGGTATTACATCACTAAATCAAACCTTTCTTATGCTATAATGTCTCGTTAATACATATACATGCCTTATTTTAGTGTGTTTCGAAAGAAATTATCGACAAACATTATTAATCACATCTTAATCCCCAAAAACCAATAAAAAATTCCCAGGTGGACTACGTCACCACCTGGACTCACCTAGTCCCACGTGGCTTAAAATTTAAAATAAACTTAAATTTCTTCCAGGATTTTGGCTCCTAAACCGTAAGGTTAGCTAATATGGTGTTATTTTTAAGAAATTAAGGAGAAACATGTATAAACAAGGGTTTTTTTCCCTCATTTTACATCTTCTAGGTCTCATTTTTCTACTCACTCAATCATCTCTGATTTCTAAAATTTGAAAAGAAGACTAAGTTTCCAACAATGGTGACCTAGTCCCACTTAGCCTATTTCTTAAAGATTTTAGTAGATTTGGATACCCTTTGGGTAGAAATAGGCTCCAATGCTTCCAAATCTGGGACCAGGTCATCCAGAATGGCATAAATTTCCCAACAGGCCAATATTTTAGCATCAACAAAATTTCTAGCTACCAATCTAGTTTTTAACTCATTTCCAGGTGCACCTCTTTAGTTTCATCCATTTATGTAGCAGTGTTTTTATGTTTATTAGGTCATTTGTATATCATTATGTATTCTCAAACATAGTTCATTTTCTCAGTTTTACATTAATAATTAGTTTCTATTTTACATTTCCAAAACTTATACACATTGCACACACATCACATTCTATTATGAACCCCCAACCCTTTGAATGATCTCACAAAGAACATCATAGTTCAAAAGAGAGTCTATTTTCTAACCAAGCTCCTAGGTGAAACATCCTAGGATCCCATTGAGGAATCCTCTTTCCCTAAATGCCTTGTTTTTTTTGGTTCACTTATATAGGCATTTACACCCAATCTACTACTACTCAAATATCAAAAGTCGACATCAACCAAAAATTTGAATTACAAAGGTGATTTTCTCACTCAAACCCTAAAAATCCCCAAATGGGACTCATATTCTAGCCTTGGTGTATAGGTCCCACCCAAGTGGACTCATCTTTCGTAGGTGGCATATGAGTCCCACCCTATATTTTAGGGTGGGTTGTTAAAATTTTAATTTGTATTATGATTTTGTTTGGTTTTTCACTGAAATAAGACTTGAGCTCCTAAATAATGGGTCCTAGGTGGCTATTAATGATGAATTAATGGGTAAATAATTTAGGGGTACTAAAATAGGTCCAGATTAAATGAGAAATGTACCTTTATCCAAGAATTGGGTATAATTTCCATCATTACAATCCTACCTATGGATCGACTCTCCCAAATGTCTAATAGATTGGGGACCATTTGAATCTATCAGCCCTACCCCACACCTCTAGGAGTAATATGGCTACTTCATAAATTACGAGACATCCTAATGATATCAGGTCATATTATATACTACCTCTAAAATGACATATCTATACTTATGGCTGATAACCACCTATCTTTGTGCCACCATGCTCACATCCTTTAGCTAATGTCATCTCCCAGTCTCCTGTACCAACTATAGGTCTAGCTATTGTCATAATTATACCTCACAATCCTTGTCTACTGTAATGGCCAATAACTAGTATTGTAGTTGGTTCCTCTCTATGGTAAGAGTCAAAATCTACCCATCCCTAAGTTGTGGCTGATTTGGATGCACATGGTCTGGTTGCCCCTAGTCTTAATGACCCTAATCCTACCGTACCTACTCTTTGTTGATCGGGCTACTTCTCTAGCTATTGTCCCCCTCTAATTGCACCTCTACCTCAACCCCTAACTCTACCGCAAGGGTACCCCCACACTAGGTTTGTCAAATTTATAGGAGGTGTCCACGATGCATCCTGGGTCTAGGTGGTCCTTGCATCTAATGATCATTGATCATATGCCCATGGATAGATAATAATCTATTTAAAATCATCTACTACCAATTGTGGTATAATTTGAGGCCCCTAATCTACCTCTCTTTGTGATCATACAAACACTATTATGTAATCATCAGCCGGTGCATCCTGAATGTCACCAAACTATTGATCCAAACGATTAGGTATATAGTGTTCAAGTATATAACACTCATGATCCTTGAGATATTGGGTTTCCCTAGAAAAGAAGAGATACTATTGATTATCATACCTTGTCAAAACCTATAGCAACAACCTCCATATGAAAAATTTCATATCATCTATGAAGCTGCTCTAGTAAGGGACCCTTCTTAGTCTAGTATGTTGTAGTATCATCACCACTTAATACTGGGAAAAAATGGGCTCATCCTGATGTATGGATGCTAAAACCATAACAGGTCCAACACTACAATATAATCATAATCCAATATGTGTAAAATTGTGATACAAGCTCTGATACCTATCCTATAGTAGTAGACTACCTAATGCATATCATGGTATAACAATTCCAACATAACTAGACCCCACACATATAGAGCTATCTTGAAAATCATGACATGCCATACAAGTCCCCAACTACTAAGATTGAAGCCTTGTCCCCCTTGATCTGAGGTAATCATGCTAAAAACCAAAGTATCCATGAAAACTCTAAAGATCAAAACCTATATGTGGTACACATCAAAGTCGATCTATGAGCTCACCAAA
This sequence comes from Sequoiadendron giganteum, assembly GCA_007115665.2. Lineage (NCBI taxonomy): Eukaryota > Viridiplantae > Streptophyta > Pinopsida > Cupressales > Cupressaceae > Sequoiadendron > Sequoiadendron giganteum. Next base: position 409,120,719 of record CM021100.1, on the reverse strand, counting down.
ATTATCTCATTTGAACGTAAAATATCACAACATGTATCCCTCATCGCATTTGTATCATAAATGACATCCTCCCTATCAATGGGAAGCTAAAGGATCCACCACATGTCTTGAATTGTAACTATGGCCTCGCTATTGGAGAGATGGAATGTTGATATCTTAGTGTGCCACCGTTCAATCAATGCCCTCAATATCACTAAATGGGTATAGATCTTAGAAATGTAGGTAATGAATCCCAACCCTAGAGCTCCTATGTGATCTTGTTGCACCACATAAAATTTACATATCACTAAAAAAAGGGTAGATTGATCCTCCCAAGACATGAGAGGCTAAATATCCTCCTAGATGCATCAAACACATAGTGCCAATTTACCTAAAATTTATAAATGGGTTAACATATAAGTGTCTCAATCCTAGAAAATCAATAGAATTGTGATTTTCTAGGGTGTGTCACTATATGCATTTTAGGGGTGCATCAGTTTTTAGAAACACACATTTCCATACTCAATTATGTGTTGTTATTTTGACATGTCACTATACAAAAACCAGTAGAGGCATCACTTTTTAGTAAGTGCATCACCATTTCTCATGTTGGTGAATCTAAAACCCCTATGCATTGCTATTTGTATAGTGTGTTGCCCTAGATAAAGTGATTCAATAGACACAAATTGCTAGGCGTATTGCCAAACATAAAGTGCAACACTATTCTAATCAATATCGTTGGCGACTATTCAAAATGCATCACAATATAGTGATTCCCTAAGTGTTCTAATTTCTAACCCTAATAAATGCATCAAAATACGTAAATTGAGAAAAAAAATTGAATCACATACCTAGGGTCCTACGTATTATTGATGTTGAAACTCTTGAAATTGGTCAAAAAGGTGACTAGGAATCAGATGTCATGCCATCTCACCAAGATGTTTGAGGTCAGGAGTAACAATTCTCTAGAAGTCAAAAGTGAAAATGAATTGAAAGTGACCCTTTAGCACTTATTCATGCCTAAAACTTAGGCATAATGCCCTAATTTGAGAGGAAAGCTAGGTTTTTTAACCTATTTATCCAATTCTTAAGCCATGAAGCCTATGTTAAGCATTTTTTTGTGTTTTTGAGCTTGTCTTCATGTCCCGAAGCATGTTTTTTGTACCTAAATTAATGTCAAACCTTTTTCAAGAGATCAACCCAAAATTCAAATTTTTTGTCAGGTCTCTTGAGGGGGCAGGGAACCAACTTATTTCCTTCCACTAGGGAAATAGTGGGGCATCCAAAAAAAAAAGGAATTTTAATTTTTTTGATCTAAGTAGCAGCATTAATCTAAAAAGCATCAATCTTTGAACCAACATAACATGTACCTCGCTTTAAAAAGGGGAAAAAAATAGACACTTTAAAATGTCCTGAATGATATTACACACTTGAATCTGATATATTAACATTATTTCATGTTGAAATCCATTTTAGCTTTTCTTGTTTGATTAAATAATCATAGTTATTTAATTAAATGTCTCATTTTCATCTATTAATCTAGTTGATCTAATTAGGTTAATTCACCTCTTTTCACACTAACATTTCATTCTATGTAAATTGAAAAAATGAGAATATTTTATTTAAACCTTAAGTCCTCTTATTTTAAAAAATATTGAATTAAATGTCATATTGCATCCCCTTTTCATTAAATAAATCAATAATTTAATGAATATTCTCACATTCCTCATCTTCAACACTAATATCTAGTTTTAGTTAACTAAATTTCTTATTTCCCCTCCCATCCACTTGTATAGGGAATATTCTAAAGGAATATTCTCTTATTTGGCTCCAAAAGGGGAATGACTTCTTTCAAACAAAATCTGTAACAAACTTTAAAAGTTGTTACAAAGTGTGTCCGTTTGAATAATTCTTATCCCTTGATCTTTTGTTGATCCATGTGATATTTGATTCTCATCAATTTATGAGAATCATTGATCAATTTTTATTTATTCATTCAATACTGACCATTGCTAAATCAAATCGATATGATCCCTTGATTCTTCATTCAATCTCCTATAAATACATCACTATTTGGAGAGAAATTGATTCATCTTTTGATAGCAGAGTTTTGTTATTGAAATTAATATTCACTTGCATCCATGTTTAGCGTTTATGAATATTTTAGATTAATGTTCATCCGTATTATCTTAAGTATCCATTAATGGCTTCCATTTTACATTATCTTGATTAAGAGGAAAAGAGGGGGGCTCTACATAGAACATCACTCTTTATCCAACTATCATTCAGTCATGTCCTAATAACCCTAATAGAGTTGACTATCAACCTCTCAAGGTGAGATAGTACACAATTAGGAGGACATAGGAGGGGTATTCTTTCAGATTTAAGGGTTTCACCACCAAGCAAATTCTTGGAAAATAAAATATTGGAAATCACACTATCATATGAAAACAACCTAAAACGAGCTAAATGAGAGATGTACATATTGAAAATGAACAACTCCAAGTTAGGGTATGTGTACCTAAGAAGCCTGGAGATGCAATTAGAATTTCAAAACTGTAAAGAGACTACCAAAATATTTCTTGGAGGACTAAGACACCCAATATGGTGTTTTAGTCCAATTTTTTTTTTCTGGGGCAAATACAAAATCTTCAAATGTTGAAATGTTCAGAATCTTGAAAAATCTCTGAAAAATATTGTGTGGAGCACTTATATTCCCAAGATGTAATTTTAGTCCCACTTTGAATTTCTAAAAAATTATGAATGTAGTCTTGAGCTCCTAGATCTTCCCTTTCTCCTTCTTGGATCTCAAGTTCTGAATCAACTAGAATTGAGTTGTAGGTGAGTTTCCATAAAGATGATCACTTTCCAATGCAAATTTTTAACTTTGACAAATTTGCACTCCAAGTGATCTTCAAGTCTTCAACCTATATCTACAAACACAAATGGAAAATATGGGGAAAAAAAAATTATTGTTAGTGAATGGGGGTTTTCCTTGGTAAAACCCCTTGTTGGTAATTAAAACTTGAAATGAAAAAAAATGATGAAGGAAATGGTGAATGAAGAAAATACAATTCTAGAACTCACCAAACCCTTGTAGAGGCTAAAAAATTATGTGAAATGGTTGTAATGGATATGGATCTTGAAATGCTTGATAGATCTTGAATTTCAAGCTTTCTTAGATCAAAACACTACATCACAAATGTTAGAACATAAACACACATGATGAAAGAATATACTTTGATGTGATTCTTGAATCTTGATGGTGGATCCAATTTCTTAATGAATTACTTTTGAATGTTCTTGATCTCATAAATTTTCCTGAGTAATTAGTACTTGAATGCTTGGGATGAAAATGAATGAATGAACCTTGTATTTAAACTTGTTTATACTTAATATCTCGAAACTGTATCACACCAAGCTGACATATGAATTCATCGAATGAAGAAGGTTAAATCCTGTCAAAATATGACATTAAATCCTAAAAAATGACTCAAGGAGGACCAAGACACCCTAGGTGTTCTCTTAGTCCCAAGTGATGAAACTTTGGGAACAAACACCAAAAAGTAGCCCAAATAAGATACCTCAAAATTAGGGTCCTGGGACCTCAGGGAGACAAATATGGCCTTAGTGGAATTTTAGTCCCAACTAAAAATTAGGGACACACCAATGAAAGTCATTAGGAGATCACTTATGCACTAGATAATGTCAAGATTTAAAAGAAAATATATCATTCATAGGGCTTGTGGACACAAAATAGGACCAATTAAGTTATAAAGAAGGATAAATAAAGAAATGAGGGCCCTAAAATGTGTGAAAATGAAAGGGAATTCATTTTACTAGACTAATTTTAGCCCCCACTTTAGCCAAAGGATGAAATTTCTTCAAAATCACACTAAAGTAGCCAACCACACAATCAAGAGGGGTTCAAATGTACAAATTTCAGTAAGATAGGATGACAACAATCAATAGGGTGGTCAAGCCCCCAAGATCATGATCCTATGGTAGACCAACATAGGAAAAAAGGAACATTCATTTGGATGATATATGAGGCCAAAACAAGATTGCAAACATACACCATCAAAGACAAGAAAAAGGCAATAGGAAAAGAAATTGTAATGGATCAAGCTTTGATTGGTCATCCAAGGTGTTGGACTGAGTCTAGGCTTGAAGAGGGTTTACAAGTGGAATGTGTTGTCCACTGTGCAAACAAAATATATACTCATGAGGGCTAGTAGGAACTAGTTTTCCACTAGGTGAGCCCCAAAAGGGACATATCAACATCATACCTCCATGACTATGATAAGGACCAAAATAAAATGCTCACCTGGGCTAGTGAAGCTATTTATTCACTAGGTGAGCCCAAAGGGGTCCACATCGAACCCATACCTCATGAAAGGTCCTACTCTTAGTGGACATCATTCCTAATGTCCCCAAGAGAGGACCAGTCAAAGGATAAAATATTCACCATGTAGGGGATGTAGTGCATCAAACAACAACTAAAAGGAATATAATATGCTGATATAGATCACAGTCTCGAAGGAAATTACTCCCAATGTCGTAAGAAAGAGGAAACAATTTCATATGAAGAGAGAAAATAAAATTAAGGAACATGGAAAAAGAAAGTGCAAATGAAATAATGCTGAAATAATGTCAATGTATGCCCCCACTTTAAAGAAATTGCTAACACCATGTTGTGAGAAATTAATTTAAAGTAAAAAAACATTGAAAATAAAATGGAAGAGGTGGTTTCCCCCTAGAAATACATTAGGGATCTATAGATTTGAGGTCATTATTTATCTTTGCTTCAATGATATTAAAGAGCTCAAAAGTATCATCATTCTCCAAATGCACATAAAATTCGAAGAATGACACAAAGATAATGAAAAAAAGAAAAAAAATTTAGATCAACATAGGAGAGACATAGGGTGTCTCAACAACTTGTGTCATCCCCAAAAGTGAAACACAAGAGAAAATAAATGAAAAACATTTTGGGTCAAAATGGAAGAGATATAGGGTGTCTCGATGGCTTAGATCATCCCCAAAAGGAAAACAAAAGATAAAAGACAAAATATCTAAATGAAAAGAGAAAATGTTACAACATAGATAAAAATGAAGGTACAAATAGAGGAATGCACAAAGAGAGAGAAACATCAAATAGAACATCATAGAAGATCATGATACACACATCATATTGAAAGTGAAAAGAGAAAGAAAAAGACTAGTAAGGCACAGGGGAGTCAACCTAAAGTAGGTTATTTGACTCCGAGTCTCAATCTACATACAAGCGAAAGGTAGATAGAGAACCAAACCAGGAACAAAAAATGCTTGACTAGGAAAAGGCCATCAACTTCTTCTCCCCATTGACTACAAGAAAGGAAGGATCCAAGATAGGTGATAAGAAGGGTCATGTAATGGTGAGAATTACAATATTCCACAATAATAATGTAAGACCCCTCCGTTTTGCTCTTTTGATCGAATAGTGTCTTGTTTGGTTATGCGGTGTCTTCTGTTAATGCTTGGACTTTGGTACTCGATTACTATTTGATCATTGTCTGTAAAATGATGTGCTTGTTATATTTTGATGTAAGGGTATTTTATTGGATGTTATTATTATGTCATGCTTTGGATTAGCATAGTGGATAATTGAATTAATGATGTTAGATTCGTCAGTCAGTGATACTGTATTGGTGAAGGGGATGGATCGCATCACTCGCTTGTGAGCGCCTTGCTATTCTATGATTTCCTTTTCACAGTGTGTTTTAATTTTAACATATATATGCATGTGGATATACTCTGTATTTGTAGGTTGATAGATATAGGACATCAACTCCACCTGGTTTCACAGGTGAGAGCATGTCCAATACCCTATGGTATTTGATTGGGAGATAGTAGCTAGGTGTTTGGGCCAAGTCGTCACCCTAGTCCTTGTTTGTCATCAATTTTTTGTCAGTTTGTGTTGTTTTAATTATCGTTCCCTCTCTTCATTATTTAAATTGAAAGTTAAAAAGGGTAATCATATGGTTGTATGCATTTAATTTGTGAAATTGAAAAAATACTAGTATTATGTTAATAACGTAATTTATTTTATTAATTAATTTAATTTAATTAATATATAATATAATCATGGATTAGATTTATTTATTAATTGATTAAATTGATTTTCTTGAAATTGGATAAGTTCATTTTGGAAATTATTGCATATTTGTTGAAATTGAAAATTTGAATTGAAAGTCAATTGTGAAATTTGAAATTGAAAAAAAAATGAAAATTGAATTAAAAGTCAAGTTGAAAATTTGAATTCAAAATTTGAAAGAAATTAGATATTTTCTTATTTTTTGTTTTTGACGAAGTTATGAGGGTGGTGGTTGAAGTTTGAGGGTTTCATCCTTATGAGGGATTTTGGATCAATTTTGGGGACCTTGGAGTTTTGAGAAAAAAATTGAATTTGAGAGAGGAAGCATGGTTGAATTTTGTGGGTTTTTGGATTGGATTTGTGAAATCTTGTGGAACTGGATTTGGAAGAAAAGTTGGGAGCTGAGCACCATTTTGGATCCTCTCACCTCAAAAATAAAACCAGTTTCATTCTTTGTAATTTGATTGTTTTGAAGAAAAATGTGTATTCATTTATATTTTGATGATGAAAATAATGTAGGAAAACTCAAAATAACATGTTCTATGTTAGATTCTTCATGGTGTTTTTGTTGGTAAATCTCAACCCATTTTGTTTCCCTCTATTTGGCTTTCTCATGAAAATAAAAAGTGTTCTTGGCTATAACTAAATATTTCAGTTTATTTTCCTCAATTTATTTCTTCCATGAGACTGTTGGGATCATAATATATATAAATATATATATATGTATGATATATATATTTATTTATATATTTAAATGTGTATTTATTTGAAATTTCATCCTTGGAAGGATGTGAGTTTTCTATTTTTTTTTTAAATACCCCTAGAGCAGAGGCACAGATTTCAAAAAATCCATAGGTTTGTGCAAGTTTAAAAAAAATTAAATGGGGGAGTTGGGGGCTCAAACCCCACTGCACCTCCCATGGAGGCGAGTGGAGGGAGGTGTGCCCAGTGCCCCTCCCCCTCTCCCTAACCATTGTGGCTAGCGTAGCCGCCACCATTGGCGGTGGTCGGTTGTGCTTAGCACAGTCGTGCCACCACCAGTAGTGGTGGGCTGTGTCAACATAGTGCCGCCACCAGGAGGTGGCTAGCAAGCAACACCACCCTAAACAAAACCCCCGCCCCTGTGCAAAACAAAAAAAAAACCCCGCCACGGTGTGAACGAACCCACATGGCCGAAGAAAATATGTGGCCGCCTTGACCTAAATGTGGGCCATGGTTCGAGGCAAGCTCGCCTCCCCATGCGAAACGCGTGGAATCATTTTGGTTTGTCACCATTTAATATTTATATAATATCTTATATATTATAATATATAATATTAAAATATTTATAAAAATATTTTATATTATATTTTACAATGTTAAAATATTAATATATATTATAAAGCAAAATATTTAATTTTAGTTGTGGGTAAATTAAAAATGTATAAGGAAATTATTTCTTTTAATGGCATGTTTAAAAATTTAACTAGGAAAATTAAATATTTGACTTAGAGAATGCCTGATTTAAATTTAATTGTGAAATTTAAGTTGATGTGTAAAAGGCCAATTTTTAATCTGATTTAAATATTATTGGAAAATTTAAATGTTGAGGCTATAGTCAATTATTGTTTATATTTTAAAAAATAGCTTTGAAAAGGACAAAAGTTGATTTGAGATTGATGTGTTAATAACAAAATTAACTGATTTACTTTATAATGATTTAATTTGCAAGGGCAATTAGTTATTTATTTAAAGTGAGATGTATTGTGTTATAGTTGAAAATGATTATTTTATTCAAAGAAATTAGGGAATTAAATATTAGTGTTAATTTCTCCCTTATCTGAAAGGATGATTTCTTAATTCAGTTTTATTGATGCGATAAATCATTGAATGTTAATGAGGAATGGATTTAGAATATCCAAAGGTAGTTTATTTCATTTGACTTCAGTGAATATTCCCTTTGTGCTCTTGTTTGGGGAAATGGATTAAAGGTGTGTTTTATTTGTAAGTCTTCCAAATGTGTTTTTCAGTTCTATGGTTGTTGTTTGTGATGTCAACTTGTGTGAATTTTCTCGAATAGTGCATAAGGATTGTGTCTATGTTAGTACCCAGTTTCCATGAATAGGGAGGTTTGTACCTCCTTGGTTTAGGAGTGGATTATGGGATCCATGTCTCCTTGTAAGGAGTGGATTTTGTAATGTGTGTCACCTTGTCAGGAGCGGTTTTTTTATTATTGTTGCCTTCAGTGTTGGAGTGTGTTTCAGTTTGTGTCGCCTCCTGAGAAAGGAGAAGTCGTGATATCTTGTTTTTTGCACCTTGGTACCATTGATGTTTGGTTGGTGTGTGTGTGTTGTCAAATAGAAGAGTGGCTTTCATAGGGGCCAGAGTCTAGAAGAGGTAAGACTGGGTAACCTTCAGAAGTGGTTTAATCAAGTGATAATTAAATGCAACACTTAGAAGATTAGGACTAACTTCTCATTAATCAAGATAAGTATGCCTCACTCATAGGCTCAAGGGCTTGTTTAGACTTGGGATGTGTGAGAAGGCCATGGGATGGCAAGGTCATCTATCTTGTCTATATGAAAGGTATTTGGCTCTGCATTAGTAAGTGTGAGGGTTGAGGGTCAGTTTGGGTTACCTTCCTTCGATCCGCTGGGTAACTCATGATGAGATGTGTGATGACACCCTGTCTAGGACAACAGTTGGCTTTTGATTTTGCTTAAGTAGTATGAGGTCCGAGGATTGGTTTGGGTCACCATCCTGACGATCCACTGGGTAACTCATGATGTGTTATGTGATGGCACTTCTTTATTGTGGGTATGGTTCCCGTAACATACCTGATGTGACCATGGTTGGTGTTCGATTGTTATGTGTATGGTTCTTAACATACTTGATCTACTTTATTTATGGAAGCAATGTGACCATGTAGAGTTGTCCTTGTGTGTTATTCGTGATGCTCTTGGGTTGTACTTGTGATGTACTTGTGTGGCATGTGATTGGTTGTTTCAGTTTGATTCACTTTATGTTAGCCTGTGTCTAGAGGTAGATGGTCTTGACTAGGATTCCTGGTTACTATCTCCTAGCATGGGGGTCAGCCTTTGGGTTCCACTTAGTTGGGTGGCATGCACCTAAATCTGTTGGGTTCTTTCTTCATGTTCGTGAGGATGAGACTTCCAGTTGGAGAGCTCATGAGATTCAGTTTCAGTTCTTGCATTATTTCTTTTCAGTTGGATCTTGTATTTTACCCCTCATCTGTTATCGAAGTGGAAGTTGTAACTATAACCTTATTTATAGGACTTGCCTCATTCGGGGAATGAGAGTTGTAATTATAATATTTATTTATGGATAAGTGATTTTGAAAGTTATCTTTTATGTTTGGATGTAATTTATCTTTTATGGAATGTATGCGTACTTATTATCTTGAGTAGATAAATGTTATGGCTTCATTTATGTTGTTGTTGTGGGTTGTTAAGTAATCTTAGTCTCATAACCATAGGGGATGTTTGCATTGGGAAGCGAACTTGTATATTATTGTACTTAAACAAAAAAAAATTAGCCTGTTTAAGTAGTTGTTGCATCATCCTCTAGGGTTGCATGCCGGGGCATTACAAATAACATGACAAGGGATTCCATTTTAAGGTGCTATTTCTATAATTTCAGTCCTTTTAAATTCTTGTTTTAATATGCTCAACATGCATCAATATGGTGATTGATAGTTCTATGATATTTTCAATAGGATATATTTTTGTTCTTAGGATCTTTCAAAATCAATTTTTAGGTATGGGTGTTAATGTAATAAGTCCTTGACTTGAAAGGATATGTAAAGTTCTCTTAGTTGAAGATGAAAGACAAGGGTAGTGAGGTTTCTTTGTTTTATGATATTTTTTTCTCATGCTAGATTCTCCAACTTCTATTGATGAATAAGGAGGAGGAGGACCTAAAGAGATCCTATCATCCTTGTCATTATTATGAGATATTTTTTGTTCTCTAGGAATTAGGATATTCATAGTAGGAGGTGAATCCAAGATCATCATTCCATCACTATGAAGCTTTAGGTATTCTCTAGTTATTTATGTGTTATGAGGGGGATCTTGATATCCTAACCCTTTTGTGTTTTCAGTAGATGGAACTTGCTCTAAGAGTTGATGAATTTCACATTCGCTTGTTGTATCACATCCACGTTTACTAAATATTGTGAATCCTTTGCCATATGTTTCTTCAAGATTTATTGGGGTGTTTTTTATTTTGTTATGATAAAATGGTTTATTTTTTTCTTGTCTAGAGGTACTAGATTAACCAATTGTAGGGAACTTAGGGTCAAATTTTTCTTTATTTCAAGATATAAGTAACCAAAAATCTCAAGAGGTGGTATTGTAGGGGGATTTGGTTGTTTCATGGATGGATAGAAGGATGCATTAGCTTTGAGGTTATCAAGAAATTTTTTAAGGAACTTATTCATGTTGTCATCATCTTCTCCAATGATTTCAACATCACAAGGATGGCATGCATTAGGAGTTGAGTGAGCATGAGTGAGTTTAATGTCATTAGGATCATTACCAAAGGCATAATTTGAGACATCTATTAAGGATTTGAAGGACATCCAAAAAAATTTGAAGCACATATGCATGATGAAAAATTAAGAAAATTCAGTTAAAAATGAAAGAAACTATGATAAAACAATTCTCAAAACTGAAAAAAAAAACTAAAATAAGATCACAAAAACACAAAAAGGCAATTTCAAACCCTAAAAATTGCAGAGTCAAAGTCATTAGGGACGAAGACACTAGTAATGGTGTTTTAGTTCCCCTGATGAGATTCTAAAGTTCAAGAAGCTTAAGTAGCCAACAAACAACAAAGAGATGATTTTGAGCAAAAAGAATTTGAGAGCGACTATGATGCTAATAAGGGAATTTTAGGCCTAGCAGAATTTTTTCTTGAAAAGAAAACAAATTATAGCTTGATAAAAAATTTCTTCAGTTGCCTACACAGGGACCTGATGTTTGGAAACAAAACATTATGGAGATGGATGCAAAAGAAAGTAGTGACTAACAAGCAATTGAATGAAAAATTGAAATACAATTTTTCAATTTTCAATGCAATAATAATGCAATTGAGAGAATGAACACTGGAATATTTTAGTTTTTCAATAAAATTTAATGATGAAAGAAAGGAAAAATGCAACCTATATAAAATTTCACTAATGCAAAAATAGGAAAGCCTAAATGAAATTCTAGATGCACTTCTACTAATGCAAGATGCCATCTACATCTAGGACTCTAAAGGACTCCAAATTATAAAAGGAATAATGCTAAAAAAAAGTTAGACACACTAAAATTATTAACATGGTAAAAAGGGAGAGCTCTATATAGAACATCACTCTTTGTCCAACTATCATTCAATCATGTCCTAAGAACCCTAATAGGATTGACTATCAACCTCTCAAGGTGAGCCAATATGCAACTAGGATGACTTAGGATGGGATATTCTTTTGGATCTAAGGGGCACACCACCAAGAAAATGTTTGGAAAATATAATGTTGGAAAAAACACTATCATATGCAAACAACCTAAAATGAGCTAAATGAGAGATGTAAATACTAAAAATGAACAACTCCAAGTTAGGGTATGTGCACATTGGAAGCCTAGAGATGCAATTAGGATTCTAGAAATATAAATAGAATTCCAAAATATGCATTGGAGGAATAAGATGCCCAAGATGGTGTTTTAATCCCACTATTTTTTTTTAGGAAAACACAAAATATTTAGATGAGGAATAGAATCCTGAAGAATCTTTGAAAAATATGTTTTGGAGGACTAAGGCATCCAAGATGTTGTTTTAGTCCCATTCTAAATTTTTGAAAAGACTTAATGTGGTCCTGAGCTCCCAGATCTGCACTTGCTTCTTCTTGGATCTCAGGTTCTAAAACAACCAAAACTAGCCTATAGGTGAGTTTTCCTGAAGATGACAACTTTGCAATGTAACTTTGCAACATTGATAGCTTTTCTCTCCAAGTGATCTTCATGTATTCAACCTATATTTTCAAACAAAAATTGACAAGATGGGAAAAACTTGTTGATTGTTAGTGAATGGGTGTTTTCCTTGGTAAACCCCTTGTTGGTAATTAAAACTTGAAATAAAATATAAATGGTGAAGGAAATGGCGAATGAACAACATGCAATTTTACAACTCACCAAACCTTTGTAGAGGTTGAAGAATTGTGTGAAATGATGGATATGGATCTTGAAATGCTTGATAGATCTTGAATTTCTTGCTTTCTTAGATCAAAACCCTACAACACAAATGTTAGCACAACAACACACATGATGCAAGAATAGCCTTTAACATGATTATTGAATATTGATGATGGCTGGAAATTCTTGATGAATTTCTCTTGGATGCTCTTGATCTCATAAATTTTCCTTAGGAATCAATACTTGAATGCTTATGATGAAAATTAATGAATGAACCTTGTATTTATACTTGTCTATGCTTAACTTCCCAAAATTGTATCACACCAAGCTGACATATGAATTAATCAAATTAGGGATGTTAAATCCTGCCAAAATTTGAAATTAAATCCCAAAATTGAATCAAGGAGGACTAGAACACCTTAGGTGGCATCTTATTCCCAAGTAATGAAACTTCGTGCACATACACCAGAAAGGGGCTCAAATAAGATACCTCAAAATTAGGGTACTAAGACCTTGTGGGGACAAAGATGCCCTTATTTTTGTTTTAGTCCTGGTCAGAAAACAAGGACACACCAATCAAAGTCATTAGGAGATCACTTATGCACTGGAAAATCTTTGGATTAACAAGAAAAAATATCATTCATATGGATTGCAAACACAAAATAGGACCAATTAAGCCATAAATAAGGATAAATAAAGCAAGGTGGGCCCAAAAATGAGTGAAAATGTGAGTGTATGCATTTTACTATAGTGCATAGCTCACATCCATTTTAGCATAGTTTGCATCCATGTATTGTATCACTGAATTTTATTTCCATTTGGAATATCTTGCATTCATCTCTACCAAGCAGTTTAGCATTTAGCACTCATCTTCGTCATGTTAGACTAGTTTTACATCCCTATTTTCTTCATATCTCATTCATTCCAATGGTTTTATTCAATAAAATTGGTTAAAATGGATCATATTATCCAAGGTATTGGGAAAGGGTCACTATTCCACATCAATGTGACACCAATCCACCAATGGGATAAGATTTGAGGTCTTAGAATAGGTATTAATTATGATTTCATGTTAGTTTAATGGTTATTTAGTTACTTGATGATTTTGAATATCTCATTGGGCTCATGGCTTAGGGGATTAAATAGGCTTTAAATTTATCTAGATTTACCATATTTACTTCATATTATGATTATGGTCACAATACCTATCAAAATGGTAATTTCTTGTTTAGGATGATATCTCTTCCACGTTTGAAACTAGGATAAAATGATAAAAATATTAAGGCAACAACACCAAGTGAGGCCATTCACATTCTTCATATGCTCATGATACAATGGTCATAGTGGACATATTTTTTTATTATCTTTTACAATATATTATCACAATAAATAAAATAATTAAAAATATTGAACATACATGTAATGGTGAAATTTCTATATTTATGTCTAAAGTTTTTATTTAATTCTTTTATTTATTATAGTAAAATATTTGAAAGTTAATAATATAAATGATATTATTTTTATTGAATTTAAATTTATTTTATACATTTTCTTATTTTTTATGTCTATTTATTTATACATATATTTTATCTACAAATTATTTATTATATTTAATTTACACTTATTTTTATACATTTATTGTTTATTATCACTAAAAAATTTATTGGCAAGAAAAGACAATTGGCATATTTAGGTCTTTATTATAGAGTCCTTGGAATATATTGAATTTATTATAGGTGAATTTTAGGTTATCATATTGTTGAAATAATATGACAACATCCTACGTTGGTTAGCATCTAATGTACCTAAAAAATATGAGGACAATGTATAATGATAACAAGTGTAATGTTGATAATCTGAGTGGGATTGTCTTGGGATGAAAGGAAAATTATAAATCTAGGGAAGATGTAGGTAGTATCCACTTGAAAGGTGCATATATTTATCTTAAAAAATTAATGTATGTAATTATTTATTTTTAATTAATGTTTCTATATAGTGTAATGACAGAAAAGGTTCCCCTTAACTTTACGATGATTTAGTGTTGTAATATGCCGAACATATTCACATTAGGTATTGGGCCCTTGTGAACTAATGGATTTAAATGGTACCTTGCTGAATAGGTGAAAATAAATTTGAGGGCTCTCTTTCACCTTTAGGGTTTAAGACCTACAAGGAGAGAAACAATCTTCACACTCTTCACTCAAGATCAAACCCTTGAGATTTCAATGTAAAGGAGATTGAAATATTGCAAAGGGATTGTCTTGGGGGCTGAATGAGATCTAATGAGGAGTTCACCACCAAGTTTAGACTTGGAAAAAATAATGTAATACAATGTAAAATTTTAAACCTTGAATGACCTAGAAATATGAACAAAATGCAACAAAAAGTTATGAGATAGAAACTATGTACCTGAGAGACTAAAGAAAGAAAAATGGAGTTCTAGAATTTTGGAAAATATGTTATCAATGTTGGCTAGGCCTCATTTTCGAAGCCGGTCCAATGAGTCCCGCTTCTAGGAAAATGTGTAGATATTGGTTTCAACCAAAAGGGTATTGAAATCTATGAATTTTTTTGTCAGGCCTTTACAGCAGGACTCATTCACGACTTGTGGTGAATTAGTCCACTTCTAATTTTTCATAATTTTGGGACTTGATTTCCTTCCTCTCATTTTTCTCTACTCTTTTTTACTAGTTTTTGGATTCGAAACTATAAATTGCCACTTGCATGCTTTCTCCAAGTTTCTCCAACACTTGATGACAAATTTAGGGATATGTAAAATTTTCTCCAACTTTTTTCCTTGACAAATTTGTATCCTAGCTCTTCCATTCATAGACAAGAAGAGGGGAAAATGTTGTGGGGTTCGTGAATAGGGGTTTGCCTTGGTCAAACTCCTTGTTGATAATTGAACCTTGAAATAAAAGAAAATATGAATGAAGACTAATGAATGAAAAAATAGAAATGTTGTAGCTCACCAAACCCTAGCAATAAGATGTCGAAAATATGTTGGAAATGGTTTTAATTGATGTGGTTCTTGACTCTTGCTCAAATTATGCTAATCTTACTTGAAACACTTGCTTGAGTCATAAACTCTACATCATAATTGTTAGCACAATAATAAATATGAAGAATGCAATCTTTGACATGATCCTTGGCACTTGAAGAATTATCTACAGTTATTGATAATCTACCCTTGAATTCATTTGAATTCTCTTGTGAAAGCTATTAAATGTTAGATGACTTGTAAAATTTCTATGTGAGAATATGAGTGAAAGAATCCTGCATTTATACTCAATTATGTAAAAATTCCTGAAATTACAACACTAGAAGCTGACATCAGGTCTAGGAGAATAAAATCCCACCAAGAATTTAAATTAAATTTGAACTTGGGCCACACAATACTCATTCACCCAATGTGGTGAATGAGCCCACCTAGGCCTAATTTTTGGGAATATTTTAAAAAGTTCTTAGAAAGGTGTAAAACGTATTTCGAGACCAAAAGATCCAAGTGGGTCCCATTCACCCAAGGTGGAGAATGAGTCACAAATCCCTAAATCAAGGCCACAAAATCCAAAAACACCTACATTATGATTAGTTACTAATTAGTGTCAGGATTATCCTTGAAATGATGCAATAAATGAGGCTTGTGGATGCAAATTAGGGCCAATGACAATTCTAGGAATTAATGTCAAGATGTTATCCAAATTACAACACTAAATAAAGGAAACATTAGGCCAAAATCCATAAGGAGAACCCAAACGACTGTGAAAAGATTAAAGGATCCATTTTACTACACTATATTTAACCCCCACTTTAGTGAGAGCAGGAAATTTATTCAAGATCAAACTAAAGTAGACAAACACACACCAAGAGGGGTTTAAATGTACTAGTTCTAGAAAGATGAGACAACATCAATCAATAAGGGTGATCAAGTCCCCAGGATCAAGATCCCCTGGCAAACCAATATAATCATAAAGGAAAAAAGATGAGAATGATAAAAGGAACAACAAAAAGGCACAGGCATACATTGCCAAAGAAAAGAAAAGAAAAGGTGAAAATAAAATAATTGGAACATGATTTGACTTTTTTCCCATCACGATGTGGATTAGATGTAGGTTGTTTGTCCGAAAAATGTATACACTCTCTAGTGATAGAAATCCTAACTATCTATCAAGTGAGAAGTTCTACAATCTGAGACACAAAAACTCATGTCTGGTATACACTAACACATTGGAAGTGGCTATGGGGAAATTCATGCCTCAAATTGGGCTTCCCACTCAAACCATACCAAAGTTACACCTCCTGATAAATTTAATAAGGTGCCACAAATAAAAAAAATCAAGCTTCATGAGCCAAGAAAAACTTTGTATGCTTGGAGCTCATGAAAAACCAACATGGTTCCACATGCATGCAAGCTATGTTATCCAAGGTGGCCATATAACAACAAATGAAAAATAGAAAATAAAAAATATTCAAAGGATTTTTGCGTAGTTCATGTAAGGTATTTATCTTAGGGAGCATTGTGCCTAATGTCTCCAAGAGAGGAATCAAACAATAGAAGATTCACAACTAAGGGAATGTAGTGTTTCACATCAAGCCATAAAGAGGAATATAATATACTAAGAGATATTACACTCCTAAAGGAAATCAAACCCAATTTCATCCACAAAGTGAAAAATGCATCGTATGAAGTAAGACAACTATACCAAAAACCATGAAAAGGAAAAATATATAAGAATAATGTCAATGTATTCTCCTACTTTAAAGGAATTTCTAAACAATAGACTATGAGCTATTAATTTAAAGTAGAAAATGAGAAATGAAAACAAGAAGAAGGCATGAGAGATAACTTTGAAATCCCTATGCCAAGTCATATGTTTCCAAGTAAAGTTGTGTCATGCAAGAGAATAGAGAGAGGGGTTTCCCCAAAAATGAAAACAATAACCATACAAGGGATCTAAAGATTTTGGGTTAGTGTGTTCTTTGCTACATGTTTTTTAGAGAGATCAAAACAATCATCATCCCCCAAACAGACATAGAACTAGAGGAATGAGACAAAGAGAGTGAAAACAAAGAAAAACCTTTTCATTCAACATGGAAGACACATAGGGTGAATCGACACCTTACGTCATCCCCAAAAGGAAAACACAAGAAAAATGAGAAAGAGAAAAGGAAGGGGATAAATAAAGCCTTTTGGGTCAACATGGAAGATACATGAATGTATCGACAACTTGCATCATTGCCAAAATGAAAATACAAAAAATAAAAAAGATCTAAAGATAAAGTGTGAAATATATACTCGCCATAGAGAAGAATGAAGTTACAAATAGAGGAATATCACAAAGAGAGAGAGAGAGAGAGAGAGAGAGAGAGAGAGAGAGAACAAAACATCACAGGGCATCACAAATAACACATAAGCAATCACACAAAAGAAAAAGAAAAAGAAAATGAAATAATGCAAAAGGCTAGTAAGGAAAATGTGAGTCAACCTATGAGCAAGAAATCATCCTTCCAATCATGTTTTTCATATACCAAAGGTGTTAGAGTAGCCAAAAGGACAAGAGAAAGTGCCAAACTAGGAGATGCACTAGCTTCAACACTGTTTGTAGTATATTTGGCATTTAAGCTCATGGAAGAGGAAAATAGTATGTTTAGTTCATCATGCACCTCATCATCATCATCTAAGTTGATCACAACAATAATTCAAAGGATAATGTCCATTGTAGAGTTTAATTCTTGTTATGGAGGTTGTGTGGAATTTTCTTGTTTTAGGGAAGGCAAATAATTGTCATGCATTTCTTTAGTCAGCTTTGGATTTTGATTTTATTTGTTTAATTCTTCATGTAACTTGTGAGGAAGGGCTTGAAATCTATGCCTATTCTCCCTAGCACCTAGGTTTCTTTTCATTCTGTTCTCAAGTTTAATTTATGTAGGAGTAGGTTTTATCAACAATTGGTTTCATTTCTACCCAAATTCCAGGAATGATAAAGACCTCAAGATGTTGTTTCACCACTTTCTCTTTGACTTTGTAAACATTTTGTGAACCCCTAAACCTACAAATGCACAAGAGAAACAAAATATGGTTAGATGTTAGATCAAATGCATGTACACAAGCATGAGAGATTCCCCATGAAATCCACCTATTTAAACTATTATTACGAAATGAAGAACAAAATCTCAAATAATTATAAAAGCAAATCCTAATTTAGCCAATAGATTGATGATCCCATGGGGGAATTGGTGCCAATGGAGTGTTGCAATTGGCCCTTTCCCAATTCCTAGGTTGCAATGAAAATGATCTAGAAATGGTCAAATCTCCAAAGAGATTTGAGCATAACTTTGATATAAGTGTGAAAAATGATGAATGCTTGGATGAAATGAGAAAAATTAGTTCTCAGTTGAAGAGAGTAACTTTTGCATGAAGATTGTGGATGACGATGGATTTGAGTGTAGTAAGTTTACTCAAATTGTGGATGTTTGAATGAGAGGAAGAGTCTCTCATTTATAGATTCCTAAATTGGAAGAATGAAGGATTTGGATGAATGTGGGATAAAAGACCAACCAATGAGAAGAGGCCACTTGTCCACATGTGATTGGAGGAGGAATGAGCACATTTTGGTCAATGTGCATGATAAATGCCATTGGATTCAAATTTGAAATTTGAATGTGACATGTTGGAGGGAGAAAGAAATAGAGTTAATGTCACTTGGCTCAATGCACAAGGACATGTAAGAGGCATTGAATGTCTTGCTGGAAGGACTAAGTCCACTTGGCCTTTTTGAATTAAAATGAGGGAATATTCCCTTTTGATGCTTTGTGAGGGAAAATAGAGAATTAAATATATCAAAGTAATTCATTTATTGTGAAAGTTGCATTCTCTAGAGGATGTGACATAGATTAGGATTAAATTAATCAAAACTTAATTAATTTAATGAGGAATTAGGAGATGTGACAACTTTGACTTGAATTTATGAGTTAAATGATTTGATTTATTTAACTAAAGGGAATAGTGTTAGATTAAATTAAATAAGGTTTAATTTATTCAATTTAGTAAGAGGACTTTAGAGACTTAATCAAATATAATATTATTTAATTAAAGAGGAATTGAGGATTAATTAAATTAAATTGATTAATTCAATCAGTAGAGGAGAAAGACCTAATTAAATAAATAATGATTTATCTAATTAAGGGATGAAAGGTGTAGATAAGTTGAGAGTATGATTCAAGACAAAACGATGTTAGTAGGATCAGAATCAGATGCATGTATATTTTATGTGTCTACACATTTTTATTCTATGAGGTGTAATTGGATTATTTTTATTATCTCTTGGTCAGTTGTAGGAGGTAGGTGAAGTTTCTATTTTAGGTTTGTCTTTGTTGTTTGGGTCTTGTTTAGGTTCAAGCATAGTTTCATTAAGGATGGGAGGTTCGAAGGTGGCTCGAAACATGTTTCAAAGAGATAGTCGAATATATATTTTATTTTCTTTAAATTTTTGGTAGGATATGAAAAAGAAGTCTTCTCTCAAATTTATAGGTTCCATAGGTTTGGGCCAAAAGGAATCTAAGGAAAACTTTCCTTTGGATGATGAAAGGTTAAATCCACTACATGATGAATATTGAATAGTTCATTGTCAAAGGGAAACTTTAAGATTTCGAGCACAACCGAAGGGACAAATTTCATGGAGTGAAGCCATGGGTGGCTTAGCCTCACATGAAATTGGTCTAATTGTGGGATGATGGAGAATGTGAAATCGAATTTTTTTTGTCCTATTTTAAATAAAAGGGACATTGACGCTATTGTAGGGAAGGCAAAACCATTGTGTGTATTTAGCTATTCTTTAAGTTTATCATATTCATCTTGATAGATTTCATGTAAAAATAAAAATTCCTCGATGATCACATTCTATCCATGGGTGGGATCTATTAGTATACCATTAGTGGTCTTGTCATAGATATGAATAACTATGTAGAGAGAACCACCAGGTGCATGATTAATTATATCCTTAGAGGAGAAATCAATGTCAAGAGGACTCTTAGTTTGACCCTTATGAGGGATGATGTCTATCACCCAAATAATTTCACCTATAGGATTGACATTATTCACATTATTTAGCACAACATTCATCACATAATTCTTTTTAGTTTCACTTTATTTGAAAAATGAAATATTATGTTTTTGCATTGGGTTGGTAAAAATATGAAAGTTTTGGTTCAAAGGGGCAACAGAACTATTTTCTTAATCATTAATAACTACAACAAGAAGACAACTGAAATCAATGAGGTCTTGCACAATATGTTTAAAATGCTTGCAATGTTTTTTATCATGTCCATTTTTTCAATGATATTGAAAATATGCATTTTATCTACAACTCGGGGGTAAAGGCTTATTAGGGTCAATTATTTTGATGGGAGGCAAGGTAATAATTTATTGGTGTAGAAGTTGGGACATTGTATTTTGAAGTGTATCGAGTAGGGGAGTGAATTGTCTTTTCGGCTCTCCAAAATTAAAGGGAACCATGGATTTGATAGCAACTACTTGGTCATTGAAATTTTGAGTTGTATTTTGGGGGGGATTAAATTGAACAAATCTTCTATTTTTTTCTAAAATTTTGGGAATTATTTTGGTGTACGGGCTTGGATCTTGTGATTCAGATAGAAGTGGAATTTGTATCTCGGCTGCTAATCCAATTTTGATAATCATGGAATAGTACACAAGTGCATGAAGGATGGGAATTTCCTCATGGTAAGTTTTCCTTGGATCTTACTTTGCAAGTTTTCCATGAACATCTTTTGAAGGTTTGGGTTGGGGACCTTGACATTGATTTGGTAATAGAGAAATCGATAGTGTGAAATAAAATAAATTATATTGTCTTCTTCTTTCTACTTGCATCTCATCAAATTAGCCAGGTTCATCATGGGATTCATATGCACTTGGAAATGGTTTAAAAATTCCTCAAAAAATTCATTGAATGAATGAATTGAGTTGTTTGATAAAGAAGAAAAATATTGCAAGGAATAATCCTTTAAGGACCTAGCAAAAATATTAGCCAACAGTTTATCATGAAGGAAAAAGTCACTACATAAGGTAGTGTAGGAATTAACATGGTTACAAGGATCTCCCTTCCCTTCAAATTTATGAAATCTAGGCACATCTACACCTCGTCACATTGGTGTTTGTAACATCTCTAAGGATAATGGACTACTTTTGACATAATATGTAGGTGGAACATTTTGGTTTTGGTCTATGGTGGAAATTTTATTTTGGAGGGATGAAACTGTTTGGAAAAGTTGTGTTATGAGAGTGTCATTACTTGTGTTATGAGATGGAAGTGGAAGTGGTGATGGAGTGTATGTGTATTTAGGAAAAGTGAATGGAATTATTATAGGTGGTAAGGTGGGAGATATAACGTGTGATACCACATAGGAACTATGGATTCTAGCAAAAATACGTAAGGAAGGAATCACATTACTAAATTGTTGCATTTTTGTTGTGACTTGAGGATTGGTGTAGGTAGGTATTGAGGATATTTTTGTGGGAGTACAAATTTAGGTTCCTCTTTGAATTGTAACATTGCTTGTTGGTAAAGAACTAATAGTGGTTGAGGGAAGATATTTTCCAAAGATCTCAACTATATTTTTCACAAGGTCTAGGCCATCTTCACTTTCAAGCATGCAGTGAATGTTTTCTATGGTAGGAATTGTAGTAGTTGAAATGTTTTCCAAGCTTATTTGATGTTGTAAGTTTACTAAATCCTCTTGAAATTGAAATATATTTTCTTGTGGGATATTGTCAGATCTTGTGTCAACATTCATGGTGCTACTTGAATGAAAGGAATTGTTAAAGATGTTCTCCATGCCTAGTGTACTAGTGTCAATAATAGGAGTGGAAGATCTATACAACCCAAGATTGACAAAAATTGTGCTATCCTGAGATGACATGATTCTCAAACTTCATCTCACTATAGAATTTTCAATAGGACACCAAATACTCATACAAAGACTACTAAATGTGGGGTGAATTCAAATGCAATCCTTGCTAAAAAGAATGAAATTCTTGTAACTAAAATTAGAGAAACTATAATATAAAAGGAAAAAAAGCAAGCAGAAATTCAAAAAATGAACTTTTAAATGCCAAAATTGCAATGCAAAATGTGCACAGGGACTGATTTTTCAAAGGTTGCAAATGGGTCCTAGTGATTTAAAAAAAATTGAATTGAATTTTATGCTTTTTATGTTTTTTGATATATGTCTAATATATGCAAATGTAGACTTTGATTAATTTTCAATGAAGTTAAATGAAAACATGCAAGCTAAATCAGCTTTTCACTAATACAAAATTTGAAACCCTAGAATGTGAATTAAGCAATGCAAATCCTAATGTAATATTTAATGCAAGCTAAAACAAGGATTTAAATGCACTCCAAATCAGAAATATGATGCTCTATATGCAGGGTCACCAAAATGAGTGGGAAAAAATTGTGTTTAAGACTCTCTTTCACCTTTAGGGTTTAAGACCTAAAATGAGAGAAACAATCTTCACACTCTTCACTCAAGAAAAAACCCTTGAGATTTCAATGCAAAGGACATTGAAATCTTGCGAAGGGATTGTCCTAGGGGCTGAATGAGATCTAATAAGGGGTTCACAACCAAGTTTAGACTTGGAAAAGATAATGTAATATAATGTGAAATGTCATACCTTGAATGACCTGGAAATATGAACAAAATGCAACAAAAATTTATAAGATAGGAAGTGTGCATCTAGGAGACTAAAGAAGGAAAAATGAAGGTTTAGAATTCTAGAAAATATACTCTCGATGTTGATTGGGACTCATTCACCAAGTTGGGTGAATTAGTCTTGCTTCTAGGAAAAAGTGCAAATATAGGTTTCAACCAAAAGGGTATCCAGATCTATAAAAATCTCTCTCAGGCCTGTATAGTGGGACTAATTCACCACTTCAGGCAAACTAGTCCACTTCTACTTTTTTAGAAGTTTGGAACCTCATTCCATTCCTCTTTAGTCTACTCTACTCTTTTTGATTTATTTTTGGATTTTAATCTATAAATTTCCACCTATAGGCCTTCTCCAAGCTTTTGCAATACTTGATGACAACTTTTCCATAACTTTGTTCCTTGAAATATCTGCAACCTAGCTTTGGGAATCACACACAAGAAGAGGGGAAAATGTTGTAGGTTTAGTTAATAGGGGTTTTCTTTGGTCAACTATCTTGTTGGTAATTAAACCTTGAAATGAAAGAAAATATTAATAGAAAATGATGAATGAACAAATATAAATGTTTCAACTCACCAACCCCAAGCAATAAGGTGTTGCAATGGATGTGGTTCTTGACGCTTGCTTGAATGATGTTGATCTTGCTTCAAATGGTTGCTTGAATCATAAACATTACATCATAATTGTTTGCACAATAACAAACATGAAGAATTAATTTTTTTTCATGAAGATTGACACTTGAAGAATATTCTAAAATTCTTGATAATCTACCCTTGAATTCATTTGATTGCTCTTGTGAATGCTAGATTACGTTTGAACTTGATGGTTGAGAATATGAGTGAAATAACCTTCTATTAATAATCAATTATTCCATAATTCCCAAAATTATAACACTACAAGCCAACATCTAGTCTAGGAGAATAAAATCCCATCAAGAATTTGAATTAAATTTAAATTTGGGCCACATGGGACTCATTCACCCAAGGTGGTGAAACAGTCCACCAAGGCCTTATTTTTGGGAATATTAAACAAAGTTCTTAGAAAGGTGTAAAACCTATTTCTGCACCAAAAGGTCTAGGTGGGAGCCATTCACCCAAGGTGGTGAATAAGTCCCAGATTACTAAATTTGGGCCATGGAAGTTAGAAACACATGCATTATGATTGGTTACTAGTTATTATCTAGATTATCCTCGAAAAGATGCAATAAATGAGGCTTGTGGATATAAAATAGGACCAATTAAAGCATAAAAAAGAATAATTATTAATGAAAAGCCTAGATAAATGTGAAGGTGTGTTACAACACTTTACAACACTTAAAATTAGAAAATATTAAGGTTGATTTTGGTTAAAGTTATGTTTTCTATGGTTATTTAATTAAAAAAACCCAGGAAAAGTGTGAAAGTGAGTTAGAACACTTCACAACACTTTAGCAAGGCACCATTAAATTCCATTAGTTCACTAGGGCCAAAGACCTAATGTGAATGTGTTATCCACATTACAACACTAAATCAAGGCAACATTAAGGAAAAATCCACAAGGAGGACCCAAATGAGTGTGATAATTTCAAAGGATTCATTTTACTACACTACACTTGCTAAAGTGTTCTGAAATGTTGTAACACACTTTCACACTTTTCAAAGCTTTTATTAATGAACTAAACCTAATAAACCTCTTCTTAATTAAAATGAAAAAAATAATATTGGCTTGTTTAAGGTTTTTTAAAGTTTTGCAAGACACTTTCACACATTTCTATGCTTCTCATTAATAATTGGCATTTCTTAAGCTTTAATTGGTCCTATATTGCATTCACAAGCCTAATGTATTGCATATTTTTGATGATAATCTTGACACCAATCATCAAACAATCATAATTAAAGTGTTTTATGTTTGAATGGCCTACATTTAGTGATTTTGGACTCTTTCACCACCTTTTCAAAAAGAGTTCCACCTTGTTCTTTTGGTCCCAAACTTGGTTTCACACATTTCTAAGAATTTTTAAAATTAGTCCCAGAAATTAAGCCTAGTGGGTCTCATTCACCACCTTGGGTGAATGAGTTCCTTGTAGCCCAAATTCAAAATTAATTGAAATTATTGGTGGTATTTTATTCACCTAGACTAGATGTCGGCTTGTAGTATTGTAATTTTAGGAATTCTTGCATAATTGAGTATAATTACAAGTTTTTTTCACCCATTTTCATATTAACAAGCAATCAAATGATCCTTAAAGAAAATTGAGCTCACAACATCATTGAAGAGAAACATTCATGCATCAATCATCATGTCAAATATTCCATACATCATGTATTTTATTGTGCTAACAATTGTGATGTAGGGTTTATGATTCAAGCAAATGTTTCATTTAAGATCAACATAATTCAAGAAAGGATCCAGATCTCCATCCATTGTATCCATTTCAAGCATATTTTTAGCACTCTATTGAAGGATTTTGGTGAGTTGCAACATTTCCATTTGTTCATTCATCATTCAATATTCATTTCCATTTTATTTTAAGGTTTAATTACCAACAAGGGGTTTGACTAAGGAAAACACCTATCCACTAACCCAACAACATTTTCACCTCTCCCTTTTGTGTAATTTTTAGGTCTAGGTTATAGATTTCTTAAGGAGAAAGATTGGAAAAAATTTGAAATTCATTCAAAGTTGTCTAAGTTGTCATCAAGTCTTGGAGAACCTTGGAGAAGACCTATAGGTTGCATATCAGTGATTCAGAATCAAAAACCAACCAGGAAGGTAAAAGTAGATATAGAAGAGTAGGATCAAACTTTGAAGCTTCAAAAAATTCCAAATACACCTAATTTGCCACTCTGGTGAATGATTCCCAATTCTAGTTAATTTTTAGATTTTTGTAGATCCGAATACCCATTTGGTAGATTCTTGTTCTCGCACAATTTTCCAAAATTTGGACTTATTTTCCCAACTTGGATAATGAGTCCTAGTCAGCATTGAGATCAAAATTTGTAGTTTTCTAGAGCTCCAATCAACCCTTTGTAGATTTCTAGGTGCACACATTTTGCTTTGTAGTTTTATGTTTCATTTCATTCACTTTTCTAGGTCATTTAATGTTACTTTACATTGAATTAAGGTTTTTCTATTTCATCTTGCATGTCATTATATTTTCCAGGTTCTTACTTGGTGGTGAACTTCTTGTAACTTTTAATTTAGCCCCTAGAACAACCCTATTACAAGATTTCTTTCTCCTTTGCTTTGAGATATTTAGGGTTACTCTTGAATGAAATTGGAGTTCTGGGTGTGCTTTATGTCCAAAACTGTATGCTAGCACCATCCGACAAATGTATCATATCACATAGTATTTTTTTTAAGTTGGATTTTTTATTTTTAAATTATATGTTGGTTCATATATATACATATATGCTTTATTTTATTTATATATATTGATACTATAATATATTTATCAAGAGTACATATTACTTATAATTATTCAATTATTTATGTTTATATAATTTTCAATGATCTTAACTTCATAATTTTATCTATCGGATCATTTACAAAACACATTGTTGATCCCATGACAAGGAACTTAACTCCTCAATTTTGAAAATTTAAATTCAAATTTTGGTGAATCGAACTAATTATTTTCATTTCTAAGTGTTAATTTGATAAATATAGCATTTAAGTGATTGCATTTCTATGTTCTTATATTTAATGGAATTTAAGTTCATTCATTTTATCATGAGACAAATTTATTTGAACATCATTTGCATTTAATGTCAATTAGTTAATTTGGTTCATTAAAATAATTATAGAAAATACACTCAACCTAGTATCATCTAACTAAGTAAGATATTATTTATTTTATGCTTTCTCTAAGTTCTATGGGTTGATATATGAAAGCATGTACCATTATGACATAAAAAAAGTATTCAAAAATTATTGTAAACCATTCTAGTCTTTTGAAATGAGCAAATGGATATTGAGACAAAGTAAAATCATGTGAATGAAAAATAATTACAAGAGAAATATGATCAAACATTGATATAAAATTATATTTTTTTAATGTAAACAATGCACCTAAGGTATTTTCTCAACCTACAACAATATAGACCAATGTTTGGAATATTGAGGTAGAGTGTGAGACTTGATGTTTTGTACTCTAGTCATATGTTACTTCTTAAGAGGAGTGTGATATCTCATTGAGACATTTTTTATTCTTTCTATGTTTCTTCTTAATGATATATTGAGGACTCCTAGATTTGGCCATTCATATGCATTTATAATGTGGCTACATATGTGTAATAATAGATTGATTTTTATTATAATGGTATTAAGTTTTAATGTGTATGCTTATTTATGATTTCTAGTATCTTTTTTATTATCCCTATATTATGATTCAATGTTAAAATTTCTATTTATGACTCACCCATTTTGTATGGATTCATGATTACCTATTTTTGGGATATGGGTTAACTTAGAATGGTGTGTTGTTAGGAACTACACAGTAAAATATTTAGTTGTAAATAATCATTAATTGTGATGAAATATTGTAATCTTAATTGGATGTTTCTTTTTCCATAAATTTATATTTATTATTGAACTAATAGATGTAATCTAGTGTGCATATAATTGAAGGAGAGTGGAATTAGGGAAAAATATAGTGATCCTATTTTGACTAGCCCATTAAGTTGACCTAGCATATTAAGTCGACCTAGTCTATTTGAATAGGCTCAGGTCATGTATATTTTGTGTTTAATATTTTTCATAGGGTCACATGTTGATTTTGTGTATTGTTAATTTTATTATGGTTTGTATGTGGATTAGAAAAAGTCTTAGGATGTGCTTGCAAGTTTTAAATAAAAATAACAATAATAATATTGCAGGTTTTTAATTGAATTAAAAAAGGGAAATATAATTCATTTTTTTTTCCATTTCAACGTATTAATGTCATGCATCCTAAAATCAAAGATTGAGAACAATTTTCAAAACAAAAATTAAAAATAAACCAAAGTATAGTTAATTTTATTTATGCCTTAAATCAAGTGACAAAAATGGGTAGTTCTTCAAGAAATTGGAGATGTTGAAATGTGTGAGAAGAGGAAGTGTCCCTATGTGAAGGTGAGGATAATCACCTTCACACTCATAGCTAGAAAGGTTGGGCTCGTTTCATAAGGTATCTTGTTAAATGACAAAACCATATTTTTTTTCAAAAATGGAGTGGAGATTTTGAAAAAATTACATGTTGAGGAAAGCATTAGATGTGGGAGAAAAAAGATAAGAATGTTCAAAGGAGTATTAGTGGTGTAATTAGACATAAATTTTACAAGTGAAACTAATAACATCCAAGTAAGCAAATATACTTGTTTATTTCTATTACATAACTTTACATTATTCTTAAAACCTTAAAAAAAAAATTTGTTTAAATCTTATTAAATTTTGTGTTGAAAATTTAACAATGGAAGTTAGTAAGATTAAATTGTATATAGATGTGAATTATATGTTTTTTTATTGTATTTTTTTTCATTAAGTATTTTTTGAATGTGAGTTCTAGGCATATATCGAATATGGTCCCCAAAATTTTAAGAGTAACCCCTTGTGTCGGGTTTTGAGAAAGTTGAAAATATTTCTAGGGAAAGGTTTATACAAAAGGGTAAGAGTACCCTTCTTAGAAACAAAAAAACAATGTTAATGGGTAAGATTAACTTTATAATTTCTTTTATTTATAGTTAAGGTGAGTGTGTGGAAGATGAAATTTAAGAAAACAAAATTAAAAAAAATGGGTGGATGGAAGAGGAAATTTAGTAAGGAAAATAGGTGGATGTGATGTTGTTAGAAATAAAATTGTTTTATGTTCCTTTTCCCCAGTTGGTGTCCCTATTCCCACTTATTAAGGTTCCTTTAGAATCCCTTGTATAGAGATGCAGGGATAAATTGTTTAGTTGACTGTATTTATTAATATCTACGTGAAGTTGCTAGTGGTCTACTATTTGTGTTATGTTTTGTGAAGTTTCATAAATACTATATTTTACCCCTAGCCTAGGGTGAGCTTTATTTAGTTCTAGGTTGAGTGGTGAACACTCATTAGCCATTGAGAATGGTTATTTTCTAGTGTATGTGTATGTGCAGGTCCAAGAATCCTTGAAAGCACCATAGTTATGGTGTTTTAAGAAATGTAGTCATCAAATTTGAAAGAAATAGATTGAAATTGTGTTTGCATTTTGGGAACGAAGGAGAGGGGATTGTGGAAAGATTGCATGCTAAGAAAAGAACTGGAAGTGGAGAAAGATGGAAAGAAAATTAGTGATGCAGCTAGACATAGCTTCTACAAGTGAAAACACTACATCCAAGTAGGCAACTCTCCTTGTTTAGTTTTGTTACATAACTTTCTTTTTGTTTTGAAAAACATAAATAAATATGTTGTTTAAATCCTATTAATTTTTATGCTAAAAATTGAACTATGAAATTTGGTAAGATTCAATTGTATTTAGGTGTGAAATATATGTTATTTTTCATCGTATGCTCTTTTATTAAGTAGCTATTTAATGTTAGTATAGGGAATGGATGGGTTTTGATCTCCAAAAAATTTAGATCAGCCCCTTGTGTGGGGCTTTAAGTGGGTTATAAAATATCTGCAAGGAAAGGTTTATGTAAAAGGTCAAGCGTACCGTTCTTAGGTTCAAAAAACTCAGTAATGTGTAATGGTACTCTTATATTTCCTTTTATCTACAGTTTAAGATGTTAGTGTGTGGAATATAAAATTCATAAAGGTAAATGGATGGATATGATGTTGCTGCAAATAGAATTCCTTTGTGGTCCTTTCTCTCAGATGGTGTTCCTACTCCCCTTTATTGCGGTTCCTTTAGAACCTCTTGCATAGACCTCCAAGAGTAAATTGTGTGCTTGAGCGTAATTGTTAATATGACTCTATGATTTTTAATGGTCTACTATTTCTTGTATGGTTGTGATATTTAGTAGACATCATGTTTTTCGCTAAACTTGGGGGTGTGCTATTTTTAGCTCTAGATTAGATGGTGAGCACCCATTTATTATAGAGAAAGGTTATTGTTATTTTATTGTAGCTCTAACAATTCTTTTCTCTAATTTGAAGAATTATTATTTAATTATTGAGACTTCTAGAAAGAAGTTAGTTAGGTCCTGATAATTAATTATTTAATGAATTTATTCCTCTAGAGACTTCTAGAAACCAGCTAGTTAGGGTTTGTTAGAGTCTAATTAATCTTAGCCATTGATTGAGATTAAATCATGTCCATTGGTTTCCCAATAAGAGTAGTTCAAAAGGGGGTCAATGGGCATTTGGAGAATAAATAGATACACACTTGAGAAAGATTTGCAGTGATAGAAAATAAAATTGTAGTGAGAGAAAATAGTCTTGCAGTGATAGCAAGGGTGTAGTGATAGATTTGGAAGAAATAATAATGGAATTTCAGCAAGAGAAATTGAGGGAAGAATTTTTAGAGAAGAATATTGTTGGAGCTTTATCAATAAGAGGCAAGCAGTTTTTTTATCTCTTGATTTGCTAAAGATTAATATAATTCCTCATCTGTAGTACTGGTTTTCCCTCAGGGGTTTTTCCAGGAACAATTTGTCCAAAAATATTGTGTTTATTATTTTATATGTTTTCTTCTCTATTCCTATGATTTTTATTTGTGAATTTGCAGTTGCATTATTTTTTCAATATTTGCTTTGAATTAATTTTCGGCAGTGAAATAATCTTTATAGATAGGAGATTAATAATCAGTAACTGTAATAGAATTTTCACATGGTATTAGAGTAGATCTAAGGGCAACAAGAGCTCAGTGTAGGAACTGTAAGAAAAAATGAGGGTTTATAAAACCCAGTTCTACCTCTTCAAAATTATTTATTTTTATTATTATTATATTTGTTTCAGATGGCCTTAGTAGGTTTAAGAGATCAGAACATATTGGATGGAGCCTCAAATTTTGCTGTTTGGAAAGCCAAAATTTATTTATTTCTAGAAGAGAATTGTATCAAGGAATCTGTGACTAGTGTTGTAGTTGTACCTACATATCCAACACAACTCTTAGCATATAAGAAGGAAGATGCCAAGGCAAGGAGGCTGATTTTTGACAGTGTTAAGGATCATATTTTTCTACATATCATAGAGTTAGATACAACAAAGAACAGGTGGGATACCATTCTAAATCAATACCAGAATGCTACAACTAATAGGAGCCTGATTCTTGGAGAAAAGTTGAGGAATACTCAAATGAACAAGGGAGAAGACATTGCAAGTTACCTCACCTGACTTAGACTTGTTAAGGATGAGTTGGCAGTTATTGGAGATAAACCAGTTGATGGCGAGCTAGTATGGATAGCCCTAAATGGGTTTACTAAGCAGTGGGATATCTTTGTTCAAGTTATTAATGGATGAGACACCTTACCGAGTTGGGATCGAATATGGAGTGACTTCACTCAAGAGGAGCTTAGACTAAGTCTTGTCAGTGGCACCAATAGTAAGAGTCAGAAAAGTGATACAAAATAGGAAAATGTTGCCCTAGCAAGAAAATGGAAAGAAAAAAAGGGGTCTAGCAAAGGGTCAAATCCTAAAGGTGAGAAGAAGGACTTGTCTAAAGTCAAGTGCTATGGCTATCACAAAATTTTCCACTATGTCAGCAATCACCCATAAAGGAAGAAGAACAAAAAGAAAGGCGAGAAGTAGACAACAACTTCGACAAGTGCAAATGAGATCTCTAGCAGAATGGAGGATGAGTTTGCACTCATAGCTTGTATGGTTAGCTCAACCTCATAGGATGTTTGGTATATAGACAATGAGGCATCATTTCATATGATAGGAGTTAGAGAATACTTCTCCAGTTACACGGAGGAGGAGATCAGAATCAAGATTTCTATGGGGAACATGTCTAGACTAAATCTAGTTGAGAAAGGGAATGTTCTATTCTAGAGGGAGAATGGCAAGCCGATTCCCATTCATGATGTGTTGCATGTTCTAGACTTGGTTATGAATCTAATTTTTGTATTTGTTCTTTAGGATAAAGGCTACAATGTACTCTTTAGAGGGGAAAATGTCTTAATCAAGCACAAGGATTCAAAATCACCCATCGCTATTAGAGTTAGGAGCAACTGAATTTATAGGTTGCAGTTTGATACTCATAAGACACTGATGAGAAGCGAAAGTTCTAAAGATCGGGGAGAGCTATATCATAGGAGGATGGGCCATATACATCATGGAGCACTTAAATTTCTTCATGAGACAATGATAGGTGTTCCAGAGGTGAACACAAAGCATGATGATGTATGGAAGGGATGTGTGTTGGGAAAGTTTGTGAAAGAAAATTCTCCAAGGAATGACACCATATTCAAGGGCGATCTTGATCTAGTACATTTAGATATATGTGGACCAATTGTGATGAAGTCTCTCAGAGGATACGACTACTTTGTTACTTTTATTGATGATTTATGTAGGAAGACATGGATATACATCTTGAAGACCAAGGATGAGGTTTTTAGTCATTTCCAAGATTTCAAAGCTCTTGTGGAGAATTTGACGGGTAGGAAGATAAAGGTTCTTTGATTAGACAATGGAGGTGAGTACAAAGGAAATAAGTTCCAGGAGCTCTGTACCAAGGAAGGAATCAAGAGAGAATGGATTGTTCCTTATAACTCATAGCAGAATGGGGTTGGTGAGAAGAATAATCATTCTATATCAGAGCCGGCAAGGGCTATGTTGTATGACTAGGATATGCCATGGTAATTATGGGTAGAGGCATGTAGTACAATAGCAAACATATAGAACAGGGTTCCACATAATGTATTGCGCAAGATGATACGAGAGCAAGAATTTTCAAGGAAGAATCTAGATGGTAGCCACTTCAAGATATTTGAGAGTTTGGCATATTGTCACATTCAAGGTGCCACACATTCCAAGTTAGATCATACTACAGAGAGAGGGTACTTTGTGGGGTACAATGAGACCTCAAAGGCATATCGAATATTTATTCTAGGGTCCGGGATGATTATAGTTAGGCTTAATGTCAAGTTCATGGAGGACAAGGCATTTAGAGGGTCCAAATATTTGTTAGCAGATGATTAGAGTGAGCAGTCAACAAAAGCTCCAAGGATCTAGCAATTAGATCAAGGACAACGAAGCTCGATTATAGTGAATAGTACAAGGAAAAGCTCAGGTGTTGAGAGTTCGCAGAGTATAGAGCAAGAGATGCAAAAGATCCAAGAAATGCATTAGGAACACATGGAGGTTGATACTTCATCCTCTATAATTGATAGCAATAACCAACAAAAACAAAGGGATACTCAGGAGTTTGTGGGAGCTCCTAGGATGAATAAGAGACAACAAAGACAACTAGCCAGGTACAATGACTATATGGCTTTAGTTAGTCATTTGGTAGATATTGAGTCTTTTAGTTACTAGGAGATTTCATAGCAGCAGGTGTGGTGAGATGTGATGGTTGAGGAATATACCTTAAGTGCAAAATGATGTATGGGAGATTGTTCGTAGACCAAAAGATAGGGAAATGGTATGATCATGTTGGATCTATAAAATTAAGCATGGTGAAAATTGTAGCATCAAGAAATACAAGGAAAGGTTTTTGGCCAAGGGGTTCTCTCAGAAGGAGGGAATAGACTATGAGAAAAAAATTTCTCCAGTGGCCAGTTATAGTTCTAAACGAGCTGTGATCTCTCTTGCAGTAGAGATGGGATGGGAGATCCATCAAATGGATGTCAAGACGACATTTCTTAATGCTGAATTGAAAGAGAAGGTATAAATAGAACAACCAGAGGACTTTGTAGCACACTGTAGTGAAACCCATGTGTGCAGAATGAAGAGAGTTTTGTATGAACTCAAGTAGGCTCCTAGGGTGTGGTATGAGCACATTGATAAATATTTGTAGGGAATGGGCTTTGTGAAGAGTGAGGCGAATGCTAATCTCTACTACTTGGTTTTTGGGGGTGAGGTTCTCATTCGTGTTCTATATTTTGATGACGTGTTTTTAATAGGTTCACTGGGGCTCATAGAGGAGTGCAAGTGAGACCTTGCAGTAGAGTTCAAGATGAAGGATTTGGGGCTTATGCACTACTTTCTAGCCATGGAGGTATGGTAGAAAAATGGAGATATTTTCCTTGGACAAGGGAAATACTTCATCGAAATCTTAAGGAGGTTTGAGATGAAGGATTGTAGAGCCATGCCTACTCCTATGATCATGAATTTGGAGACGGTAGACACATCTAGGGAGAAGGATGTAGAAACCACCTTATACAGGCAGTTGATTGGGTCTCTCATGTATTTGGTCAACACCAGGCAAGATATATCCTATGTAGTAAATTCTCTTAGTCAGTTCATGGTTGAGGCAAAGAGAGTGCATTGGACAATGACAAAGCATGTGTTCCAATATTTGCGTAGTAAAATTGAGTATGGGATCAAATATGCTCGAAGTGATGGTATCAATTTGATAGGTTATACTGATGTAGATTGGGCAGACAGTACACTGAACATGAAAAGCACTTCAGGGTGTTGCTTCAGCTTGGGATCGAGAATTGTCTCTTGGCACAACAGGAAGCAAAAGTCTGTGGCTCTGAGTTCTACAAAGGTAGAATACATAGAAGCTATCATGGTGACATGTGAGGTGATATGGCTTTGAAAGTTGTTGGTATCCTTGTTAGGTTAGAGGGTTGAGACTATAGTGATACATTATGACAATCAGAGTTGCATCAGGTTGTCTGAGAATCTGGTGTTTCATGATAGGTCTAAGCATATAGACATCATGTATCATTTCATCAGGGATTACGTACAATGGGGGATTATTCAGCTATAGTATATACCTACTGATCAACAGGTAGAAAATATTTTTACAAAGGGATTGGAGAAGGATTAACTTAAAGAAGAATTACACGATGTGACAATTTAGACCTAGATTTATGAATTAATTTTAAGTCAAGAATTGAGAAGAAATGATTTATTAAATAAATGATTTGATTTATTTAATCAAGAAGGAACATGTTAGATTAAATCAAATAAGGTTTAATTTATTTAATTTAATAAAATGACTTTAGAGATTTTAATCAAATAAAATGATTTATTTAATTAAACAGGGATGTAAGGTTAATTAAATTAAATTGATTTAATTTAATCACTGATAGAGAAAGACTGGATTCAATAAATAATGATTTATTAAATAAAGAGATAGAATGTGATGAAATACCAAGAATATGATTTAAGAGGAAATGTTGTTAATAAGTGTGTCCAACTGTCATTGTACATTTTCCATGTCTAAATTTTGACCCTCTTTGAAGCAATGTACTTGTTGCATTGATTCAAAGAATAAACTATTGTGATCAAAGTTCAAAATTTCTTAATTTTTCAAATGCCCCACTATTGCCCCAGTGAGAAGAATTATGCTGGTATATTGCCCCATCGAGAGATCAAGCCAAAATGTATGATTTTCCAATTGAGATCATGACAAAATGCGAGAGGAGTGGTTCTATTGATCAAAGGATGAAATATAATTCTTTGATGTAGACAAATCTGATGATGTATAGAAAATCATTGACCATGGGTAGCCTCATGAATATTTTGATACGACACACTGATTTTAGATAGAAATGTTAGTAAAGATAGAAGAAGAAGAAGAATGGAAGGATGATCCACACAAGATGATGATTGATGATGTATTGCTTGCCAGGAGTTGGGATTTTCAAAGGGCTAATTACTTTATGTTTGATAACACACATGGGTACGATGCATCAAGGTATAAATGACCAGGATGGCATGGTACCTAGTGCGATGGACTTTGACTCATCAAACAGATAGGAGTACTCTTGTTCACACTTTGACAAACATAACCTTATTCAGAATGCAGTTTAGATATTCCAGATATCTTGGGCCAAAACATAAGAAGGCAAGCCTTCGTATGTGGTCAACAAGATACTTAACACATCCTTCCTACAAACAAAACAAAGTATGCATGAAAAATTTATTTTACAAGAGCATCCAACAAGCACAATAGATAAAAAGATAATGATCATTGCCCCATTCCTTTCTCTCTAAACCTATTTTGTTTAGGCATCATTAAGAGGTCCTTGGAATGAGTGCAAAATAAGATAAGTCAAAAAGATATAGATAAAGTAAACAAACAGGACAATATTCTTCATACCATTAGTTAAGACTAAACTACTGTGAGGTACCTGATGCTTATGTCCATTGCAGGAAAGCTTCATCCTAGGACATGTTGTGATTAGGGTTTTGATGGGACTGATTTGGGTGATAAGCTATTGATACTCTAACTTGACCAACTTGCTTGCTTACTGACTTAGGCTTGAGACTTTGATGATTAAGCATTCACTTTGGAACCTACTAAACTTTTTTTTCACTGACTCACCAAAGGGTGAAAGCGAGATGAAATGGATGCACCATTTTGGGTTTTTCCGATATTTTGAGGCTATTTTTTGAATTTTTTGAGATGTTTTGCAAATGTTTTTGGTATTTTAAAGATTTATGATGAAGAGACTAACTTAAAGACTTGTCCTAGGGGCTCGAGAGCTGATCCGTAGATTAGCCTTGCCTATGTTATATAGGCAGAGACCACGTAGTTTGATGGATGACAAACCTGATGATGATAAGATGGACAAACGGATTGCCCCTTTTATTGCTTAAAGGACTGACCTAAGATGTAGACCAGATGGGCAAACGGATTTCCAATGCGATGGACACCTAAAGGACTGACCTTAACTGTAGACTCAATGGGCAAACGGATTGCCAATGTGACAGATGCCTAAAAGACTTACCTTAATTGTAGACTTGATGGGCAAACGGATTGCCAATGTGACGAATGCCTAAAGGACTGACCTTACTATCTCAGGGGATGATCAAATATCAACCTTGCCTATGTTCAAGCTCAGAGACGACATAGTTCGGACAAGGTGAAAGACTGACAAGACTCAATGATATTTTTTTTGAAGATTTTCTTATATTTAGACATGTTTTTTGGATTTTTTGAATGATTTGGATGTTTTTTGGATTTTTGATGAATTTTTTGAATGTTTTTTATTTTTCGCATGATTTTGACAATTTGGATATGGATACGTGATGATATTAGTTCCCTATTTTGGGGTGTTGTTGAAACCAAGCTTAATGTTGATCGATCAGGTTGATGGATTGATAGTTTGACTAAGTGTGTTAAAAAAAAAAGGTGATAATGCACTTGTAAATTCCAAGAAGTTGTGTTATCCTAGAGTAAACTCGTACACAAGAGGGTGGTTTGACTAAGTGTGTTAAGTCAAACAAGGCAACTTTTGATTTGATAATTTGGCTAAGTGTGTTAAGCCAAACAAAGATGATAATGAACTTATAAACCCAAGGAAGTTGTGTTATCCTAGAGTAAAATCGTGCACAAGATGATAGTTTGACTAAATGTGTTAAGTCAAACAAGGTGATGATTGATTGGATTCAATTGATCAAGATTGATGAAGCTTGATTTGGAACAAAATTGCTTTGATGGTTTGATGTGACACAGATATACACATTAGATACAACTGATATGAATTATTTAGATTGATGTTCGGAAAAAGATAAAGCTTGATATGGAAGATCTTCCTGTCAAAATATGCCATGGGCTAGTGATTTGAATTTTTTGGTTCACAAATGTTTTGACCAATTTTATTTCATGTTCACCAATGTTTGGATCACCACATAAGTTTGAGGGTATAGATCAATATCCATTCTCAAAGCAAGATGCAAATATCTACCCCTAGTATCTAGCAATGTTTGAACGACCATTGGTGGATTCTTGGAGGAATAGATATGAATTATCTTGCGATAAGATAAGGTGTTTGAATAGAGGATGCTCATTCAGATAATGCTTTGAGGCTCAGATAACGTTGGATAGGATGGGATCAATGAAAATGACCCATGTCAAAATGTTTACCATAAACACGTGTGAAGTATGTACCAAACTTGGTCAATATAACGCAGATAGATGGTAATGGGTTGGATAAATAGTTCATGGATGAACAAATGATATGGATGGAATGCTGGTTTGATTTCAGATGCAATGAGATGCTTTCTCTTGAGCTTGTGTATGCAGATGCTCGATTCTACACACGATGCCTATTTGCCAGGTTTTCATCATGGTACCTTCCCAAAGTGCCACCATAGTGATTTTCACTAGAGGATGATTTTTTTCTTTACTATTTTCAATCCTTTTTTCTGATTTTTTGTTTTTTTTGATTTTTTTGGATTTTTGTATATTTTAATTTTTTTGTTGTCACCAAGATGCCTATTTGCGAGGTTTTCATTAAGGTGACCATTTTTTTAGGACATTTTTCTAATTTTATTTTTGTATTTTTTGAGAGATTTTAAGTTGATGTTGAATCACCTGGTACTGCTGATGTTGATGCTTCTATTATAAAGTGCCATTGATATCTTGCTTGAAGAAGCTTCTTTGCCAAGATATGTGCACTTGAAAGCAACTTTTGAGATCCCTGATTTTCTTTGCTAATACCAGAGTTAACTTTGTCTTTGTGCGCACATCGCGATAGGGTGCCTTCTGAATCCTTATGATGAAGGGCCATTTCCAACACATGGTCAATGTGAGAATTGGATATTGTCCATGGAGGCATGGATGGAGTGTGTTTAGGAGTAAAAGATGGATTGGTTGATGGTTTGGAACCTTTGACTCTCCAAAATTTGGAAGATGAGCAATGATGGGTGGATATGTAAGTGTGCCTAGAATTAGGACCAACTGCTCGATACACTTTGTATGTTGCTTGAGAAGCCTGCTTTTGTCTTCCTGGACATCTTTGATGGATACTTTTCCCTTTTCTATTTTTCCCCATAGTTTTTTTGACTAATGGAGTTTGATCATGATATTTTTTCTTTGTATTCTTTAGTATCCATATTTATTTGACTTGTCCATTATGTTTCTCAGCTTCTTTCTCTTTGATAATGTTCTTCATGCTTTGATTCAAATCTTTCTTTCGACGTTGGTCCCAATTCATGGATGGGGTGATGGGTGGATGGAGATTCATGACATAGCAGGTTGTAGTATTGGCTTTGGTTTCATCATAAGGATTATTTGTGCTCTCTATGTTGATGGTTGCTCGAGATGAAGTTGCCCCCAATTTTATGGAAGTATCACTGATATGTTTATATCCCTTTCTTGTTAAATAACCAAGGCCTTGATGTTTAATATTGCCAAAAAATTGCATTGGCTCTAGGATACCCTGTTCATGTAGGCCTAATCCTCTGCATTGATAATTCATCTCCTGACAAAATTTATTTGCCATAGGATATGATTTACCTTGGGAACAAGGCGCTACTCCTTCTGCGCTTTGTGGCAGATCTTCAAAGGTCATAGCTCTTTCATTGATAAGATATTTTTCCCTTACGAAGGTGAGTGATCCAAGTTTATAAGTGATAAGATCCTCCACATAGGGGATGAATTCTTTGATTGATTGATAGATTGTAGTGCTTCTTCAAGAAGTGTCGATGCTTCACTGTCCACACAAAATTCTTCCTCATGACTCACTTCACAGGATGTTTCTGATGCCTGACTTATGTAGAAGCCTTCTTCATGATTTGTTTCTAATATGTCTCTGGATTTCTCTATATCTTGATCATGTGTATAAATGTTAAGAGTAGGAGACTCTTGTTTTGAATGATGATCATCTGCGTGTCCATCTAAAGAAAGCATCTTATGGGTAGATGGATGAGTATGTGCTATATGGATATGATCATTATTTGTGACATCTTGTAGGAGAGTGGTCATCACCTCATTGTAGTATCTTGCATATAAAAATTCTTGATCTTGGTTAATGTCAGAATTGCTTTCAAAATGCTTTGAATCAAGTTCTTGATATGGGTCAATTTCAAAGGACGGATTGCTTTCAAAGGGTTATTGGACATCTTCATAAGGTATTGGAAGTGGCTCAATATCCTCTTGATCTTTGAGTGCACTTGGATCAAATGGTGAGTTGAGGATTTCTTCAATATCGGTAACCATGAGGTCAAAGGATGTTAATATGTCTTGGAAAGGTCCATTGCTAGAATTTGGTGAAAGATGTTGATCATGCTTTGGAATAAATCCTTGGGATATGTCCTCTAACTTTTTATGTGGTGTAGAGACATTGTCAACACGATCATTTGTGGATGGATCTTGGTTTATGCCAGTAGGATCAAATAACATCAATACTCCTTGAAATAGATCTTTGTAGGAGGGGTCTTGATCATGACTAAAAAATGGCTCTTGATGTATGTTGATTTGATCATCGGATGAGGTGGAAACATTTTCAAGGTGCTCATCGATGGATAGATCTTGATCACTATTTTCAACAATTGTGGTGTGAATCTGTTGCAAGCTTTGTTGAGTAAGTAATGCTTGCATTTGCTGTTGATCCAACATCGCTTGTTGTTGGTCATGTTGTTGTGCCAACAATGCCTTTTGTTTGGCTTATTGTTCAGCTTCTTGTTGATGGATTGCTTGCAATAATGCCCTGAATTGTGTTTGCTCATGTTGAGCCTGGTGTTGGGCTTAAGCTTGAGCTTGTGTTGGTTGGGCTGCTTGAGCTGCTTGCGCTACTTGTGCGGCTTGTTGGGCTTGGAGTGCCTTTTGGTGGGCATCTTGTTGTGCGGCTTGCAACATGATGGAGAACAAATTTGTCATGTTGTGTTTTGGTGGTGGTGGCGATGGTGGGTTCGGGATGGTGTTGATTGTTGGGGTGAGCGGAATGGTCTCAGTGATTGCCAAGGTTTGAGTGGTGAATGGTGCGATTGAGATTCTTGATCCTTGAGACACTTGAGACACGGTAGATGTGTTAATCATTGGGATTGCTTGGATGGTTGCCATTTTTTGTTACAATATTGTTGGCAAAATGAGAGGATTTGGTATGATGTTCTGAGTTGGTATTATAGTCTGACTTTGAACATTTTTATGGTTGAGAATCATATTGCCTTGATTTAGGTAGCTTTGATTTTGCATGGTGCTACCTTGACTTGAATCAACATGTGAATTTGTCAACATATTGCCTGGATTTTGAACAACATTGGTTTGATTTGCAATCATATCTATCCCAAAATTTACCAAGTATGGATTTGAAATGGTTATGTTTGGAAAAGTTGCACTTGGCATGTATGGATTTGGTGGGAAAATGTTGTTTGGAAAATTCATCCATTGAGCATTTGGTTGATAGATTTGCAAATTTGGACTTGGATTTAAATCTACCATTGGGAAAGGTGTTCCAAACTTTGGATTGGGCATACTCACGTTCATTGTACTTTTGAGGTTTGTAGGAGATAATTATGCCATGTATAAATGTGAGTTTCGATAATCAATTGGCATTGTGAGACTTGGATAGTCTAGTTGAATTGGATTACTCATGATGGATGGATCAATTTTATATTCCATGTCCCTCTTGTGTTGTGATATTGTTGTGAAAGCGAACCTTTAAGGTGTTTAGGACCAATGATCAGATGAAAGATAAAAGGGTGAGTGATATGGATGTTTGAACCTTTTAGAAACTTTGGATCAATTCTAAATTTTAGGAGTTGGTTTGATTTGATTTTGAGGATAGTTTGACTAGGTGCATTAAGGAAAACAAGATGATGGTGAATGGTGAACTTGTAAGCCCTAGGAAGTTGTGTTATCCTAGGGGTAAATTCGCTTAAGAGGATTGAATTGGCTAAGTGTGTTAAGCCAATGAAAGTGATCATGAACTAGTAGACCTCAGGAAGTTATGTTATCCTAGAGGAAAATTTGTTTAAGAAGATTGATAATCTGACTATGTGCATTTAGTCAAACAAGGTGATGCTAATTTTCTGAAAGTCTAGCATAAGTGATGTTGAAAAGTTCCAAAAGTTGTTGGTGAGATGGGATTTGATTGATTTTTGGATGGATGAAGTGATGATTTTGATCCTAGATAACCTTGTGAGGACTTACTTACAAGACCAAGGTGATGAAGAACATGCTTTTACCTAGGAGTAATTCAAACCAAAAGACCAATGTTTGCATGAAAACCCAATGACCCAAAAGAGATCAAACACATGTGTGGTTCAATTGTCTTTTAATTTTCTTTAGTGTATTCTTTTTACCAAAAGCACTTGCTTGCTTAGGTTTCAAACTATATGTCTAGTGTCCCACTTTCTTTCTCATCCCAAAAGGTCCATTGTGTGGAAATCGAGAAAAATAGGGAAAAATTTCCTTATGTTTAACCTTGTTGAAAACAAATGACGGTAGAATTTGTGCACTTAGAAACCTCAAGGAATATGATCCCTAAGGAAAGCAAGAGTGTCTAAATTCATCAAGAGTATTTTTTTCTCACAAGGGGTTTGAAATTTGAAGGTCTTGTGAATGTTTGTTTTCAAATGTTTTCAAAATCAAGAAATGTGTTCTTTTCTTCCAAGCACCTTTACACTCCTAGGTTTATGAGGCAATATCTTGTTGGGTTCCCACTTGGATAAATCTAGTTGTGCATATCATGTGTGAATGGCTAAATGCTTGACCACACTAGTTCCCCTCCACGACGCACACTTATCGGGTCAACCAAGCATTAGTACCCATGAATCTCCCATGGCATACCTTCCATTTCCACAACAAGACTGCATGTATAATGTGGGGTGACTTCAAAGGATATGACCTTTTGCACCAACAAAATAGACAAGGATTTGGCATCTTTCTAAACAAGGAGTTCTAATGCGGGCATTCCATTCATGCAGGATTATTCAACATCGGCAAGAGTCCATTTCTATCCATCTCGTCGAAATAATCCTTGTGATTCTTGAACTTTCCTCAAGAATCCACACTTATATACCAGTTGGAAGTTGTGTGGCTTTAGTGTGTTCCCGATTGGGTCGTTCCCTTGGGTGAGTAATTTTTTCCACAAGGTAGGCCCTCTAAGATAAACAATAGCAAACAAATATTATTCGTAGTTTGATCAAAATTTGTTTAAAAACAAAAGGATAACACTCGCAATAAGTCTATTCACACTCACATGTTTTGTTCATTTTCAATTCCCAAATTGAAATGTGGAGGCAATCTTTTTAACCAAATATCACCAAAATGTTTTTGATTCTCAAGATCGCAATGAAGCATGAGAGAAGCTTATACACATTTTAAATGATGTTAATTTGTGAAAAAGATTGCAAAAAATTGAATGCACATGTTTATTTTAGTCCTCAAAGAAATGATGAATTATTTTTAAGCTCCAAATGAAATGTGAGATTGCCTTGTTCAATTTTAGACCCAAATTGAAATCCAATATATTTCTAAGGTTCAATTTTAACCAAAATGATCAAATCAAAATTGTTAATTTTAAGCCCCAAAATAGATGTGAGATGGTTTGGAATGAAAATAAAAAATCTAGCTCAACAAGCATTAAAAATGCTTTTGTGATTTTCTCCAATCTTGTTTTGTCTTGGCTTGACTCCAATGTTCAACCTTCAAAAGAAAATACAAAGTTAATAAAATATTTCATAAAAATATCTCATGTATTAATGCCCTAATCATAAGTTATTTTTGAAAAAATTACCATCTAAAAAAAAAAGAAAATTTTAACCCTCATATGAATGCAAAAATTTCCTTCTTCACTATTTATTTCCTGAATTAAATCCCCTCTACTATTTTACTATAGGTTGCGGTATCGCGGTTGGTGGTTTGCATACATAGTCAGGCGAGTTCACCGCAGTACCACAGGTTGTTGGAGCAGTTTGTGCAGTGACGCGGTGGCGGTCAAGTGACAGTCAGGCAGCGGTTAATCGTAATACCGTGGACGCCAAGATGGAAGACCGTGGTGACACTGTGGCGATCAAGTGACAGTCAGGCAGCAGTTAACTGTAATACCGCGGGTGGCAAGATGGAAGACCATGGTGATGCTGTGGTAGTTAGGAGAGACAGGGAGGTAGTTATCGTGCTTCCGTGGAGGGTTAAGTGGTAGACCATGGTGATGCGGTGAAGATAGTGGGTGGTTACCACACTATCGTGAAGGATTAGGCGACAAGCCACGGTGATGCGATGAAGACAGTGGGCGGTTACCACACTATCGCAGAGGATTAGGCGGTAGACCATGGTGATGCAGTGAAGACAGTGGGCGGTTACCGCGCTACTGCAAAGGATTAGGTGGCAGACCGCAGTGATGTGGTGATAGTGAGGAGGCGGTTAGCTTGGTGACCATGGGTCGGTGGTGGATGGTCAAGTGGCAGCTAACTCGCAACCGCGGGTAAGGGATGCTAAACTGGTAGTGACACGGTAAGGATGTTGAGCGATTACCAGAAAGGTGGTGAAGGTGTATACCGTGTTACCGTGGGTGATGGAAATGCAAGCCTCGGTATAGCGGTGCGATGAGGGGTGTGGAGTAGTCAGTCACCACGGTAAAGCGACAGGGAGATAAACGG
Organism: Sequoiadendron giganteum; assembly: GCA_007115665.2. Taxonomy (NCBI): domain Eukaryota; kingdom Viridiplantae; phylum Streptophyta; class Pinopsida; order Cupressales; family Cupressaceae; genus Sequoiadendron; species Sequoiadendron giganteum. The sequence continues at coordinate 409,076,338 of CM021100.1, read as the reverse complement.
TGATAGAGTGATCAAAGTCAACACACCACTGTACTGCGAGGAGATAGAGGACAACCCGAGGTGCGGCGGTAGAAAAGGTAGGTAAAAATTAAATTTAAAGATAGTGATCTCGCCCGATTTGCGACAACATAATAGAATAGAACGATGCTAATTTAAACTTGAATTTTACGTTAAAATCTATCAGCCGAAGAGCATAGCAAAACAAAATGGAAATAGAAAATCAAAGACTGTCGACAATCAACAAGCATCAACTCGTGGGTATGACAAAGAACTCGAAGTGGTTCCAGAAAATGCCTAATATTGTCAAAGAACAGTGCCCTCCTTCTAGCGCCAAATTGTGGACATCAAAACCCTGCAAGATATGGCTTCAACAATTTCACATTGTTAGCATGAAATTCGGTTAAAACCAGCAGACATAGACATCCCTATGAAATATTTAATCATATCTAAATATGCAACTAATGAGTAAAAAATAGGTTAAACAGAAGCATATAAGAAATATAATTAAGCTCTATCTCATAGTGGATTGGTGCCACCATGTTGTGTAGTAAGCGGCCCTTTCCCTATCCTTGAACAAGCTGAATGGTGTTATGAGTAAGATTAATTCTCAAATGAAGAGAATAACCTTGCTTGAAATATGTGAAGTGAAGGTGAATTTGAGCATAGTAAGTTTACTCAAATTTGTGTCTTGTTGAATGAAATGAGCTAAATTAGTTCTCAATTGAAGAGAGTAACTTTGCATAAAGATTTTGGATGAGAAATGAAGACAAAAGTCTCCAATTTATAGATTTCCAAAATGGAATAGAGAGTGAAATAGAGCAATGTGGGATCATTCAACATCCAATGGCCAAGTGCCACTTGTCAAGATGTGAATGGTTGAGGAATGAGCACATTTTGGTCAATGTGCATGATAAATGCCACTAGGTGGAATTTCAAATTTGAGAAATGACATGTGAGAGGAAAAAAAGAATGAAATAAATACCACTTGGCTCAATGCACAAGGACATGTAAGAGGAGTGAATGTCTTGTTAGATGTACAAGTCTACTTGGACTTTTTGAATTCAAACAAGGGAATAGTTCCTTTTGATGCTATTTGAGGGAAAATGGAGAATTAATAAATCAAAGTATTTGATTTATTGTGCCACTTGCATTCTCTAGAGAATTTTAGGGAGAGGGATTAAGTTAATTAAGATTTGATTAACTTAAAGAAGAATTAGATGATGTGACAATTTAGACTTAGATTTATGAATTAATTTTAAGTCAAGAATTGAGAAGAAGTGATTTATTAAATAAATGATTTGATTTATTTAATCAATATGAAACATGCTAGATTAAATCAAATAAGGTTTAATTTATTTAATTTACTAAAAGGACTTTAGAGATTTTAATCAAATAAAATGATTTATTTAATTAAATAGGGATGTAAGGTTAATTAAATTAAATTGATTTAATTTAATCACTGATAGAGGAAGACTTGATTCAATAAATAGCAATTTATTAAATTAAGAGATAGAATGTGATGAAATGCCGAGAATATGATTGAAGAGGAAATGTTGTTAATAAGTGTGTCCATCTCTCATTGTACATTTTCCATGTCTATAGTTAGAATCTAATTAATCTGAACCATTGATTGAGATTAAATCATGGCCATTGGTTTTCCAATGAGAATAGTTTAAAAGGGGGTCAATGGGCATTTTGGAGAATACTTAGATACACAGTTGAGAAAAATTTAGAGTGGTAACAAATAAATTTGTAGTGAGGGAAACTAGTCTTGTAGTGATAGTGTTGGTGGCAGCAGCAGTGGAATTTCAGCAGGAGAAATTGAGGGAAGAATTTTCGAAGAAGAATATTGTTGGAGCTTTGTCAGTAAGAGGTGAGCAGTTTTTGTATCTCTTAATTTGTTGAAGATTAATATAATTCTTCATTTGCAGTACTATTTTCCCTCGAGAGTTTGTCGAGGGACAAGTTGTCTAAAAATATTGTGTTTATTATTTTGCATCTTTTCTTCTCTATTCATATGAGAATAATTAGTAACTACAATAAAATTTTCACAATTATTTTCTAGTTTATGTATGTGCAGATTTGAGAAGCATAAAAAGCACCCTAATATGGTGTTTTAAGAAATGTAGTCACAAGTTACAATGGAATAAATAAAATGAAATTGTGTGAGTAGTCTGCTGCAATTAGCTATGACGAGACGGAAAAGAAAGGAACTATCAAATTACATCAACATAATATATTATATATAAATATAGACATATATGTAGACTATGTTATGTAATCCAGTGTAATGTAATCAGTATAGGTTGGACCGATTTCCACCATTGTGTGAGTAGTGTCGAAGAATTAAATTGATGGACGAAATGGCTAAGTAGTCTTCTAATCAATCATCATTTTTGTAAATTCCATATTATATAAATTGTAAGAAAATGAAAAGAAAAAATGATGAACAATTGTTTAAAATAATTTCTTCGAAGGGATTAGCAGAAACTATTGAAACTGTAATGAATGTTGGTTACCTCTTTTTTATTCTGTGTTCTCTGTACTATTCAAAAAAGAGTTGTAATTTCTGAGGTAATAACGTAACCTGTTCTTTCTTCTATTAATATGATGCCATAATTAGCCGATAGGCTATTATATGTGGGGGAACCCCACCAACATTTCCAGCAGTCTGACATTGGCGGGAACCCCGTGAACTTTACGGCTGGGGATATAATTTGTTGAATCTGTCTGCTAAGTCAGTCTGTTGTCTTACATTCTATCCGTTGAATTCAAACTTCCAACGCCCCCACCACAGATTTCCACGTGATGCCTTGCCAACCCTTCAAGGGTTCGATTGCCAGCTGATGTAGTTTTCTCAACACGTCATTATTTGATAAGGATTTTTATGGGCTTATCAGAATTTAATAGAACTCGGTAGGTTAGATTTTTTTTGTTTTTATTTTTGGGGCCCAGATACAGTTTGTAATGTTGATTTCACCTGCAAATTAATTAAATGGCTAAAACAAGTCTTTCTCATGCAAAAAAAATCTATTATTTAGAATTTTATTCGAGCCTTTAAAATGGTTCTAAATTTTTTAGTCAAATAGAAAAAGTATTTTTTAGTGGATTAGAAATATTCAGACATTTTGTACAAGTAGTAACAATTTTTATGTTATGATTCGATACACAAATAATAATTAAAATATAATTTATATATTAAAAAAAACTATTTAGAATTGATATTTATTTATAATAATTAAAATAAAATAAAAATATAATAAATAAAATAAATAATAATTTATGTAATAAATTAAAAAAATAGTAATTTATATAATCAATAAAATAAAATAAAATAATTTATGTAATAATAATTTATATAATAAATAAAATAAAAAAATACTTTAAATAAAATAAATAAAATAATATAATATTTTTTTATCAAAAATAAAATTTGTTATGTGTTATAAAATAAATAAAGTAAAATATAATAATTTATATAATAAATTAAATAACATTAAATAATTTCTATAATAAATAAAATAAAAAGATTTTTTAAATAAAATAAATAAAATAATATAATAAATTTTGTTTTGTGTTATAAAATCCAAATAATAAACAAATAGAAAAATGAAAAACTAAAGTTGTATAAGAAGTGTTGTTTTTGGAATGAATTGGAGAGGAGGGTAAAGAAGTAGAGAGGGAAGGATAGAGAAAGAGAGACAGAGGAGGGAAAAGAAGTAGAGAGGGAAGGATAGAGAAAGAGAGAGAGAGAGGAGGGAAAAAAAGTAGAGAGGGAAGGATAGAGAAAGAGAGAGAGGGGGGAGGGTAAAGGGACAGAGGGAGGTAGAGAGAGATAGGGAGGGAGAGAGAGGTGGGATAGAAAGAAGTAGAGAAGGAAAGAGAGAGCCAAAGAGAGTGAGAGAGAGAGGGAGGGAGGGAGAGGTAGAGAGGGATAGGGGAGATATAGAGAATTAGAGGGGGAAGGAGAGAGAGGTAGATAGGAATAAGTGAGAGAGGGAGAGAAGTAGAGAGGGAAGAAGAGAGTGAGAGAGAAATAGGTGGGATGGGGGAAGGAAGAAATAGAGAGGGATATGTGATATAGAGAGAAATAGAGAGTGATATGTGATATAGAGAGAAATAGAGAGGGAAGGAGAGAGAAAGAGGGAGTAGAGAGGGATAGGTGAGACAAAGAGAGAGGAGGGTAAAGAAATAGAGAGGGAAGGATAGATAAAAAGAGGGAGAGAGAGGGAGAGAGAGAGGAGGGTAAAGGGACAAAGGGAGGTATAGAGGGATAAGTGAGATAGAGATAGGGAGGGAGAGAGGTGGGATAGAAAGAAGTAGAGAAGGAAAGAGAGAGTGATAGAGAGAGGGAGGAAGGGAGGGAGAGGTAGAGAGGGATAGGGGGGTTATAGAGAATTAGAGGGGGAAGGAGAGAGAGGTAGAGAGGAATAAGTGAGAGAGGGAGAGAAGTAGAGAGGGAAGGAGAGAGTGAGACAGAAATAGGTGGGATGGAGGGAGTGATAGGTAGAGAGGGATATGTGATATAAAGAGATTCAATAGAGAGGGAAGGAGAGAGCAAGAGGGAGAGAGAAGGGGGGAGGAAGGGAGACGTAGAGAGGGATAGATGAGATAGATCATTGCTTTCTTCACATCGTCCACTGTTTTTCATGGCCGTAAATAATGTGGACTTAGCCTATCAACGTAAGTATTGCACCTTATTGAGGTGCAAGTGCTAGTATTATTTTTTCTAATGTACCAGCTGAAAAACCAGAATTGAATATATTGATATTAGATTTATTTAATAAAATACATCATGAAAACATGTACAGTCAAATATGTCGACTGATTGTAAAGTCAATTTAATCCTATTGACACACAAAAAAGAGACAAAACCTATGCCCGTCTGGGTATTTCACAATTATATTTTCTTAAACCTTGACCTAGGACATTAAATAGCCTGAACACTAAAACCCTTAAATGTTATAGGGAGATAAATTACCATACTTTGTTTGCGATGATATCCTATATATGCAAATAACTGAGAAAGAAAACGTCATCTATTGTGCTACATCATTTAGCATGACCACACAGAGAAACGGTTGGCATTAATTATATTTCAGGGTCTCTCAGGTTTCCTTTAGGCCACTTAAGCCTTTCTTCTCAACACGGAAATTGCATCTTCTGTCAATGCAATTACCCTTAGAGAAAAAAATCCTTCGTTGGAATGGGCCTAAGTATATTAATAAATAAGATGTCAGCTGAATTAATTAAACTTTATCTGCATAGTGAAGTCGCCTCGGGGGGATCGCTAATAATATTTTTTATTTATTTATTTCATCCGAATAGAAACGTTCATAATAATTAACATTGAATGAATAAAGTTAATACTAGATATTAGAACATCTATAGGCAAAATAATTATAAATTAATTTTATAACAAGGCGTAATATGGGGCATGAGTTATAAGGCATTAACTTGGAAACATATCTAATTGATGTTGGGGAATCATGTGACCTTTGAGGAAGCTAAAAATGATTTTTGTTTCTTATCATATATTTGGGTATATATTTATATATATAGGTATAAATATATATATACAATTTATTGCATTACTATCAGTAAATATGATTCCTTAAATAAATTAAATTATTCATGAATTAATATATTTAAATCAATTATGAAAACATTACAATGAATATCATAATAACATCATAAGACTATAAATAATGACATCATTGTAATAAAACATAAGAAGTGTTATTAATAAACAAATATTTTTCTTATGTGTGTAGATAATCTAATGATTACAAAGGTAAATCTGTTAGAGTGTCCACTTGAAGTGCAGCATTTGATATTAAATTATTTGAAAATGGAATAATCATTTAAACCCTCCACTTGTGTAACCACACATTATGTGAGTCTAAATTTAATATTGGTATTGTTATGATAGATTTCAATGTTGATTGTCAATCTTATTCTACATAGACGACCTTAAGGGGAAATTTTCTCAAGATATCCCCTCAAGATGACATGTTAATCTCAAGATGTCCCACCCTTTTGGGTTTGTTTAGATTTCAAGTGGGTGAGCAAGGAATTGGCCACACACCTCTACTTCTCCATCTCTGTACCTTCTAGGTGGAATGCCTGTAGATCATCACACATGTGTTGTCTTTAAATGCATACATTAGATGTTAATCTTCTAGATGCAAATAGACATCAATAATATTTTAGTATGATTTAGAAAAAATGGTTTTTTATATTGTTGTTAATGTGGGCACAACATAGAGTCTAAATACAAAAGAGTAATTTCCATCCAAGATATCTGAAATTTAGCACCATTCTAGAATTATTCCTTGAGCATAGAGATAACCACCTTTGTGTTACCACATTTATTTTTCATATAGATTAGCATTTAATGTTTTTATTTCTTCATATCCATATCTACAACCCTTCATCTACTAGTCTAGATTATGAATATATCCATTATCAAAATAAAATAAAATAGAAAAAGCACAGGTTTAATTGTTCATGTTATCATAAATATGTTAGATAAAGGCAAAAAAAAAATTTGTTTCTTTTTTATATTATTTCAAATATTTCAGGTTGTCAAGGGTTGGAGTTTAATTAGTTGAATATAATTGAGAAGGATAAACATCATCCAAAAAAAACAAATTATTTCAGGATATTGTTCATATTAGGTTTAATTCTAGAATCACTTTCATGGTAATTTACATGAAGCACAACTGAAGTAGATGTATAGATACATGTAAGATTTGAAACTTAAAATATATTTATCATCTTTAATCCTAAATAACTTTTGATGAATCAATTATCCTCACTTATAATAACTTAATGATAAGTTAAATATATAATTAATTACTATAACCAAATTTTATTGAAAACTATTATTTATATAATCAGACATTTTAAACTAATAAAAATCTCCAAATACACTTTCCCTGGATTGTTAGTGTCCCACAAATGAATTATGGTACCCTATATTCCCCTACTAGTTAAGTTACCTAAAGCTTTTTTTACTTTTCTCGGTTTCTACTGTTTTGAGTCAATTCTAGTTACCTGGCTCTATAATCTATTATTTCCTACCTTAACTTTATTTCGATTAAAAAAATCTAGAGTTCTATCAATTCCGCCAAACAGAATTTTATTCCCACTGTGCCGAACGTGACAAGTAAATACGGTATTCCATTGCCCTTGTGCCGAACGTGACATCTAAATACGGTATGTTTTGATTTATTTCCAGAACGATGCTCTGGCTTTGCAAGGACTGCACATTTCAGTTTCAACAACGCGCGTCCGGTGTGATTCCACGCTTTATCCTCGTTGGAAGCCACTATCTCTTTTCTATAAAAATCCCACTCGCCTCAGCGTTTTCTCCACTGCATTTCATCGCTTTCATTACAGAGAAATCCATGGCTTCGCACGTGAAAAGCCCGCCTCCTCTGCTTCTGCTCGCCGGCGTGCTCAGCTTGCTTACAGCCTCCGCTTCGGTATATAACAATAATCTTTGCTCTTCTTATCGGTAGCGCTAATTTAAATTGAAATTGTGTTCATGTTAAAACCTACCAATGGTGATCCGGAAAAACAAATGATCAATTAGTGTGCTTACAGGGGCAATATGCGATCGTGACGTTTGTAATGGCCCAGCATGCCGAAATGGGGCAATTGTTCAAGATCATCGGAAACAGTGACGAGCTGGGCAATTGGACCCCTGGGAATGTAGAGAATATGACCTGGACCCCTGGCGACGCACGGATCTCTTCTACAGTATGTTTAATCGTTTTCTTGAATATATTGTACTTTCTTTCTCGTTAATGGAGGAGCTGACCTGAGCCGAGATGCATAAGCATATTAATTGGTTTTTCGTTCTTTTGTTACGTGGAATGTAAAAGGTATTGACGAAAGGAGTAACATACGAATACAAAGCTGTGGTGGTGAGCTTTAAGAATGCGGGGTATGCAGAATGCTATATGCCGGGTAATAACCGCGTGTTTAACTGTGCCGGAAGATTATCCCAACTCTCATTATGTGGAAACAGTGTTTCGGAATGCATCTTGCGGCTACGATTGCCACTCTACAACCGCATGCGCAGTCACAAATGAATGAACAATGCTCAACTCTAATCGCCGAATAGCATGATGATCCGGGGGGCCGATACGCTCATGGGTTAAATGTTTTTATTATCTTTTACAATACATTATCACGATAAATAAAATAATTTGAAACATTGAACAAACATGTAATGGTAATTTTTATATATTTATATTAGTTTTTATTTAATTTTTTATTTATTATAGTGAAATGTTTGAAAGGTAATAATATATTAATAATTGATATTATTTATATTGAACTTGAATTTATTTTATACATCATATTATATTTATTTTTGTTTCTATTTCTTCATACATATATTTTATATAGACATCATTTATTATATTTGATTTATGCTTATTTTTATACATTTAATGTTTATCAAAATATTTATATTTCAGTAATAAAAATCATTTTCAAGCTACTTAGAATGAGACTAAACATGTATTTGAAATTAAAAAACCTTACTGTTTGAAAACGTTACCTGCGAGTAAGTATATTTCATTTCAAATTTGATTGACAAATAAAGTTGATTGCCAAATTATGGTCTTTTCTATAGATTGCTTAAATAATTTGGATTTATTATATGTACAGGTTCACACATTGTTGAAATGATATGACAAGATCTTATGTAGTTAGCATTTAATGTAACTAAACTAGCACTTGTATGGGAAGGACGTGCAAGGGTTACGTCCATTGAAAATTATATATAAATTATGTATGAGTTAATATGTTGGAGAGTAAAATTTTATGTGTACATAAATAATACATTGATTTTATTTACAATTTTGACATTTTTTAGCAAACTATTATTAACTCAATTTATTTGGAGGTTTTTAGTTTAATATTTTTAGTTTAGTATAATTTTTGTAGGTACAAGGGTTACACCAATAGAAAATTATAAGAGTTAATATGTTAGAGAGTACAATTTTATGTGTACATAGAAGGTACACTAATTTCATTCTTTTTAGGGAACTATTATTAACTCAATTAATTCAGATTGTTTTAGTTTAATATTTTTAGTGTAGCTTAATTTTTTACATTAAAAATAAGCAATGCGTAAAAAAGAATGAACACCAAAATATCACCAATATCAATTAAATGCCACATTTGAATATATTAAGTAAAATATTTTAATAAAAATAATAAAAAAAAATTCTATTAGTTTAAAAAAAAATTAAAATAGACTATAAAAAGCTCATATTTCAAAATACCTCAATTTCTTGGAAATTTTGAAATGATGATCACATAAAAACTCCAAAAAGAGCAAAATCAGACCTTTTCAAAAATTTCTACCAATTACACTCCCAAAGTCTCCAAAATGCTCAAAAGAAGGTTTTTGTCTCCCAATTTCTTCTTACAATATAACTTAAAAATGAAATAAAATTAATTTTCTCCCTTTTACCTTTTCCCAAAACCCAATATAAAATTTACAATTCATATTTTTTCATTTCTTACTTTAAAACTCCATCAAATGTTCCCACAACTTCTATTAATCAATGGAATTCATTTTCAAACATCATTCCACATATAATTAGCTATTAAATCCATTTAAGCATAAAAATTAATTAATTTTAAAGAAAAATAAATTTAAATAAATCAAAACACACTTTCATAGGGCTTCACAACAGGGTTATGGTATCCAAAAACATACCAAGCCCAATTGACATGGGTGAGATAATAGGAAGTTGAACTTGAATTGAGTACAACGAGAAATGATAACAAATTGGAAAATGTGACATCTCCCATATTACCACTATCAAGCACACTCAAAAATATGAAGCGAGGTGGAAAAATTCCTATGTACCTATATCGCCTCAACAAATGCCAAGTGTACATGTGCATATACATAATAGTTGAAGCACATATACTTCTTGAATAGGGTATGTAACATAGTCATAAAATACTCATCCAAATATACATGTGCATAATCATCAAAATAAAATAGCATAATCCATCATAATATGACCATAATATAATTGAATTAAAGGGTGCATTTAAAATTGATGTCAATACAAAATAATAATACTACGAATAATCTTGAATCAAATATATAGGTATAAGCATAAGGTAGGATTTTATGGCTAGATTTTGATTTTTTCTTTCTCATTAGTTTCATTGACATGGTTGAAAGTGTGCATTCAAGGATTCATTGCAATTTTGATTGTTCATCGATGATATTGTCTTAAAAATTCAACATTAAAATTAAAATTTTACTTTAAAGTTTGTCAAACTAGACTAAAATTTTTGTGTATCCTCTACTTTTTCACTTCGTGGGACTTGAAGTAAAAAAAAAGGTGAAATATTTTTCTTATGCGCTTTGTGTAATCTAAAGTAACAAAATAAAAGATTTTTTAAAATTTTTAATCCTTTGCATGTGTAGTTTGAATTTTAATTTTAGAATTCTAAAATTATTAATTTTACATTGTTTATTGTAGTGGCACAATGAGTACTAATTACATGGGTGAGGATAAGGTTGAGTTTCATAGTGAAAATATTGAATTTGATTATGCAGCTAATGTTGAGACTAAGAGGGGTGGTCATGATGATCAAATCCAAAACACTAATTACATGGCAAGTGAAGATGAAACTATTAATTGCCCCTCCACATTACTTTAAAAATATGCTAAGGATCCTCTTGATAATAAGTCTTCTTCGAAATAATTTACAAAAAAATTACCAAGGAAGCTTTGGACATCTAGGGGCATATGGTTGTGGAAGTCCCAATTTTGTGGCCTTGAATTTTTTTGAAGCATTACTAAAGTTTATTTTTACCTTCTTTATATTTGAGGAAAAAGGTGTGGAAGGATGCAAGTTTTTGGGTAGACCAATAAAAATGAAATACATAGTTGAGATATATAAGGTATGGGGTGTTAGTTAAGACAATTTAGTTGTACCTATATCTACTAATTTATATCATATGTCATAGAGTCATTAAAGCCAACTACATGATTCTACTTCTACTTTGTAGAGGAAAGTTACACATATGATAGGTTCTTCTTTAAGGGACAATGCAATAGAGGCTAGAAGAAATGTAAGATGGAAAGTGATGCTAATAGTGGTAACCAAATAGTTGAACTATTCAATATGCAGTTAATGTATGATATAGATGATGTCATTGTAAAATTATTTTGTTCCAATGGAATTCCATTTCATGTGGCTCGATCTCCTTATTATAGGGAGATGATGTTGATGGAAGCAAGGGGAGGAACATCATATGTGCCACCAAGGGAGAAAAAATTTACCACAATCTTATATAAGAATTGTTCTAAGATAAATGTGTTAATGGAGAAAGTGATGTTGGGTGCAAAGTGGATGCAGTATAGTCATGGATGGGTGTATAGACATTAGGTACCATCCACTCATCAATATCATGGTCACATGTATAAAGGGACCATATTTTCTTAAGCCACATGATTATTTAGGGCATTGGAAAGATACAAAACTTTAGTTTCGAATCCTCAAGGATGCTATTGAGGAATTTGGGTGAAAAAATGTGGCCCAAGTAATGATAGATGAAACCCATGTGTATAAATTTGTAGGGAAATTGATTTAGACAACTTGTAGACATATTTAGTGGAATCCTTGTTTTATGTATGCTATGATTAATTCACTCAAGACATGGAAAATATTGTTTGGATCAAAGCAGTGGTCAATGATGTTAAGGGTAAAAATCCCTATTTGCAACCACCACACTTCACATGCACTCTTCAGGAGATTCTCAAAGAAGGAGTTCTTGAAACCTATTGAAACTAGATATGCACCCTATTTAATTCTCTTAGAGAGGATGCTTGAGTTTCAAGAGGAATTGCAACTAATGGTTATGACAACAAAATGGAATATTTGGATTGAGTCCAGGACAAAGTAGGGGAAGAGAGTGAAGAATATAGTGATGAGTGATGTTTTTTGGGTGATACAAAATACAATCTTCATAATTACATTATTCCATATGATTATATATGGGGATGCCAATGCACCTAATCTATGAGAGGTATATTAGTGCATTGGTAATATACTTGACCAAATGAGGGTTTTTGTTGAAGAGGATCCCAAATTATCATTCTACAATCATAAAAATCATCTAATCATTCATTGAAGATGGGAGAAGCTCAAAAATCCCTTGAACATGGCTTCCTATGTATTGAACACCAAGTGGTACAAGAAAAGGCCAGGTAGAGTTACACCCTTACATGATGTTGAGGTGAAGGAAGGGTTCTTTGGGGCCATTAAAAAGATGTATGATCCTACAAAGGCTTCCATCATTCTTACTAAGTGGATAAAATTTTCTACTCTTATGATTTATTCTTAGGTGACCAAGATGGATATGGAAACTATGGCATAATATGACCCAATTTTATGGTGGAAGTGTCATAGACTGATTTATTTGACTACCACTTTAGCCATTCCATTGATATCTTAGGTTTCTATTTCTTCAACTACTAAGAGGAGCTAATCTACTTATAGCTTCATCTACTTTCCTAAGAGGAACAAAGTTACCTCTATGAGAGAAAAGAATCTTGTGGTTTTACATAATGGTTTGTGTCTTATTGATTGCACGAAACTTGTGTACTAATTTGCCAAAGTTTCATTTGTGAATTCAACATTCTATTTCATATACACAATTTTATAACTATTTTCATTTACTATATGTATATTAATGTCACTCATTGTCACCAAAAATTAGGTCCTTGGTCCCCAATCCTTGAAACTCATTCCAATATCCTTGTGTTAGGAAACCTTGTGGAGTACTACATTTTGTCACTTTTCTAGTCTCACACCTTCATGTTTAAGAGATAGTCTTGATAAAACCTTTGATCATCCATTCAACCTTATTAGAGTATAGAAAAGTCACACGAGTAGTAGAAACAATGATTGGACAAATGATGGAAATAAAATGCTTCAAAGGTTAGAAAAAGGAGAACTACAAAAATAAGACTAATAATTGAATCTATAATTAAGGTTATTAGATGGAAAGTGAAAAGAATCTTTGGGATTGTATACTAAAAAAAATGATTCCTATATTTAAAGTTGGAGAGAAATTTGACATGGTGATATTTATCTTCAAGGTTAGCACTAGCTATTTTATTCAATATTATTAGTTCGTCTTGTCCTACTTTATAATTGTGGAGCAAATTATTGACAAAAATTATAGCTTGGAATTGAACAAAATCAAGTAGTAAAGAGGAAAAGGATGTCAAATACAATATATTTATAAAAATTGACTCTTCTTTGTAGACCAATAAAATCATTTAAAGTTCCAAAACAGATTTAAGATAAATATATCATCAATTTAAATTGCATAGAAAACCAATTCCTTAATTTATAAGATAACATGATAATTATTTTAGAATAAAATATAGCACACAAAAAAATGAGCTAGCTATTTACTAATTCCAAAAAATAAAATTCAATGTGATTCAAGAGCATCTAGGGCATACGAGTAATATTGAATCAATCTGTGATTGTTTTACTATCAATAAAAGCTAATAAGCTTAAGCTATTCAAGTATGATAGTTGAGCATTTTAAGATACAACATTAAGGTTTGTGCTTAGCTTCATTTGGCATTTTAAGTTCAGTGAATTGGTTGATCAATGAATGTGACATGGCAATATCAGGGGGACCTTGTTTCATGTCCCATTAACATACCGATGGCGTTAGTAATGGAAGTAAATGGGCCCAAAAGAATTCACATCAAGGGAAGGTTCTCTTATCTATAGGATGACATTCAATATCCCTTCGACACTCCAAATAATTGTAATGCATTCCAACAATCAGCTTTGAGGAGACCCTGGGTTGTCGGGTGGAGGCATTTGGGACTCCCTACGACATGAAGATAAAGTGATGAAAACAAGGAACTTTTATTGCAATAAATCTTGATCGATGAGACTGGGCTATATCAGATTGAGATGATTAGTGTCCCCTCGACACTGTGATGGTGGGAGGTGGAAAAAATATGAGTATAAAAAAGTTGATGGATGGATGAATAAGTTCGTGACACATGATATGATACTATTTATTGATTTCACATCTCCATTGTGAATCAACACGATTTTGGTCAGTGATTGTTGCCGGCGTAATGGTAAGGATAGATTTCATGATGGTTACCTAGCATGAATGAATAAGAATCAAGTGACTGATAATGATGTCACTTCCTATTTGATCTCAATGTTCATTGGATAAAGGTGGTATTATGACAACTAACAAGAGAATCCAACCTGAAGGAGAAGATAGCTATATAGAGACAGAGATAGATCACCAAAAAAGGGGAAGAGAGTAGAAAAAGAGGGTGGTGGTGGAGTAGGATGTAGAACTGAGACCGTCGAGCAGAGTTGAACACTCGATCTACATATGTGATCAATTGTATCTGATGTTTTGTAATCAAGCAACTCATGCTGCAATTCTGTAACTTGTGTTTCCATTTCATAATCAATAAAGTATCACTATTATCTTCGCATTTTTCTTGCGAAAACCTATGTTGTGGGTAGTTTTTGTTTGTAAGGGGAGTATCTTCCATCAAGTTGTATCATAGGAGTTCCTTAGTTTGTAAACCTATTGCAAAACATGAGGAAGTTTATAGAAGGACCTATGAGTGTGGGTTGAGATCAAAATTTCTCATAGACCTGTCCAGCATGGCAGAGGTAGAGGTAGAGGTAGAGGCGGTGGAGGAAGAGATCCTCGTATAGATGAAATGAGAGGCATTAGAAGGAAGTTGGATTCCTTCCAGGAAGAGATTTGGAAGAGAGGACTGCATCGAGAAAGGGATGATAGTGAAGATGAGAATGAAGATAAAATGGAAGAAGAAGAACATGATCAAATGGATCCTGGAGAAATGAGATTACTGAGAGAATAATCTAGTCTTGAAAAGAAACCTAAAATGGAGGTTTCAACTTTCAGAGGAAATATGAATCCTAAAGAGTTGATCGATTGGATTGATGACATGGAAAAAAAAAATTGAGTTCAAAGAGATTTAAGACCCTCATTGAGTGGTGTTTCCATAGAAAAAGCTAAAAGGTCATCCCAGTATACGGTGGAAAGAGATCCATCTTGAAAAAGGAAGACAAGGGAAGGATAAAAATTCTAAATGGGACAGAATGGTGGTAAAACTGAAGAAGTAGTTTATTGCAGCCGATTATGAGTTAGAGTTGCTTAAGAAGATGTAGAATCTAAGACAATGAATGAGGATAACAAAAGAATGCATAGAGGAATTTCAGCAGACCATGATTAGAACAAGACATTGTGAATCAAATAAGGAGAAAGTAGCTAATTATCTTAATGGGATGAAAGCTAAAAGGTCATCCTAGCATATGGATGACCGTAAGGTTTTGGTGAATGAATAATTCTTGGTAAGGTTTAAGATAGGTGATTATCATGATGGAGTTTTGTGTGATGTTATGCCTATGGATGTTTTTCACTTGTTATTGGGAATACCTTGGTAGTTTGACAGGAAGACAATGTGTGATGGGTATGCTAATACCTACTATTTGATGAAAGATGGAGTCAAGCACAAATTGAAACCTTTGAATAAGGAAGAAGAAAAGGTATGCAATACCCCCAAAAAATGCTTGGTTAATGGAGTTAGGCAACTAGTTAAAGAGGATGAGGATGAAGATTAGGATTTTCTCATGCAAATTGAAGTAAATTGCATTTAGAAGGTGTAGATTGAAGGTTTTGGTGGATAAAGGAGAGGTAATATCTAGTTTTTGTGAAAATGTTGCTACTTATTTATCTGAGCATGATGAGATTAGTACAGACAAGGGTATTGCAGTAGTAAGTACACTGATGAATGAAGGTACTATAGTTGTAAGTAAGGAAGAAGGTGAGGAAGTGTATGTTGGTGAGCTTTTGTTTGCCTCAATTGATAATTTCTCATGTGATAAAGATATTTGTATAAGTGATAGTTTATTGCAAGATGAAGAGGAAGAACATTTTTGTTGTATTATTGACCTTGATAAGGATACATAGGAGAGAGATGGAAAGTATGAGTATTTTTATTGTGATACTTACAGTGAATTTGTAGTTGGGAATTACTTTTCAGTAGATATAGGAAGGAAGGAACACATGGAACAAATGGGATTGAAAATGAAATGATTGTTGGAATAGGGAAAGAGGTAATGCATGAGTCCCATTATTTTATTGAAGAAGATAAAGTTGATCAGTATGATTTTCCAGCATTTCACAATGCAAATTGGTGGGAATTGGAATATGTGTTCAAAAGAGGAAGGGAGAGGGGGAAAATGAAGGATGAAAGGGACATCAAATTGTAGGGGTAGGTTTGGAAAGATGTTAAAAAAAAAAGGTATAGAAATGGGTCGAGGACAAACATAAGATCTACAAATGTTTATGAGTTCAACTAATGAAACATTTTTGAATTACCCTAACTGTCTATTATAGGAGCATCCAAGGCATACAAGTAATCTTGCATCAACCTTTGATTGTTTTCCATCAATAAGGGATAACCATATTAAGGTTGTCAAGTATGACAGTTAGGTATTTTATGCTACATCATTAAGGTTTGTACTTAACTTCATTCGATGTTTTAAGTTCAGTAAAAGGGGCGGGCTTAAACATCACACACTAAGCTAATAGCTTAGTGTGTGGGCCCCTTTTTACAGGTACTTCTTTCATTGTTTCCGTTTCCATGCAATTCTGTTGGTAAATTTTTCAACTGCGTCGATGATCTTGTAAGATACATAATATTAGATGACTTACCTACAAAGCAAAATAAGTACTATGCATGTTAAAAAATATATTATGTAAAATATATACTATAAATTATATTACATTTATATTAGATATTATTTGATGTTATACTATATTTATTATATGTTATCTATTATTTATATATTTATTTATTATAAATAATATAATAAATATATATATTATAATATAATATAATATAATAATTATATTATATTATATTACACAAAATGTAATATTATTTGATATATATTATTGTCTAAGATACATATTAGAATTTATGTTATAATGTATTTTATATAGTAATATATATTATATAATATTATATATAATATTGTATATAATATTTTATATAATATTGTATATAATATAATATGATATTTGTTTATAAATATAATTATATGATATTATATAGAATAGCTGAATATAAAATAAATATATAAATAATATATTAATATATTTTTTATACAATAATATAATATATATTTTTCAAAATATATAAATAATTTATGAATACAATTTGTATGTAATAATATAATATATATTATAAATAATATATAACAAAAGATACATAATAATAATAATATATATAAATATAATTGATATATATATATTGTACATCTTTGTTCTTATGATTGCACTTGTATGTGGACACTAAATGAAAATGCAATTGATGGATTTTGTCATTGGAGCTCAAAGGGATTGGTATGTTTTTTTCCACTATGAATGCAAATAAGTATTGAGGACTACTTCAAGATCTAACATCATTTGAGGGGAATGAAATTTAAAATAAATAAATAAATATGGAATACTTTACTTTTGAGATAATGTGTCTCCTTGGATAGGAGAATGGATGATTTATTTATTTGTCAATTGAAATATTTTTGGATTAAAATAGTATAATGTTTTATATGGTAATTTGTATTTAGCTTTTATTTATTATTTGATGAATTTATTGTTAGTTTTATAAATGAAAATATTGTATTATGCTATAATACGATTTTATTGTCAAATATATATTGAATGATTATTTTATTAAATTTTATTCTAATTTTTTTTGTTAGATATCACAAAAAATATGTAATTTAGGATAATAGACATTTATAAATTGGTTGGTATGTAAGTTATAAAAATTAACAAAAAATTTTACAAAAATTTTACAAGGAAAAATGCATATTTAAATATTTTTTCATAATAGAATGTGAATTATCTAACAATTTATTAGAGCATGAGGGTCTCAAATCTTATAGCAAGACATATGATTGAATCATTAAGAACAACTTATACATCAAAATATCTCTACATTTCAAATGGAATTAAGTACATGTTCCTTATTTGTTAGTTTTAAAAAAGTATTTTTCTAATATTATTGTTGAGAAACTTATATATTTAGGCTCATTTATTATTTTTATTTTTGTTTATATAATTTAATTATACCTAGATATTTTCGTGATACTTGTTTTATAATTTCCTTACATATAAATTTGCAACCTCATATAATCCATAGTTTTTAGCATTTAGGAAATGTGTTTTCTAATTTTATTTATAGATCTAAATATTCACTGATTTAATAATTTTGCAATTATTTTAAGAACTTATTTGATCAGTATTGTCTTCTATTTTTTTTTATTTTGCATGCATATGTTAGTGTCTAGCCATGCTTCTTACTTTCCCTTAAGAAGTACTCTATTGAATTCCACAATGGCCATGCATTAAGCTAATAATAGTACAGTTAATTTTTTTAAAGATGATACCCATTTTAGTGGGGAAGAGATAGTTGATGATCATGATAACCATGTTAAGAAAATGGATCTATGCAAGATATTACTTTTGCTACATATTTTTTGTTCTTTTGATCTTGCAACTTTAGATTCTTGTTATAATTAAATAATTAGATGTCTCCCTATATAGTCAAGGAAATGTTTCTTTCAAGATCTCCCTTATAAGTGAATCAAAATTTTATCATTTTTTAAGAATAAGGAACTTCTATGTATGGTTTTTGAGGACTTTAGTTGATCTAGAGTGTATTGAAGAAAATACTTTCTTGTGTACTCCCATTAAAGGGCATCGGTTTTAAATTTTTCATGAAATAATTATTTTTTGTAGGGGATGGAATCATCAAACATGCCTATCAACTCAACAATTTCTATGTTAAACACTACTATTCCATGGTGATCACAAGACATACTATGATAAAAGTATAATTACCCTAATCCAATCACAATCTCCCAATGATAGAATTAGAAAATTCATAATAATGCAAGGAAGTGTTGGAATGTCAAGGATTTTATCTACTCATTTTAAATTCCTCATTTTGGTTTTTGTTTAACCACCAAGAAGAGGTGAAGGTTTCTATATTACAAAATATTGATCTACTCCAAAGGTGAGAATTCATGGTTTCGTCTTGAAGAAAGGATTTTGTAATTTATTGTCACTACTTAGCAGGGTTCTTGGAGTTGAACTACTTGTAGGCTTTTACATAATATTATTTACATATACATATTATATAAAAATAACATAATTTATAATGTGTATCTTATACAATAATATATATTAAATAATATTATGTATTTTATATAATATATATAATATTGGCAAAATCAAGCCCATCCCCTTGAGCTCCAATGACAAACTCCATTAACTGCATTTTCATTTCTAGTGTGCACATATGCAACCATAGGAACTGAGGCATATATATAGATATATACAAAATATAGATATATCTATATATATAATAATTATTATATTATTATATACAAAATATATTCATAAATTATATATATCATTTATTACATATTATTTATATATTTATTTTATATTCATCTATTCTATGTAATATAATAAAATATAAATATAGTAGTATATATAGTTTATATTATATATATATAATATGTATATGTAAATAATATTAAGTAAAAAAATATAATATATAAATATCTATTATATAATAAATAAGTACATAATTAAATATATAATATAATATTATAGATGGATATAATACAATAAAATATAATAAATATAACAATAATATTAATATCTAAATTAATAAATATATAAATAATATATAAAAAGAAATATAATATACCATCAAATAATATCTAATATAAATATAATCTAATTTATAGTATATATATGTAAGATAAACATTTAACAAATTGAGGGGGTAATACTTATTTTGCTTTTTATTGAGTCATCTATAACACGCGCAGTCTAAAAAATTAACAACAAAATATTGCATCAAAACGGAAACGAGAAAAAGATAACGGTGAAGTGGGGTCCACACACTAAGCTGTCAGCTTAGTGTGTGATGTGTAAGCCCGGCCCAGTAAAATAGATGATCGGCATGACAGGGTGATCTCAGCGGGACCTTATTTCATGTCACATCGATATATCGATGGCATTAGCAGTGATAGTAAATGGGCATAAATGAGTTCACATCAGGGACTCTTATTGGAAAGATGGCATTCAATATCCCCTCGACACTCCTATGAACTACGAATTCTGACAATCGACTTCGAGGAGACTCTTAGGTTTTTGGGTGGAGGAATTTGTGAGTCCCCATGACATGACAATAAAGCGATGACAAGAATGAACTTATATTGCAATAAAGCCTCATAGGTGAGACTAGGTTGTATCAGGGTGAGATGATTTACTGTCCCCTCGACACTGCGATGGTGGGAGATGGAAGGAGTTTGAGTATAACGAAGTCGATGGGTGGACGAGTAAGTTGGCAACACATGGCACAATACTATTTGTTGTTTCGTTGTGAAACAACGTGATTTCATTCAGCGATTAGTGTCAGCCTAACGGTGAAGATAGATTCGAAGTCAGTTAATTGGCATGAATAAATAAGAATTATGTGAGTGATAACGATGTAATTTCCTTTGTGATCTCAAAGTTCATTGGATGGAGGTGGTACTACGACAACCGACAAGACAAGTCGATTTGAAGCAGAAGATAGCTATATAGAGACAAATATAGATCACTAGAAAAGGGGCAGAGAGCAGACAAATAGGGTGGTGGTGGAGTAATATGTGAAACTGACATCGCAGAGTAAAGTTGAACACCCGATCTACATATGTGATGAATTATATCTGATGTTTTGTAATAAAGCAACCCATGTTGTAATCCTATAACTTTCTTTTCCATTTCAGAATCAATAAAGTGTCACTGTTCTCTGCATTTTTGCTGTGGAAACTTGTGTAGTAGGTATTTTTCGTTTGTAAGGGGAGTATCCTCCCATCACAATGAAACTATGGCAAGTGACTTACCTCGATATTCTTCACAAATTGTGTTGTGCTATTAACAATTTCGATGAGAAAAATGGTAGGTTTTAAAAAATAAAAAAATAAAAAATTGTGGTAACCAAAATCAATCTCTCTACACTTGTTTTAGTGTATTCACAATAAATGAGAAGTGAATTTGAAAAAAATGGGGTTTTAAAATTATTAAAATCCAATATCAAATTGGTTAGAATATTTTTGTAGGTTAACAATCATTATAAATTTAATTGCAAAGTATGAATAAATTATGAGTATGGAAAAAAATATTTCAGCTCAATTACTAATGCATTCTTCCTAGGAAGTTGACTTGTATGGCTTTTGCAAATGCTTGATATATTGTGTGTTCACTACATTATCTCCTACCCTTTAATATAAGGTTGGCATGATGGTATCATTTGAAAAAAAATCCAATCACTCAAAACTATGGAGATTCATTCCAAAATTCATTAATGAAATATAGCTATCAAGAATAAAAATATTATATTGAACAACATGCACAAAATTATAGATAAATAATATTCTCTAACAACTTTGGTGTACACATCTCTTTTCACTCTAAAGAATGTAAGTTTAGAAATTATATAAGAATTTTTTTCCAATTCCATAATGTGTCTTAACTGAAAGATGAACAAGATTCAATATTTTGTGGGGTGAATCTTTTAGATAAACCAAAGAGAAAGTTAAAAGAAACAAAACATTTGACACTTGAGGATTAATAGAGTGATTAAAATTGTAAATAAAAACATTAGAAAAGGATTTTTTCCCTCAAACGTAGTAGAGGGATTTTAATTGGCTTTTATTTTGTGGGTGTGAGCTCTGATGTTCTAGCACAAGCGTCTTGCACTCGTCATATCCACAAATACCCAAAATTCATCTACAATGGCTCCACTAATCTATTAAATTCAACAAAAGTATGAATGGAAGGGGTTAATTTCATTTGATTTGACTTAAATGTCAATATCCATAAGCACCCAAAAATGATTATTTTTTCTGAAAATAGTACACAACTAAAAAATTAATAATAAAAAACTCAAGGGGTATGTGTAGGATCATCTTGGAAAAAACAGGCCCTTAAGTGGCAATGAAAATTTAGAAAATTAGATTCAAACAACTTGACATAAAAATTTAAATAAGTTGTGTATATTATTTCCAAAATATGTAAGAAAAGAATTTGTAGCAAATTAAATGTAGTTTCTAATCTACTAGGTTTATTTAAAAAGAGAAACCCTATTTGGTGAAATTTGAAATTTCAATGCAGTACTACTTAAATTTCTCAAAAAAAATAAGATATAGGTGTCTGTCTGACCACCCTGACCAAAATAAAATGATACTATTTTTTTAGAAGATTTTGGATATAAGTAGAGAACTCATGTCCCAATGTGATGCATATTTTTTTGTAATTTTTTTCCAAGTAAATAATTAATTATAATTTTTTTATTACAACTTTTAAAAATATAAAAACTCATATGTCTGACCACCTTAACTTGGTCAAAACTTCATAAAATTTAAATTTTTCTTTTTTAATCCTATATTATGAAAAGAATAGAATGTGACGCATGTTTAGGATTCAAAAAATGTGATACTGTTTGAAAGCTATAGATTTTTTTCAATCAATCTATCAATTAGGACTTTAGTCGTAATTCAAATAGAAAATGAATAGTAATTATTTATTGAATTCAAAATAAAGCATAATTTATATTGGTGGAAAGTTGAGAATTTCTTTTAAAAATCATTTTTGTTTCATCAATTTTGGCTTAAAAAAAGTCATCAGCCACATGGGCCATCATATCACTTACATATCGCCACTTTTTGGCTAATCATGATCCTGCATATACCCCAAGAACAAAATAAACATAAAACACCCACAAATTCTAAAGCATGAAGCAACACCTATAATTCCTAAAGACCACAATATAAAAATTTTAATAGTGATCAAATGGTGGATAATTTATAGATGTCAACATGTAGTGTTGTATTGCCATTTTCAAGTAGTGTCATATTGTCAACATCTAGTGTTGTACTACCTGTATTGGGTTATATTCTCTTATTCAATCCCCTCAAGTTCAATCTCCTTCCTCTACCCAAAAACCCATTCATTCATCATGCATTACTCATCATCCTCTTCAATCAACCATTTAGTTTGCTTCAAGAACTAATGGTTTGAAGGAATTTTTCAAATTATTAAAATATTAGAATATTAAGTTTACTTTAACTCCATAGATAAATATAATATATTGTAACCTACAATAAACTTGATCTAGAAATATTAATACTTGGAAAATAACCTTCATTGGCATAGGGGCCACAAACAAGGGTATCTCAACCAAGGCCCTTATTTTTCATTTGGCCATAAGTATTTATTTATCAAAAAAAATTCCTAAGTATGATTTTCTATGGTTTATCATTATGTAGGACTCAAATAACCCATTTAAAAAAAGTGCATGACCTTTAGTTTTAAGTATTCTTAAAAGGTTCTTAACAAACTCTACATAACTAGAGCCTTTAAATTGGGAACCTTTAAAATGTACCTACGAATTAATAGTGTTATATATGAGTAGATATGAATGAAGTGCATCTATATTTTATTGCCATGTATATTCTACTAATGGTTATGGATTTGGATATTTGAGGGTGTACATATTAATTAAGGAATTGGATTAATTTTTTGCACATTTTTAGTGATTGTCATAACTTCTTGATGTACAAAAATATTTCCTAATCCCCACTAGAAAAACATGTTTCATTTGGTTCTTTTCATTTAACCAAATCATACATGAGGTGGCATAAGAAGAAAACAAATAAAAATATATATATGCTTTGGGAGCCTATACATGATAATGTAAACCTTTTCTTTCTAGTCAAGATAGATGAGGAACCAAGGAATTTAATCATTCTCTACCTCAACTAGCTTTATAACTTGTATTAATGTTAAATTTATACATATTCATACCCTTGTTCCTCGTGGTAAGAATTAATTTCTCTTTTGATATAATTATCTCTAGTAAGCCACTACTATTCTTTGGGGTTTTTCTCTTAAGGGCTGACTTCCATTCATAGTTTTGTGCAATAAGGCTTATATTTTAAGTATATATCTAATATATAGAAATATATTTTTCAAAAAATTTAATAATTGATTATACACTAAAATATAAATTAAGGTTGTAGCATTTTAGATTCATATCGTATAAATTATCTTGGTGATTATATACAAAGTTTATGGAATATTTGTATTTGTTATGGAAAAACACTTCATTAGAGGAAATTATATCTAAATAATAATAATTAAATTAATTTTTACTCAAATTTAATTATTGAAGGATGAAACCACTATTCATGGTTTTTCATATGTATATAGATAATTGACAAATTTTCACTAGCATATATAACCAACCAAAAACCCTCATCATGAACCTTATCTTACATTTAAAGATTAGTAATCACTAAAGTATAAATATTAGATAGAGTTTTAAAATGTGGATTTTAGTTTAATATGCATAGATACAATAGTATGCACAGTCATTGTATACACTTTTTAATTTCTCCAAATCACTAATCAACATAAGGGATTTATGGTCAACTCTAGATGCCCTTTCATGCTAATCCCCAAGAAAAAGTAGCATTAGTTTGGTCATGTTATTAGATATTGAATCCTTTATGTTGTTAATTTATATCCTTAGAATATAGATTTGGTAAGTAGAATTTGAAAGGTCAATATGGACAATTGTAGATCTAGTAGAAAAATGATTTATGTACAAGTAAAAAGAGAGGTTAAAATATAGGTTTGGGCCTCTAAATTTTTATTAATTTTTCTTTTATAAATTATACTATAAATTTCATGCATCATTTGTTTGAATATAAATTATTAGTGGAATCATGAAAATTCAAAGAAAAAATTAAAAAATAAACTTTCCATTTTATTAGTGAAGTTGAATGGTTCATAGAAAATTGAGTAGAAAACAAGTCATATTAAAAATACACCATCTTTAACAAATAAGCGTAAAATAATAACTCCACAAAATTCAAATATAAATAAAAAAGATAATAATACATACACCTATACCATGACTACAAAACTAGAACTTGCACCGAAAGGAGGTGCAAGGGTTACACTGATAGAAATTTTTATATAAACTAATATGTTAAGGAATAAAATTTAACATATGCAGAGAATATACATTAATTTAATTTATAATATTATACTTGGAGATGTGGTTTCAAGTGTAATTTTTCATCACTGATTGTCTTGATTTCATTTACAGTTAAAGAATATATTTTCATGAGGGGGAAAATTATTCCTAGAAAAAGGGACATTTTCAATTAAAGAATATTGAAGAGAGAATTTAGTAGTTTTAAATAGACTATGAATTAAATATAAAAAAATTAGTAGTTTTAGATAAACTATAAAAGGTGGTTTATGAAGAATATATGTTAGTTAGTTTGTTTTGAGATTTTGCAACAAGATAGTGTCTTATGGAAGTTTACTATGTACATAATGAAAAAGAAGAAAAAAAGGTTGTGAGAAATAGATGAAACCAATGTAAACAATGTTGTATACAATTTGTATGTAGCGCTTAATGATATTTAATTGATTGTGTACATTTCCTAGTAAATGTATTGGTGTTGAGTGTTCAAAATTTTCTTTAGTTTTATTTATATAAGCTTAGCATGAGAGAGCATGGAAAGAAGATTAGAAAAATAATGAAAACAAGATCATTTAGTTTAAAATTCAAACCATGGCATGCACTATATGAGACCTTCTCTAAAATGGTTTAAGTTTATTGTCACTTATAGAATATTTTCTATATTGTAGGTATTGTTGTGGCCAAGCAACATTACCTACTAATAATATGAAACCTGAAGTAGTCATTTTAAGAGAAAAAGAATAATATAATTAATTATATGATTTATTGGGATTTTAAATTTTTGAAGGTATGACAGATTAGTTCCCCTTCTCAATGATCATTTGGTCAAAATAACGTCTACAACAGAAATAGATATGTTGAGATCCACTCCAACTATAACATTGTATCCATACTTGTCTCTTGCCCAAAAAAATCCATCCCTATGCGTTCACCTCTAACCTTTCCTAACAACATTTTTATCAACTAGCACTTGCACCCCAACAAGGTGCAATACTTACGCCGATAGGCTAAGCCCACATTATTGATGGTCGTGAATAGTACTGGACGGCATGAAGAAAGTGGTGATTTATCTCACCTATCCCTCTCTACCTCTCCCTCCCTCCCTCCCCCCTTCTCTCTCCCTCTTGCTCTCTCCTTCCCTCTCTATTTCTCTCTATATCACATATCCCTCTCTACCTATCCCTCCCTCCATCCCACCTATTTTTCTCTCACTCTCTCCTTCCCTCTCTCCTTCTCTCCCTCATGTATTCCTCTCTACCTCTCTCTCCTTCCCCCTCTAATTATCTATATCTCCCCTATCCCTCTCTATCTCTCCCTCCCTCCCTCTCTCTCTCTCACTCTCACTAGCTCTCTCTTTCCTTCTTTACTTCTTTCTATCCCACCTCTCTCTCCCTCTGTATCTCTATCTCACTTATCCCTCTCTACCTCCCTTTGTCCCTTTACCCTCCTCTCTCTCTCTCTTTCTCTATCCTTCCCTATCTACTTCTTTTCCCCCCTCTCTCTCTTTCTCTATCCTTCCCTCGCTACTTCTTTACCCTCCTCTCTCTTTCTCTATCTCACCTATCTCTCTCTACCTCTCCCTCATTCTTCTTCTTCAAAATATGTAGAAGTTTCAACTTGCAACTCTTGGATGGGGATGTGTGGAGTATACTTTCCATTATAAATGAGGGTTTTTTTACTTATCAAATAAAATAAATGCACTTGGACAACCCCTCCATCTTTCCACCCCATCCTCTCCTCAAAATTCGTCACTCATGATTATGATGACTTTTCAAGGGTCACATCATGTCCTTGGAGCACTATTTTATGCCTACTTGACCCCTACCACTATGGTATAGACCCTAGGGGATTTATTTTTGCATCCCAACCAAGGAAATTGACCAAAAACCCTCTTTAAAGACCCATCTAAGAATCCATCCGAGTTTCGCACTTGGCTAAGGGTTCCTAAATCCTGACCCCCACTTACACCTCACATGACAGAATTAAACACTCTCACAAAACAAATAAATAATTTAGCCCTTTAATATCCACCCTCACACCCTAGTCTACCAAAACATTCACTCTCTTTCCTTGTTTCTTTCATTGGTCTTCCCTTCTCGTACTGGTGCCCTCACTTTCCTGCACATTACCAATGCAATCATTAGAAAAACTCTCACAACCCATTTGTTTGCTCGTTAAATATCACAAGATTTGACCTTACAAAAATTCCATTTAACATTTCAATTGTATTCCTTGATTTACAAAAATGTCTAACACACTCATGGCAATGGAAATGAAAAAAAATGTCAAAATGAAATACTAGAATATTGCCACATAAACACACTATTTATTGCCCACATCACATATCACCATCTATTCAAGGAAACATATATAAAACTAGGGTTGTATCAATCACACATGAAATGGGGTCTTACATCCTCCTCCCCTTAGCTTAGACTTCCTCCTGGAAGTCTTTAGGGTCTAGAACATAATCTCCATATAGTAACATACACTAACATATTAAACATACTAACTACTTTTCTTTCTTGATGAAAGAACCCAAACACTCAACTATAAGCATGTATTAGAGACCATCTCTTCCATGATTTAAACATTCAAATACACAATATTTTTTTTATCACAATAGAACCTTTACCTGATACACACTTAGTTCAACAAAATCTAACAACCATCCTTGTATCTTTAATCTATTAACAATGTAACTAACTTCAATAAAAAAATATATCTAAATGAATTAACAACCTTTTATATATATATATATATATTGTGTGTCAATGGCCCATCATTTCTTAGAATTTCTAGCTTCACGTTTTATCCAAATATGTCCTTAAGTGGATAGTTTACCTTATAATCATGGCACTCATACCATGTCTCATGGAATATTAACTTGCATCATTTGTTACTATCCTCTTCACATAGTTCATAGGTATGTCACATCACATTTACTTGCAATTTCACATGTACACATAACAGTAGAAAGGATTCTCTTCCCAATGTTTGCGCCTGTCCTCATACAATCACAAAATTTACAACATAAGGCTCACATAATGGGGTTTACAAGGATGGAAATTCCTAGATACCATAGCAAATCAAAAATATGATCTCGAGGTCCTTCTCTAAGGACTCCTCCATATAGATATGAACAATCATAGAACAAGAGGGAAAATCAATGAATGACCATCCCATACCGGTCCCATTTACAACCCCTTTCAAGATGATTCCCCAACACATCTACTCCCCTATACGACCTACCAGGGAACCCCCTAGGATATGGCAGTTTACAAATTTCACATTACACCACACATGCCAGCAATTTGAAAACAAGGAAAAAGCGTCAAATCGAGTAACATAGGATCATAAACCAAAATTCTAATTAAAAAAAATTAAAACAATCCTCAAAGAGAAACTATAAACTCAAAAGAGAAGAAAAATAAGGATCAACTATAGCTACTTTGCAACATTTCAATCTTAAATCAAAAATTAAATTTAAACAAGTCCTTGAGGTAAATCGGACTATGACAAACCTCGAATGGTTAAATAGCCTAATTAAATAAATGTTAAATTCCACATTGTTGGCGCATAATAAAATAAAACATCAATCAAGAATTACAAATGATTCATATTGCAACAATAAAATCTGCACATTACACACACCATGTGACTTGATAAGCCACCTAAGGTGAGGATGGGAATGGTGGTTCTCTAACCACATAAGTATAATAGCATGCAATAATTGGTGGTCCCTAACCATAAAAATAGGAATATATGGTCATCCATAACCACATAAGTATGCATCATTGGTGGTCCCTGACCACATGAATGTGAGTAACTTGTGGTCCATGACCACATAAATATGAATCACTAGTGGTCCTTCACTACGTGAATATGAATAACTGGTGATCCATGTAATTCCATCCTTTACCCATGGGTTATAAACATCAAGGAATCAGTTTAAACTATGAACCAACAAGTGTTGCTCTCATATGCGGGGGAGCAAGCCATAGTCAATGTCCATGTGAAAATTACGACTCAACATAGATCCTTTATCAGGATTAGGAAAAATGCCTTGAGCTCGTGATTTCCCAATGGGAGAACATGTGCCTCTCAACCCCTTGTTTTACACTAGTTCTCATCTCACTCCCATAAGGAGGGAACCATACACTAGGGGTGCACATTTAACATACACGCAAGACTAGTACAAGGGAATATGTCACATTACATCCAATAGGCACTCTTCCACATAGATAATGTTTACATCATCACATAACTAGCTAACTTTCATCAAGGCCATCACAAAGGGTGCACATAGGGGATCGTACTTGACATCCACCTAACCTTATCTTGAAGGATCAAGTTAACATTACTCTTCCCGATTCCATGTTGCAGCCATAGATCAAGGATCTCAAGGAGGTTTCCCTAATCTATAAATTTTGGAAATTTACTCCAGATCTTATTTTCTTGAAACATTGTATTTTTTAATCTTGGGATGGATCTAACCAAGTATTTGTTCTAGACAAGGGGGATGGAGTTTTTGTAGTGATTTTTTTTGCTAATGATTCTAGGAATGTTGTTTATAGAAAAAATTCTTGGATTTGTGAGGGTCATGGTTTATTCTTTGCCCTATGGACGCCAAATTTTTGTCCTTCTTAATCTATTGTTAGATTCATTCTTTTTTGGATTTAGTTACAAGGGTTATTGTTGGAGTACAAAGAGTCCAACATTATTGAAACTCTAGGAGATTAGTTAGGCATCTTTTTGCATCAAGACTTACAGCTTTTTTCCAACTCATCTTTGCCAGTTGGGCTTTGTATCCTTATGGATGTTACAAAAATCCTTCCAGCAGTTGTCAACATCAAGTCAATCTATGGTTTGTGGAGATATAGGGTGGTTTCTAAGGATCCTAAGAAAAATTGTTTTCTTTATCATGTACTAGTTTATCCTTTGAAAAAGTGTGTGGTGATTGAAGATCAGTACATGGAAGTGGCAGGGGATTCTCTATGTGTTAATTCTCTGAATCTTAACTCAATTGTTGTTTTTACCACTCCTGCCAAGGATGTAATTCAAAATTCTCATCTAACATTAATACATATGGTTTTTGATATTTATTATAAGTGGATTCAGAATTTCAATGTTCTAAGAAAGAAATTTATGTATAAAGGTTATTGCAAGGAAATAGCTAGGCCTCATTGTAATAGTTATTTTCCATTAAGAGAAGATGTGGTTTTGCAACATTTTCATTTTGATGGGATAGATCATGTTCATATTAGATCTCCTTTACTTCAGGCCAACAGTTCTTCATTTTTTGGCTTTAAAATTGATGGGATTATTAGTATATCATATAAAGTCCATTTCTATTTCCTTTGCACTTGGCTGGGAGAATCTTTTGTTGTGGTTAATCAAGTTTTTTCTTCATTCTATTCATCTTTTGGTTCCAGAGCTCAAGAGTGTTAGTCTTCGACAACTAAATCAATGTGCCTCAATGCTAATACTGGGCCTGGAAAATAAATGTGATGAAATGTTAAAGGTTTTTGAGAACCAAAATGATGAGGGTAGTTTTAGCTTGAATGATTTTTTGGCTTTGGAAGGCTTTAATGACCATTCTTCTAAGCCTCCTTTTGATATAAATCATTTATAATATCTTCAAGTTGTGGATGGATCTAATGATCAATCTTCTACTGTGCCCTTTGAAATGGAGCTTAAGAAATTTGTAGATGAAGCCTTATTTTCTATAGGTGAACAAATGATAGATGATATCACCTTTGAGATGTTTGGGGAAGGGGATTTTTTAGGTCGTTTAGGTTCATTATCAATTTCCCACACACTGTTATCTCCTTCTTCAACTAAAAAAAATCATACTAAGAGGAGGAGAAAATCATTAGCCACCAAGCTGCAAGAGGAAATTGATGCAAGTATTCAATTGAGTTTAGATGTGAAAATAGGTGTAGATGAGAAAGAAAAAAGACCTAGGAGAGCATGTTTCTCTCCCAAGATTATTGAGGATTATATCTTGGAATGTCAAAGGCATTAGTGCCCCTGACAAAAGGGCCCATGTAAAGCATCAACTGGATGCTTCTGAGGTAGCTTTAGTTGTTCTTCAAGAAACTAAAACTTTAGATGTGACCTTTGAATCTATCAGTAAGAAGTGGAATAAATGGAAATCTTGTCATTATCCATCTAAGGGAGCTTCAGGCAGAATGATTATTCTTTGGAATACAAATTCAGTTAGCATTAGCAATGTTACTCGTGAGTCTAATTGGTGTAGTTAATGCATGTTAAGAATTTTGTCTTATCTTTCTAGTTGCTAAATATTTATGGTCCTAATAGTATAGTAGGAAAGAAGTTATTGTGGGATACCTTAAAGTAGAAATTGGATATTTTGGGGCAAAAATTTTTTGTTTTAGCAAGGGATTTGAATGCAATTACAAGTTTATTAGAGAAAAACGATAGAATTTGTACCCCAAAAAAAGACATGGAATATTTTGTTCCTTTTATTCAAGAAAATGTTCTTGTTGATATAATACCACCAAATGGGGGCTTTACTTGGACAAAACAGGAGGAAAAATTATCTTCAAATTGTGGAAAGGTTAGAGAAGATTGGATTTTAAGTGAATTTCATTTAACTTTAGAAATTTTTCCTTTTGCTACCTCTGATCATTTTGCAGTTTCACTTGATTTGTTGGAAAGAAAAGAAGCCAAAGTTTCAATCTTCTTTTAAGTTTGAGGCTATGTGGTTTAGGGATCCAAAGTTTATTAATCTATTAAGGAAATGGTTGTTGAATGCACCTTTTTTTCATGGTTCTAGAATGTTTCAGTTTAGTAAGAAGTTGGACCATATTAACCAACATTTAAAAGTCTAGAATCATCAAGTATTTTAAAAAATGTTTTTGTGCAGAAAGATTTGGTTTACAAAAGACCTTCTAAGGTAAATGAGAAGATTATTTCTAATGGCCTTGACAGTGTTATGTTTGGAAAACAAAGTAATTTGTAAAAGGAATGGAAGGAATTGTTATTGAGAGAGGAGGTTTATTGGAGACATAAGTCTAGAGAATTGTGGCTGAAGGATGGTTATAGGGATATAAATTTTTTTCACATATCATCACAAATCAAAAAAGAAAAAAAAATCATTTTTTGCAATTCATGATAGCACTTCAGGTGACTTGCTTAGAAAACAAGAAGATATTCAAAAGGAAGAAATCAAATTATTTTCTTCTTTGTCAGTTGGAAAAAAGAATGATAATGTTCAATTAGCCAGGGAAAGAGAAGAGCTTCTCCAAGATATCCCAAATCTGATATCACATGAAGAGAATGCTAGGTTGCTAGCTCCCTTTTCTATAAGTGAAGTAGAAGAAGTGGTATTTTCCATGCCTTCTGAAAAAGCTCCAAGTCTTGATGTTTTCATTGCCATATTTTATCAGAAATATTGGGATTTCATTAGATTTGATATTTTAAATGCATTGGAAGAGTCAAGAAAAACAAGAGGCATGTTGAAGAATTTCAATGTAACTAATATTTCTATCATTCCTAAAATAGCAACCCAAAACACTTTTTTCATAATTTAGGCCTATTTATCTTTGCAACATAATCTATAAGATTTTGTACAAAGGAAATTTATATTTGGTTACATTCTCTTGTATCATCAATTATCTCTGAGGATCAAGGTGGCTTTGTTCTTGGTAGAGAAACAACATAAGGTGAAATTTTTTCTCATGAAATATTTCACTCCATAGCTATAAATAAAATTTCTTCCATGATAATAAAACTAGATATACAAAAAGCTTATGATAGGGTTGATTGGTCCTTTTTGAATCAAGTGTTATTGAAGTTTGGATTCTATTCTACATGGTGTAAATGGATTATGCCATGTTTATTAGGTGCCAAGTTTTTAGTGTTGTTAAATGGTTTTGCAGTAGGTTTCTTTAGATCAACTCAAGGGGTTAGACAAGGTGACCCAGTGTCATAAAGCTTTGAGTAGGTCACTTCATAAAGCTCATGAATAGGGAAAAATTGAGGGAGTTGTATTCCAAATAAAAATATATGAGCAATTCACTCTATTTTTTCTAATGATACATTTATTTTTGGAAAATTTTCCATATCATAAGCTTTGCGCATAAAGGCAATATTGGATAAATATACTAGTGCTTCAAGTCAAAGGGTAAATGAAGGTAAGTCAAAAGTATATGTCTTCAATACAAATACAATTGTTGTGAAAATTGTAGTGAATATGTTAGGTTTTCAACAAAAACAACTTCCTTGTAAATATCTGGGGATTCTATTCTTTGCAGGCTAGAATAAGATTTCTTATTGGCAAAAGATCATTCAAAGCATTCAAGCTAAAATTTTATGATGGAAAGGGAGATGAATTTCTTTATCAGAGAGATTTTTGTTGGGAAAACATTTTTTATACACAATAACAAACTATTTTATGACATTTTAAAAAGCTCCAAAGTTAATCATCCTTCAAATTCAAAAGATGATAAGAAAAATTATTTGGTCTAGTAATTTAGACAGTAAAAAAAGCCCATTAATTTCTCTCAAAACCATGTGTTTGGAGAAGTTAAAAGGGGGATTTGGTCTTCACAATTTGATTGAAAGGAACTTGGGATTAGGTTCCAAAATGGTTTGACACATGTACACAAAGAAATTCTTAAAGTGGCGTCATCTCATGCAACATAAGTATTTGGATAATCTATGTCCATCGAGAATATTAACTATGTCAAATCCACCTACTAGGTTAGCAATGTGGAATTTTAACTATGTCAAATCCACCTACTAGTTTAGCAATGTGGAATTTTTAGTCTCATGTAGAAAAAATATCTTACCTCGCCTAGCTTGGGAGGTAAATGATGGTAATGATGCACTATTCTTGAAGGAATCATGGAATGGATATCTAAGTTTAAGTATTTTACAAAATTTTGAGACTATTGCAAACCTTTTATCTCATAGGTGGGTCCAAAGGTCAAAGATTATTTCAAAAAGTGGATTATTTGATGGGAAAAGTTAATTGGAAGGAATTTTCTAATGAGTTCATAGACAATGCACATAAAAGTCAGATTCAATCTATTCTTCAGGAAAGGACAATTTTATGTTCATCCAATCTTGATAGGTTAATATGGGCTAAAGCAAAAATAGGTTGCTATTCTATGAAAGAGAACTAGAAGTTGGTTTATCAAGTTGCCTCAAAAATAGTACAACAAAGAGAATATATATTCTATTGGAATTCAAAAGTATTACCCAAAGAAAGATGTTTCTCTTGGCTAGCAATCAAGCATAAAATTCTTACTAGTGATAAAAGGGAAAAACTTCGAATTGTAGAACCATTTAAGTTTGTGTTGTATGAGGAAGAGCTAGAAGATATCAATCATTTATTCCTTTCATTACCACTTGTCTAGTTATGTTGGATTCTTATAGTCATGAAAATGAAATTTTAGATCTCATTCCCAAACACTCTTTGGAAATTATTTACTAGTTGGCCTCAGTTATATAAATCTTCCATTTTTGAAAGCATATGGTGTATTACCCCATCCTTAGTTATTTGGGATATTTGTTGGGAAAGAAATAGATGCATTTTCATAAAAGAAAAGCTCAATTTTTGAATTTGTCTTAATTTTATTATAGTCAATTTCAGAAAGAATAAATGCATATGTACAAAAAACTAAGCATGTTGGTTTAATTTTTACCGATTGGTATTCAAAACTATTGTGTTCATGGCCTTTGTTATATTTTCCATTCGGAGGAAGTCTTCATTATCCAATACGAAAATTTAATAGATCTTCCATAGCTTGGATTCCCCATCCATTTGGCATATTTAAGTTGAATATAGATGGAGCTTCTAGGGGAAAAAAAGGTTTATCTAGTGTAGGGGTGATTATTAGGAATCATAAAGGGATAGTGCTATGAGTTAAATATTTTAAGTTGTTATCTAGGTCTAACAATGTAGCTAAGGCTCAAGCTTTATTGCAAGGATTAAAGTTAGTTCACAAAATAAACCTTCCCATGATTCAAATTGATTATGACTCATTGTTATTAATAAATGATTGTCGAGAACACAAGATACAAAATTGGAGGTTGGGGTATATTGTTAAAAAAAATTGGTCTCTGCTTGATAAGCTAGGAAACTATAAAATTCTTCACACTTATAGAGAAGGAAATGTTGTGGAAGATATTTAGGAAACATATGGTTGTGATCAAATAGATGATGAATTTACTCATGTTTTTGAGCTGGGAAAGATGCATCCCAATTTAAAAAAATTATTGTCAAAAGAGGAAATATAATTCTCCTTCAAAGTTTTATCCTTGTCCCTTCTAAATTATTTTCTATGATTCAATTATGTCAATCTTCTAAAAATAAAAGGGAAACAATATGATTTTGTTACAACTCTATAAAAATAAATTTATTTGGGCTATTGTATGCTAGAAGTAGAAGTTGTCGATGTCATGGTTGCATTCAGAGGATAAATAAAGAAATGTAAGTGGGAAACTTATTTGGCAAACATAGACTTTGTCCATGTCATCATGTTGAAGACACTAAAAGGCACATATCATTATGATTGCACTTCTCTTGTTTTTCGAAAAAATTAGTTAGGCTCATTCTTTGTCAAATTTTTGTAGTATAGGATTGTACCTACGGTCAGTGGATAAGTAATTAATGCATATGGGAATCTTAGTTGGCAATACTAGTCTTTTCCCATGTCATCATTTTTTATGATATTGAAATGCACCGATCATTGGGAAGGCACCTCTCTTGCATTTCAAAAAACAAATCTTAGGTACACCATTTGTCAGATGGTTGTAGTAGAAGATGGTACCTTTTTAGATTTCAATGTGGCGAGAAGTGTGTGGAATCGAGGAAATTTGTAAAGTGATTTAAGGTTCTTTGATTTGTATTTAATGCAATGTGTGTGAGTCATGTAGTGACATGTGTATGGTACAAGTTGGATTAAATGGAGAAGTACATGAGATCACTTCAAGAACTCTTGGAGGAACACAAAATCTTGATGCAGGTTTGAAGAATGAAAGCATGATGTAAGATCATGATTGCAATTTTTTATCTAATTAGTGTGCGTAATGTGTAGGATACAGGTGTAAAGAATGATCTCTAGACATAATATTCCATAATCCTTTGGTATATGTGATCCATGTGAAGGCCTATGTAAAGATAATTGGTGGCAGAATATGTAACGCCCTGTCATGAGACCCTAAAGGAAGTTGCAACTCAGCGCAAAAGCATACAATTTTTTATTTTTTTTGAAAATAGTGCATTAATATAAAAAGAGATGCACAATAATTTGCAACAACCTCTAAGGTATCATGACAAGATTACATCAATAACCAAAACATACACACTACATGCAAAAAAATATTTATTAAACTATCAACCATACATTTAATTTCACACACTCACAAAGAATTAAAGATTCTACAACTAGGATAACATATAATAAGTTCTCGATTACATAACTTAAAAGTAGATTACAATACTCATTCCCGGAATGCGGTAGATCAAACCTAACTATTATAATTAAAAGATTCATCCTCGAAAACAAATGAGGGGAATAATAATTAAAGGAGCCAAAATGAAGTAAAAAGAAAGCTTAAACTAAATAATGAAACCACTATGAGCTCTCCACTGGAAAACCTCATAACACAATCTGCGAAACGAAGGGGGGCCCAACGACATAGGGCACACATTCCTTGTAACAAAGTGGTAACCGAAGGCCCACCCCCCGTGCTAGGAGACTGTAACAAGGATACAAGGACAATCCCTACAACCTCTAGACACAGGCTGACTCAACTCTAAAAAAAACTACCACAAGTACAACACTAACTCAAGAATACATTGAAATTAGAGTTTAACAGTATGAATCACCAATAACCTAAACATACTACTAACATAGGAGAAAGCCACTCAAGATACATGAGTAACCCGTCAGATCATTCTAGATCTTGACCCCCATTGAGCTTCACCCTCCTACAGTTATCATGTGACTCATCACCATTCAAAACTAAGGAGGTACAAAATATCCAATCAATCCATTCAAAGAAGAACAAACCATTTCCCATTCATGGAAACCGGGTGACTCACTGAAAACGACAATCCTCACTACCATAGAGAACTACAAAAAAAAGACCATGAAATGATACCTCTCAAAGTTAAAATAACCCACTAGGAAGACTTACAATAACTCATCTAATACCTCTTTTCAATTACTCCTAAATACCATAGAATATATCTCAAACACATCATAAAGACATAATAGTTTAATGTTTACAATATTCTAAATTAACACAACCTTGCATACAGTCAACGAAATAAGTGATAACAATTCACACCACTCAATTATTCCAATTTAACTAATTAATCAAAAAGTCTCTTCCAAACTGAGAAAACCATCACACTAACCATTTCCACTATTTCTTCAATTTAAAATAATAAAACCTTTGTTTCTACTAATATATTGTATATATTTTTAAACACCTACTCCTGCAATACACTTAATTAAATATTCATTTCCTCTAATTGCAATTAGACGAAACACATAAGCAATCAACATGATAATTAAATCTAAGATTTGGATTTAAAAAATCCTTTCACATTCAGTGATAAGCAGGAATAATAAGACAATTTACACAATTTTCTCCAAGTTAATAAGAACCCTTATAAAGACGAAGGAGAAAATTCAACCAATTAACTAACCGATTCTTCAAATATCTCAATTTAACTTTAAACAACTATAAGATCATCATTTCATTTATTATTCCAATTCCCTCAATTTTAAACTAATAAAATATCTATTTCCTCAAATGGATTACATCATTTAAATAAATTATAACTTTCTCTTTTTCAAAAACACATTATTTTAATTTCACCTATTACATGCATTTACATGCACCTAATCCAATGACCATTTAAACGAAAATAATTTCCTTATGACAAGAATTCTTCATTTTAGAATTAACTCAACTTGTAAATGAACATGCACCTTTAAGCAGAAAACTAATCTAATTATCTAATCCTCAATTCTATGAAAATATTTATAGCTAAAAATAATTGTTTCCTCTATTTAAATTATTTCACTTAACATTATTCTAATCATGCATGAAATACATGCATTTACTATAAAATGTCCTTTTAAATAAATAAATTATTTATTCTTAATTTTCAACTAGTGTATATACATTTAATTTGCATATATTCATATTACATAACACATGTATCTATATATTTAATTATATATACAATAAATATATTTTCTATCCATTTAACAAAATACTCCAATAATTCAAAATACATCCATACAATATTTCATTTCCAAGTATACATATATTAAATATAATATATTTATACTTTAAAATTAAATAAAATTCAACCCATCAAAATTCATGTTTTATTTAAGAAGGCGGATGGAGTAAATAATACATCCCCTGTTTGAATATGTTCAAAATAAATAATTAAAAAAAACAAACTTATAAAATATTTTATGGGGAGGGGCGACTATCATAGCCGACCCTCTCCCATACCGTGGTTGCGCCAAAGGAGAGCGGGGAGGGGTTGCACTGACTAAGGGGCAGCACTCCCTCCATAATACTTTGGAGGGCGCTACCTCTTAAGCAGTCGCATCCTCCTAGTAAGGGGCATGGTGGAGGTTTCAAAGCCCCACCCAAATCAAACGGATTCCCTTAAAAAATAAAATTCAAACCCTCTTAAATACAGACTGCCGTACGACGAGAACATCTTTTAATGACGATTTCTTTTAAATTAATAAAATTTATAGATATATATCAGGTATATATATATATATGTGAATGTATATAAAATCAATATATATATTCATATATATATATATATATATATTAAATAATTTCAATCGATAGTTTAAATTGGAAAAATAAATTCTGAATAAAGCCATCTATAGCCAAATTTTAACTGGGCAATCAATTTCTCTTGAGGAAAATTTTCACAATTACAATAACCATTTTCCCAAATTTACGAAAGGGTTTAAATTTCAATATTTGAAAAGAAAAGTTGCACAGACTTCCTCATAATAAAATTTAACAAAACTTCTACAGACAAATTTAAACAAATCTCAGAAGATTACAAAAATTCCTTTCTTCTAAATTTACATAGAGGCTCTCAAAACTAAAATAAGTTCTTAAATCATAGATTTTCTCCCTTTGAGTTTTTTCACAAAAATATAACAATAAAGAAGCCTTACAACTATTGAAAAATATTTAAAGCTTCTACAACCAAAACACAAAAAATTCTTGCACATGCAATCTTTGAATCTTAATTAAACCATTTTAAACAAAGCTTCTAAGAAGTTAAATTTTGTTCGGACAATCTTTTCAAACAATTAAATAAATAAAATAAAACTTGAAGGAACCTATTTTCCTGAAGCTTGAAGAAAAAAAAGTTGAAGCAGAGCCTCCTCTTCAAAGATCAATTTGCAAATCTTCTCCCAAAATCACCACTTCTAGGAAGATGTAAAAATAGAGAAAACCCCAAAAATTCTTGAAAATCCCTTTGTGTTTTTTTATCAATTTTCAATCAAAACCTCTCTCCAAAAATAAAAATCTTTTTTTTTCTTCCCAAAAATCTCCCGTGAAGAAAACTTCTTTCGTTTTCCAATTAAATTCCCTCACAAAATAATTTCTCAACCAAGAGTAAATAATTAATTATTCTCACACACATGTCACATTCAAAATATCTTCTCAACAACCACAGATATTTTCTCAAAGCCTTTTTGCATTTAAAAATAATTTCTAATTACAATTTAATTCCAAATTGAAATTAATTAACACTAATTGAAATTTACAATTTAAAATTAAATTAATTTCCCTTTTCTTTTAATTTTCTCAACATAAAATTTATTTAATTAGTTTTAATCATTTAATAAATAAATTCAACCCATTGGATTAAATTTAATTAATTAAATAAATTTAATTTAATTAATCAACTTAAATAAAAAAATTCTATCCTCAATCTATAATTTAAATTTAAATTAATATCGACATTATTTAATGCAATAACTCTAAGTATTTATTTCCATACTCAAGAGCCCTTTCGAATTAAATAATATTAAAACAAGCACCCAAACCACAACAAACTCGATTGACGACCCACTAAGGCTAGGGTGTAGACCTGACACAGGTAACCTAGCTACTATATCCCAATCATCATACCGTTGGGTCGACATGCTCAAACCTATGAAGCCATGTGGAGTTGATGTCATGTACTTGCAAATTTGTATCTAAGGCATCAATAGCACATGTATATAAAATCATTATAAAATACACTATGAAGAGGAAATCAGAGAATCGCAGGGCGCTCGCAAGGGAGTGATGCAATCATGTCGCCTTCACCAATAACATATCACCAAACTGACACTTCCATCATTAATAAAATTCATGAGCAATAATCATGTCATAGTAAACCAACATTATTTTTAATCAAAGCATGTCAAGTATAACATCAAGGAAAGTACATCTCTTAACACACAGTTCGTATCTCTATAAGAAATGATGAATGATAAAGCATCTTAATCTAACATAAGAGAAAAAAAGAGGGGTGTTACATTCTCCCCCCTAGGGTTAGGCTTACTCTTGGAAGCTTGTAAAATCCCCTAGTATGAAATTTCACAAACATAAACCATGGTTCCAACACTAAACCACTACATACACCAACAAAAAAATAACAATAGCTAGAGTTATAATCCTCCAAGCCAAATACATTGTCAAACTAAACAATCACATAGTCTCAAAACACATATCCTAACATAAAAAGAATCATAGAAAAGGAAACAACACTGGAGGAACTTCCTCGGCCTCCTATACTGCAGGATTTTCATGAGCTCTCGAATCAGTTTTTGATCCAATTCTAGTAATCTCCACATCTGTACCCTAATGCTCTATCTGGTGATGATCAACCACTATACTCATTCCACAAGTCTTTCTTGCATCATTCCTTGTTGGCTCTGTAACTGTTGATCTCTGACTGATTCTAGGTGTGTTCCTCTGAGAACACTGTCTCGCTAAGTTACCCTATTGGCCGCAATTGTAACATCTTGTACCTCTACCTGTTGCACTTTGAGTGCTCTGAGCTGACTGAATGAGATGATGGAGTTGGGCTCATATCCAACTCCAAATCCTCCTATGCATAAGATGATCACACCAAAACCTGAATATTACTGGGTGCACCCCATAAAAAGGAACTCCAATCATCTAGTTTACAAAACCCGAACCCTCATAAGAACGATTGTTGGGCGGAGAACGTGCCCTGAAAATATCCAACATAAGTGTTGCCAAAGAAGAAATATTTCTCCTAGGGATCCTTTCCCTTTCCCTAAATATCTGTAGACCACCATCTTGACTAGAGCCAAGTCGGGTAAGAATCTCCCCAAGTGTAGAATGTAATAGTAGACCTAGGTGATCCTCACGATCATTCTC
Organism: Sequoiadendron giganteum; assembly: GCA_007115665.2. Classification (NCBI taxonomy): domain Eukaryota; kingdom Viridiplantae; phylum Streptophyta; class Pinopsida; order Cupressales; family Cupressaceae; genus Sequoiadendron; species Sequoiadendron giganteum. Next base: position 409,034,681 of record CM021100.1, on the reverse strand, counting down.
GTGGGAACTACGAAAAGTAGGGTTTCGATGATCGACACCATGTCTACCTCTTATAGGAATCCTATACACACCATCCATGAAAGGAGTCACAACTAAAAGATGAAATTAACATACACAAACTCATAGATAAAGCACCATACCCATGATTAAACATGCATAATACATATACATACCAACAACAACACTGGAATTCACAACATAAGGTTATACAAGGGTCCATTAGGACACTGAAAAGCAACATACCAATCCATGATCGAAGAATCCATGAACCTAGAACATAAAACCATCCCATATAAATCAACATCACAATCAGTGGTTTTATGGTGCTAGGCCACACGCAAGGTGAGACCATCCAAACAAGACCACAATGACTTGTCTCTTGTTGTGTAAGGGGATTAGCCTCTAAGAGATATTCATCACACATTGGTGAGTAGTGGGTTCTAGCTGCGTACAACTTCACATACCCCCATCCTCTACGTTTCCTACGTCTACTTCCTTATACACACTCACCAGGTTTGCCTTATACAACCTTGGAGAGGAATCATAATTACTACACATAGCCAACATTAAAAACAACAAAGATAACTACCTTAGCCACCAAGTTCATAAAGAAGATCAAATTAAAGTTTCATTTCAACAATAAGAGAATAATGCACATAATATCAACATTGAATCAAATATATAACCACAAGGGTTATAAAAAAATAAGATCACAAGTTGTGGCTAAACCCTCACAATCAAATATAACAAAGTGTCGGCCCTCACAATCAACAAAAAAATCATCAATAACCCAAAGAAAGTTCATAATCTTTGAAATTGCACTATACAACACTATGTGACTAAATACTAGCCACCAACAAGGAAGGAGGAAACAATGTCTGGCTAGAATGATAATAGCCCTCATGTGATGTAGAAAAAGCATGCTATCCACATGACTAGAGTGTATCCATGACTAACAAAACTTCGTCACTCTACCTAGTCATACTCCAACCGAAGAAGGCACATACTGGTCACATGCCACATGGCAGTGCATCTGTGGGTCCGCGGTAGTAGGCATGCACATAACTCACCCCACTCGCAATACCTCATGGAGAAGACACATGTAGGAACTCGCTAAAGCCAAAGGTATATGTGGCTAGGATCTACCCATATGCTACCCAACCAACATGGTCAAGGCAACCATGAGGATCCCTCTACAAGTGTTCAAGGCTCGATAAAGCTGATCGCATAAGTAGGATAAAAAATAAAATCTCATAATGCACCTTCACATGTCTCAACACATGGCATCGTGTAACACAAAATCATCACTATCACTATTGTGGAACATGAGTAGGATGTGGCATCGTAACTCTTGCATCATGTCAGAACACATGAAGATAAGGTACATATACATTATGCAATACGATAATATCACTATGGGGCTATCGAGCTTCACCTCTCATACATACGAGGTTAACTCTATAATGCCAAATCAACGCCTCTACAAACCTCTAGGAATAACTAACAACCATGTTGTTGTACTCAAGTCTGTGGGGATTAGGCTAACACATATGGATCCAGTATCCTGATCCAACATAAGGGACACTAGTGGGTACAATTCCTTGAGATTGGTTGAGATGAGACACTCTGTGCCGCATTATGCATACGCTACACACTCCACCCAAGAAAACTTGTGACTGCTACTATCCCTTCATGGATTGAGGATCTAGAGAATCAAAAGAAAAGGAGCTAATTTTGGTTACTCTTATATATAGTTTCAACCTCACATGGGTTGGCCCTCAATCAGGTAACAAACATAATGGTATGGTTAATCCCACACCAAAAATGAGACTTTTCCCCATGGATGGGTACCAAGTAACACCATCACATGGACAGACAAAGCAAGTACAGGTTTACACACATTCAAACAAGATACAGTTACTGGTTTCTTACATTTACAAGGGGGTACAACTACATACATAATCCCATAGGAATATCCAATTCCACAACCCATGGGATACATATCTTAACTTTCCAACCATAACCTTATATCAAGTTACATACACAACACACTATTTCACAGACTACATCATGCTAATGTAGAATCCATGAGCATGTGCTCACTTAACACTCCACTAATAAATTGACAAGGACAACATAGCGGACACATATGTACCCAGAGGATCCAATCTATTAACCTAGGGCTTTGATACCAGGTGTAATGCCCAGCCACGAGACCCTAAAGGAAGTTGCAACTCAACACGAAAGTGTACTTTCTTTTTTTTTTAAATAGTGCGTTAATATCGAAAGAGATGCACAATACCTTGCAACAACCTCTAAGGTAACATGACAAGATTACATTGATAACCAAAAAATACACACTACACGTACAAAATAATTTATTAAAATATTAACCATACATTTAATTTCACATACCCACAAAGCATTAAATATTCTAACACTAGGATAACATATAATAAGTTCTCAATTAGATTAACTTAAAAATAGATTACAATACTCATTCCCAGAATGAGGTAGATCAAACCTAACTATGAAAATTACAAGATTCCTCCTCGAAAACAAATGAGGGGAATAATAATTACAAGGGCTAAACTGAAGTAAAAAGAAAGCTTAAACTAAATAATGAAACCACTTCAAGCTCTCCATTGGAAAAACTCGCAACACAATCTGCAAAATGAAGGGGGATGCAATGGCCTAGGGCACACGTTCCTCCCAACCAAGTGGTACCCGAAGGACCACCCCCCATACTAGGAGATGGTAATAAGGATACAAGGATAATCCCTACAACCACTAGTCACAAGATGACTCAACTCTAAACAAAACTACCACAAGTACAACACTAACTCAAGAATACATTGAAATTAGAGTTTAACAATATGACTCACCAATAACCTAAACATACTACTAACCTAGGAGAAAGCCACTCAAGATACATGAGCTACTCATCAGATCATTCCAGATTTGGGCCCCCATTGAGCTTAGCCCTCCTACAGTTATCATGTGACTCATCGCCATTCCAAACTAAGGAGGTACAAAACATCCAACAAATCCATTCAAAGAAGAACAAACCATTCCGTGTTCATGGAAACCGGGTGACTCACTAAAAACGATAATCCTCACTACCATAGAGAACTACCAAAAACAAGACCATGAAATGATACCTCTCAAAGTTAATATACCCCACTATGAAGACTTACAATAACTCATCTAATACCTCTTTTCAATTACCCATAAATGCCAAAGAAGATATCTCAAAGACATCATAAAGACATAATAGTTTAATGTTTAGAATATTCTAAATTAACACAACCTTGCATATAGCCAACGAAATAAGTGATAACAATTCACACCACTCAATTATCCCAATTTAACTAATTAATTAAAAAGGCTCTTCCAAATAGAGAAAACCATCACACTAACCATTTCCCCTATTTCCTCAATTTAAAATAATAAAACCTTTGTTTCTACTAACATATTGTATATATTTTTTAATACCTACTCCCACAATACACTTAATTAAATATTCATTTCCTCTAATTGCCATTAGACGAACCACAGAAGAAATCAACATGATAATTGAATCTAAGATTTGGATTTACAAAATCCTTTCACATTCAGTGATAAGCAGGAACAATAATACAAGTTACACAATTTTCTCTAATTTAATAAGAACCCTTATAAAGATGAAGGAGAAAATTCAACCAATTAACCTATAATACCCCTTCGTTTTGATTCTTGTTCAAGTTTATTTATGCTATGTTTGGTTGCAATTACTTTGATACTGGATACATTTTGTTATAATGTTTTGATTGCTACTATTGAGCGACAACATTATTGTGGGATGTAGTTATCTGATTATTGTTTCACATGTATTATGGATTAATGGTGTTGTAGAGTTAACATGAGATGTTATTATGAGATTATTGGAATTATGATGGAAGTGTCAGTTTCGATGAGTGTATTGGTGAAGAGGACGGTTTCGCATCACTCGCTTGCGAGCGCCCTACGAATCCGTAAATTCTTCTTCACGGTGTGTATTATATGCTGGATATATTGTATGATGTTGTTTACTTGGTTGCAAGATTGCAGGTACATGACATCGACTCCACCTGGTTTCACAGGTTTGAGCATGTTGATCCAATGGTTAAGTTGAATGGGAGATAGTAGCTAGGTAACATGTGTCAAGTTTACACCCTAGCCTTAGTGTGTAGTCAGTTGTGTGTGTCGAGTCATTGTCTGTTTGGATTTGATGTTATTTAATTCTGAAGAATTCTTGATTTGGAAATAGATATTTAGAATAATTGCATTTAAATCATGTTGATGGTTATTTAATAATGCAATGTGGATAAAAGTTTATATTTAAATTAATTAATTATATTTAATTTATTTAATAAATAAAATTTAATCCAAGGGGGTTGAATTTAGTTATTAAATAATTAAATTAATTAGTTAAACATGATGCAAGAGAATGAAAGGAAATAAACGAATTAGAATTAATTTTGGAATTTAATTCCAACGTGTGGGAATTAAATTAGAAATTGTAATTAAATGTTTATTTGGGAAATTGGTTGCAACTTTGGAAATTAATTTATTATTTGAAAGTGCATTTTAAATTGAAAGTGGGTTTTCGAAAAGTCAAATTGAAATTGAAATTGAAATTTGAAATTGAAAGTGAAATTGAAATTGAAATTGAAATTGAAATTGAAATTGAAATATCTAATTTGCATGTAATGTGAATTAGGGTTGTAAATATTGAAATTGAAATATCTAATTTGTATGTAATGTGAATTAGGGTTGTATTAGGTATTTTTGATTTATAAGAATATATTTTTTAATTTTAGGGCAAAAAAGTTTTTAGAAAAATACATTTTTACAGTAGGAAAGAAATTTTGGAAAATTTGCACAAGGGTTTGAAGAAAGTTTAATTGTAGAATTGATTGAAGGAAAGATTGTTTGCATTTGTTTGGTTTTGGATTGGATTCATTGGAGGATTGAAGAAAATTCAAGAAATCTTTGGAGGAGGCTTGCATCAAAAATTCATCTCTTTCTGTAGCTTCTTGTACCAGGTTTTCCTCTTTGTGTTTTATTGTTCTTGATTGTTCTTTTTTAAATAGTAGTGATTGAAGATTTGTTTGTTAAATCTATTTTAGAAAACAAACTTGATATTAGAAGAAAAGAATTAAATAAATTTACAGCCTTTGCTTGTGAAAATTCTTGAGTGAAAATTGTGAAAACCTTAGTTGAATTTAAATTATTTGGAGAAATTGATTTTATTGTTATTGAAATCAAACATAGAGATTGAACAATGCATTTAGAATATTTTTAGAAAATAAAAATTTATGTTTATTATCAAAAAACGGATTTTAAAATCTGCAGTAAAGTTATATTTTCATGGTAAAATGGTCTAGTTGCTTCACCTATAACTTCACTTTTACAAACTGGGTTGTCAAGAAATTTAAAGGGTTTTTGTATTTTGGAATTTTCTTATCCCTGTCAAACAATCGAAAATACCCAGATCGTAGTTTTTGAGTTATGCTTGAAACATGAGACTACTGTTAAATTATTTTCCCATGGCTGCTTTCAAAATAAAATAATAATAAATTGATATTTATAAATATTAATATTTTATGTATTGTTATTATAATATTAAAATATTATTTAATAATATTTTATATTATAATTTATAATATTAAAGTATTATATTTATTTATATTATTTTTAAATAAAATTTGTATATTAGATTAGTGGAATTAAAATTATAAACATATGGGAAATTATTGTTATTTTAAAATGGCTTGTTAAAGTTTAATTGAAAGAGTTAAATATTTGATTTAAAGAATGCAATATATTATTGAATAGAGATTTAAAATTGGATTGATTAGTGTATATGGAAAATGGATAGAGAAACAATATGTTATTATATTAAAATGATTAAATGTGTTAAATAGAAAATTGAATGAGATGTAAGATTTGGTTAGGAAATGGAAAGAGTTTACTTGCATGGATTTGTGTCGATTTAAAAGTAAATTAAGAAGTTGTTTTATTGACGAAGCAATCAATTATGTTATTTATTAATTTCTATTTAGATTAATTGAATCATTGTGATTGGATTATGAAAGAGATATGTATTTAGTATATCCAAAAGTAGTATCTTCCTCATGCTTATCTTAATGGATTTAATTCTTTGTATTCAGTAAAGGGAAGTAAGTTTAATTGTTTTAGATTTTCAATAATGAAAAGGGAAATAGGGGTTATGATTATTTTAGATGATCTACTTATCATGTCTTTGACTTTGTCAACACTACCTATTGAATGAGTATGGATTTAGGAAATCCAAATATTAGATTTGATTGATGACTTGAATGCTTTTGTTGCTATGTCGTCAAGTTGCATTGTTCGTTTTGGGATTTAGTGTCAGTCCTAAATTATAAGTCTTCCAGAAAAACCTAGAGGATAAGAGTTGTTGAATCTTTGTGCCATCCAGTTGTTTTTTCTTGGGTAATGCATGGCGTCTTTTCAGTTTTACCCGGTTTTCACGAACGGGAATGTTTGCACCTCCTTGGTTTCGGAGCGGATTATGGGATTCGTGTCTCCTTGTATGGAGTGACCTTTTTATGTGGTTTCATCTTGTTGCCTCCAAGATTTTTGGAGTGAGATTTTTTGTACCTCCTATGAAAGGAGTGGACTATGTGTTGTTGCCTCCAAGATGTTTGAAGTGAGATATTTTGTACCTCCTGTGAAAGGAGTGGACTATATGTTGTTTCCTCCAAGATGTTTGGAGTGAATTTCTATTATTTGTATCCTCCTTATGTTGGAGTGGATTATGATGCCTAGTTGGTATGCACTTGTGGTTCCCTTAGTGGATTGTTTGGATGTGTGTTGTCGAATAGAAGAGTGGCTTCTGTTAGGCGCCAGAGCCCAAAGAGGTAAATTGGATAACCTTCAGGAGTGATTTAAACAAGTGATAATTAAAATAATGTACTTAGAAGATTAGGACTAACTTCTCACTAATCAAGATAATTTAATCCTCACTCATAGACGCAAGGGCTTGTTTAGACTTGGGATGAGTGAGAAGGCCTGGAATGGCAAGATCAACTATCTAGTTCTTGCGAAAGGTAGTTGATTCCGCATGAGTGAGTATGAGTGTCTGGATTTGGTTGAGGCCACCAGGATTACTTGTGCCGGAGCCTATTAAGAATTCCCAGAGGAGATCTCATGACAAACCTTGCGATGACACTCTATCTATGACAACTGTTGTTAATTATTTTATGTGTATGGTTATTTGAACATACTTGATCTACTTTATGTCTGAAATCAATGTGACCTATGTCAGTGATGTTGGAGTTGTACTTGTATTGTACTTGATTTGTACATGTATTGTATTTGATTTGTACTTGTATTATATTTGAGTTGTACTTGATTCGTACTTGTTAATTCATTTGGTTGGTTATAACAGTATGAGTCAGTTTGATTTTGTCTTTGGTTAGAGGTAGTAGATCTTTGTCCATGTTACTTTTTTACTATCTCCTAGCATGGGGGGTGGGCCTTCGGGTACCACATTGGTTGGGTGGAACATGCACCAAAACCGTTGGGTCCCCATCGATCTTCAGTACTTGCTGGTGAGACATCCAGATGGACAACTCGTGGTTCTTGTTGTATTATCTTGCATTGTAACATTTTAACTTGTATAAGTTATTTTATCCCTCTTATGTTTATGAGGTGGAATTTTGTAATCGTAATCTTTTGTACTATTGCCTCATTGTGGGAATGAGTGATGTATTTATTGGATTAAGATAATGTTTATGAGATTGTATCTTGGTTGATTATCTTATTATGTTATGTGGTATTCTTATGATGTATGATGTTTATATCATAAGGTTCATAATGATATGGTTATATGTAATATGTATGTGTGGTTTTAAGTAATCCTAACCTTGTAGCCTTAGAGGTTGTTGTTAACTAGTAAGTGAATGTGTATGTTAAATGCACTTTATAAAAAAAAAAAATTAGTTCACTTAAGATGTTAAATGCAACTTCCTTTAAGGTTACTTGGCAGGGCATTACATAACCAACCGATTCTTCAATATCTCAATTTAAATGTAAACAACTATAAGTTCATCATTTCGTTTATTATTCCAATTCTATCAATTTTAAACTAATAAAATATCTATTTCCTCAAACATATTACATCATTTAAATAAATTATAACTTTCTCTTTTTCAAAAACACTTTATTTTATTTTCACCTATTACATGCATTGACATGCACCTAATCCAGTGACCATTTAAATGAATATTTTTTCCTTATTACAAGAATTCTTCATTTTAGAATTAACTCAACTTGTACACGAACATGCACCTTTAAGTAAAAGAAAAATAATCTAATTATCTAATCCTCAATTCTATGAAAATATTTATAGCTAAAAATACTTGTTTCCTCTATTTAAATTATTTCACTTAACATTATTCTAATCATGCATCAAATACATGCATTTACTATAAAATGAGCATTTAAATAAATAAATTATTTATTCGTAATCTTCAATTTTTCATTTGCATGAAACTAACTATTTATATCCAGTGTATATACATTTAATTTTCATATATTCATATTACAGAACACATGTATCTATATATTCAACTCGATATATATATTCTAATATATATAGACAATAAATATATTTTCTATCCATTTAACAAAATACTCCAATAATTCAAAATAAATCCATACAATATTTCATTTCCAAGTATACATATATTAAATATAATATATTTATACTTTAATATTAAATAAAACTCAACACATCGAAATTCACGTTTTATTTAGGAAGGCGAACGAAGTAAATACTACATCCACTGTTTGAATATATTCAAAATAAATAAATAAATAAATAAAACTTATTAACGATTTTATGGGGAGGGGTGGCTTTCATAGCCAACCCTTTCCCATACCATGGTCGTGCCGAAGGAGAGTGGGGAGGGGCTGCGCTGACTAAGGGGTAGCGCTCCCTCCACAATACTATGGAGGGTGCTACCTCTTAGGCAGTCACATCCTCCCAGTAAGGGGCATGGTGGGGGTTTCAAAGCCCCACCCAAATCAAATGGATTCCCTAAAAAAATAAAATTCAAACACTCTAAAATACAGACTGCCATATGGCGACAACATCTTTTAATGACAATTTTTTTAAAATTAATAAAATTTATATATATATGTGAATGTATATATAATCAATATATATATATTAAAGAATTTCAATCAATATTTTAAATTGAAATTTTTTTTTTTGAACAAATCCATATAGCCAAATTTTAACTCGGCAATCAATTTCTCTTGAGGAAAATTTTCACAATTACAATAACCAAATTCCCAAATTTATTAAAGGGTTTCAATTTCAATCTTTTAAAAGATAAGTTGCACATACTTACTCATAATAAAATTTAACAAAACTTCTAGAGACAAATTTAAAAAAATCTCAAAGATTACAAAAGTTCCTTTCTTCTAAATTTACACAGAGGCCTTCAAAACTAAAATAAGTTCTTAAATCACAGATTGTTCCCTTTGAGTTTTTTCACAGCAATTCAACAATAAAGAAGCCTTAAAATTATTGAAAACAATTTAAAGCTTCTACAACCAAAACACAAAAACTTCTTGCACAGGAAATCTTTCAATCTCAATTAAACCATTTTAAACAAAGCTTCTACAAAATTAACTTTTGTATAGACAATCTTCTCAAAAAATTAAATAAATAAAATAAAACTTGAAGGAACCTATTTTCCTGAAGTTTGAAGAAAAGAAAGTTGAACCGGAGCCTCCCCTTTAAAGATCAATTTCCAAAGCTTCTCCCAAAGTCACTACTTCCAAGAAAATGTAAAAATACAGAAAACCCCCAAAATTATTGAAAATCCCTTTGCTTTTTTTTATCAATTTTCAATCAAAACCTCTCTCCAAAAATAAAAATCTTGTTTTCCTTCCCAAAAATCTCCTGTGAAGAGAACTTCTTTCTTTTTCCAATTAAATTCCCTCACAAAATAATTTCTCAACCAAGAGTAAATAATTAATTCTTCTCACACACATGTCACATTCAAAAATATCTTTTCAACAATCATATATATTTTCTCAAAACCTTTTTGCATGTTAAAATAATTTCTAATTACAATTTAATTCGGAATTGAAATTAATTAACACTAATTGAAATTAAAAATTAAAAATTAAATTAATTTATCCTTTCTTAACATAAAATTTATTTAATTAATTAAAATCATTTAATAAATAAATTCAACCCATTGGATTTAATTTAATTTAATTAACCAACTTAAATAAAAAATTCTATCCACAATGTATAATTTTAATTTAAATTAATATCAACATTATTTAAAGCAATAACTCTAAGTATTTATTTCCATACTCAAGAGCCCTTCTGAATTAAATAATATTAAAATAAGCACCCAAAACACAATAGACTCAATTGACGACCCGCCAAGGATAGGGTGTAGACCTGACACAGGTAACCTAGCTACTATCTCCCAATCATCATACTGTTGGGTCGACATGGTCAAACCTGTGAAGCGAGGTGGAGTCGATGTCATGTACCTGGAAACCTGTATCCAAGGCATCAATAGCACATGTATATAAAATCATTATAAAATACACTGTGAAGAGGAAATCACAGAATCGCAGGGCACTCGCAAGTGAGTGATGCAATCTTGTTGCCTTCACCAATATAGTATCACCAAACTGAGACTTCCATCATTAATAAAATTCATGAGCAATAATCATGTCATAATAAACCAACATTATTTTTAATCAAAGCATGTCAAGTATAACATCAAGGAAAGTACATCTCTTAACACACATAGTTCGTATCTCTCTATAAGAAAAGACAAATAATAAAGCATGTTAGTCTAACATAAGAGAAAAATAGAGGGGTGTTACAAAATATCTATATGTAGCTACTCTTTTATGCATCAGCGACAAAGATAAATCTTAAATTAGAGATAATTTTTAAAACATAGGACTGCTAAATATGGTGTTGGGGATAATGTTCAATCAAAGTGTCTAACAGAATCATGTGTTTGTATGGAAATAATGAATTTCTATAAAGCATTTAAAAATATTGATTAAATGACTACTACTAAACATGAGTAATTTATATTCACCTTCTACATATTTATTTCCTAAAAAAATATCTATGGTGTGTGTGGATAACATTCTACCATGTGTAAGTTTGAATAGGGATCCTCCAACAAGAGGGATATTTTTGTTCCAACCAATCTCTGAGCATAGTGTAGGAGGAAAGAAATGGAGTTCTATTCAAAGAACTACAATTTTTTCTTTCCAATTAACGAATGGGAATTGCCCATTTATGAAGAAATTGGAGAATCGGAGCTTCACTTGGTATTTAAAGATCATTTTGAAACTTATAAGAAGAATATCAGAATGTTTCTTGGTGTCAAAATCCTACAACTATAAGGTAAGAGGTTGATCTATCCATCACAGTATTTTTCAATTTTCATTTCTAACATTATGGACTTGCTTCAAGATGTCAATTTAGTAGAGACTATTACCAAATAAGTAGTAAATGAAGAATTTTTGAAAAGTGATGTCTTCAATAAAGTATGCTAATGTTATGATTTGTGGAAAGGCTTGGCTATGTATGAGGCCTATTTCTTAGGCACTTTTTACTTCATCGATAAGCATATCAAAAACTATTTATTGTAATTATCAAATCACTATCATAGTAAAACTCAAGTTTCATGTTATCTATATTCAGAAGGTATGCAAGGGAGTTTGAGGTAGGGTTTGTAGATAAAGAAAGGGTAAAAATTCAAGAAATTATGGCCTTGCTCATGCATGATCACGACCCTTAAAGTGCTAGTAATCAGCAATCTCAGTCACTTCCAGTGGAATGTAATCAATAGTAGTAGTTGGGGGAGAAACATGTCCAAAAAACTACAAAATCAAATGGCCAGTAGATGGAGTTTCAAAATGGAAATAAAGTGACCAAGGAATATCATCAGTTCATTGGGAAAAAATTTGCAAGATTTTACAGAGGAAAGTGCACAGCGAGTGGTTGTCAATAACCAGCCTCAGGTTGTTTGTATTTTCATTGGATTCAACCTTAATGATTTTCCATCGGAGCATGTTGGTGGGAGTTATGAAGTTTAAGATTAGTGTGTCTATGGTCATCTAGTGGGTAGTTTTGCTAGAAATGCATGGTTGTATGTTCCCATTATTGATAGCAGCTTGGTAAAAGGTCAAGATGAAAATGATCATCCAGTACACATGGAAATTGAATAAGAAAATGGATATGGGTTCTATTTTTGAAATTGAAAGGGTTGATAAATATGCTTACTATCATAATTCTTATTCCAATGTACTCTAAATGTTCTAAGAGGGTTTTTAGACCTAGTTTTTTGGCCTTGTTTGCTAATAGACAAACAAGTAGGTATATGACTGTGTAGGCAGTATGAAACATTATTTCCATGGAAGGTCACTTTACATGTGTTGTAAATGTCTTTATTATAAATATATATATAGAAATTATGCCTTTTGCTTAAAAAAAAAAAATATTGTATCCACACCAAAAATTATAATTGCGGTTTAGAAAATAGGCAACCTTATCATGGTGAGTAATTGATTATTTGAAATCGTGATAATAGTAGAAGCCATTATGGTATCAATGAGATCATTGGCACAGTTGGAGATTGAACAATCATAGACTTAGTGTATCAACATGAATTTTCACATTACATGCAAATTCCCTTTCGACCCTTAATACTTTAGAAAATAAAAAGTGGAGGTTTAATTCCACTTAAGCTCGTTGCTTGCATTCCACTTGACACCTATTTTGTGTGCCCATGGGGGCATTTTTGTCGAGGATTCCCGCGTGGTGCATAGATGTCTGCACGGTGTGCTTACGTCCCTGGCAAAATCCTACAGCTGTAAACTATAGATGAGTTACATTTTCGATTGAGAGTTGAAGAGTATTCCCCCTCTTTGGTTGGTCAAACCAAATATGGCTTTTTTTCACCCTTCTCTTCATAATCTTCACTCTTCAATCCTTAGCATTTATTAAAAATATTAAATGAGAGAAGTTTACAAAATCATTTGAGCATGTTCTCCACCATTCTACATCCATTTCCAAGCTTTGCAGCAACATAATTCACTCCATTGCAACAATCCACTACTTTGTCACTTGAACAAGGTGAACACAAGATAGACACCGTGGAAAGAGAGGTTTGAGTCCATCTCATTCACTTCTCCTTCTCCACAAGCCTTGAGTGATTTCGATGGAGGTGATAAGCTCCTACAATATCTCCTTTTTATTTCAATTAAGTAAGCATGTACTACTTGTTGTGTTTTGTGTTACATAGCTTGTAGTTTCTTTCCTTTATCATCTATTTCTACTATTCCAAACTTGGTTGTCCATGGAGGTGGAAACCCCAAGATGGGGATCTGACTGAGATAGGCCCCTTTACAACCCCAAAAATTTCTCCCTTTATTGTTTGTAGGTGGAGAGAACTTGGATTGAGTTGGAAAAGAGAGCATTGTACGAGATCATCTTCGTCGCCTTGATGGTAATACATTTCCTTTATCATACTCATATATGCATTTCTCTTTACTTAATTTCATTTCATCACTTTAAAAATATCTAGACTAGGCTAGTAGTCTCTCCTTCTGAGTGTGATTTTTATCTTTTTGGTTCTTTGGTTGTAGGGATGCTAGTGCACCTGTGAGACGCTAGCACGCCATGTTGTCATCTTGGAACTACACTTTCATCCTCAGATAGAGAGCTATATGAGACACAAATCTAACTCTGCAAGGTCGATTCATCTAGTCTCTTTCCAATATTTAGGATTGCAGAGTGATCGAAGGATGCATAATTCTCATCATTCTCATCCTCGTCATCCTAACTATCCTTTAAACTAAGGTGGGTTAGGGCAACCTTTCTGCTCTTAGTCTTTCATGACCTGGGGCCTTGTAGTGGGTGGTCCTCCTCTCTCACATTTCTGGTGAACCAAACATGAACTATTTTGGTTCCATTATTTGATACTAAAAGCTCCTTTCCTTGTATCCTAGGAGTGTTGTAGGTGTGAGTGTTGTGAGGCTTTTGCCTCACAACCCAACCTGTGACCCCTAGTAGGCGTAGTTGGAAGGTTCCAAAGTATTATGTAACAAAACCTTAACTAGGTCACTACCTTATCCCATAAACCTTAGGAGGCTCTATATAAGTACCATCTAGTGTTCATGATTGCCTCTTTCCTTAATCAACCTATTGCCTCTACGCAAATTGTGAGTAGTGGTATGAGAGAACCTTTACTTCATAGGACTTGTTGATGGGCTTTAATAGAGATGCATATCCTCTTTACATTCCTGCAAGGATAAATGGGAACACTATAGTAGGTTTTCTTGTTGATCTGACATTGCAAGTGAACATTGTAATTGAGGAGATCATGCTGATTAACTTCCTGCATAAGGATGGATATGATGCACCTGAAAGTACCATCCACACACATGACAAAAATTTTGTACCTCCTATAGGGAGTATTGTCCTACCAGTCCTTGTTGGATCTATATCTATAAGCCTTAAGTTTGACATCATCATGGGGTCTGAACTCTTTAGAGTGAAGCTAGGAACCCCTTGGTTAGTAGCTATAAACGCATTTCCCTTGATCATAGACAAATGTCTGAAATTTGTTCATGGTGGATCCGTACATGCTGTTCATGACACCAGTTATAGACCACCAGTTGCACGTGGTAGCTATACCATGGATTACTTTGGCCCCACCTCCCTTGGTCCTCTCTCTCCTAGGAAGGACCTCCTACACCACACATATGAAAACTATGAGAAAGGGTACATTCTAGGCTGAAAGTGAGATACCCTCCTTTGCCTTATGCTATCTCACATTGAGCCTACTTAAAGGTTGATGCTTCCTCTTGTCCTACCATGGTACCATATGCTTCTATCTCGCATTTGTGAGAGAATCCCATGTTGCCCGCTTGGCAAAAGGCCAAGCATCTTGCATTTGAGCATCCTGTCTTAGCGATGGAACCTAGGCCCATTCGGTATTGAAGAAAAAAATCCCCCAATGGGGAGTCCTCTCTATCTTGGTGTTTGTGGCCTCCTACAATTCTTGTTCCTAAAAAATTAAACAGGAAGAGGCCTGTCACTGAGGTGTTAGAGTCAACTCCTACCACTGTTTCTAAACCTGCCTCTCCTCCTTCGATTCAAGAGTTTTCCCTTCCACTAGAGACATTCGTGGAGGACACTCCCACGACCAAGAAGGATCCTTTTTTCCCTTCACAAGTTCTAGCTTCTGGTACGAAGAGCCATAGGAATAGCCTTGTGCGTGAGCGTAGGTGTTGATGAAATTCTCCCCTAGCCGAGCAAGCCTCCTTATAGAAGGAGGAAGACATGCCTAGACCTCCTACTATGTCCTCTTTCCCTCCTTCTATCCCTAAGTCTCTTCTAGCTCCCACTATGTGTGCACATGTACCCAGAAGGGTACAAGTGTTCATCGCTCCTTCGGTAGAGCCGCTCTTGTTGATCTCCATTCCTGATGTCTTGCCTTTCCCAAATCCCATTGACATGGTAAACACTTTGTTTGTGTCCACTATGGTTATTTCCTCTTCTTCCTTGCCACTCCTTGTTTCATCCATGGGGAGTTCACCTCCCTCGATGAAGAAGAAAGTAGAGTGTGGCCCCTCTAGTAATGGGGGACATAAGAAGAGCCCATCTTCTCTGAAAGGTGGCACCAAACTAACTTGTTCTGTCTTGGTGATAGATCCGGTCCCAGCTTCCCTCGAGTTTTTCACTTCTCTTGAGTCTCTCGGTGAGACTAGCAGTGAACCTCAGGTGCAAACTCCTCCATCCACCAAGGTAAAACATGGAGCTCCTATCAAGTGCATGTTTAAAAAAGTGGAGAAAGTCTCGACCCTGTCAGTGATCTTTGCTGGGTCATTGACCCTAAAACCATAGGAGATAAGTGATGGATAACTTATAGGTCCCTCTACTTTGGCCCTTGTTGCAAGAGAATCATAAACTCCTCCCCTTAATATTACACCATTGTAGACTCGTCTTCCTTCCTTCAATGATCTAGAGTTGGAAGTTGATGAACTCTTGGTTGACCAATGTTATCAGGAGAGTTTGTTCTTGATCTTTAGATTAGATATGTGTGTGTGTCATAACATGTGCTTCCCCCATCATCATGCTATATGGTCCTGGATGACCCTCATCACCCTTGTTGGTGCATGGATATAGGTGTGGTGTTGGTGTTGTAAACTTTCCTCTATATGTATCTCTATTCTTCCATGTTTGTGATTCACTTTTAGTAAATTGGGGATGATGCAAAGTGTCATGAGCATTTAGGCCTCCTTCCATGTTGACCCAATTTTTTATTTTACTTTATTTTTCGATCATTCTTCTTGATTTGGTTGGGGATTGATGATCATTCACTTCTACCATAGTTACCTACTATATATAAATAAAGGTAGATCTTACCCCACGTAACCAAATCCCCCTATGCCCTATATCCAAGATTTTTTTTCTTTACTTTTCACTTAATCTTTCTCTTGTCTTTGCTTGAGTTGTCCCTTTCATGTGTGACAACACATCTTTTACATTACTTGGTCTTTAGAAAATGCATTCATTTCTGAATGAATCTTTCCTTGAAGATCCCTCACACACTTTCTTGTTAGAATTGGATTCTCAACTTAGAACCCTAATGGAACATGTTTTCCTTCATCATAGATTCATAAAGAAAGGACTTGAAAATCTTCCTCTAAAGCAAGAAAAGTCTTAGTCTCCCCCTCACATGAGCACATCTCCTTCCTTTCAAATTCCTTGATGAAGTGAACATATTTCAAAATAATTCCTTAATGACGAATTGATTCCAGAAGGAAGGCATTAATCTTCTTGAACAACGTGTCCCTTGAATGGACCCTGCCTCTTCATGCCAGGTTCCCAAGGGACCCCATCGAAAGTTTTCAACAAAGTTCTATGGCATCTAGCTTGAGGGTAGCCTAACTAGACCTATTTCACATCTCGACATTTAGTCTGAAGGCAGCCCAACTAGACTGTCTTCGCATCCTTACATCTAGCTTGGGGACAACCCAAATATACCTTACTTTTCAAACAACGTTTCCATTGAGTGGACCCTCTTTCCTTTTGAAGGGTTCCCGAGGGACCCCTTTCAAAGCTTTTACAACCTAGTGATGGTCTGTGTGACTTTCCATTCACTGGCCTGTGTGGTTGTTTCCTCATGTGCTCTATCTATAGGTAAACATGTTACCATCTCTAGCTCTGCAAATTCTCCTTTCCTAGTTTCCTTCATGTGAGAGTTCTTGGGGGATACCTTCCTTGCAGGTCTGTGGGGCTGTAAGGTGCTTTTCCTAGTTTCCTTCATGTGAGATTTCTTGAAGGATACCACCCTTGTAGGACTGTGAACCTATAAGGTACATTCATGCTTCATCTTTGTAGTTCTAAGGATCTATGAAGCCCATTCCTACACTTCTAAGTTTTCCAGATTGTGCTTTGCTTCCTCATCTATTCAGGTAGACATCTCTTGCTCTGTTACCTCTTTACTACTCTACTTTATGGAAGCAATCATCAGTACTCATGCTTCCTAAAGTGGGGGAAAAATATATCAACATTAATTTTCACCCCTAATGAAAATTCCCTTTTGACCCTTAACATTTTAGAAAATAAAAAATGGAGGTTTAATTCCACTAAGCCCGCTGCTTGCATTCCACTTAGCATTTTTTTTTTTGTGTCAGTGGGGGCGTTTCTATTGGGGATGCCCATGTAGTGCATAGATTTCCATGCATTACACTTACATCCCTTGTAGATTCCTATAGTTGGAGACTGTAGAGGAGTTACATTTTTTATTGGGAGTCGAAGAGTAACGTCCCTGTTTGGTTGGCCAACCCGAATATGGCAGTTTTTCTCCCTTCTCTTCATAATCTTCACTCTTCCATCCTTAGAATTTTTTAAAAAGAATAATTTTGAGAGAAGTTTGCAAGATCATTTGGGCATGTTCTTCACCATTTTGCATCCATTTCCAAGATTTGTAGCAGCACCATTCACTCCATTGCAACAATCCAATACTTTGTCACTCCAACAGGGCGAGCACAAGACAAACACCAAGACAACATAGGCTTGAGTCCCTCTCATTCACTCCTCCATGAGCCTTGAGTGCTTTGGATAGAGGTAGTAAGCTCCTACAATCTCTCCTTTTTATTTCGATTGAGTAAGCTTTTATTGCTTGTTGTATTTTGTGCTATGTAGCTTGTAGTTTCTTTCCTTTATCATCTATTTCTACTATTCCAAACTAAGATTTCCATGGAGGTGGAAACACCAAGACATGGGTTTGACTAAGGTAGGCTGCTATGCAGCCCCAAAAATTTATCCTTTTATTTTGTGTAGGTGGAGAGAGCTTGGAGTGAGCTGGTGAAGAGAGCATTGTACGAGATTGTCTTCATCACCTTAGTGGTAATACATTTCCTTTATCTTATTCATATCTGCGTTTCTCTTTACTTAATCTCATTTCATCACTTTAAAAATCTCTAGAGTAGGCTTGCAGTCTCTCCTTCTGAGTGTCATTTCTATCTTTTTGGTTCTTTGGTTGTACAGATGCAAATGCGCGTGTGAAACGCCAGTGCACCGCGTTGTAATCTTGGAACTGTGCTTTCCTCCTCAAATAGAGATTTGTTTGAGACATGAATTCGACTCTAAAGGCCAATTCACCTTGTCTCCTTCCAAGATTTGGGATTGCAGAGTGATCGAAGGATGGATAATCCTCATCATTCTCATCCTCTTCATCCTAACTATCCTTTAAATTGAGGTGGGTTAGGGTAGCCTTTCTGCTCTTGGCCTTTCATGACCTAGGGCCTTGCAGTGTGTGGCCCCCCTCTCTCACACCTAGATATCATTTTCTCTAAATATTGAAACCTAATTAATATAAGTAACCAATTATCAAAGGACTTGGGAAATCATAACAATCTCACCATGATATCTTCAACCAAAAATTAGCTCACATGGCCCATACCATCATCTCTTAGATGTTTGCACTACTTCACCCAAATTTATTTGAATAAAAAATCCTCTATAGTGGCATCTCTATAGAACTTGGAAATTATAGTGTCTTAAAGTACTTGAGGTTGCATATCAACAAGTTATAAGGGCTCATCCCTTTGGTATTGGGTAGCTTACATAATTTATAGGTTTTTTTCCTAGATTTTTAATGCTGAAAGACTACACAAAGTGTATTTATACAACAATTATCTCACATGAAGCATACCACCAAATATTTCTAATCTTAAGAGTCTTAGATATGTATTTCTATTTGATAACTAATTATTTGGCTCAATACCTCTCACATTGGGTGCCTAGAGAAATCTCACCAAAATGAACCTAGGGGAATAATACCTCTAATAATTTTCTCCTAAGGACAATTAGAGATTTTACGAGTAAGAAGCAATTAGTTGGAAGGTCACTCCTCCAAATATTGGGAAATGGTCAAGATTGAGGTGATTGATTTTGACCCACAATAATTTATCTATTTTCATTCCTTCTTATATCCTAGTTTTCAATCCTAATGTTGATCAATTCAAAATGAAGGGCAATATGTTGAAAGGAACATATAAAATTCATATATATATCCATGAATGATTTAGCAGAACTATTCTTCCACAACCAATTTTGATCATCCATTGTAATGAATACACAAAAATATGAGGCTTTACCAAGATCCAATGTGCACATTTTTTTAAATTGATCTTTAAGCTCTTGAAATTCAATAATTGAGGCTGAATCCTAAAGAAATTAGAGTAAGCCAAACATCACCATGATTTGTTTTGTTTTCCTCATTTTTAATGTTTAGCTAGATGGAAGGTATGATGAAGCATTCAACAATCCTAATGAAATTTTAAAACAAAACTTCTTAGAGTATTTATGGAAGTGAAATTGCTTTTAAAGCTTATATAATCCATCCATTAACTTCATAGTTTATCCTTAGTTTGGATGCTTCTAGAGATCCTTCATGTAAAATGCAAGAGATTAACATGTTGAATCCTCATTTTTATGTATTTTTCATGCTCATCCTCATAAAAAAATAACTCCATATTGAAATCTTCCTTCTCACATGACCCTTGTAAATTCTACCATAATTGACACCATATATTTTATTAAATTTGGTCTTCACTCTGCATTACAGGTGGATATTCTCATGTAATTTTTCCTTTAAGTAAATTCTTACAAGAAAATAAAACATTTTGGATGTTATTAGAGAATATGGAAATTTAGGGGCCATGGATGCCTTGAGATGCACTATTGTACAAGGTGGCATTCTTCTCATCGTAGTGGTAGATATTTAGCATGATGCCAAGTAAATCGTCTTGACTACTTCTTGTCACTAAGCACCACAATCCCTATTGGGAAATTTTTCCACACGGTGTTGCAAAAATTACATGTGCTATCATTTAAGCCTTGATCAAGAAAGACTCTTTTCATGTCACTTTCATAATGCTACTAAATTATAGCTACAACAAACTAATGTTTCTCTTAGTTTTTGAGAAGTAGGAATTTAGGGACAAAATTTCAGAAATGACAACCTTTTCCAAGCACATAAATGATATTTCTAATAGATGAGTAGTGAAAACATACTAGAAGAATATTTTTTTTCTTTAAGTGATCAATGCTTCTACATCCAACAAGTGAAACAAGTTGGTCAATCCTTAAAAATAGTGCATCCCGTCTAGATCCCATTGAACTGTTATTTGTTGTAGTGAATTAAAACTTCCATGAATATTTTGTTTGACTTCAAATATTAAAGGCAAGTAAGCTTCATGATCACTTCAATAAAAAAATTTAAAATAATCTTCCACCACTTAATTATTATAATTAAAAAGGAAACTAAAACTAATAGATGATATTTTTAACAGATGTGTAGTGAAAACATCTAAGTAGAATGTTATTTGTTTAAGTGATCATCACATCCAAATCCAAAACTATCACTTTGGGAACTACAAAATCTTGAGTCTAACCAATTCAAGAATAGATTACATGGCTAAATCAGTCAATGTTGGTAGTACAATGTTCTTAAGCCATTAAAAGTCTAAAAACCCACATAAAGCATAATTAATATAACCTTTCTAAAAAAAAAACAATTTGGTTTGTGGTCATTTATATATTACTAGTAAAAGCTAACAAAAAAATTCCTTCTAAGAACTGTAAAATTTATACATCTTTAATCCAAGATTTGGTGACAAAAGTCATTAATCTAGAGTTAACCTTCATAAATGAATACGTAATCAGTTCAAATGTTTTAAGAGATAGATAAATTTTTGCACTGATTTCAAAAATTTCAATGGGTCAAGCTTATTTTCCACTCTAAAGAGAAAATTTTCCAAGTAAATTTAAAGTACACAATATAGTTATACACTTATAAACTAAAATATGCTAAATCTCTTTCTTTAACATCTTTTAACGATAAATTTTGTAAGTTAATTTCATTAATTGTACCAAAGAAATCACCTAATTTACACTTGGAAAGCTTTATATGAAAAATGGAGATAAAATGAATTAAACAAAAAAATAGGAATAGTCTAGAAGATATACATATAATTTTCTAATTATTTCAATTTCTATTTTGATTCATGAACTTGATTTACATTCAGAAAATGCTAGCCATATTGCAAGAGATGGTGTTAGGTGAATGGAAATAATTTGGGCTCTTGACACAAAGAACTGACCATGAATGCAAGATGTTTATCTCAACAAGTGTTGAAAATACTTATTTCCTAGTATTGAAAAATTGTTAGGAAATTCTAAAAATTAAAATTAAAAAATAATGTAACATCAATAAAAAATTCATGCAATTTTCAAACTCTTATTAGCAACAATAATATTACACAATCACTTTCAAAAACATGGGCTCAAATCTACTTTTTGAGAAGAAATTCTAGATTGCACAAGATAATTTTTTTGGGGTTGAAGAGTTTTACTGAATTCAAGTATATTCATTCTTCAATTCAACTATATTTATAGGAAATTCTTTTATTTTCAAATATTTGCATAAAGATTTAAAACATAAAGCAATGCAAGTGGGAAAAGAAAGTTGGAAAAATTCAATACAAATGGAAATATAATTTTCCATCAAACTATGGAAAAGTTGCTACAAGATATTATCTATGTTGAAATATTTTCCTTAAGATTTAAAACTTAAAGGAATGCAAGTGGAAAAAAATTTTCCATCAAGTGTACAAAAGACACAAAAGTAGAATTTTCCATCCCACTACTGAAAAGATGCTATAACATATTATTTGATTTTAAAATATTTGCATTAAGATTCAAAACTTAAAGTAATGCAAGTGGAAAAATAAAGTTTCTATCAAGTTGGAAAAATACAATGCAAATGAAAATAATATTTTTCATCTAATTGGAAAATGAATATTTATTTATCTTTTACCATTTAAGGTAAAATTAAAGTTGTTTTATGATGACTGAAGAGTGATTTGCAAGCGTGAGACTTGTTTGAGACTCAAATATCACACTATATGTAGCCTATCGACTAATAAATTGGTAGATAATGTGATTGTAGTTGGAGTCAAAGTATAATTATTACAAGTGTAAGGCTGAGTGGGATCATCTTGGGATGAAAGGGAAAGTATAAATCTAGGGGAAGTTTAGGTAGTATCCACTTGAAAGGTGCATCCATTTCATCTTTTAAAATTTATTTATGAAATTATTCAATTTTTATTAACTTTTGTATATTAGACTATATAATAATTAGTCGATAGGCTATATGTTTGAAATTTATGCTGGGATTTTTTTCAGCCTAGCTATGAATAGAACTTCTCGGTGCCAGAAATTTGTTTTCCAGTGGTGAGTTCCCCAGGGTTGCTTATGGCGATGTGGAGTTTTCTAATTACATGGGTTGGCAGTGGTGGATTTGGTTGCCTTCATACACATAACTAGAATGGTAAGTGTTTTCTGACATGATGGTTAATGCCTCCTGTTGTTGTACAATGCAATGGGAGGAATTAAATGTGATATTCAATGTTGCACTTGTGGGAAAGTATACTATGAAATGTGGGAGAAAATATATTGATTAAGTTGCATTATTTAAAGAGCCATTATGGTGTTGGTTTGATAGTATACTACTCTAAAAATCATCCCCTTCGGATATGTGCTTGGTTTGATAGCAGACTATTCTAAAAATTGTCACCTTTAGCTCCATTTTATAGTAGATTGGAGGGTTTTAAAATTGTTGTTCTCTACAATTTGTAAGTCGTTTTACATAGGCATTTTGAATAAATTATTAATTTATTGTTCATGTCTTCTTGTTACATGGTTGTATCTTTGGTGTTATACCCATTTTGGGGACTTAAAAAATATTATTTTTTGTGTATGGATGGAGAAATTGCAATTAAATGTTCTTTCTTTCATCAAAAATATGGTTAGGTTTAGTCATATTTTTCCTTTTGTTTATTGTTTTTAGTTATCTTTGTGCATCTTTGGTGTTATGCCAATTACCATAGGAGCAATTGTAGTTAAATATTCTTTCTTTCGTCAAAAAATATGGTTAGGGTTAGTAATTTTTTCACTTGTCATTTATTGTTTGTAGTTATCTTTGTGCATCTTTGGTGTTAAACCCATTAAAATAGGAGCAATTTCAGATTAACATAGGATTAATTGCATATATGTGCAAAGGGTTAGTATGAAAGCATGAAGATATTCAAGATAAAATTAGTTTAGTGGTTGTTAAGTGTTATTCAAATAGCTCTTTTATAATTTCTCTATTTTTCTATAATATTTAGTGTCAAGTTATGTAGCTCAAATTTTCAATTAAGTCTATGGCGTTATACGCATTTTGCACAAGTTATTGCTACCCATTCCAGTTTATGAGTTTTATTTAATGCGGGGTTGTTTCCAAAGAACATAGCTCAAATTTTGAATTGACAAATGAACTCTTATATAGATTGCTTGTCTTGTATCAATATGTTTAATGTGGGTTTTTGATCATCTGACATTTACTTGTGATTCTTAAGTGTTTTTCTAATACTTTTTTTACAATTTCTCTATTTTTACTACGATATTGAGTGTTAAATAATGTATCTAGAATTTTGAATTGACAAGACAACTGTTACATAGATCTCTTGTGTTGTATTAATATGTTTTATGATATTATTTTTTCAAGTTTCCTAAAGGAAACTACTCATTAACCAAGTTTCCCTCTTCTATTCTCCATATTTTGGTAAAAATGGTCATCAAATTGATAAGCCAATTATTGCATAAACTGCCAACTATTAAATAGTGAACAATTTGCTTTGCAGAATCATTTTGCTTCCACATATCGAGGCAACCAACTCCACCACTTTCATAAATAGCCCCAAGCAGTTTGTTGTAAGGAGCTTCAAGCAAATGAGAAAAAAAATATATCGTGAAACATATTGATACAAGATTTGATCTATACTCTTTGGTAGTACATATTGAAGACAAATAGAGAAATTTTATAAGACGTGTTAGAATAACACTTATTTGCTACTAAATATTATTAAAAAAAAGGAAATTATATTGAAATCCCCAAAACATAGACAGATACACGCATATATACACGTATTGAATTCCTTGTTTCATATTAAAAATATACATATAGGTAGAAATATATATCCACATATATAGACCAAGACTGCTATGGCTCATTTGATGATTCAACAACAATTTATATATACACATGTATATCTAAACAAATGTGTGTATGCTATATTTATTTGTATCTATGTAGACTTTGATTTAAATATAGTTAAAAATACCATATATAAGTGTTATTTGGATTTTGAGAAAATTTCTACAATGTACCCATAGGACTCAAAGATATAGCATTGAGATTTTCTTAATAATAGAGCATTTAACGGTGTAGTATGCATAACATGTTCATAAAAAATCTATAAAATTATTTGCACTTTGCCAGTGCAATGTGCCTATCGAAGCTGAATACATTGGAAAACACCAAAAATAGTGTACAAAACTATAGTTCAAGCTAGAAACAAAGTAATTTTTTGAGGCTCGAACCATTGAATATTGCATTTTATTTCCCTTGCCATCTTCATTGCCATTATTGAGCACTGCGAGCAACCATTTACCATTCTTCTTTTATGTTTGAAGGAGGCCACTTGCGACCCTTGCTGCATATATAGGCATGCCAATGACTACATAGTCAGATATAAATATAGTATACACATCTATTTAGATATAGCAATGTATATATAAATAGATATATAAATGTGTACATATGAATATATATATCTGGTTATATGTGGGTGTTTTAAATGTGCAGACAAAGGGGAAATTCAATGCATATATGTACTTAATCATTTTTTTTTATACGTAAGAGTTTATAATTTTTATTAATAATTGAAAGCTTACAAGCATCTACACATGTAGGAAACCATAGAAAAAGTTGTGAGAGCTAAACACAGGAAAACCAAGGCCCTTAAGGTTGAATCAAACCACACCATAAACTGCCCCACCACCACCCAACCACCGCTACCAACTAGCCATTAAGGTGCATACATCCTTCTTAAAATAGAAACAAAAAACTAGATAACATCTTCAAATACTTCAACCTAGACCCAGACAAACCCAAAAGCAAACAAACAACTTTAAACCCTGAACATCCAGACTCACAAAAATCCATTAAGATTGGAAAAAGCATCGAACTCCATAATCCATTATATATCTTCCATGACCATGAGTTCAAAGAACCTTTTAATGTAATTCAATACAACGACGATGATCATTATGTGTCGCATTAGGGCCAGATCCTAAAGGTCAAGAAAAAAGGGGAAGAAATTCACTGCCTCATCCATGTCCTTCAACATATCCAAATCTTCAAGGCGAGGAATACCAGTCCCCACTATGGCTGCCTTTAATACCTCATCCACAACCACCAATAGGTCTTTGATGAAAATCTTCTCCAACACTACTTTGGCCTCCACCTTCAACACTCAACTATCTAGCAGAGATGTGAGAAACTTGTAGGTGAAAAAAGTGTTGTCTCTCCCAAACTCAGTTCTAGAAACATGCCCATCAACCAACACCATCTTAACCACTGCAATCAACAAATCATCATTATTGACCATTATCCTTTTAAGGAGTTGATCTATTATTACCCTAAAAGATGTTTTCCTGGTCTTAGCACCCAAAGAGATGGTTGTATCTACACCGAGCCCCACCACACCCTTAATTGACACTTCAATTATGAACTGTGAACAACCCACCAACACAATGAATTTCCAACCACCCATTCAAGCCAACGCAACCAAAAGTGCATGCTAAACACCAGAGCCAATTAAATTAATGATGATTTCTACAACATCCTCCACTATATTTAAAAGCACACAAAACTCTAGATGCCTAGATCATTAATCGATGCTTATGATAAAATGGAAATAATGCCATGATTTAATACATGAGAGAGGTCATCGGTTGTCTCAAATGCCAGGCTACCTTCTTTAAGAAAAATCACATCAAAATGCAAACTGGTACGAAAGATCTTCCACCTTATCAACATGCCTTTCCTAGTAATTACTGCCCACACTAGACTCCAAATAGTCACTCTTCACATGGGATCTGACTAGTATATATTCATCCCTTGTGGACACCTCTACTCGCCACCCTTGGTAAACATTTATATTGGAAGAGGCTCATTGGTAGCACACCTACACCATCCACCTCGCCCTCCACCTAGCCTCTTCCTCTCTTGGAGGGCCACCCACCCAACCACCCACATATGCACTTAATCATTTTTATTCTTATTTTTGTATATCCTATTATTTGGATAAGAAAGGATGAAGGAACCAGCTAGTAACATATACAAATATCTACAGGCATATAGGTATATGTAGAAATATATGAAGAACTACATGCATAAATATATAAATAACCTTAAAGATAAACATATACATATAGGGATATATATTTTTTCATCATTTTTATTATTGTTTTTGTATCTCCTTCTATTTCAAAACTAATAAAAGTGGAATGATGGAATTATTGTACCCATTTTCATTTAATCAAAATAGTAAAATGGTTGAAAAATTATCGATATTTATAAGTTGTATACTAGTTTCCATTGGACATTGTAATACATTCATCTCTTTATTTTATTGTGAAATAGAGATCTCAATCGGTCAACTCAAATTGCAACAGTTTCTCCCTGTAAAATTTACCACAACTATCTCTACGAAATCAGGCTTTGTGGATGGGTCTCTAGAACCCCCCAAGGTTGTTTTTTTGACAACCCCTAGAGGTTCCGCTTCAGAGTCTTACTCTAAGGGTGCCAACTGCTAGCCTTTAGATCTTGATTCCGTAAGTTTATATTTCCTTTTTCTTATACCTATTGCAAATTTTTTTTTATTGTTTCCTTCCTCTTTTGTATTCAACTTGAAGATTTCATTTCAGTTCCTTTAATTTTATGATTCTCAAATACAGATATGCAAACCACATACCCTTTCCTATTTATGTTTCTAGTTTTTTTGGATTTTATGTGTATACACAAATGGCTAACCCTGGTAAAAAATATAGATTCGTAGGTAGATACACATTGATCTTTTCTAGCACATAAAAACATCCCTTTGTAGACTTTTTTTCCTTACTCCTTTTAGCCATTTGGTGTGATCATGTAAATTTTCCTTGATTGAACTTGTCTTTGTAGGCTGCAGAGAAATAACCAACTTTGACTTCATAGCATTCTACAACATTGCAATCAGATATTCTTAATAAGAAAGCTTTTAGTACTGCAGTATGTGGAACATGTTCATAGGAAAGCTACAAAATTGTCTATACTCTGCCGCTACAATCTATTTATCATAACTAAAAACATTGAAAAATACCAAAAATAGTACATAGCACTATTTAAAACAATGATTTGTCATATCTGCAAATCTTTGGCGTTATGTTGATCAAACCCAAAAATACTCAAAAAGAACCCAATAGAATTGAACTATAGTATTCAACGGTATATAATTAATATGTTAATAACAAAGCATTTTATACTACAATGTGTGCAACATGTTCATAGAAAAGTTGAAAAATTGTTTGGATTGTGCTAGTACAATGTGTCTATTGAAAATAAATACATTAAAAAACACCCAAAACAATGCACAAAACTATGGTAAGAGCTTAAAAGCACATGATCATAATTTAAGGAAACCATTCAATAGTATCATTCCTATTATGCTGGTAGTTACAGTGAAACAATGAATGTATTAGTTTATGTATGCAATGGTTAGATCTTTTGTCTGTGTGTGTGTATGTATGTATATATATAGATGTATATTTGTATATATATTAATGTGTGTGGATATGTATATATGTATGTATATGTATGTATATGTATATATGTATATATATACACAAATAGAAAACCAACCAAAATTTCAAATGGTATTCCTATATATTAACATTGTTGTGTGCATATTTGCATGGTGATTTTAAAACAAATTATTTTGCTAAGAATAGAGAATCCAGTAAAAAATAAAAAAATTGTCTTCCATGTCTAAAGTTGAGAAGGCTTCAAAGAAAACAGATAACTTTAGTGTTGCACATGATTCAAGTTAGATTATTTGGTACTAAATATTATAGACAAATTGGGAATTTGTAAAAGGGCTATTAGAAAAACACTTAAGAATCACAAGAAAATGACAGATGATCAAATACCCACGTTAAATAGAACTATAAAATATGGAGAATAGAAGAGGTGAACAATGATAATCTATAAATACATTGTTCACAAAAGACATATAACATGTTCTGTTCACACAAAATGCAAAACTGATCATACTATGACAGCTACAACACTAAATGTATCTTCAATACCTTTATGTTTTCATACTAACCCTATTCATATATATATGCAATCAATCCTATCTTAATGTTCATTTAAAAAATATACATATGTATGGGCAATTGTATGTGTATGTTTATGTCGTATAACATTCAAAAAATACACTATTCACAAAAAGCATATAACATGTCCCATCCACATAAAACACAAAACTGAACATACCTTTACAGCTACTAAAGTAATTTTATTTTCAATATCTTTATGCTTTCATATTGACCCTTTACATATATATATGCAACTGATCCTATTGATAAGTATTGATACAAGACAAGCAATTTACATAACAACTGCCTTGCCAATTCAAAATTCAAGCTATAGTCTTTGCTACTAAAATTTATAGAAAAATAGTGAAATTGTATAAAAGGTATAATTCCTCTTGTTGTGTTCATTTCCATCATGCAACAATGTAAGAAATAATTTTCCACTCTACTTCCACCTATCTAGGAAGCCCATCCCTCCAACACCTCCATCCCACATGCTCAACAAACTCCACCTCCATGGACTGTCGTGGTGAAAAACCTTGGGAAACTCACCACTGACCTTCCAAACATATTCATTAATGGTGATGAGGAATATTTTGCAAGCCTAGGCTAACAAAAAACCCTAGTGGGAAACTATGAATAGATAGGCTAGAGATAATTTTATGGGTAAGGGAAACTTAGTGTATATAGGCAAAAAAAATGCAAAGGGAAACATAGCTAGACAACTTTTGTTTGGTCGTGTGCATCAAATATTGTATTCTTCTAAACATGACATATATCAATAATGAAATAGTGAAAATGTTTAACATAGGAATCTATAGAATACTTTTATATATATTTTTATATATTCCAATGTTAAAACCATTTTATTCCTTTTGTGATCATTCATAGATATACATTTATATACAAATGGATACACATATATTTTGTTATATGTTTATGTGTAATTAATACTTCAAATATATCTGTGGTTATACATGTATATTCATATATTATAATATGGTTGAGCTTGTATGTATATTCTTAGGCCGTCCAAATACATTCAAGTTGAATAGTCCAATCAATTTTTGAATTAAAAAATGCTAAAAAGTATCAATGAAACCATTTGTACTATAGCCAACATGAAAAGAAAAATTGTAAAAATAATTATACACAATACTTGCAAAAAAGGCTAACTATAGCGAGCATTCATGTAGCTCTACTTGCTGTCAATCTTTCCTTGCAACCCCAATTGGAAATGGTAAATCCCACTCCGTTTTCCCTAGATTTTTTCATTTTCGCTCAAGCTACCAAAGTGTGCATGGTAGTTTTGACAGAAACATACCGATATCAATGTCAAAAGATATGTTCAATATACAATATTAGTTGAATCCCCCCATTGCACCATTGCACCATCGCACCAACAACACCTCAAAGAAATTTTCAATGATTGCTACCTTCCTTGGATGAAACAGTTTCGACACCACATAGATACATTGTCGAACCTTATTGTTTGTTAGATATGCAAATAAAGCTACATTGGGATGTACACTTGTGTATCTAGTTCAAAAAACATGTGTGATAGATGTTATTCTGAAAAAGGCTCCCACCATTTGAGCTCTACAAATGGCATGGACCTAGGCCCACCACCATTCTTTCAAAAAAAGCTAATACAGGTTGAAGAAATTCTTATTGCTAGGGTGGCTCTTGTTTTACAAGTGTCTAATGCTAGAGGAGGGCAGTTTAAATACAGTGGTCACACAATAAGATTTCCTCAAGATATCTTGAGCATTGCAAAACTTTTTTCATACTAATTACAAGACATTGAGGTTCTGATCATATGACAAATGACCATTGAAGGTGAAAATTATGACTGCTATGTTAATAAACATCATGTCATGGATGTATTGAAATATAAAATTAAATATGAAAAATACTACAATGATGTTGAGATTGATGTTGAGGCCCTTAATATGTTATCTCAAATTTCTTGCATACAATAGAGCATGTTTTTGATGAAGATTTGATGCCATCAACCAACTCAACAAATGATGTTGAACATGAAAATGTCTCTTCTACCTTTTCGTCATTTATTCCTTTCTTGCCAAATGCTACACGAGAGCTCCAAGAAATCAAATAGGTATTACAAATTTTTAAAAAGGAGCATAATATCTTGTCTTGGCCTGAAATTAGATCTTCTCCTATTAATGAATACAACACCAAAGGTTTATTTACAATGGATTTTACAACATTGTTCCCCATTGGAGCATCACTTCCCCTCTAACCAAGGAATATTAAAATTTAGTTGCATGAATATGACCTCCACTTAATGAGATATTTTGACCATTGATTTGGAAAACATGTAAGGTTTAGGTATTTCCTCTATAACTTGATAATGAGACATCGTAGTCAACAAAATGTTTCTATCTTCATCCAAGTAGATTTGGAAGAAAAAATATTGAAGTCTTTGTATGCATTGCGTGAACAAATTCAAGCTGCTCCTGATGACCAAATACTAGAGAAACTAATGTGTTTTGGTGTATCATTGCGTGGGAATCACTTTTTTTGGAAATCTTGACGATCCCAACTATTTGTAATGATTGAACAACTTGGGATACCTACCCTTTTTTCACTCTGAGCTGTGTCGACACAAAATGGTCTGATCTGCAAAATAAATTCCCTTTTGTGGCTCATTTGTTGATGGAGCCTTAAACAAAGACACTGATAGATAAATTTATTCAAAATCCACATATAACATATTTATATCTGCATGATAGATTCTCAATTTTTAGTAAAGAGGTGATTGAAAATATTTTGCATGCAAAAGATTATTGGTATAGATATGAATGGTAGCATCGTGGCTCTACACATATGCATGGTTTTCTATGGCTTCAAGAAGCCCCAAACATGGAAACTCTTGATTAGTCCAATCACCATGATGTTACCATGGCAAGGAACTTTTTTGATAGATACATTTCAGCTTGGAATCCAGATTGCCTTGCACAAAGATTGCTCAGAATGTATCACTATTCTAAATAAATTTCGTATTTACTTTCCACAACCCGGATTCTTTCTAGTGATCCAATCATAGATTATGAGGAGTTGCTAAATACATTTCAAAGGAACACAAAATTTTCTTAAAATAATTGTTTAAGGAAAAAAGGAGACCAATTATAATCTCGCTATAAAGCACCTTGGTAGCAACAACTTACCTCTATATTAGCATATGGTGTTGAGTCTAAAAAATACTACAAGCCATCAAGAAATGATGATCACCTAAATATTCATAGCTTGCTCATGCCTTCAATTTGGTGTGCCAATGTTTACTTCCATCCAATTGTTTCTAGGAAAATTGTATTAAATTATATTTCCAAATATGCAACTAAATCTAAGAAGAAATAAAAAAATTACCTTGATATGTTGAAAATACTTGTAAATACAAATATAGATGAGGATAGAGCACTACTTTCATATCACAAATTCATGGTAAAAACTCTTATGGAGCATGACATCTCTACATAGGAGACGTGCCATATGTTACATAAATTGCCCCTTGCCACTTCAAGTCGACAATATGTTCATTTGAATGTTGGCAAAAAATCTTTGTTTCGTTTAAATAAATATGTTGTTGATGAAGTCATGGAAAATAATTATATTCATTGCTATATGCAAAGGCCTCCAGAGCTAGGTATTGTATCCTTGATTGACCCGGTTCGCTTATATACACATTCAGACCACCAGAAACATAAAAAAATGGAAATCGAGACACCAACCTTCAATTATTCTTGTGTACCCCTTCAAGTTTCAAAAATATTTGAGACATTTATTTGTATTGAACTTATGTTATACAAGCCTTTCTAAAGTATACACACAAATATAGGTCTTTCCAAACAAGACATAATACAAAATCAGTAAGTTTTTAAAAAATATGGTTATCATCCTCGACATGTTAAGAGATTTACAGCTACATCCATGATTGAAGATCATCATGGTAGTCATAGACAGTTGCATAAAGCATTCCCCAATAACCAAAGGCAACCATTGGGTGGTGTTTCTTTCATCTGCTTTGGTGATCTTTCATAGTTGTCTTCAGTCATGGATACTCCTATTTATGATTCACACTCATCAGTTGTAGCCTAATGGAATACATTCATATTCTTAGTAACATTCGACACTATATTATACCAACAAGGAGATAGCCCTACCCAATTTTTTTTTCAGGAAATCCTTCTCCATATAAGAAATACTGAGGGTCTCCATGACAAATCGGAAGATCTTATGAAATAAAAAAAGAAAATTCTCTCACCCATAGAAAGTGAACAATTTGATGTAGCAACACATTTTTTTCCACAAATGACTTAGTCACATTCCACAATAAAAAATTGATCAAACAATTAAACCTGCCCATAGCCATTAGCACTACTCAGGTAGCACAACAAAAGACATTTGATTATGGATATGTTGAAAAAACTCTCCTAGAACTACTTCTTTGTGTTGGTGAATAGGTGATGCTAAAAACAAATTTGTTGATTCAAGCTAGACTAGTCATGGATCCCTTGGTCTTGTTACAACTATTGTGTACAATGCACATTGTAAACTATCAGATACACCTGACTATGTTGTTGTGTGTTTCTAAAATTACATTGGCCCACCATGGGACCCACAAAACCCAAGAGACATCCCAATCCTAGCTATAACTTGAGGCAATTAGACACAAGTTCAACTCACCATGGCATGGGAAATCACAAGGCTTAACATTAGATAGAGCAACAATAAAAATGGGCAACAAAGAAAGTTAGAGGATAAATTTTCTAGCTATCTCTTGTGTTAAATCAATTTAAAGACTATGCATTGATCCAACGTTCTCATTTTGGAGATACTGTAGACTAAGTAATAACAAATACACTACTTGACGTCATAGTGAAGAGGCCTAGTTGGAAAAACTCTAGCTCCCACCAAATTATTTTGTCCCCACCTCGTGTTCAAAATTATGAAAAAGGGTTTTGAAGGATTTCTTTTCACAATTGATCGACACTATATACCATCCTCTTTTGAACAATTTTAAATTAAATATTTATAGAAATATACCAAGTAATAACCTATGCAAAATGGGTATAATGCCAAAGATGAACAAAGATACCAAGGAACAATAAGCAGAGGGAAAAACTTGTACAAGTCAGTCACACATTTTGATCATTCCAGTCTATTAGAATATATTTTCAACCATTCTAGAAACATTTTCAAGAATATTGTGTTGTATTTTATTTCTTAGTTTTAAATTATGCACCTATACTCTATTTTCCATTTTCTATGCCTATATACTCTAAGTTTTCCTGCCACACTAAATTACCCATATTTATTCAATGCCTTCCATCCTCTTCAGCCTTGTGTTGAATATTCAAGATACTAAGTGGGTGGGATGAATTAGTATCTTCACAAAATCATTGAACAAACACAATCACTTACTTTAATGCATATAACAGAGAAGAGCAAGAACAAAGCATGAAATCACACAATAGATAAACACCATAATTTAACGTGGAAAACCCAATGAGGGAAAAAGAAAAGTGAGGATTAGCTCACAATATATAGTAGTTCCAAAAAATAGATACAAAAGAGGCTCACTACCAAATATAGAAGCTCACTACTTATAGGTAGGACTCACTGTCCAAATGATAGAGGCTCACTACGTACAAAAGGTTACTATAACAAAATGGCTTCACAACCAGAGTATGAACGAATAGAGTTACACCACAAGTGTTGATTCAGTTCCTTTGATGCTTAGGAAATTTGCATGCTAGCAGACTGATATTCACTCTTCTTCAAATTCACATCACACTTCCACTATCCACTATTCTTCTATCTTGTACACATACTCTCTCATTCAACAATCTCCAAACAATCCTATATATACTTGACACATTGACAAGCATCAATTAGGTCGGCCTAATTGGATGCAACATATATTTTCAAAAGGATATCTATTGGCTTCATTCAAAACTTCTCCAAAGATAAACCAGCCACATGGCATGCTATCTTATGTTAGCTAGGACCAAGAATATATCCACAGTACATGTTAATCCATTAACTGATTATTAGGTTGACCATTAATAATAAAATGCAACATCAGCCCTATGCCAACTCACCATTCGATCATATGAGTATATAAAAAGTGTATTAAAGCATGCTTCCAACAATCATAAACCTTTTCCCAAAATCTTGAACAACGCTGATCACCAGAGAGAAAATATAGACCGAAACACCGAACTAGAACGTCGGAGGATATAAATATGTTATTTATACCGATTTAGTGTACTAGACCCATCTGATACCTTAAACAACATGATGACATTTATGTAAACATAAAATATTTATTCTTCTTCCTTCTTTCAACAATCTTCCCCTTTGTCATTGATGGCAACATGTGCCAAAAATTAAAAAAATTATCTCTCCAAAACCTTGTCTCCAAAATTCACCAAACCTCTCCCCAAAACTATCCAAACCTCTCCCCCTTTGACATAAATGGTAAAGGGTGACCACAATAAAAATATGTAAATGTATGTGACATGGTGAAATTGTATTTTTAAAATCCCTAATCTCCAACCTTTACAAAACACAAAAAACTTCTAGTCATTCAATGCCTTCAAAGCTTAAAGCTGTCTACAAAAAAGAAAACTCCCCATTTTTTTAACAATCCAACTTTTCTTCTCAATTTTTTTTACTTTCCTTTTCACTTTTACTTTTCCTTATTTTTTTCATAATAGAAAAACAACAAATATCTAGAAACTTAGGTAACACTTTTCACCTAAAACACCTTTTTGCACCTTTATTTCATAAGTAGAAGGATCTTTTTCTAGGAAAACACAAAAAAACTGATTCGAGCACACATGCTCTCCAGCAATCCCAACAATGTAAATGAAGATGACCATTTTATAGATGAGCATTTAATTTCATAATATTCAACATCATGAAGTATTCTAAAGAGATGATCTAACCGAACCTCAACAATTTCCTTAACAAGCTAGAATGATTTCACCACATCTTCTCTTTGTATTTGAATAGTAATCAATTTTTCTTGTAATCCACCAACTTTCATACTTTGTTTCCCTTCTTTGTGTTCAAATATAAAAAAATTCCTTTCAATGGTTTTCATTTCAGATTCAATTTCATTAATCTTACTTCTAAAATTATCCACCGTAGTAGGCTACCGAAGACAATACTTGTAGATATTTGATATTTGGGTATGTGCAGGATCATCATGGAAAAAATATGCCCTCAAGTGGCAATAAATTCAGAAAAATCATAGTTAGGCAACTTGACGTAAAAATTTGAATAAGTTATCTATATTATTTCAAAAATATGTAAGAATAGAATCTATAGAAAACTAAATTCAGTTTCCAAAGTACTAGGTTTATTTAAAGACAATAAAAAACTATTTGGTGAAAATTTGAAATTTCAATGCAATAGTACTTAAATTTCAGGGAAAAAAAAAGAACTAGGTGTATGTTTGACCACCCTAACCACAATAAAATGATAATATTTTTTTATAATATTTTAGATATAAGTAGAGGACTCATGTCCCAATGTGATGCATATGTTTTGGTATTTTTTTTCCAAGTAAATAATTAATTATGATTTTTTTATTACAAATTTAAAAAAATTTAAAAATTCGTATGTGTAACCACCTTAACTTGGTCAAAAACTTCATGAAATTCAATTTTTTTTTTTAAATCCTATAGTATGCGAAGCATAGAATGTGACAAATGTTTTGGATTCAAAAAATGTGATACCGTTTGAAAGTTATAAATGTTTTTCGATCAACCTATCAATTAGGACTTTAGTCGTAATTCCAATAGAAAATGAATAATAATTATTGATTAAATTCAAAGTAAAGTGTAATTTATATTGGTGGAAAGATAAGTCTCCTTTAAAAGACATTTTTATTTAATCAATTTTGGGTAAAATAAAAGTTGTCAGCCACATGGGTCATCATATCAGTTACATATCACCACTTTTTGGCCCATCATGATCCTGCACATACCCATTTCTCTAATGCATTTCTTTGTCTCATTGATATGTTCAGATAACCTTTGCTTAGCTTTGTCACATATCTTTTCAACCATGGTTTCTAACTTACATCCTTTGGGGCCTTCCAATAGAATTCTTTCTTCAACAACTTCAACTAAGTTATCAGATATAGAATCATAAATACTTGAAACCTCCATACCTTTTCTAAGAAAATACTGTACTAGAGCATCATCGATCTTGACTCTATCCACCAGAGAGGATGCATTCCACAATTATCCAATTTTATTCAACTTTCCTTTAACTATCATTGACTAGATATCATATGGATTAGAAGATTTGAATCCAGGCTGAGATTGTTCTTCGTCGTCCTTTGGAATATTAACATCTTCTATAATAATTTTTCTTTTCTTTAGTTCCGGAGGGGAATCACCAATGACAACTTCCAACTCTTTTGCACCAAAGGATGAACCCTCCTCAAATAAACTAGATACAGTCATACCAGAGAACATATCCTTCTATAAGGATAAGAGGAAGACTTTATAGACACTTGCACTATCCTCCATGCCTTGCAATATCTATGGATTAGTTTTCCAACATGAATCTTGGATTCCCATTTAACATTTTCCTTTCCCAATAGTGAGTTCGAAAGGTAAAATACCAGACATGTAAGTAAGGAAATGAAAAAAAATTGTATCCCTTGACCAAGGAAATCCATACATTTTCAATAAGATTTTCCAAAATCAAACCACATAAATCAAATTAATTATTCTCCTTTACCATTTTGTGCACTATATACATGACAATTTCCGAAGTGGAACTGTGTTGATTTCTAAAACATATTTTTTAGGAAACACCATATGCAACATACCCTACGGTAGGGTTGACAATATTGCTTATCCATAAGGCTCGGGGGTCTTTTTTGATTCTCGTTAGCTCTTCCACTTCTTTGTATTTTATGGTTTTTTTCCTAGGGAGGTCTCCAAAACTACATAACCCAGTGATAGATTCAATTGCTTCCTTTGTAACAAGGTAAGGTTTGTCCAATACAATGCTGCCATACTTGAATTTACTCAAAAGAAACAAGATGAATTCTCTTTCAATAAACCAAGGGAATTCTCCCCACAAATCCAAGCCTAGGGTTTTTATATTCTACAAATCGTTCGGCTCTAACCCTAATTCCATTTTCTTTATCTTTTGATGATCAAATTCTTCTAGTTCAACTCCTTTTAGAATTAGTGAAATATTTCAACTTGATCCTCTATTAATCAATTCCATCATAGTACTCATTTTCTCCAAATTATTTCTTACACAATCGAAGCTTCTTTTCTTACCTTCCTCTGTAGCCACGAGAGAGAAACTTTTGACACTGTTCTTGATTGTTCACAATTATCTCTTAGAATTACTTCAAATTACTTCAAAATCACTCCAAGATTGTTCCAAGTCATTCATTGAGTCCTTCAAATGCATAGGTGATTAAAAATGACCTGTAAATTTTTCTTTATACACAATAATTTTACCCCAATTCACATTAAATGTAAAAAGCTGATAAAAAAATTCTTCGACTACACTAAGAAACCCTCATTTACTCCACAAGAAAAAATTATTGCACTTTTTCTTTTGGTATTTTTTTGTATAACCTCTATCCATCCAATATTTATAACATATCCTTGTTCCACCATTTGAAACACCATATTTCCAAGGGGTATAAACAATAAAATTTTGAGGGTCCCCCTAAGACCTTGCTAGGTCTAATTCCTGGAGGAATCATCTGCACCAAATTAGGGCACATATGAGGGAACATATGCTTCTATCATCTATGGTTATTCTTTCTTCTTCCATATCTTGTTCATTTCCTGCATAATCTTGTATTTTTCAATCTTCTTCATAGGTTCATCTTCCTTTACTAGAGCATACTGCTTTCCCTTTTTACTTCTGCATGCTTTTGAAAGGTGTCCCAATTTGTTGCAATTGTACAAACAACATTTCTCTGACTTGTCTGTAATCCATTAACACCTGATCTACATTGATTTTCCTTATGTGAAAACTTGTTATAGGTATTGAAATACGCATCAAAATATTAATTCATTTTAACACCATTAAACCTATTCATCATCACCAAACTAATCATCCTCACTTGTGATATGCATTCAGTAGCTCTATGTTCAATTTTCTTGCATGTATAACATTGTGTAGATAAGGAACTAGCAAATTGATTCATCCTACTCCTACACTTAGATGCCCTATCACTAAATTTATTGCATGAGAAACAAGTACCATTGAATGATGGGTACCTTTGAGCATTTGGTTGTTTGATAGGCAGTCTTCTTCCTAGATTTCTTTCTTGCTTCCCATTTTCTTGAGTCTTCTAATTATCCATAGGATTTGACTTCTGCACATTTTCACCAACATCATTTCCCAATCCACCTTTGTCTTTAGAGGGTCTCTGTCCGAATATCAATTCATCAAGCTTGGTAGAGCTTGACTTGAATTTATCTTCATAGATCTTTTCTTTATAGAGATTTACTTTTAGATTCATCATTTCCCATTCAATCCTTGAGCATACATCATACATACTTTGTACCACTATATTTAGACACTCCTCATCTCTCTTCTTTTCATCCACTTTCACCTTTAATCCAACAATATCTTCATTTGCTTGTTTTAGTTGCTCACTCACTTTTTTATACCTTTATTTCAATTTCCTTAGTTATGTTGGAGTGAAAAAGACACTGAGAGGGGGGGTGAATTAGTGTCATGAACTGACTTTAAAAAAATTACTAAAAATGACACAAAACAGATTTATGCTCTCATTTATCAATGATTAACTCATCCATGTATAGAATGCAATCACATATAACTGAAATGAGAAGTATGACAGTGAAACATTGCATAATAAATCATTTACACAATAAATTATGGGAACCACAGATGAGAAAAGTGACACAAGATATGCTGAGTGGAAAACCCTCCTGGGGTAGAAAAACCACTCCTAAACTGCTGCCTTTTTAGGCTTATATTAAAACAACCACTTTTAACAATGCCTTATAGGCTGATTTCTAAGCACCAACTCAAGGAGCACCAACCCCTTTTCTGTTTACTGAAAAAATACAATGATACAAAGGGTCTCTTTGTTTCTCTTTTCTCACAAGTGCCTCTCAATAGACAATAACTACAATCCTCAAGATTCAAAGTTGAGCCTTCAGAATTGTAGTCATTGTCTCATCTTAAGATAAATTTTATTGATCTCTTTTTGTTTCGGGTAAACAATCTCAGAATAATACATGTTTTCTTTGGTATAGACAATACAGTGGTTGTATTTCGCTCAATGTTTTTCTCAATCATTTTTCATAGTTTAAAAACAATTATATTTTTCCCTTTTTTTTCTCTTACAAAAAATTTCTCTTCATTCATCCCTAGATTACAACAATAAAAAACCATGTCTTTTTTTGTTCTATCAAAAGAGGTAATTTTTAATTTTTTCAATTTCTATCAAAATTTGTGTCAGGTATTACAGAGATTCAGGGAAGTATCCAAAAATAGAAGATTTCTTCTGACATAATGGTCAAGAAAATATATTTTGAGAAAGAAGACTCTGAACCCTGACCACACACAAAATTTGTACCCACAATACTATCTGAAAAAAAAAAGAATCAATAGTAATGCATGCATTAATAGAACCTTTTTAGAATAGAAATTATTTTTCCTTTTGAAATCGAAGAGTGGGTAAATGATTTTTTGTTTTCAGAAACCCTTAAGCATATGATCATCAACTGAAATGCTTCCATTTTGAATCCATGATTATAAGGACAAATTTAACAAAATGCATGATTACCCACCAACTGAAAAACACAACCCCTCATAGCAAAGCCAAATAGAAATGATATTCTTATCAAGGTATCAATTTCAACTTAGGTAATCAAAATATTTTCATGATTTTCATGAAACCAATCAAGCATATTTAATTTTGAAACATAAAATGTAACCACCTTACATTTTTTTAAAACTGAAATCTTTCACCAAACAGGGAATGATAATACCTAGTCAAGCAGCAAGAGAATTAAGTAAATACCAATGAGATTTAATATAGGCTTGGGTCTCAACCTGTAACACTCCGCCACGCAACCCTAGAGGAAGTTGCATTTAACTACTTAAACAGAATAATTTTTTTTAAAAAAAAGGATAATTAATAAGTAAGTTAACTAACTAATGCCAACAACCTCTAAGGTTACGAGACAGAGGTTATAGAGAACCTCAACAAAAACAACATGAACATAAACTATAACCATTATTTAATTAATAAATTAACACATACATTCCAAGTAAGATGATAAAACAACAAGCATAAGATAAGACCTTCGATTTCATTAATCCATTTAATAATCCATAAGATTACAATCTCTCATTCCCTGAATGAGCCAAAACAATACATAGTTACAATTACCAAATTCCACCTCGATAACACAGAGGGATAATGATTACAAGAATAACTGAAATGAAAACAGGTAAGAACTGCTGCATAAGCCGTGAGCTCTCCAGCTGGAAGTCTCATCCACAAGAACATGAAGAAGGATCCCAACGGACTTAGGTGCATGCCACCCAACCAAGTGGAACCCAAAGGCATACCCCCCGTGCTAGGAGATAGTAACCAAAATTTCTATCCAAGGACGTCTACCTCTAGACATAGACTAAAATAAATACAGTGGCATCACTGACACAAGGTTACAATGCTTCTAGAATTACATAATCAACTGCATCACTGATGCAAACATACTGTCGACCCTAGGAGAAGTGTCATCACAATGCTACATAGGTTACCCTGGTGAGTCTTCCTAGGTCACAACCCCTGTCATGGGTTATCCTGGTAACCTCTAACGACTTTCGGCCCCTCATGTAAACCAATGTGCAATCAGTTATTTTTCGTAAAGACAAGATAACGATCTTTCCATTCCAGGCCTTCCCATCTCAACCCAATTCTTTACAAGCCCCTGTGATCCTAAGCGAGGCATAATTATCTTATTAAATGTTTGATACTACATGAGACTCTAATCATTTCATTTAGTTATCACTTGATTAACTAACTTACAACAAGTTACCCTGGCACCACTTCGTGTGTCGGCCCCCGTTACAAGCCACTCCTCTAAGATGACACGTGGAACAACTCCACAACCCAAGGGTCCACAAGTGCTATGCAAGGATATCACATCCCTAACCATGACATACAATCAAATACCCTCTCGTTCATGATAACCGGGGAAAAAATTGTTTACACACTACCCAAGGCCATCTATGGTTGACTAAACAAAACAACAACCCATAGACTAAAATCACAACTGGAAGACTTGTTAAACATGAAGACCCACAGTTCCCAATGATACACACGTATATCAATACAAAGACAAGAATCAAACTCTACTTTGGGCCCACTAAATCCATGTCCTAACTAGCATTCAGTAAACAGTGCATTTAAAACAAACGGAATTAAATAAGCCACTTAAAATAAACATTTCATTCTCACACATCATTTAAAGATGTAAAACATAATCTCGTATTTTAATAATTCAGATAAATGCAAAATCCCATTTTAAATAAATATTTATTGCATATTCAATAAATTTCATTTTCTAAAAACAACAATCTTCCCCTCTAAATATTATAGTAATAACATGAAATAATTCATTTTCTCAAATGTAAAAAAAATTAAAACATTAGAAAACAATTATGATTATTTAAATCTCCCAATCATTAAATAAAACATATTATTAAATCTATTGAAAGCATCTAATCCTATGTTAAGTCATAATATTAAAATCTTTTAATATATATTAATCACTATATTTAAAATCATTTAATTATAATTTAGTCCTCACAATCATAAATTATATACAAATTTTATAATAGTATAATATCCAAAATATTATAAAATTATAATATTATATTATAATAAATATAATAATATATAATAATATATATTTTTAAATATATATATTTTTTAAAATAGCAAGGGGTGGCCTCAGTTTGTGTGCCAACCCTAAGGTTGGGTCGCATGAACCTCAGAATCCATGCCTACTTTCCGGAGGGTGTTTCGGTGGTTGACCAGTCATGGTTTTCACCAGGCGGCGGCGGCGGAGATGCATGTGGCGGCCACAGGAGGCGGCGCCACCGGATTGCATAGTGTGGAGGCAGGTAAGTCCTGTATAGGGCATGATGGAGGAAGGGCACTATAGGGTAGCCACAGCGGTTACCACCGCGGATGGCGCCGGTAGCATCACCTCCATATGGTGGCCGCTACCTGCGCAATTTGTGTGGGCCAAGGTCTGTGGGGATGGGCATGGCTCCCCCACCCCACCCCCATGGGAGCGGCGATGGGGTGAGCCCCCACACTTTTTTTGATTTAATTTAATTTTTTTTAAACTTTCAACTGTCATTTTGCATTTTTTTTAATTTTTAATTTAAAAAAAAAAACCAGAAACATGGAAACAGAGCCTTTTTAAATTTTTTTAAATTTTATTACATAAAAATTTGCCAGCATAACATTACAAGGGAAATTTGAAAATAAATTAACTCAAACTCAAGCTTATATAAATATATATATATATATGAATATATATATATATTTATTCATCCAAGTGAAGTTTTAAACCAATTGAAAAGGTCAAAATGAAGATCAACAAAAATTTGAAGAGGTGAAGTTATAAACAAATTTCATCAAAGAAAATGAACCTATTTTCTTCGCAGTTGGCTGGAGGCCCTGTTGACGATTTGATCCCCTCTTCAGTCCCTCAGATCCTTCATGCTTCAATCTAAAAACCCACTAAGATGCACAATTTCCTCCTCTTCTCCTTTCATTTTTTCCCAAAAAAACTCCATTCTTCGAAATTGTGAAGAAATTCAAGATAATGCAAAAATCCTTCCAAAATCCACAACCACCCCCATAAATTTTTGAAAACAAAAAATAGAAAATATATTTTTTTTTGTTGAATTTTTGAATTTTGACTTTTAATTTATTTTTCTAATTTTCCAATTTCAATTCAAATTTGCATTCATTTTCAACATGAATAATTTAAATCATTTCAACATGAATAAATTAATCAATTAATAATTAAATCTACCATAAGATTAAATATCAAATTAATTAAATTAAATTACTCAATAATTAAATCATGTTTCCCACAAATTCTAACTTCCAAAATAAACTGAAATCAGACAATTAGAACCAAAAGGACAACTGGACCACACTAGGACTGACAACACACTACGACTAGGGTGATGACTCAGCATAGAAATCCTATCTACTATCTCGCAATCAGATGTTGTTGGGAATTGGACACGTTCGAACCTGTGAAACTAGGTGGAGTCATTGTCCTATACCTATCAACCTGTAGCAAGGAGCATATCCATATACATAAACATGTCATAAATAAGGTACACAGTGAAGAGGAAGTCACGAGATCGTAGGGCACTCGCAAGCGAGTGATGCGATACCGTCTTCTTCACCAATACAATAGTTCTAACTGACGCATCTAACATAACAACATAATCAAAA
Organism: Sequoiadendron giganteum; assembly: GCA_007115665.2. Classification (NCBI taxonomy): domain Eukaryota; kingdom Viridiplantae; phylum Streptophyta; class Pinopsida; order Cupressales; family Cupressaceae; genus Sequoiadendron; species Sequoiadendron giganteum. The sequence continues at coordinate 408,990,243 of CM021100.1, read as the reverse complement.
GCATGAAACATCATAAATTAAACATCCACATATGCTAACTCCAAACATGCCATAATAATCACAACAAAATAAAGTATCATCACATCAAAATACATCACGATAAAATAGTGATCCACTGTAATCAAGTATGTAGTTCAAGTACAACCCACAACTAAAGCATAGAAAGGAAATAACATAGTTCCCACAATAGAGCAAAACAGAGGGGTGTTACATCCTCCCCCGTAGGGTGAGGCTTACTCCTGGAAGCCTGCAAACAGATAGGGATATAACTCCCTCAAACAGACTGCATATAATCAAAACCTCAAACCCCGAGGTCGAGCATCCTGCACTAGATGACCAACACCAAAAGTCTCAACAACAACTCCCTAATACCCAGGCTGACGGTTACCAACCATAGCATAAGATCGATGAGATCTACCAGCATCTCCAATTGTTGGCTCTGAAACTGCTTGGTCCTGAACAAAACCAGAAGTATTCTGATGTGGACAGTTCCTAGCAATGTGGCCCTGTTGGCCACAAGAGTAACACCCTGTGTCACGACCAACTCCTCTACCACCTAAAGGTGCAGTAGATTGTTGCACACTACCTAAACCAGTCGCAGACTATGAACTCTAGCTGGCTACTCCTACTAATTGCGCTTGTTGCACCTCCAGTTTTGGCTCCTCCAAGGTGAAGGACCTCCATTGACCTAACACGGTTGAGAGTCCTTACGCTTCCCAAGTGCACTCTCCTACTGCTGCTGCTGACCACCCTGAGATGGCCCCTGCTGAGACTGCCCTCCTCTAACACTAGATCCTACCACTACACTACTGCCAACTAGAACACCCATGTGTCCTCAAAGTGCCATACTCAGGTTCTCCTCAACTAGGTGTGCTTTCTCTACTACCACATCCATGGTCTTGGGTTCGAAAACCCTCACACCACTGCTAAGATGAGCATTCAAGCCCCTGATAAAATGGTGAACTAACATGCTCTTGTCATCACCAATCTCAACATATTGTTTGAGCTCATAAAAATGATGCTCATACTGCTCAACAGATAATGCTAATTGACGCAAGGTATGGAACTCGTCGCCTTGACGTTGACGCCAATGCTCAGATAAGAATCGAGCCCTGAACCTCTCTAAGAATATCTCCCATGATGCAGCGTGAATATCAATATGGAGCTTCTACTCCTCTAGTCTCCACCAATTGGAGGCAAATCCCCTCAACTACATAATGGTGTAGCGAGCCTTGGTGTTACTGCCAAATGGATGCATGGCGAAACACCTATCCAATTCTAACAGCCAGGTGTTGGCCTCTAACCTCGTACCTGATCCATTGTATAAAGGAGGGTGCCCCCTGAGCAAGTCCCTCATGTGAGACTTAAACTGGGATCGAGCTTCCCTCACCACTGGATTAACCTAAATCTCTGCTTGCCTAGGTCCAAGGAGTGCCAAAGCCTCCTCTAGCGCTCTACATGCTGCCTCGATCCTTGTTGGATCCTACTACTGATTACCAACCCCAAGGGCATTCTGAGATGCCTGATGTTCCTCCTGATTAGGAATAACTGAAACACGAGGAGGACAGTCATGTTGGATCTCACCATGACCCCCTAGATGGCCACTAGCACACCCCCTACCTCTTCCGCATCTGGGCGGCATAATCCTGCACAGACACATCAAGGTATTAGGCACGATAAACAACTCAAAACTTAAATATCTAAAAGCTTAATGGCTCCATCATAATCCCGGAGTACCCAGTGTTTAAACCTTGGCTCTAATACCATGTGTAACACCCCGCCACACAACCCTAGAGGAAGTTACATTTAACTACTTAAACAGAATAATTTTTAAAAAAAAAAGGCTAATTAATAAGTAAGTTAACTAACTAATGCCAAATTCCTCTAGGGTTGTGTGGTGGGGCGTTACACAACCCGCCTTATTCCATCCTTGATAGTGCCCACCTGATACGAGCTTTCCATACACTGTGAAATGCCAATCATGATAACTAAAAGTAATGAGAAGATTCGTAGCAGAGAGGAGACATTTAACAACAGTTACAAATGCTTTCATGGTGGTGGTGTGGCTAGGCTTTACACCCTTTGTGAAATGAAAAATCGATAAGGAAAGCCCTAGTATTTCTTCAAGACATTCGATGCCCCAAGCCAAAACATAATCATGTTTGAAGTCCAAAAGGACTGAAGACATAAGTAAATACAACATAATGCATTCTAAAATCTGCGGTCAAGCAAATGCCAAGTATGTCGACAATCTCATTACCTCCGGAATGCATAGAAAATGTCAATCAACTTCATCATAGAATAACTTTAATCGATGTCCAATGATCAAACAAATAAAATGCTGACACCATTATTTTTTTAATAATTTGTCATGACCTCTTAAAAAAAATTTCAACCACCTTATCAATCATTATTACCAAGAATTCAAAGTCATGCCACTTCCAAGTGGCTTTTAAATAATTAATTCCTCATACCTGTTGTCAACCCTAAGGCCTAATAAATCAACAAATATAAGACCCGATCCAAAAAATACTTATGTCTAAGTCATGTTCAAATGAGAGTGAGCCAAAATTAATGCTTGAAGACAATACTATAACAATTTCCATGTTAATACCTTTTCCTAGAAAAGATGTGAATTGATATCAACTTATCATATTCCCATGCAAATAATATCAAAATTATCAAATGTTAAGGAAACCCTATAGGTTTTTCATAATATTAAATTCCAACTCCAATTATTATTATAAAACCAAGCTTCCTATAAGCATTACCGGTATGAGGCTGAAAAGAAAACACAACTATGATGTTTTTCAAAACCTTATCAATGCCACGTAACCACAAAAATTTGAACATGCCAATATCATGTAAACCTATAGATCACCATAGCACAATATAGCTCATAATGTCAAACTAGTCAAACTAGAACTATACCACTTGAACATAGAATCATAATTCTGTAAACAAGATGGCTTGTAATCTACACATGGATTCAAGAGATCAGTACCATCAAAACCATCACCATAATGCCAAAGCCAAAACCAAGTATTTGAAGACAGAATATAAACAAGAGTGCCAACCATCTGAATGTAAACTATGCAACTGATAAGCAATCACCAAGATGCTAGTCTGAAACATAATTTTGACATCAAGGAAAAATACCAAAAGATAAGTTCAACAAGTTACTCTTTTAGTTTCTAGATGCATTCATTTGATTCATCAAGATTTTCTTTCAGATCTCATTTTTTTATTTCTACCTTGTAAGGATATTAAAGAGTAGCCTAGAGCTCTTCCTTATCCATTTGTTCAATATGCATGATCTTCCTCAAGCTATTAGACTTCCTCAGATGAACCAAAGCTCTAAAACCAATTGTTGAATATTCAACATATTGAGAGGGAGGTAAATCAGTATCTTAACAAACTCATTGAACAAACACCATCACTTACTTTAATGCATATAACAAAGAAGAGAAAGAACAAAGCATGAAATCAAACAATACATAAACACCAAAATTTAACGTGGAAAACCCAATGAGGGAAAAACCACAGTGAGGATTAGCTCACAATATATAGTAGTTCCAAAAATTAGATACAAAAGATGCTCACTGCCAAATATAGAAACTCACTGCTTACAAGTAGGACTCACTATCCAAAAGATAGAGGCTCACTGCCTACAAAAGATTACAGTAACAAAAATGGTTTGAAAAGCCATAGTATGAACTGATTACAACAGAAGTATTGACTCAATTCCTTTGATACTTAGTAAATTCGCATGCTAACAGACTAATATTAACTCTTCTTTGCATTGACATCAAACTTAAACTATCTTCTATTCTTCTATCCTATACAAATAAGTTATCTCATTCAAAAATATTCAAACAATCCTATATATAAACTTGACACATCAACAAGCATCAATTAGGTCAACCTAATTGGATGCAACATATAGTTTCAAAGGATATATGTCAGTTTAATACAAAATTCTCCAAAGATAATCCAACTGTGTGGCACACTATCTTATGTTAGCTAGGACCAAGAATATATCCACAATACATCTTAGGCCATTAACTAATTATTAGGTCATCTGTCAATTAAAAAATGCAATGTCAACCTATTGCCAGATCACCATCTAATCATATGAGCATACAAAAAATGCATTCAAGCATGCTTCCAACAATCATAAACCTTTTCCCAAAATCTTGAACAACGATGATCACTGAAGCGGAAATTCAGACCAAAATACCAAACCAAAATATTGGAGGATATAAATTTGTTCTTCATACCTATTCAGGGTACCAGACCCAGCTGATCCCTTAAACAACATGATGACATCAATGACAACACAAAATATTGATTCTTCTTCATTCTTCAAACACCTTGCACATTAAATATAATTTTATTTCTGTTTACTATCTTTTGTATATTCAACAATAGAAGTTTTGTTAAATTCACTATGCAAATATGCATACATAAATATTAGTATACCCACTTCTCCTTTCAATATTTCACTATTTCATAATTTATGTATATGACATTTAGAAGAATACGCTCTTCACAATATGGGATATTATATATGAAAATGTAAAATTTTTAACAACTTTGAGCAAAACACACTACAATAGGAAAGATAATCTATAAAAACACCAGATTTTTTTAGAAACTTTTTTATTGTGTGATATATGATGAGACTCCATGAAATTACTCATGGGCATTTCATAATTTTCTTGCTTGTGGGTTTGGCTAAAGCCCAAAGGGCTTTATAATGCCAATAAGGCAGGCGGGACAATGAGAAAGGGTTTTGTGCTTTTTCCTTTTACACCAAATATTTCTTGTTGGATAGATAGATATGTACACAAATCCTTCCATACAGTTGGTTTCCAGAAACATACTCTTCTCTGCCCATTACATTTATCCATGTGTGTACAACTGTCCTTTCGGCTTATCCAATTGATTATTTATATAGAGTTCTTTACCGGGATAGAAATTTCCATTAAAATTGTCATAAAATTTGTATTATGTTATTCTAAATGTATTTTTGTAAAATATAACATTTCAATCCAACGAATGATATATTAAAATCATCATTTCTTTGCAATTTTAACATTTTGTAATATATACAATACTACATCAAATTCACCATCAGTATTTTCTACTTTTATTGCTTGGAAATTCTTCCTAACCCCATGATTCTTCATTATTTTCGCATAGGGTTCACATTACATACAATTCTCTTTCAACTAATTTTAACATGCATTATTCTAAATATACAGTTGCAATTCTTACAAATTGATACATATGCATATACAAACTACATTAAGTGTTAAAGATGCATAAAGATACTGACCAACAAAAAGTAGAGGATGGAATTTCTATATGTTAGTAACATTTTTTGAACATTTAAGTATATTAAACTATATATGCACATACTCTAGAAACATTTTCAAAAATATTGTGTTGCATTTGACCAATAAGTTTAAAATTTTGCATCTATGTTATGTTTTCCATTTTGTGTGCCTATATACCTTGAGTTTTATAATTTTTCCTTCATCCATTTCCTAGCACATATTCTTATGTGTTCTTTCTATATTTTCAATTAGTTTTATTTGATTCAAATAGCTAGAAAATGTTGATCTACAAAATTCTCTTTTGAGCATCTCACTATTTTTCTCTTCCTATATATTACATTCAAAAATATATAGTCTTGTCTACTTTGCATTTTTGTTTAATATATGATAATCCTCCATGCAATTTCCAATGGGTTGGCCAGACCTATTTATAATGACGGTGGAGTCTGTTGATCATGTGGGGTTGAAGTGATGGAGTTGGTTGCCTCGATGAACATAAACTAAATGGTAATTATTTTCTAGTTTCAGCGTTAATATATCCCAGTGATGTTGCATGATGACATGTGAGGGATTAAATGCAATATTCATTGTTACAATGTGAGGATGTATATTTTCTTGGTTGCACTGTGAAATGAGCCACTATCATGTTGCTTTGATAGTAGAGTATGGAAAAATCCTACCATCCACCTCCAGTAGATAGTAGATTGGAGTGTTTTACAAGTCTTCTACTCTGCAATCTACAACATTTGGCCTCCTATTGTTGTTGTAATTTTTTTTGCAATGGTTTTTTTCTATTTCATACACATCTAAGCGAAGACATATATTAAGATATATATTAAAATAAAATGTTTCTTTGAAATAATATCATGTTGTGCTCAATGCAAGCATAGATGTACAAGGAGATATGAAGCCCATCTATGAGACAATTGGTACCTAAAATATGGTCATATATGTAAGCATAAACAAGGTTTATTTTTTAAATTTATACTTTACTAAATATTCAACCCTTTTCTTCATACATGGCTAGATAGACTCCATATATTTGTTGCTATATATATACATGCATGCATGAATTCTTACATGCACTTGACTACAATAAACATATTCTATTGTGCACATTACATTTTTCCATGTTCCTATAGTTATCTTTTCATCTTATGGGAAAAAATTATCTATAGGCAGCTCTTTATCAACATACCCATCCTTTTAAAGTTGTTATGGAAAAAAAATACTACAATATAATAAATCATATTTGAAAACACACAAATTTTCCCTAGTTCGCCATTGTGTGATAAATGATATGACTCCATTAAATTTATAATGGATCTCCCATACATTTCTTGCTCGAGGGTTTGGCTAGAGCCTATGAGGCTTCATGATACCAATATGATAGAGAGGAGAACACACATGGATTTTGTGGTTTTGCTTTGCACTATCATATATTGACTGCTACAAATACACAACATATTGTATTTTTTTGACTGGATTTCTCCATGCTTATACAACTATCTTTTCAACATTCCAAATCAATTATTTAGAACCCAATTATTTATGTTGATACCTATTTTATTTAGGTTAATACAACAATTATATGATGTGATACTAAAAATTTTTCTGTAAAGAAAACTTTGTCCATTTTTTTAAACTTATACACAAATAGAAAAATTTAAATCATATTCATACAAGATTCAAACTACATTCTTTGGTAGTAAATATTGAAGAGAATAGAGAAATTATATAAGAGGCATTATAATAACACTTATTTGCTACTAAATATTATAGACAAAAATTACATTAAAGAGAACTTAAAAATATGGAGTATAGAAGAGGCAAACTATGATAATGAACAATTTGTTATTGTGAGATTCAAATAGATGAGGAAAAAATAAAATCATGAAACATATTGATACACGACATATAACATGTTCCATCCAAACAAAATAACCATGACAATTAAGAGTTTGTTATAAGGAGTTTCAAATAGATGAGGGAAAAAGAATATCATAAAACATATTGGTACAAGACAAGTAGTCTACATAAAAATTGTAGGAGGTATTAGAATAACATTTAAGAATCACACGCAAATCATAGATGAATGAAAACCTTTGGCCTGGTTTCAATTTTTTGGGTCTCTATATGTTTTCCTATCTCTCTTAAAGTTATATTTAATGTGGGTTTTCGATCATTTGTCATTTACATGTGATTCTTATGTATTTTTATAACAACTCTTTTATAGTTTCTCAAATGAAAAATGATTAAAAACCTATTTTAAATAGAACTTTAATAGATGGAAAATAGTAGGTGTAAACTACGACTATGAACATTTTTTTATACAAAGATTCTATTTATAAAATGTGTATAGAACCAAAGATGCACATAGATAACAAGGGATAATAATCGAAGGCTGAAAAAAATACACAGACCAAAAAAAATTGAAAGAAGTCCAAAGGTGCAGGTCAGTGTCATGTTTGTAGCTTATACCAATCTATAAAATATCACAATTTTAAAAGTTAAAAACACTTCTTGTCACAAGTTCAATAGAATAAGAAACTCCTAAAGTTTCATGCCACACAAAAAATACATGGGGAAACAATCCTTAATTAAATGCTCAATATCATTTACCTAGCTTAAGATATCTAGAATACAACAAAAAAACTATCCCAATGAACAACTTGTTAAAAAGAGCTTCAAATAGATGAGAGAAAGAGAATATCATAAAACGTATTGCTTTCTGTGAGTAGTGTTGTAGGATGCCAAAATCTTACACATGGATTGTATAGATTTAGTCATCCTCATAGAATAAAATAGATCATTTACTCCAAACAAAATGCTAAAACTAAACCAAACATGCATTAGAGAAAATGAAATACAACCTATTCTATGATGGATTGGTGCCCTCCATGAAGATGTGAGAGAGCCCTTTCCCAATCCCTTTCTAAGCCAAATGAGATAGACAATGAGTTGCTATGAGCTCAAGTTGCCTATAGTTTAGATGCCTTCAAAGTGTGTTGTAGAAATGAGAGAAAAGGCCTTGCATTTATAAGAAAAGTTGATAGAAGAGAGGCCAAAATTAGGCAATGTGGGACTAAATCCCATCCAATAGTATAGAGACACTTGTCATAATGGGATTGGTCAAAGCTTGTGCAAGTTTTGGCCAATGTGCCCATTCAAATTTGAAAATGTCAATAAATGCATGTTGTTGAGGGTTTTGGGGGGAATAATCTTTGTCCAAAAAAGTCAAAGATGAGAGTTATTGAGGGAAAATAGTCTTTTTAATAAATCAATTAAATTGATTTATTGATGCAAGTGGGTGGATTAGTTAGGAGTTTAGGTTTGACTCTAGTTGAGTCAAAAGCTAGAGAATGGTAATTGTGATTAAAAGTTAATTAAATTTAGATTAATTAACTTGGGGGATTTTAGGGATTTGATATTTGATTTTAAATGAGTTTGATTTATTAAATCAAATAAGAAGAACCTTAGGAACTTAATTAAATAATTTAATTTATTTAATTAAGCTTGATGAACCTTAGGATTAAATCAATAAATTGCTTTAATTGATTAGTAGAAGAACTGAATGCATGATGTTAGTTAAAGCGGAATGTATAATGTTATTTTTGGATGTCTACAGTGGGTTTACTTCCAAAAAAAGTACATCAAATTTTTAATTGAAAATCCAACTCTTACATAGACTACTTATCTTGTATCAATATGTTCAATGTGGTTTTTCGATTATCTATCATTCACATGTGATTCTTTAAGTTTTTTTCTAATAGATCTTTTATAATTTCTCTATTTTGTCTATAATGTTTAATGCCAAATAATTATATCTTAAATTTTGAATTGACAAGACAACTGTTACATAGATTGCTTGTGTTGTATCAATATCCACTTCCCCATAACAAACTATTCATTATTGAAGATCACCTATTCTATTCTCCATGCTCTTAAGTTCTATTTAATGTGGGGAGAATAGAAGAGGTGAAATATGATAATCTATAAACAGACTGCTCACAAAGAACATATAACATGTTCTATTCACACAAAATGCAAAACTGAACATACCCTCATAGCTACTACACTAATTTTATCTTCAATACCTTTATCTTTTCATTCTAACCATCTCCATATATATATATATATATATATATATATATATATATATATATGCAATTGATCCTATATTAATGTGCATTTAAAAAATATACATATATAGGAGCAATTGTATCTATATTTTTATGTAGTATGACATTAAAAAAATACACTTGTAGACATCCAAAAATAACATTATACATTCCGCTTTAACTAACATCACACATTCAGTTCTCCTACTAATCAATTAAAGCAATTTATTGATTTGATCCTAAGGTTCATCAAGCTTAATTAAATAAATCAAATTATTTAATTAAGTTCCTAAGGTTCTTCTTATTTGATTTAATAAATCAAACTGATTTAAAATTAAATATCAAATCCCTAAAATCCCCCAAGTTAATTAATCTGAATTTAATTAACTTTTAATCACAATTACCATTCTCTAGCTTTTGACTCAACTAGAGTCAAATCTAAACTCCTAACTAACCCACCCACTTGCACCAATAAATCAATTTATTTGATTTATTAAAAAGACTATTTTCCCTCAATAACTCTCATCTTTGACTTTTTTGGACAAAGATTATTCCCCCCAAAACCCTCAACAACATGCATTTATTGACATTTTTCAAATTTGAATGGGCACATTGGCCAAAACTTGCACAATCTTTGACCAATCCCATTATGCCAAGTGTCTCTATCTTATTGGATGGGATTTAGTCCCACATTGCCTAATTTTGGCCTCTCTTCTATCAACTTTTCCTATAAATGCAAGGCATTTTCTCTCATTTCAACAACACACTTTGAAGGCATCTAAACTATAGGAAACTTGAGCTCATAGCAACTCATTGTCTATCTCATTTGGATTAGAAATGGATTGGGAAAGGGCTCTCTCACATCTTCATGGAGGGCACCAATCCATCATGTAATAGGTTGTATTTCATTTTCTGTAATGCATGTTTGGTTTAGTTTTAGCATTTTTTAATTTCGATATCGGCAACATCATTCTTTGAACCAATACAACAAGTACATTGCTTCAAAGAGGGGCAAAATGTACACATCCAAAAATAACATTATACATTTCGCTTTAACTAACATCGTGCATTCAGTTCTTCTACTAATCAATTAAAGCAATTTATTGATTTAATCCTAAGGTTCATCAAGCTTAATTAAATAAATCAAATTATTTAATTAAGTTCCTAAGGTTCTTCTTATTTGATTTAATAAATCAAACTCATTTAAAATCAAATATCAAATCCCTAAAATCCCCCAAGTTAATTAATCTAAATTTAATTAACTTTTAATCACAATTACCATTCTCTAGCTTTTGACTCAACTAGAGTCAAATCTAAACTCCTAACTAACCCACCCACTTGCATCAATAAATCAATTTATTGATTTATTAAAAAGACTTATTTTCCTCAATAACTCTCATCTTTGACTTTTTTGGACAAAGATTATTCCCCCCAAAACCCTCAACAACATGCATTTATTGACATTTTTCAAATTTGAATGGGCACATTGGCCAAAACTTGCACAAGCTTTGACCAATCCCATTATGACAAGTGTCTCTATCCTATTGGATGGGATTTAGTCCCACATTGCCTAATTTTGGCCTCTCTTCTATCAACTTTTCCTATAAATGCAAGGCCTTTTCTCTCATTTCTACAACACACTTTGAAGGCATCTAAACTATAGGCAACTTGAGCTCATAGCAACTCATTGTCTATCTCATTTGGCTTAGAAAGGGATTTGGAAAGGTCTCTCTCACATCTTCATGGAGGGCACCAATCCATCATAGAATAGGTTGTATTTCATTTTCTCTAATGCATGTTTGGTTTAGTTTTAGAATTTTGTTTGGAGTAAATGATCTAATTTATTCTATGAGGATGACTAAATCTATACAATCCATGTGTAGGATTTTGGCATCCTACACCCACATTAAATAGAACTTGTAAAACCAATGGGTAGCAATAACCTATGAAAAATGGCTATAAGACCATAGACTTAGTTGAAAATTTGAGCTACATTACTTGGCACTACATATTATAGACAAATAGAGAAATTCTAAAAGAGCTATTAGAAGAGCACTTAATAGCCACTAAACTAATTTTATCTTCAATATATTTATGGTTTCATACTAACCCTTTGCATATATATATATATGCAATTACTCCTGTGTTAATTTGCAATTTCTCCTATGTTAATGGATATAACGCCAAATATGCACAAAGATAGTAACAAACAATAAATAAAGGGGGGGAAAATTACTAACCCTAACCATATATTTTGATGCAAGAAAGAAGATAAAGGAAAAATTTAGTGGTAAATCTTCGCCAATTGGCGAATTCTATGAATCGGCTAGGTTGAAATTGACAGATTAATCACACCCAATAGGGTGTCCAAATCACCTGGATTTTATGAACTATTAGTCCAATGCATGTCCATTTGCCAACGATTTTTTTATGAGGCATATTTAAGCAATAAATTTAACATAATAGACTATGGATTTGAAATGGACCAATTAATATTTGAAGAGACTCGGAGGCCATTAAAATTCCCAAAATGTAGAGGTACCATATAGTCTTACTTTGGAATTAGCAAAGCTTCTAATTCATTAGAACAATATTGAGCTACATCATCAACTCTTCTACTAAATATTAATGAAGAAGGAATTCATAATACCTCACCACCATAGGATGTTGAAGGTGAAATTGTCATTGAGTTAAATAAAAATGTATCAAATGAGGATGGAAATTTTCTAGAAGATGTTCTAAGGGGTACCATAGTTAGCCAAAATGAGACAATTGACTTGGATGACGATGATGTTGGTAGCAAGAAAAGAAAGGGAAAATCAAAATTGGGGCATGAGTGGGAAATGACAAGGAATTTTCAACTTGGTTGGTTGTCGAAGGACCCATTCATTGTACCAGTGGGGGTAGCAAATGAAAATGATAATGAAAAAGAAACACTATGCAAGTGTACAATTTGTAGTTGGAAATGTGGAAGAGCCAAGACATTGCAGCTGAAGCTTAACTCTATAGAGAAGCATATTGAGAAAATTTACGAAAAATAAATCATAGACGAAAAGGAATAATCAGTCATACGATGGAAATAAAAGGAAGAACATCTTCATGTTAAGTATGTTGTGGAATATGGAGAGCATAACCATAGAATTTTGAATCTTGATGAATGTCAAGGTACACTTGAGGCTCATTTTGGAAAATCAATGGCAGCAACACATCTATCAAAAACTGTTCAGATGAGTGTTGTTTTCATATTTTTTCAAGAGGGCATCCTATGATAGACTACGCATAATATTCTATTTTATTGTCTTATTTGAGTGTTCCTAACTTTCCCTTCTCACATTGGTTAGTAAATGCTAGATGGAAATGGTAAAACTATCTTGCTGTAGTAGAAAAGGAAGATTTAAAGGAGAAAGTAAAAGAGTCAAATTTTATTGCATTATCTTTAGATGAAGTTACTATGATAGACAATACTTCTTGGCTATGTATGTGGGTAAAAGTAGAAATTTGTGTCACACTTTTGGCCAACCTATCAACACAAGTAAATTTTAGTATTTATAACTAAAAATCTATTTTGGTCAAACATACGATCTAGTAAGATTCATTCTAGACAAGTTATATATGTCCACAACTTTTCTGACTAAAATTGTTGGGTAAATGTATATGTAGCACCACTTTGAGGCCAATTTTCTAAAAAAAGAAATTATTTGGATATTTAATGTTTCAACAACTCCTACTCATATAAATAACATATTTTAACAAATGTAAAAATACCCTTTTGTAGATCCATAAGTGTAGTTTTTCAAATACATATTTATTTTTATAGTTCAATTATTATTTTTATTTTATTTTTAATTTTTATTAAAAGTAGGTTATCAACACAAAAATATTAGGTTGATTACCATGTCAAGAAAAATACTAAAACTTATTTAAAAAATTTGAAAAAAATATGATGCCCTAGATAAAAAAAAATCTAGATTAAGATAGTATAATTTTTTTTCTATTTTCGATAAATATTCGATATAAAATTTTATGTCGAGTGGAAACAATCATGTTTTAATATACACACACTAAAATATTTATTTAAAAATATATATTGATTAAAATTGCAAAACAAAATATTCATGCCCTAAAGTTTCAAGTTATAAATATACACAAAAAAAATTGAAGGAAAAAAAAGAAAATTTACTATATAAAGCTTGACTTCGAGTGGAACATTATTTTTCAGCTTTTTATCAGCAACTAAATTATAGTGCTAATTAATAAAAAACTATATTGAAATCATTTTTTAATTTTGGTAAAAATTACAAACATAAAATATACTAAAAAATACACATTTTATTAGTTTATATCATTTCAAAATTAAAAACATATATGCTACTTTGTAGTGATTCAAGTGTAAAAGTTAGATCAGTGTTGGTAGTTTCCTTTATAAAAGTTCGACACAACTTTGTACTTTTACCCATGCATTTGTATATTGTAGAAAAAAATGTTCGCCAAGCTCATCTTATTTATGTTCATAAAATGAAGGACATTTCAACATCACAAAATCTATTTGAACTAGTCAAGAAATCTTTGAATGATATTGTAGGTATGGATGAGTTGACAATTGCTAAAAATTTGTTGTGTGTAGGAGTTGATGGAGCTACAGTGATGCAAGGTCAAAGGAGTAGTGTTTGCACAGAATTACAAACTACTTATGCACCATACATGCTTGGCATTAACTACATATCCTATGGAATGAATTTAGCGTTCAAAATTGTAAGAAAGTTTCCTACAATATCAAAAGTTGAAAATCTAGTTCGTGAGTCTTTCGTAGTCCCAAACGTTTTCAAGAATTTCAACATTTTTATGAGGGAATAACTGTAATGCCACACCACAAGACCCTAAAGGAAGTTGCAACTCAATGCGGAAGCGTACAATTTTTTTTCTTAAAACTGCATTATTAACAAAGAATCACAACAACCTCTAAGGTAACGTGACAAGATTACATTAATTACCAAAACATACCCACCACTTGCACATTAAGCATCTATTAAAATATTAACCATACATTTAACTTCACATACTCACAAAGCATTAAAGATTCTCACACTAGGATAACATATAATAAGTTTCAGATTACATTAACTTAAAAGTAGATTACAATACTCATTCCTAGAATGAGGTAGATCAAACCTAACTATTACAATTACAATATTCCTCATCGAAAACAAATGAGGGGAATAATAATTACAAGAGCTAATCTGAAGTAACTACAAAGCTGAAACTAAAGAATGAAACCACTACGAGCTCTCCACTAGAAAACCTCACAATGCAGTCTGCAAGTCAAAGGGAACCCAATGACGTAGGGCACACATTCCTCCCAACAAAGTGGTACCCGAAGGCCCACCCCCCATGCTAGGAGACAATAACATGGATACAAGGACAATCCCTACAACCTCTAGTCATAGGCTGACTCAACACTAAACCAAACCACCACAAGAACAACTCTAACTCAAGGAATGTATTGCTATCTAAGTTTAATAGTATGACTCATAAGTATCCTAAAAAAACTACTAACCTAGGAGAAAGCCACTCAAGATACATGAGTTACCCGTTTAGATCATTCTAGATCTCGACCCCCATTGAGCTTCACCCTCCTATGGTTATCATGTGACTTATCACCATTAAAAACTAAGGAGGTACAAAACATCCAACAAATCCATTCAAAGAAGAACAAACCATTCCCCATTCATGGAAACTGGGTGACTCACTTAAAATGACAATCCTCACTACCATAGAGAACTACAAAAGACAGGACTATGAAATAACAACTCTCAAATCAACATACTCCAATAGGAGGACTTACAATTACTTATCTAATAGCAATTTTCAATAACCCCTAAACACCACAGAAGATATCTCAAACACATCATAAAAGCATAGTCGTTTAATGTTTACAACATTCTAATTTATCACAACCTTGCATACAGTCAACGAAATAACTTATAACACTTCACACCACTCAATTGTTCCAAATTAACTAATTAATTACAAAGATACTTTCACATAAATATAAACATCACACTAACCTTTTTCCTTATTTCCCCGATTTAAAATATTAAAATCTTTGTTCCTATTACCACATTGTATATATATATATGTTTAAATACCTATTCCCGCAATACACTTAATTAAATATTCATTTCCTCTAATTGCAAATAGAAGAACCGCATAGTCAATCAACATAATAAATAAATCTAAGATTTGGATTTACTAAATCCTTACACATTCAGTGATAAGAAGGAATAATAAAATCGGTTAATCAATTTTCTCTAATTTAATAAGAACCCTTATATAAAGATGAAGGAGAAAATTCAACTAATTAACTAATCAACGCTTTAAATATCTCAATTTAACTTAAGCAACTATAAAAACATCATTCCATTTATTATTCCAATTCCCTCAAATTTAAACTTAATAAAATATCTATTTCTTGAAATGATTTACATCAATTAAATAAATTATAATTTTCTCTTTTTCAAAAAAACATTATTTTAATTTCACCTAATACATGCATCTAATCCAATGCCTATTTAAACGAAAACAATATCTTCATTATAAGAATTCTTTAATTTAAAATAATAAAAACATATATTTCCTCAAATGGACTACATTATTTAAATAATACATCTATCTCAACAAATTCATTTAATACAATATCTATTTATCCATAATAGAATAAATCATGCAATTAAGTTATTTTTATCATACATTAAGTGCGTGCATTCATTCTATTAAAATAACAATACAAAAAAAATCAACTAATTTATTTTAAGAAGTCTCTCTTACTCTCAAGAAGAAAATTCTATTTTTATCTAATAACTTAACTCTATCACAATTTTGAATAAAATATTAATTTCCTCCATATAACTAAAATACCCATTTCTTTAAACCATGCATAAGATTTTTTCCCTTTTTAAATTTTCAATTGTACAATATTTTATGCAACTAAATACAAGAAATAAAACATTTGATATACATTTGAATGTATATACACAAAAATTATATACATCAGATACAACTCTATATATTTAATTATATATATAACCCATTATATATATATATATATATATATATATATATATATATATATATATATATATATATATTAAATATATAATAGTATATATTTCAACATAAATACATTATTTTAACAAAATAAATAACATCTAATAATATCCTAAATTTTACATAAATATTAAATAAATAATATGTAATAAAGAAATCCAAATTCCAAGGAAAGGGCAGATGAAACCTACTTAGTTCGTTGCATTTCTTTTATAATAAAAAAAAAACCAAATAAAAAATATGGGAAGGGGTCGCTGTGCTTGCACAACCAACCCATCCTTTCTCATGGTGGTTGCAAGGAAGGGAGGGGGCTGTACTGACTAAGGGGTAGCGCTCCCACCATAATACTGTGGAGGGAACTACCTCTTAGGAAGTTGCATCCTCCTAGTAAGAGGCACGGTGGGGGTTTCAAAGCCCTCACCCAAATCAAACGCATCCCAAAAAAAAATAAAAAAAAATTCAAACCTTTAGAAATACAGACCATCGTATGGTGACAAAAAAATTCATTGTTAAATATTTTTAAATTAATAATATATATGTGTGTGTGTGTGTGTGTGTGTATTATATATATATAATAATTTCAAACAATAGTTTAAATTGGAAAAAAGAAATTTCTGAAGAAAGCCATCTACAGGGAAATTTTAATTGGGCAACAAATTTCTTTTCTTCAGAAATTTTTCACAATCACAATAACCGTTTCCCAAATTTATAAAAAGGATTTCAATTTCAATCAAGTTATATAGACTTCCTCACAATAAAATTTATCAAAACTTCTATAGGCAGATTTAAAACAAATCTCAGAAGATTACAATAATTCATTTCTTTTAAATTTACATAGAGCTTTTCAAATTTTGAAAACAATTAAAGCTTTCACAACCAAAACAAAAAATTTATTGCATGCAATCTTTCTATCTCAATTAAACTATCTTGAATAAAGCTTCAGCAGAATTGAACAAACTATCTTTCTCAAACAATTAAATAATTAAAATAAAACTTAAAGGAACCTATTTTCCTGAAGCTTGAATAAAAGAAAGTTGAAGCAGAGCCTCCCCTTCAGAGATCTATTTCCAAAGCTTCTTCAAAATCACCACTTCCAGGAAGATGTAAAAATATAGAAACCCCCAAAAATTCTTCAAAATCCCCTTTGTTTTCTTTCAATTTTCAGCCAAAACCTTATTTCAAAAATAATATCTTTTTCCTTTCCCAAAAATCTCCTATCAAAAAACTTCTCTCCTCTATTCCAATTCAATTCCTCTCCAAAAATAATATCTCAACCAAGAGTAAATCATGAATTCTTCTTACACACATGTCACATTCAAAATATATCTTTTCAACAATTAGATCCTTTTTTTAAAGCCTTTTGCATGTTGAAATAATTTCTAATTCCAATTTAATTCCAACATAAATTTAGTAACTTCCAATTCAAATTTAAATTCCAAAATGAATTAATTCCCATTTATTTTAATAATTCCAAATACTAATTTAAACCCAAATACTAATTTAATTACCAAATACTAATTTAATTCCATATACTAATTTAATTACCACTAATTGAAATTAAATTCCAATATGCAATTAAATTCTATTATACAACTTTCTAAATAACCAAATTTAATTAATTAATTTTCATTATTTAATAAATAAATTCAACCCTTCGGTTAAATTTAATTAATTAAATAAATCAAATTCAATTAATCAACTTAAATAAAAACTTTTATCACAATGTAAAATCTTAATTTAAATAAATATCAACATTATTTAAAGCAATAACTCTAAGCATTTATTTTCATACTCAAGCGCCCTTTCGAATTAAATAATATTAAAACAAGCACCCAAGACACAACGGACTTGACTAAGGACACACTATGGCTAGGGTGTAGAACTGACATAGGTAACCTAGCTACTATCTCCCAATCATCATACCATTGGGTTGACACACTCAAACCTGTGAAGCCAGGTGGAGTCGATGTCATGTACCTGCAAACCTATATCCAAGGCATCAATAGCACATGCATATAAAATCATAAAAAAAATACACTGTGAAGAGGAACTCATAAAATCGCAAGGCACTCGCAAGCGAGTGATCCAATCTTGTCCCCTTCACCAATACAATATCACCAAACTGACACTTCCATAATTAATAAAACTCATAAGCAATAATCATGTCATAATAAACCAACATTATTTTAATCAAATAATGTCAATTATAACATCAAGGAAATTACATATCATAACACACATAGTTCGTATTGCTTAATAAGAAATGATAAATTAATAAAACATCTTAATCTAACATAAGAGCAAAACAAAGGGGTGTTACAATAACACTAGGAAACAAGCTTCTCAAGGATTCCAATACCATATGGATCTCTTTGCATGGACCAACGTAACAAGTTCTTTCAGAATATCAATCCTTGATTGGAGTGATGTACGAGCATCACAACATATTAAACAAAGCTCCTGACCTCTTGCATAGGTTAAATGATATAGAGACACTCTTGAAATTAGCTAGTCTTCTACCCATGCTGGATGTGATGAACAATCTTGTGAAGAAATCCCAAGATAGAACTATGTATATCTATGAATATTCCAATCTACGTAAACATACATGCTTGGCCCTCGATCATCTATAGCTAGATCTAACACAAGAAGGCGCAAATTATTTCATGTGTCAAAAAATTACTGATTTGAATAATCTTGATAATTATTTATGGATTAATGCAATAAGACACTTATGTATCTATGTATGTGGATATTAGATACCAATGTACCAGTGTAATACAACCAGGCGCTCTTGTAGAGAAGTAGTTGTTAATATAGAAGATTTTAATAGAATTGTTAAACCTGTTAGTGATAATTTGAAGGAAATTTCAAAATCTCTTTCCTTAGATATTCGTACAAGATTCCCTTGACATGAAATACTTGAAGACATGGGTATTATGAATCCTCGATTTTGGGTAAACTAAGATAACCCAAAATATTTTCATATGATCAAGTAAAAATATTGATCAAACAATTTTTGAAAAAGGTAACATAAAATGAGCAGACAATAGAAGGAATTTTAAATGAAAATAAGCATAGACAACAATGTAGGAGTTTCGCAATAGTTATGAAGCACTAGTATAAATCCATAGGTAAGGATAATTCCTTTGAGCCGGGATAAATAAAAAATGTTTGGATAAACTTAGGTCAGAGAGAAATATTGTGTTATTCGATATTAGAATATTTGAAACTTGTTGATTTATGTCAAACAATGATATTGGGGTTTTAGAAATCAAAGTTAAGAAAAAAACTAGAAAATAATTTGGAAAATTTCTTGAGGATGAAAGGAACTGCATATAATGTAAAAAAAATTCCTTTGCAAAGGGAACTGACAATCTAGAGGTCCACATCTGAAAGAAGAGGGACCAAGTTGTGCAACACAAACACTCAAATTCCAAATGTTGGAACTGGTGGCATTGGTAGTGGAAGTGGGACTAGAATAGATGACATTGACACAAATCACACAATGAATGTTGAATCTAAGACACAGGCTGAAGAAAATGAAGAGAAGACTCAAAAACAAGATGACTCTTTTACTTTATCTCAAGATGAGCATAACTTTCAGGACCCTAACTCAGTTTTGGAAATGGAAGATAATTAGAAACTTTTATTTATTTATACTACACTTCATGAATCATTTTCCATTGTTCTAAAGTCCAAATTGTAGTTGACGATATTTTCTATTGTATTCAATGAAATTGTGAATCATTGTAGTTCATGAATCATATTCCAAACTGTAGTTGATGATATTTTATATTATAATTGTGATATTTCATATTTTATTCCATGAAATTGTGGTATTTTATATTTTATATTGTATTCCATGGTATTGAATTTGGTATGTGATTTTGCATCATTTGTTAAGAACAACACTTATCACACTAATAAATTCCACTTGCATTTCCATTCACACAATCTTTGATAAATAACTAAAAGGAATATTAATCCATTCCCTGAAAAAAAGATAACAGTTCAACATCCATAACTTAGAAGTTAGAAGCTCTACCAAACTGATTATAAAATGAGTTTTCAATACTCCAACATTAGAAGCAACCGACATGACCATAATTTAGAAATATTGCTAAGCTCACAAATGAAGTAATTGACAGCCTTACTAAAGATAGAGACATGCATAAAAGTTTTGGTTAACATATTTTTCACCTAACTGTATATTCTTATGCCCACGAAGGTGACAAACGTAACAATTATTGAATCGGCCATAATAGTATTTCAAATTGATTCTCTTCTTATTTAAAAAGGTGGTAGCTACCTTCTTAAGATATTCAATGAATTATTTTTAACTAATATTTCTTTTAACCAGAAAGAAAATGAAAGGCATCCACACAAATTAAACAATAAAAGATTAAACTACCAAACCACCTAAATTATACTAATAAATCCTTATGCATCTATCACCATAAAATATTTATTCATAGATAAACATTCCATAGAAATGAAACTAACCAAACAACTATCATTCCAATAATAGATAATCCATTGGAAAACTACTCATCGAAAGAAGAATAAATCCACACACAATAACTCGTATTTCCATATTGAAGTAATAGAAAAGCAGTAAAAATAGTAGAGTCTTTATAATGCTTTAAGACAACCATTTTAAAAATTAAAATAAAAAGTCTTTGAAGTATCAAGAGAGACAAATTAATGAAAATAACATAAAAACTAAAAACTAATCAGGTCCCAGCATCGACTCCATCACTTCCAATTATTTCCACGTTGTGCTACTCGAGTAACACCTATTATGCCTTTACTCCTTTCCGATATTCCCAGTACTTGGTGAAGATTGAGGTGATGTTTCTTCTTTTTGGAGTCATGGTGATTTTCAGCCTTGTCCTCCATTTTGAAAGTGTGTGGTCTGACTCAGCTAGAATTTCATAGATGTTGTCACTTTTCACATTAAATGAACTGATATAGGTCTTCAAGTTACTCAATTTTCTAAATGAGTCTCCAGTGGTTGTCTCAGAATCACCTAATTCTTCACGATACACCTCTTTAAATTCCCATGTTACATTTTCAACATCCAGTACCTTTTCATCAAAATCATCTATGAAATCCACTTCAAGAGCATTGAAATTCTCCTTGATCTTCACCAATATGTCAAATTATTTTTCTAAGACTTTATTTATTTCCTTGATATAATCTTCGTATACTAAAAATTTCCAATCTAAGGAATCAAACCAACTAGCATCAATTTATCTAGGGTCATCCACCAATGCTTCTTTTATTAATAAAAGTGTGCTCCTTTGAGAGTAATTTTCTAATTTCTCTTCAAAGAAAAAATGTGCTACCATGTTCTCTCCTGATCTCCTAGAGCTTAGCTACCGGTTCCTTTATTTTATTAGACACATTAACATAGAACTACATAAATGTATGAAAGTAGAAAAGGCCATCCTAATAAAGGCATTGTATCCATTCACTGGTAGCTTTAGCATAACCTAATTTTTTCTTGACTTGTTGCACAGTGCGAGAATCAATAACTTGAACATTTGAGCTTGAGGCTTCCATAGTGTCTGAAGTCACAAATGATAAAATAAAATTTCTTAAAGAAATAATATTAGATTGCAACTGAAGGTTCTCCTTTTTCTATTATTTTTCTCTTTTTATCAATGCATTAAAAAAGTAATCAACATGATATACAACACCTTCTAAAGTAGATGGCCCCATATTAAAATGAGTAGCCTTGTAGTCATATTTTGTTATCTTATTGTCGTTTAGGTCCTTTTCTTGATTAGAAAACTCTAACAGTTGATGCCTAGAAGTGGAATCAATGACAATTCGTCACACCCTCTTAGCCTTTTTTGGCTTCTATTGACCCTAAAACACCATTGCAACTCTATCTACTTCAATTGTCATTGTTGGAATATTTTTTCTTTTCTTCTCGACTACTTTCTTTAACCATACTGGGGAAGATTTCACTAATCTAGTGTCTCTACTTTCAACACTTACATTTTCTTTATTTTCAACTGATTGAACAAAAAGTGAAACAAATGTATCTTGTACTAGAGAAGGTTGATCTTCAAAGAATGTGGAAAAAGAAATATCATCAATTATTTGTTGAAAAATGCCTTCAGAGTCTATTGGAATTTCCTTTTCTTGACTAGCCTTTTTCCTAGGTATCAAGGGTACACTATCCTGTTCATAAATTGATTTTAGCTTGGCCCCAGTGTCTTCTAGATTCTCACCATCTCCTCCTAACTATGAGCCAGTTCTAGATGGCCTAATTGACTACTTTCCAACTGATATATTTATGCCACAGGTTTGTACAAACCCTTGGTATTTTCTCTATGAAACTTTTTTCTCATGGGGAGAACCTGTACTTTCGTGCCATTTTCCATTCAACCAGTTTGAAGTTCTTCTCAAAATAGGGGTAGAAAGTACCATTATGTAAGAAACTTCATCCTATGACCAACTAATTTTGTACAAGGGCGTAGCAGTAGGGGGGCGATATTCAGGATCAAAGATCACTGAGTCTTCTTGTGCATCTTCTCAAATATTGAAAGAAATACCGAAAGCTTGTATTTTCCTTAGGGTCAATCTCACAAAATTTCTTCTATACACCTCGCCTTCATCTATACAGTCTTCCAAAAAATCTTCAATATGAGGGTGATGGTCATAGCTACTAGCTCCATACAATTTTTTCTTAACATAACCATTGCTATCAAAATTAGTTCTCATGATAAAAAATGAAAAATTGAATTCATTCAAGACTTTCTGCACACCCCTAGTAATATTATTACTTTTGCAAGAAAATGAAGGCATGGACAATGGAAAATAATACCCCTTCTTTCCCATGTATGCATATTTAACATTTGCAATGGCCATCTACTGACAAACTTTAGGATAACCAAGAAATAACTTGGTTAACAGGGCAATTTCATTGGAGCCTTCTCAATACCTCCAATTCTAAGATAAGTGAATCTGTTGAATTGAATGTAGATACTTTCAAACCTCAATACCAAAGCAACCACTTTAGGTGAAACCCTAAGCTGAGTTTTTCCATCAATTATTCTCACAATTTCTATTAAAAATGTGTCAATGACGTGGTAAAAATTCCTCATTCCAACCTCCTTAATGAGATGTGGACACCTTCTATACACAGGCATATCCAGTGTTGAAGACTTTTGTGGTTCCAACCCTGCCTAAACAACCTCTTGACTGGGTAGAATGTAAATGAGGTATGAGCACATGTAGAAGGCAATAGTTCCCCATAAATTTATCAATTTCTCATTTAAATGATAACTAATAATCTTGGCCTTGTCAATGAAGTTATTTTCACTACAAATCACCATAATAAAATGACACATCCAAAATTCAAAAGAGTCTAAACATGCATTACCAACCACATGATGTAGAAACATGATATCATCAAATTTCATCCTTAAAATGAACCCTTTTAAGATTTGAGGCCAACTAAGACTTACCCTTTTTCTCGAACTTCAACCAATTCTTCGTAATGGATGTTTTGCACCATTGCTCATTTATTTTGAAAAATTCATCACCAAAAGCTATAGACATTTCCTCCACATTTTCCCTCTCTAGAATGCTTAATGCATAGGAAATGACTTTAGGAATAATTCTTGCAATGAATGACCCATCCATATCTCTAATTTCTCGAGTCTCTGGAATGTAGCCCCTTGTTTATGCAATCACTAAGTTGACGCTTTGTAAAACCTTAGAAAAACCTCCCGCATGCACCAAATCACTCTACTGAACTTTATCTTCCACTACTATTCTCTTAATTTGCTGCAGATGCATCAAAAAATCCTCCAAATTGAGGTGGCCAATTTCAATGTCGTTCATGCTAGACCAGTGATTTTGAATTCCACTTTGTATCAGCACAAATTCGTGGAGATAGAATGTTTGAAATTGATAATTATTGGCATTGGAAAAGAATCAGAATGCGGGATAAATGACATAGATCATAGTAAAACTTTGCCACCCACTAGCACTTATGTCGTTAATTTTGATAGGAGATGCATTAAATGCAGCATTCAATTTCAATCCTCAAAAATATAGCTTGTAAACCTGAATGCTTTTTGAAATTCCCAAAAGGACAACTCAAGGTTTGTCCATACATAGAATTCAATGAAAAACTGGAATCTTATAAGCAAACTTAAAATTTTCAAAGTTTTGGAAACCTCTGACTCATCGAATACAAAGATGTCTTTGACCAATAAAGACTTGCAACTCAACAAAGTGAACCAATTCAGGGAATTTGGAAGTTATGAAAATTTAGAACTATGTGACAAGGTCATAAAACTCTGAGGACTAGCAACTAAGGTTATGAAAAGCACAAAAATTGTGGCTTGTTCAACAAAGTGAACCAAGTTAGGGAATTTGGAAGTTTTGAAAATTTATAACTTCATGATCAGGTTATAAAAATCTGAGGACTAGCGACTAAGGTTAGGAAAATCACAAAAACCACGACTTTGAAAATTCTCCAAGAGAAATAAACAATGTGGCATTGAAAATGAATGAGGTAAAAGACCCGAAAGACCAAAGGAGGGGAGTTTAAAATTGATAACACTAGTTTAAAATTTATGGATAACAAGAAGTAAATACAATGATCTTATTGATGAATATAATAAGAGTTAGCAAAAGGTTGTTGAGCTTGCATTATGAGTCTGGTTTAATTCTAGCTCTAGTTTAATGAACCAGTTAAAGTACCTTGATTAAAGGATGAATTCATATAAATGTTTAGTGGATCTGATAAATTATTAAGTAGTCACAGAGTTTGAGTTTTGATGTCTGAATTGTAATGTGATTTCACTAAGATTATTGATTCTTGGAATATAAATCACCCTATAGTCAATATTTTAATTTTCTTAAAAGTAAAATTTGAACATGTACTCAGTGATTCAACACTCAACACAATGGTTACTAACATATTAACAATATTATTAGTAGAATATACAATAGTCAACATTAGAAATCATTTAATGTGTATCTAGTACTTGAAACCACAAACTTTTTCTTCAAATGATAAAATAAATAATATAGATAATTGAACATCAATGCATTACTGAAGTCTAAATTTGATCTTTTTTATTGATATTCACATGAAGGAGTACATAGAGGCATTGGCAATGTAAAATATTTCCCAAAGACAACTCTGCATAGAGTTGAGTTGGAACTTGGAAACTCATATTATTGAAGATTCAAAAATCAAATCACTATATCACCTTTTCTAGAAACTTCCACTCTTCAGGTGGTGGAATTGCCATTTGTTCTAAGTGATTTTGTTTCACTTGGAGTTTTGTTAAAATTTCATGATTCTAATTCGAACTTGTCTTGAATTTTTTAGTCAATTTTGCATTCAAGGTTATCAGTGTTTTGATGGAATCCAAATTGTTCACCACATTTGGGTTCTAAGGAAATTGGTCCAAATCAATCTTCCTTGCACCCTCCATCTTCTTATTGAAATCATCCTTTCCAATGAATCGCTCATTTGTGTCAAAAGCATGTGGAAAACCAAGCTATATGAAGTTCCTTACCTTTTCATCCACCTTCTTAATCATGTCTACAACCAAATGAAAATATTCCTTTCATTCACGTTTTCTCAAACTCTTTTCAATGATAGATGACAACTCCATTAGGGTAGCAATCTGATTAGTAATCCCTTTTGATTTCAAATCATTGTCAATAGCTTTCTAGACTATTTGTAGAACTTGATTTACATATTTCTCTAATGCCAACACATTTTTGTTGTCCACTAAATATTTATTGAGGTTCTTATAATGTTTTATGATAGCATCAATCAATTGAAACATGACACACAAATGATCAATCTTATGCATTATTTCATCCCATATATTTTGTTTCATATTCCTCATTGTATCTATACAAAATGTAGATAACTTATTTTCACAAGAGTTAATTTCTTTTTTTTCTTCGATTAGCTCTGCCTCCAATATTTCATCTTTTTTTTTGTCTTTCTCCAAATTTTGTTCCCATTGTGCATTTCCATTTGCAATGCTTAGCCTTAATTTTTCTATAGTGGATTTTTCCTCATTATATTTCTTGTTTCTCTCATCTATCCTTTGCTTGAAGTCATTCACTTCTCTCTCATTTTATTTATCCTCTTCACTTGTTGATGTAGAGGTGGATTTTTTAATTCCTTTTTCTAATTCATTGCTCTTGTTATCTATTGCTTTCCTTTGTGATTTCTCATTTTCTAGGTCTTCTTGTAAATTTTCTATTTTCAGTCTACAACATTTTCTTCTCTCTATCTTGCTTTAGCAATGATGTGTACATCAATTCATTGTTCTTCTTTGTTACATTAATTTTTTTAGTATTTTTGAGTCCAAAAAAATCCAATTGAAAATTGGTCACTTGGTATTCAGATCGATCCATCTGATTTGTTGGTTTGTTTTGAACTATGGGATAAACAATTGTGTACTCCATGATTTATTTATTTGTGAAAAATGTGGGTAATACCATGGTTATTGCAGGCTCTAAAGTTACAATAGACACACTCTCCATTAGTTGCTTCTTTTTATTTTTATACAAGTCTAATTTATTTTTAAACTCTTCAATGAAATCATAACCTAGGGATGGAGGAACAATGGAATGCTTGAATGGTGAAGTAATAGGAGTACTTGCAGTTGCTAATGATCTTGCAACCATAGTAACTAGAAGTGGGGGAGTGCCTGGAAATAACTCCTTTGTGGTGGATCTACTAATAGTGTGACTTGGACCTATCAAAATCATTTGCCTCTTTTGTATGCCTTGATCACTTGGTGTTTCTATGGTATCTTGTATTATTTTCCTCTTGTGTGTAATTTTTTGTTGTAGCACATGTTCACCGCTACTAGTAATAATACCCATACCATTTCCACCAGAGGCAGTGCCAGTTGCACTAAGCTCTCCACCATGACAATGTCCTAGTTTTTATTTTATATGACCATGAGGATGAGGATTAGAAGCTCTGACAAATTGAATTGTTTAGGCTCTACTTGTATGCCCTTGGTCTACTATATTATCTCCAAATCCATATTTATCAACTACTTTTGTATGTTGTACATCTATTACTATAGGATTTCCTTTTTCTTCGGACCCCAAACCAGCACATTCATAACCCATTTTTTCAGCTATGACTTCTCCTGAAGTATATGCTTCTTTTGTGGCCTCACTTAAACTAGCTTTGATATGGATTTGTTCTTCTTACTCCCTATCATCATCTAATTCATCATCATTTTTTGTGTTTCCATGTTCATCGGGATGCTCTATATTCCACAATTTGCTAAACTCAAGATCTTCTTCATTATCTCCATACTTTGGAAGACCTCTTGGATCACCTAGCTCCTTTCTCATAGACCAAAAGGGAGTAATTTTTTATTGTGACCAACTTTTATCTATAACTTCCTTCTCTAGAGAATCTGGAATTTTTACTCTACTAGATGGTTTATCACTTTTTTCATAAAAAATGTTGTATGTCTTGATTGTCTTTTGGTGCAATGCCATAATTTCTGTTGATAATTGTTCACAAGAAACACCATTCTCAGCATCACTTTTCTCCATTGCTATTTTGACCTCATCCCAAGAATCCTTATATCTCAAGTTTTCAAGAAAGGGTTTACTTTGATGTTGAATTCTACTTGCATAATTATTATTGGACACAATCATTGATCTAATGATGTCACATGGATCATACTGCCAATGATAGATAACATCAAAATAAAAAGAAATACAAAGATTATCTACGAGACTAAATGCATTTCTCTCAAATATGAACCCTCCACATGAAAAAGGTAAATAAGGAAATAAGGTCTTCTTTTGTTGACCGAGAAAGTGTAGTTCATCAACACTCTACATCTACCATACATATTCCAATCCAAAAACCCTTTCTATCACATCTATTGAAATTTTGTATGGTTGTACTCCCAATCAATAAAATCTTAGCACAATATTTTCTTCCATTAAGTACCAATCAACCAATTGTATTTCTTTTCCTAGTTGAATGTAGTTTCTACGTGACATAGGTAATTTAGGCATTGGAGTATTTGTAATTGCTTGATGCAATGGACACAAAAATTAGTCTACAAAATGATTGTAGTTCCTTCAAGAATCATGAATCCTTATCTCAATGGTCCATTCATATATTGGGGACATTTTCTTTTCCTCAACATTGTTAGGGTAAAAGGTAAATTACTTAATTATTTTAATTAAGTTACCTTTTATATTTCTCTTAAGATTAACTTGGCTTGCACTTTTGTAGGCTTTTAATAATTATTCTAATTATTAAATGCTCCCCTTTAGGTTACACTTTAGGGTTTCTTGATATCCTTCATAAGGATTGATCTCATTGTATTATATTATGCTCTCTGATTAATGCATGTTTAGCTTTCAAAGAACCCTTTTATTTTTTGAATCCATCTCTTCCTTTATTTGATAGGTTATTTGCATGCAACTAATCTTCTTCTACATGGTATAAAATCTCCAAACATGTTGCTTCTTGTTTGTGTTTTCAAGGACTTTTGGACCTTTGAGGGTTTGGGGTTTGTTTTTTTGATCTAGTGCATACCTCTTTCATTTGGTGTAGTTTGAGCCCAAACCGACCTCAAAGGTTGCACTCAGGAGGTTGTTTCTATATTTTTTGACATTAAACTTGCCTAGTTTCCTTGTCATTGGCTCGGGAGGCAAAAAAATTTTTCCCTATGGCCGTACAAACCTAGGGAACAATTTTCTATGCAAAATTTTTATTAAAAATTAAAAAAATGGCTTTTAAAAAAATGCTTACAATATATTTGAGGGCATCACCTAGTAGCCACCGGTCAGCCACCAGTCGGGCACCCTCCCACTAATGGGCCACCACCTTTTCCAGCCAACCTCCATTGACCGACCACCCACCTTTTTGTTGGTGCACTACTGTAGAGCCACCAAAATGCCACCAAACTGCCATTAGCTTGAGCAGAGTCACCAGAGAGCCACTAGGGCTCTATTCAAGACCCTTTTTTTACCTCTTGTAGTAAATTGGGTGTAAAATGGGCGTTTTAGCTGCAATGTTTAAAAAAAAAAAATTACTGGAAAGTTGATTCAAAGTCGGATCTAGTGGTGAAGGTTCTGGTTTTGTCATTTTGATTCCTTTTTGGCTAGTAAAAGTAAGAACATATTTTTACTCTTCATGGGTGTAACTTTTGCATCATGACTCTATGTTTTTAAAATGAATAGGTGTTGGAAAGGTGTTTCAGTCCTCTCTTCAGATCTGTAGCTTATTTAATCAAAACATTTAATAGGTACACAAAGTATTGTCTGAAGCATATTTTTATTTTCCTCACTTTCATCTTTCAAAATTGTACTAGGGTTTGGGTTCTTGTGTTGTGGAGGGTGTTTTTTTTCTTTCTTTCTATAATTTACATTAGAAAACTAGAAACCCCTTTCATAATTTTTTTTAAAACTCATTTATTACGGCAGACTCTTCTTCTATTGAGCATATTTCCCCACACAATTATCACACTTGGAAGGCACAAATGACCAAACTTCTCATGTCGAAAGGGTTATGGTCATGTTTAGATGGCATTCAACCTCAGTTGACATGGCCATTTGAGGTTTTTTAGCAAAGAACAAAGTGGATAAGGCCATGGGTTTGTTATATTTGCATGTTTTAGATAGTCTTCTATTTCATCTAGAGGGTTACACAAATCCTTGGACTATGTGGTTGAAGTTTCATACTCTATTTGGCACCATTAATTAGTTTCGAGTAGTTCAGATTGAGGTTGAATTGAATTCCTTGGTACTTGATTCATATCCTACCATTGAGGATTTTTTGAGGAAGTTCAAATCATTGCGATCATTGTTATAGGGTTGTGGTAAGAATGAAATAGATGAATAGTGCATTTACCTTATCGTCTCTAAAATTTGTGGTTCATTTCATATTTTTTCCTCTATATTATATTCTACTATGGATTCCTTGGGTGAATGCTTTACCATGCCTACTTTTGAGGTGTTCTATGATCGGTTGACATGAGAGAAGGCCAAGATATCAGAGTTGGATTCTCTCACAAGATATAAGAACCAATCACTAGTATCCCTATCATCTAAGGGGAAGAAAAAGAAGAAACATAGGTGGAAGACATATTTCCCTGGTAGTGAGAATTACTCGAAGCCCCCTCCAAAGTCTAATTCAAAACAATACTCCCATCCTAAATAGTGAAAATCTTCTAAGTCTGGTGAGTCTTCCTCCAAGACTAAGAATAAAAGGTGATCCTTGTTAGGGTTAGAAGGCAGATATCTAACAAGTTAAATGTTGATCTAATCAATAAAATAGAGAAATAAAACACACACATAAGACAACACAAAATTTAACGTGGTTCACCCAATCTGGGCTACATCCACAAAACTGCAGCCATCTAATGATTTTATTATTCATTGCAAAAATTATTACAATATCATGAATAATTCCATGCTACAACTCACCATCTGAGCAGCTTATAACAAGCTTTTAGAAGCTTCCAGATATTAGGGTTTACAAAGTCGGCCTTTTTATTTTTCGGTGGCAATGCAAAAAAAGGTGAAGAGTGTACAATACTAATTTTTTTATAGTATAGCATGATCAGTCACCACATACCAACAATCTCCCACTTGGAGACTGATCAGGCTCCATGCCAACACAATATCCCACTTGGAGACTGAGTCTGGATGACACCGCTGCACTTACAACTCCCACGGGAAATAAGCACCTTGGACCTTCCTCCTCTATTATACTTTTAACCATGAAGACCAAATGAAGCTAAAGAGGAGGTTAGCTTCTCCCTTGTCACTACCTTTGTAGACATATCTGTTGGATTTTCATTTGTATGTATCTTTTCTAGCTTTACCTGTCCATCCTCCAATACTGACCAAATGAAATGATATCTCAATTGTATGTGTTTGGTTTAGAGTGCAAGGAAAAATTATTTGCAAGATGTATAGCACTCTGGCTATCTCTAAACAAGTGATTTTTAGCTTGTATTTTTCCCAACTCTTCCATGAAGACTTGTAGCCATATCATCCCCTTTTTTGTCTCTATTGTAGCCAGATACTCTACCTTTTGTTGTGGATAAAGCAACCACCTTTTGCAACTGAGAAATCCAACTCACTATTGTCCCAACAGCTGTAAATATATAACCTATGGTAGTCCACCTAGTATCTATATCCCCTGCCAAATTTGAGTCAACATAGCCTTTTAAATCTATATTAGAGCCCCCAAAACATAAACATATATTTGATATGTACCTCTCAGGTACCTGAGAATCCATTTTATCACATTCCAATGCTAAAATCCAGGATGACTCATTTACCTGCTAACAACTCCTATGTCATGTGCAATATTTGGTCTCGTGCATACCATGGTGTACATTAAACTGCCTACAGTTGAAGTATATGGTACCTTGGACATTTTTTCTTCCTCCTCTTGTGTCTTTGGACATATTTCCTTAGTCAATTTTACAGGACTAGGTGAACGTGTGCTGACAACTTTTGCATTCTCCATATGAAATCTCTGCAACACCTTTTCAACATAATCAACTTGAGATAGAAACAATTTTCTATTTTTCCTATCTCTTATAATCTCCATACCAAGGATTTGTTTTGCTACCCCCAAATCCTTCATAGCAAAGGAATTTGCTAACTGTTGTTTTAACACCTTTATGTGAT
This sequence comes from Sequoiadendron giganteum, assembly GCA_007115665.2. Taxonomy (NCBI): domain Eukaryota; kingdom Viridiplantae; phylum Streptophyta; class Pinopsida; order Cupressales; family Cupressaceae; genus Sequoiadendron; species Sequoiadendron giganteum. The sequence goes on along the minus strand of CM021100.1, from coordinate 408,957,980 downwards.
CCATGTTAGACCCTGCTCCAAGCATATCATCAAAATAAAATAATATAGCTATCTTCCCCTAACATCTTAAAATAAACAAAAAGGTCTGAATTACACCTATTGTAGCCTTTCTCAGCCATAAAACTATCAAATTTAAGATACCATTATCTAGGTGCTTGTTTCAAGCCATATAAACTTTTATTCAATTTGCACACTAGTTTCTCCTTAACTTTGACCTCAAATCCTTGTGGATGTTCCATATATATTTCATCTTCCAAATCAACATGGAGATAGGTTGTTTTAACATCAAGTGTTATAAATGCAAATCTTCAGTAGCCACAATACTTAAAACAGTACGAATAGAAGTCATTTTAACAACTGGAGAAAATCTTTCTTCAAAATTAATACCCTTTTTCTATGCAAATCCCTTTACAAACAATCTGGCTTTAAATATTTTCTTACCTCCATCCTCCTCTTTCAACCTGTCAACCCATTTGTTTGGTAAAGCCTTTTTACCTGTAGGCAATTTGCACAATTCCCAAGTCTGATTTTTCAACAAGGAGTCCATTTGTTCTTCCATTCCATGCTCCCACGGAACCCTGGTATCCACCTACATAGATTCATGATAACACTCTGGTTCACCAGCATCAGTTAATAAAATAGAATACAAAGAGGGAGAAAATATTTCTGGAGGTCTACTTATCCTTGAAGATCGCCCAACATTCACTGGAGTTTGTGGTATTTCTTGTTGTTTTTGTTGTGTAGCATGAGGAACTAGTGGAACATTGTTGTTTGTAATATCATCCAACACTACATAATCCTTTTCTTTCTTCTCATGTTGCTGCAATAGATTTTTGTACAACACTTTCTCATTGAATATGACATCCCTACTTCTCACACTTTTCTTATTTTCAAATTCCCAAAGCCTATAACCAAATTAATAAGTGCCATATCCAAAAAATATGCATTTCTTTGATTTTGCATCAAGCTTGGTTCTATTTTTAGAATCCACATGTGCAAATGCTTCACAACCGAAGGTTGTGAGAAAAGAATAACTCACCTTCTTACCTATCCACACTTCCTCTGGAATGCCAAAATCCAAACGATTAGATGGACCTCTATTTATTAAATAAAAAATAGTTTTTATAGCCTCTGCCCACATGTTTAAATGCAGCCCAACATGCTATCTTATAGTTCGTGCACACTCAATTATTGTTCTATTCATGTGCTCAGCCACTCCATTTTCCTGTGGAGTCCTTGGAACCATTTTCTTCCTATGAATACCATTAGAGGAACAATAATCTTCAAACTCTTTATTGCAATACTCACCACCATTATTAAATATGAGACATTTTAGCTTTTTACCTGTCTCATTCTAAACCAAGCTTCTCCATTTTTTAAAATTTTCAAATACATCAGATTTCATACTAAGGAAATAAATCCATGCCTTCCTAGTTGCATCATCAATGAATGTAACATAATAATAAGAGCCACCAAGAGAAGATACCTGAGTTGGTCCCCATACATCTATATGCACAAGCTCCAATTTCTCATTTTTCTTTTGTTTCCCATCTATGAGAAAACTAACTCTCTTTTGTTTCCCATTAACACAAATTTCACATAAATCCATATTAACACATTTTAGACCTGGTAAAAAATTATTTGAATGCAATAATTTCATAAATTTTGCACTCATATGCCCAAGTCTATTATGTTGTAGTGCTGATTCAGAATCCACAACAACTATCTAATTGTCTGTTTGCTAAATTGTGGTAACTGTTCCTGAACATTGATTTTTATCTACAATAGCTAAAGTAGAAGTAACAATATGACCTGTACAAAGCTATAAGGTGCCTAATTTCACACCATTTTCTACCACTAAGGCACCTTTTGTAACCTTCCAATTTTTATCACTAAATATAACAACACAACCTTCATCATCTAATTGCCCTGCAGAAATTAAATTTATTTTTCACTTTCGAACATTCCTTACCTCATGTAGTTGCCAATAATTCCCATTCTACAACTTAATCTTGATTCTTCCCTTTCCAACAATCTGATAGGGTTCGTTATCTCCCAAATAAACCAGCCCAAAATCCCCTCAGACATAATCAGGAAAATAATTTTTATGGGGTGTAGCATGAAATGAAGCCGCTGAATCGAACACCCAGCAATCCCTCTTATTTCTAGATTGGGACCTTTTGTCCTTTGATTTTCCTTGTGACTTCCCACAACTTCTAGAATTGTTTCCTCTCTCCTTTCTTCTGCCCCTACTTTCTACATTCAAAACATTGCCTGATGTGGATGTTCCACCTAAGCTTTTCCTACGAATTTCCTCGTTCAAAATAACACCAACAACATCATCAAACTTCAATGTATTCAAACCATAAATAAAATTGCTAACAACCATTACCAAGCTATTACAGCATTCAGGCAAAGAACACAGAATCAAAAGAACCCTAACTTCTTCATCAAAGTTTACTTTTACAAAAGTTAATTGACTGGTAACCATATTAAACTAATTTAAATGATCAGCAACTGACCCACCTTCTACCATTTTCATATTAAATAAACACTTCATCATAAATATCTTATTCGAAGCAGAAGGATTTTCATATAACTTCGCTAGGGTTTCCATCAACTCTTGAGTTGTCTTTTTTGTTGTAATATTCAATGCCACCGATTGTGCCAAGCATAAACAAATATTGCCAAGTGCCTTTCTATTCAATACATCCCAGTCCTCATCTGACATTGTTGTGGGTTTCTTGGTTTTCCCTTCCAATGGCCACCATAAATCCTTTCGATAGAGGTTGTCCTCCATCTACATTTTCCATAATTGATAGTTTTTCCCATTGAAATTCTCAACCTTCAACTTACCCTCATCTTCCATTGCTCCCACTTAACTGTGAGACTCCCACTCAACCGTGAGACTTCTATGTAGACAATAATAAAAAACAACCCTCTCTAATACCACTTGTTAGGGTTAGAAGGAAGATATCTAACAAGTTGAATGCAGATTTGATCAATAAAATAGAGAAATAAAACAGACATAGAAGACAACACAAAGAATTTAACATGGTTCACCCATTTTGGGCTACATCCACTAATTTTATTATCCAGTGCAAAACATATTACAATATCGTGAATAATGCCATCCTACAACTCTCCATCCCAGCCGCTTATAACAAGCTTTTAGAAGGTTTCAGAAATTAGGGTTTACAAAGTCGGCCTTTTTCTTTTTCGATGATGAAGTAAAAAAAAAGGAAGACTGTATAGTACTAAAAATTGTATAGTATAGCATGATCAGTGGCCACATACCAACAATCCTTTTAGTTTTTGTGGCAAGGAAGGACATCCAATTTCTAGGTTTTGGAAATGATTAAAGGGTTTAGAGGAAGCCATGTAGCAAAATCATATCACCTCACCTCAAAATCCTTCTCCACCCATGGGGCAAGGTCATGCTCTTTCTGCATAAGCATTATCTTTAGGGTCCACTTGGATTCTAAATTTTGGTTCTTCTAACCATACAACACACACACAAGGTTTTGTCACTATACTTGCCCCTACTGGTACTACACACATTGCAGATGGTGACTCAACACAACTTTCAATTAATGATATAGGTATTGTTTCATTGGATGGTGGTTGTCTTCAGGAAGTACCTGTTGTTCCTAACATTTTGATGAACCTTCTTTTCATTTATCAGATTTTCCATTCTAGCTTTGGTAACACAATTGAGTTCTCACCACATGATGTGGTTATTCAAGATCTTCATGATCTTGATCTAGTTGTGGCTACTAGGAGTGTGGATTCTATTTCTCACTTATAGATTTTTGATTACTTTGAGAGTTCAAACACTGCAGGTTCCTCTCTTATAGCACATGCACTCACAGCAAAAAGGCTTTTGCATGAGTATTTTGGGGTGATCCCACAATACTGGTTTACAATTTTTTGGCAAATTGGACAGTGAACTAATTTTTTAAAACTAAATCTTCACTTTCAAGCTCCTATAGTGGCTAAACTGTGAATAATTTGAAGATGATGCAAACAAGTGATTTGTGATGTTTTTTCTATACATTATAAATATATTTTTTTCAAAAAAATTGGAATCACATTGCACCTCTTTTGCCATCTCCTTCGAAAACTAGCTTTTTCTTAAAAACAATATTTTTAAGGAGTGGTGCTCATCATATACACCATAATGTTTTTTGTATGAAGGATAAAATTATAATTTTTTCAAATTTATATTTGTAGCTACGATTTATCACTTTCATTTGGTTTCATAGTTTTTTATTACATATTTTTTCCTTAATCAAGTGTTGAAGTCAAAAAAAATTACAATTGAAACATAGGCGAACTGTATACAACATAAATTTTTATGTAAGTATCAAAGTTTTTTTTTTTTAATGAATCAAGGACATCAATACCCCGCCTAAACATATTTTTAAATAATTTATTTTGATAATTTTCAATTTTTCCACATGTGTAGAACAAAGAGCTTGATTTTCAATGAAAAACATATGTTTACTAAAACTAAAAAAACACATAAATAATAAAACCAAAATATATTAAAATTATATTCATTGGATAGCTCATTCCAAGGACTACCATGATCATTTCACATAAATTTTAGATGAATTCATTTGATCGACCAAAAGATAAATCAAAATTAATTTTTTATTAGCATTTTGATAGGTGTAAAGGAGACTACATTGTAGGGTATTTTTTAAAAATAGCAGGGCTCTATCCAATGGGGTTTGATCTAAGGTGGTTTGATCAAACTCTCTTCGATTGAATTCCTTAAAATGGAAATTTTAAGGATTAAATCATTATATTTTCTAAAAATTTGTGATTTCAGAAAAAATCAAAATCTTCCAGAAATTGTAAACTAGCTTTGTGGGATCACCCTTTGGCCATGTCAATTACAAACATCTACAACAGATTAGTACTCAGGCACCTTCTACTGGGCTCCCTAAGATTTATTGTATTGATGGCGTTTTTCATGGTTGTGCACTTGAACAAAATCACCGGGATTATTTTCCTATGGGTAGAGCCACATGTGCTAAGGCACCCTTGAAGTTGATGCACAATGACCTTATGTCTTTTACCACTCCTTTTTCACGTGCCCAATGTGTGCTCACTTTTATTGATGACCTCTTTGAATGCACATCGGTGTACTGTCTTAAGTAAAAGTCTTATGTCTTTGATTCATTCAATATCTTTGAGAAATTTGTGGAGAAGCAGTCTGGAGTTTCTATCATGAGGATACAGATAGATAATGGGGGGGAGTATGTTAATCAGGATTTCAGGGATTTTTGCACTGAGCATGGTTTGCAATATCAGTTTATAGGTGCTTACACCCATCAACAAAATGGTGTTGCTGAGAGAAACAACATAACCTCACGGGAGATGGCCAATTGTATGATCCACTATCAAGCTATGATTTATTCATTTTGGGCTAAGGTAGTAAGTTGTGCCAATTATATTTAGATTGGATTCCTCAAAAGGTATTGTGACATATCACTCATGAGGAGGCTTCGACTCATGTCAATCCTAATATTTCTACATTCTTAGTTTTTGGTAGCGAGGCTTGGGCATTTATTTCCGATGCTCAGCAGAAATTTATGGAGAGGAAGAGCTAACCACTCATATTTTTTGGCTACTATGAGGATGTTAAGGAATATAGGTTGTTTGATCTTGATTCTAGAGAGGCCTTGTTTCGGCGGGATGTCTAGTTTCATAAGCACTTTCCTCTAATGGATTCTCCATCACCACCTTCTCCCTCACTACCTACTCCCCCCTCTTCATCTCTTGAGGATGAGGTGAGTGATGATCCACCATCTCCACCACCACTAGGTACTCATCATTTTCCCAAGTGGGCCCATGTTACTCTTTAGGGAGCTGGATCTTTGGTAGGTGATCCTTCATATACTCATTGAACTCATGCTAAAAAAACTGGCACTATCCTTTCACGTCATGTCATTTTAGATGATCCTCATAAGTTTTTAGAGGTGACAGGTCACCCTGAGTGGGATAGGACCATGGATGAGGAGTATTATTATTTGATGGAGAATCATACTAGGGATATTTTTCCTCTTCCTAAGGGAAGAAAACTTGTTCGGGCCAAGTGGGTGTACCATACCAAATATGTTGTAGATGAATCCATTGATAAGTATAAGGCACATCTTATTGTGAAGACATTTTCTCAGGTGGAGGGTATTGACTAATTTGAGACCTTTTCCCCTATTGCCCAAATGAATTCTACTCTCTTTGTACTTTCACTTGTAGCTTCATAGGGATGGACAATTTTTCAGATGGATGTGAAGAGTGCCTTCTTACATGGAGACCTTCATGACAAGATATATGGATCAGCCTCACAGATTTGTGCAAGACACTTCTTTGGTTTGTAGAATTTGGCATTCATTGTATGGTCTCAAACAAGCCCCTTAGGCTTGGTATGAGAAGATGGACTCTTTCTTGCTTTCCTCTCACTTCACACAATCATTTTGATCAACAGTGTACATTCAACATTAGGAGGGTGATATTTTAATTCTTGTTCTATATGTTGATGATCTCATTATTAAAGGTAGCTCATCCTCAATTATTTAGAGTGTTCAGAGAGCTTTGATGGAGCAGTTTGAGATGACAAATCTTGATCTTCTACATTTTTTTCTAGGCCTATAGGTTATCTAGTCTTTGGATGGGATTTCCATATTTCAATAGAAGTATGCTCTTCATATGATCCAATGATTTAGCATGCTTGATTGCAAGCCTTTCCCCACACCATTTCAGTCAGGAGTTGTTTTGTCTTCCACTTACTGTACACCTCCAACAGATTCCACTTTATATAGGAAGTTGGTTAGTAGCTTGTTGTACCTGACACATTCTCATCGTGATATTTCCTTTGTGGTTGGCCTTGTCTCTCGATTCTCACATGATTCAGATGAGATTCATTGGAAAGATGCTAAAGTATCTTGAGGTAAATTCATGTCACCACTCATTATGACATTCACTACACTTTAGGATCCTCTCACATTGTTGACTTCACTGACTCATATTGGGCTGGTGATGTCAATTATTAGAAGTCTACTTCTGGCCTTTTTTTTTCCTTATTTTTGGTCCTATCACATGGTCTTGCAAGAAGTAGTCAACTATTGCATTATCATCTACAGAGGTTTAGTATCGAACTATAGTGTTAGCTAGTCAAGAGATTCTATGGCTTTGGTAGCTGATGATAGAGTTTGGGTTTCCTCCTGATAGTCCCACAATTCTTTGGTGTGACAATCAGAGTGCCATTCAAATTTCCCACAACCCAGTGGAGCATCACCGGACTAAGCACATTGAGACCCACATGCATTACATCAAGTAGTTGATTTAGGATGGTTCTCTCAGCTTGGAGTACATACCTACAAAGGAGCAGGTTGCAAACATCTTCACTAAACCTTTGGTATCAACGTGCTATCTTCAATTTCCCTTTATACCTAGGGTGAAGCAAGTTGTTCTTGGGGGGTCTCTATGAGGCCTTCCTTCATGTTTTTTTTCAGCATTTTTTTTTTCATCTCTTTTTAGAGAGGAGTTCTCCTTTACTTCACTTTACAAAGATTTGGTTGTGATTGGGTACCTCATCAGGCCTAGTTTTCGGGACCCAAGTTTTCATTCTAGATTGTAGTTTCATTTCTTTCATGCATTTAGTTTGTAGATAATCCATAAGTTCATCTTAAGGGGGGGTGTTAGAGTAAAAGGTTCATTACTTAATTATTTTAATTAATTTCCCTTTTATATTTCTCTTTAGATTAACTTAGTTTGAATTTTTTAGGCATTTCATAATTATTCTAATTATTCAATGCCCCATTTTAGGTTACACTTTAGGTTTTCTTGATCTCCTTCATAAGGATCAATCTCATTGTATTGTATTATTCTCTCTAATTAATGCATCTTTCTTTTTCAGAGTACCCTCTCCCTTTTTGTCTGCATCTCTTCCTTTTTGTGGCACATTATTTGCATGTAGGTGATCTTCAGGTTCTATGAAGTTGGCTTTCTCAATTTCTACAAACATTACTATAGGGATGAATCTGAAGATTTTTGGTGTGAAACATTCCTCTAAATTTGAGTAGAAAAAGATAGTGCCAGGGTATGTGTAGGATCATCATGGAAAAAATAGGCCCTTAAGTGGCAATAAAAAGATAAAAAATCAGAGTTAGACAACTTTACGCAAAAACTTGAATAAGTTATCTATATTATTTCAAAAAAATGTTAAATAGAATTTGTAGCAAATTAAATGTAGATACTAAACTACTAGACCTTTATTTAAAAAAAAAAAATCTATTTGGTGAAAATTTGAAATTTCAATTTAGTAGTATTTAAATTTCAAGGTAAAAATAAGAAGTAGGTGTCTGTCTAACCACCCTAACCACAATAAAATGATAATATTTTTTTATAAGATTTTAAATATAAGTAAAGGACTCATGTCACAATGTGATGCATATTTTTTTATAATTTTTTGCCAAGTAAATAATTAATTATGAATTTTTTATTACAACTTTTATAAAATATAAAAACTTGTTTGTCTAACCACCTAACTTGGTCAAAAATTCATGAAATTCATTTTTTTTTTTTTAATCCTATAGTATGTGAAGCATAGAATGTGACACACATTTCAAATTCAAAAAATGTGATACCGTTTGAAAGTTATAGATGTTTTTCAATCAACTTATCAATCAGGACTTTATTCGTAATTGTAATAGAAAATGAATAATAATTATTTATTAAATTCAAAGTAAAGCATAATTTATATTGGTGAAAGCTGAGAATCTCCTTTAAAAACCCATTTCGTTTCATCAATTTTGGGTAGAAAAAACATCGTCAGCCACATGAGCCATCAAATGGCTTACATATCACCACTTTTTGGTCCATCATGATCCTGCACATACCTAGCACAAGTACGTCGTGAACCTAAATGTCTTGGTGGAACCTCCTTTAATCATTAAGAAATATTTATGCATGGATTTTACAAGGTGCTGAATAAATTTATATTTGACATGTTGAACACCATAATGGATATTATATACCATTTCAAGGAGGCTTGTACCCACTTCGAAATTGTTATCCAGACCAAGGAAAAATACTAGCATGGAAATAGTATCTTGAATCCATAGTTTAAAAATATCTAAATCATAAGGAGGCTTATGATCAACTTTCAATTTATTTTTATCATGAACTATTTTATTTAAGAAATCATTTTTCTCCCTTTCTTCCAATGCTTCATAATAACGAGAAAGCTTTTCACGATGAATGTGGATGTTAAAAATTTCTTTGGTTGTAAACTCCAACACTTTTCCAAGTTCTTCTACATTAATGGATAACAATTCTTCTTTGTTAACTTTATTAACAATTTCTCTTTTGTTATCATGATAATTTTGCACATAGACCATGATAAATTATGGGAAAGGGAAAACCTCATGTAAGATCATGTGCCCTAATCTAGTTAGCCATGATGCATTGATACTATTAAGTTGAATTTTATTTGCAACCTTACTTTGAGATGAAAATCTATTTTTTGAGGTACACCTACGATAGATTTTAGGATCATATATATCATGGTCCCCATCAGTGAAACCTGGGGTTTTAAGCAATTCTGCATAATGTATTTTTTTATTGGACATTGCTCTAGCAGTACTAGTGGTAGACATGCTTATACAATGTGAAATTGTGAATTCCCTAATACCTATTAGTACTCCTTAATTTTTCTTAATTGTTAAGGCTCTAAACCTTAAACTCAAACTTCAAAGTTTGACATAATAAGATTTTAAGAAACATCAAATGATGAAACATAGCCACATGAATTCTTTCACTTACCCAGACTCTGACTATGCAAAATATTAATGCCAAAAGTTGTGGAAACTAGAACGGCTTTGTAGTTTTTTGGAAGTGGAACTGTGGAACCCACAACAAGGTGGTGCACTGCAATGAGTAATTTGAATACTTAAAAAAAATCACTTGACACTTAGCAATTAAGTACCTTTTTTCTTGAAATTGCAACATTAAAGTGAATGAAACGTCTTAGGTCTACATGTTGTAAATTATTAACCATTGATCTTTCTAAATCTAATGGTTATAGGCTGATTCGAGAGGTTTAATTTCACAAGCCTATCTCTCTCTACATTTCATTCTAGAAAGCAACTACAACCATACATCAAATGTTCATCGAATAGTTCAAACTTGAATAATTTATGATATGATCTTAAAACAATAAACATGTGTTTTAAAGTTGTTTTAAACTTTAGTGTGGTATGATTGACATCAAGGAAAAGGGGGAGATAACTTAAAATTAAAAAGGACTTAAAACTATGAATAATGATACCAGGAATTGGGGGAGTACGTCAACGACAAATTAGAAATCAATAAAATTTCTATAAACCCTAACAAGACTGACAATTTTTAGTGTTTATAATGTTTTTTGTCAATTTGATGGAAAATTTCCTTTTTCATTTGTATTGCTTTGTGTTTTAATTTTAAATCTACATACAATTATTTCATAAATAGATAATACTTAATTTCTTAAAGGAAAAAATCTATTTTGAATAGATTCATAGACACTGAAGTTATGAACTCAGAAAATAAATCTTTACTGTAAGTGTAAATGAATAACAAAGAATAACACAACATGACCATTTATTTTATTACAACTAAATTAAATTGTCACATTATTACAAAACTTTTAAAAGATGAGTAGCTATAGAGTAGGAAAGCTCTTGTTTTGTATAAATAACATATGTCACTTTACATAGACACAATTTATTCCAAGTTGTTGCTCATGACAATGGATAACAAATTTATTCCAATTTCCAAGCTTCTGCTAGTGACAACGTAGTAGAATTGTGGCTCTAAGAATAAAACCAAGGGATTTGATAAACATGTTGGGGAAAAGGAAGCTCTAATCATTTTGGGGAAAAGGTATATGTGAAGATTAAAAATGTACTTATCCCCTTTGAGAACCAAATTCATGCAAAAGATGAGGGGTTGTAAAACTACTCCCATCTTTTACTTATAGCCCTAATGCACCGAGATACAACTTATCTCCAGCAGAGCTCATCATCCTAGTTCAAACCCTGTACTATAAGTCAGGTAAACCAAATCAAATTATTTCCAATTCCACCCATTCTAAATTTGAAAGAAACTGGTCTTTTACTCTATAACTACATAACTGGACGTAGGATAATTTATAGTATCCTCATTAATATCACTTCATCTTCTTCATGAATTCTTATTAACCCTATAAAATGTAAAAATTTATGACACTATCCACTAGCACTATCCCTATTTATGGGCAACCAGTGCCTCTACCAACCCGATCCCTATTTACTTGTGACTCATGTCACCATATGTGTGAGATTGAGTATAATTATAATCACAATTTATGCAAACCATAAAAGTAACTTAATTTATTTGTGTAACTTAAGCCTTACATGTACAATTAAAATGTTTTATTTGATTGACGTCTAGCTACATGCCAACTGTACCTCAAGCCGACAAGCTATCAAAATCACCAGTGCTGCTCAAATGATATGAAATCATAATAAATATTGTTTAATTAAAGCTATGAGGTGTCCAACAAATTTCTTTGGATGTTCATATGGCTTTAATTGTTGTCTATAGTACGACTACCACACTTTCTTCAAAAAGATTGAGAAATTCAATTAAATGAAATGTAAAATGTTGAGGCATTGAAAAGATAGAATGAGTGATGAGTGATGAGCAATGAGCCTTGATCTCTCCACAAGTCTGCATCTAAGAGTTCTAGTGTTACTCCCGAGGTTTCAATTCGCAAGTCTAGTGCTTCAGAGATTTACTTTTGAAATGCAACTGTAATTTTCCATCAAAAATTCATCCAACGGTCATGGTTATATTTATTTATGCTAACATCTAGCTACATATATGGAATATCCTTCTCACTATTATAAATTATTTTATAAGGTTGATAATTCAACCTTGTTTGGCCTTTACATCCTTTGTGTAAAATATTCTTAAGTTTTTAACCTCTGGTCCTATGTTCTTCATAGGTAGTCCCTCTTTCAAAAAAAACATTTAATTCACTAAAAGTGTCCATGTCTATCCGGTCAATATTTGATTCCATAATTTTTATGGAAATGAAGGAATGTAAAAAGTATTTTTGATTGTTGTTGTACAAATTTTTTGCTTTAATTTTATACTCCTCGCCCACACAAATGACAACCTGACCAACAATTGAGTCGGTTGAAATGGTATATGCAAGTGCTCTTTGATTATTTAACAAGGTGAAACTACCTTTGAATAATATGCAATGAATGAAAAATGTGGGGTATGCTTTTAACCAAAAAGCAGGTAAGGAAACTAACACCTACCCATAACCATAAAAGCAGATGCAAGATATTTTAAAACAAATGAAACAAAGATCTTTTGTCTCACATTCACATGCGTGAAATATGTAAAGAAAAGTGATAGTTTATCTTTTAACAAATGAATTAATCTAGACACAAATTCTCAGAGATGAAAATATACACATTCTGACCTAATAGATAAACATTGAAGAATAATCATGAAGAAACACAATTCATTCATCATTAAAAGGAAGCATTAATAATTACACATATTTTGAAATATTTTTATTTATCTCTCCAATTCCAAGAATGTGGATTGACAAACCCCACACCCTATACAATCAAAAAAATCTCAAAAGATGAAACTATCCCCCCTTATCATTACGTGTCATAGAAGGCTTCATGCATGTTGTTAAAATTTTCAAGGTGTCGGGACTCGTATAGTTCTAACTACATTTTCATAACTAAATTATTACATTTAGCATGTTCTTCTTCTTCTTCTAGAATGAAAATCACCCTGTTGTACTCGGCATAGCCATTTTTCTCTTTCCACGCCACTGAACGTAGCTGGGAAATAATGTTGAGTTTCTCTTCTTTAGGCCAAATCAAATCAACTTGCATGATGGGAACAAGTTCATCTTCCAATTCCCTGATATCACCAAGAAGTACCATTTTGAGGAAAATTTGGACTTGAAAATGCTGCCACCTCTCCTCTTATGTAGGCTCACTTAACTTCAGCAGCAAGAAGTGACCATTTATTTACAAAGAAAAATGTGCAAATCTGCTACTAAATATGCTTCACCAAGCTCCTTATTTAAGAGCTATCCTTTTAGAGGATTTAAAATATTACGTTAAACGTCAAGTTGGCATTTCAAAACATTTTAGATGACATCCCTTAAAGGAATTGTAAAATTTATTAAATGAGCTGACACTTCAAAAATTGTGTATCTCGTCGAGATCGCCTCATTGACAAGAAACAAAACTATATAACCATCTGTTGAGAGTTCTACAGTTGTAAGAACCTCTGATATTCTAACTACATAGGACATCATTTGTAATACCCCTTCATTTTGATCTATAGTGCAAACAATGTTGTTTCCCATTTATGCTTTTGTATTCTATTGTACTTTGTTACAATTGATCACTATGTTATCATGATGTATCTTGACTTGATGATCCTATATTTTGATGTGAGTATTATGGCATGTTTGGAATTAGCATAAGTGGATATTTAAATTTATAATGTGTCATGCTTTGATTATGTTGCTATGTTAGATGCGTCAGTTAATTCTATTGTGCTTGCGAGCGTCCTGTGATTCCGTTATTTCCTCTTCACGGTGTGCCTTATTTAGGACATATTATTGCATGTGGATATAATATTTGCTCTTAGGTTGATAGGTATAGGACATCGACTCCACCTGGCTCCATAGGTTCGAGTGTGTCTCTTTTTCCCAACGGCATTCGATTAGGATATAGTAGCTAGGATTTCCATGCCAAGTCATCACCCGGATCATAGCGTGTCGTCAGTCATAGTGTGGTCTAGTTGTTTTATATTGTTTAAATTTCCTTGTTTCAGTTTATTTATGGAAGTTAGAAAGATGTTAAAGTATATGATTTGTAGTTATGTGAGTGAGTGAATTAATCTGGTTATATGTTTGAAATGAAATTTAATTTATTAATTAATTTAATTTTATTAATAAATAATCCAATCTCATTGTAAATCAATTATCTTAAATAATTAATTAAAGTATTTGTGTTGAGATGGGTAAGATCATTCATTTTGGAAATGCATATTTGATTTGAAAATGGAAATAAAAGAAATGCTTTAAAATTTCAATTTAGCAATTTTTTAAATTCAAAAATTGAAAAGAAAGACTTTTGCTATTCTGTATTCAAAAATTTATGAGGGTGGTTGTAGGATTTTTGGGGAAAAATTGTATTATTATGAAATCTCTTCACAAGTCTTGTTAATGGAGTTTTTGGGGGAAAATTGAAAAGATAAGAGGAAGGATTGCTCAATTTTGTGGGTTTGGATAAAAAGCTCAAAGAATCTGTGGAGCTCAAAAGGGTTTCAAAGCACCATCAGGATCTTCAGCATACTTAAAAAAAATTATGTTCTCATTTTGTTTTAATTGATTTTTTTTTATTCAAAGGCATTGTGTTGATGGGGAAACTACTTGCAATCTTTTGTTTGGGTGCAAAAAAAATCTGTGTGAAATCTTGCTTTCAAAATTTGAATAGGATTGTTCAAAGTTGGAAATAGTTTCTTGTTTCCAAATTGTTATTTTCATTTTGTTTTGTTCTCAATTTGTTCTTCAAATTGTTGAATTTATATCCTGTTTGAATGAAAATTATGTGTATACATATATATATTCCTTTAAGAATATATGTACATACACTTGGTTATATATATATATATATATATATTTATTTTATAAATTCCCCTTTATAAAGTTATGCTGGCAAAATTTTATAAAAATAAAATTTGGCCAGAATTTTTATGTCTTTGTTAAAACTCTGTATTTTTCTATGTTCTGGTTTTTTTTTTAAATAAAAAAATATTATTTAAAAAGTAAATTTTGAAGGGGGTAGGGACTCACCCCATCGCCGCTCCCATGGGAAGCAGATTGGGGAAGTGCGCCCAACACCCCCAGTCTGCGGCCCGCGTGGATTGTTAAGCCTATGCCACCATAGTTGTTGGACGGCGCTACCAACACCACCACTCACCGCCCTCCACCCATGCTTTTAGCACTCCCTCTGCTGCCTACACCTTGTCCGACACCTCCTCCAGCCGCGACCGGCTCCTCCGCCCATGCCTTGCGCGGCGGCTTTTCCGTTGTGCTTTCCTCTAAGTGGTGGTGCCAATTCATGCGACCGTCATGAAATAAACCACTACACCTGCTAGCCATGTAAGCCGCAACCAACCTCAACCCAGCCTTCACATGAAAATCGAGATCACGCGACTCAACCCTAGGGGTTGGTGCGTGAACCAAGGCACGTGCCTAGACTTTTAAATTTTAAAAAAAATATATAATAATAACATTTTATATATTATAATATTATATTTCTATAATATTTTAGTATTATAATTGTTATAATATTTAAGATTAAAATTTATGATTATAGTTTATTTTTATTATTTATTATAATAATGAAATGCATTTAGTGGTTTAGTATTATGACTTTATAATATTATGGGAAAATTTAAAACAATAGTAATAATATTAATGCTTTAATATTAACATTTTAAAAATGATAATTTCATTATATTATTATATTGTTAAAAGGGAATTTTTATTTTTTTTTCAATGGGTTTTATTGAATCTGGAAAAACAATATTTTATTTAAAGAATGGGATTTTTCTTTTATCTAAATAGTTGATATACGGGTTAATGTTCTATGTAATAAATTCTAACGTAGAAATAAAATGATTTTGAAATGGCATATTTAATATAGTTTATTTAATGCTTAGAGTGTTGACTGTTAGAAAGGAAATGGGTTTAGTGAACCCTAAGTAGATTTAATTCTTGCCTTGTTCTGATATGTTTGTATGGTCATTTGGAAAATGTGGGTCTTAACATTTAACAAGTCATCCAGTTGGGTTTTCAAGTTTGTGGGTTGTCATATTGTGTAGTCAACCTTGGATGGCCTTGGGTATAGCCAGTTAGTTCCCTAGTTATCACGGACGAGAGTGTGTTGACTATATGTCATGGTTAGGGATGTGATATCCTTGCGTAGCACTTGTGTACCCTTGGTTTGTGGAGTTGTTCCACGTGTCATCTTAGAGGAGTGGCTTGTAATGAGTGTCCGCACACAAAGTGGTGCCAGGATAACTCACTACATGCTAGTTAATCTAGTGATAACTTAATTAACTGATTAGAGTATCATGTAGTATCAACACTTAGTAAGATAATTATGCCTTGCTCATGAACACAAGGGCTCGTAAAAACTTGGGTTGAGATGAGAAGGCCTGGAATGGAAAGATCATTATCTTATCTTAACAAAAGATAATTGATTCTCCATTGGATTACATGAGGGGCTGAAAGTCGTTAGAGGTTACTAGGATAACCCAAGTTGGGGGTTGGGGCCTAGGAAGACTTACCAGGATAACCTATGTAACAATGTGATAACACTCCTCATAGGCCGATAGTATGTTACCATCAGTGATGCAGTTGATTAGGTAGTTTTGGAAGCGTTGTAACCTTGTGATAGTGATGTAAATGTATTTATTTCAGTATGTTTGTGTTAGCCTATGTCTAGAGGTAGATGTCCTTGGTTAGAAACCCTTGTTACTATCTCCTAGCATGGGGGGTGGACCTTTGGGTTCCACTTGGTTGGGTGGAACATGCACGTTACTCTGTTCGGCTTTTTCCTTGTACGTGTGGACGAGACTTCCAATTGGAGAGCTCATGGTTTTAGTTGCAATTCTTCCTTGATTTCATTATAGTTGTTCTTATGATTTATTCACCCTTCTTTTGTTATCGAGGTAGAATTTATAATTGTAATTATTTTATTGGATTTGCCTCATTCGAGGAATGAGTGTTGTAACCTTATTGTTTAATGAATGGATTAATGAACTTGAAAGTTATCTCTTATACTATTGTAAATTATCTTACTTGGAATGTATGTGTTATTTTATTAATTAAATTATTGACATGGTTTGTATTCATGTTTTTTGTTGAGGTTCTATATAACATCTATCTCGTAACCTTAGAGGTTGTTGTCATTAGTCAGTGAAATTACTTATTAATTATACTTTAAAAAAAAAAATTCGCTTAAGTTGTTCCTTGCAACTTCCTCTAGCGTTGTGTGGTGGGGCATTACACATTGTATCAGAGCCTAGGTTTAAACATTGGTTTAAACATTGGGTACTCTAGGATTATGATGGAACCATTAAGCTTTTAGTTGTCTAGGTTTTGAGTTATGTATCTAGCCTAATACCTTGATGTGTCTGTGTAGGATTGTGCCGCCCAGACGCAGAAGAGGTAGAGGGAATGGTCGTGGTGAGAGTCGACATGACTCTCCTCCTCTAGTTCCTCTTATTCCTAATTAGGAGGAACAACATGCATCTCATAATGGACCAGGGTTTGGTGTTCATCAGTAGGATCCAGCAGGGATCAAGGCAATGCATAGAGCGCTAGAGGAGGCTTTGGCACTCCTTGGACTGAGGCAGGTAGAGGTTCAAGTTAACCCTGTTGTGAGGGAAGTTCCACCCCAGTCTGAGTCACACATGAGGGACCTGCTCAGGGGGCACTCTCCATTATATGATGGATCTGGTATGGGTTTACAGGTCGAGACCTGGCTTATAGACCTAGATAGGTGTTTTTCCATGCATCCATATGGTAGTAACATCAGAGCTCGTTATATGACTATGCAGTTGAGAGGGTTTGCATCCACTTGCTGGAGACTTGAGGAGAATAAAATCCATATCGACATTCATACAACATCTTGGGAGATCTTCTTAAAGAGATTCAGAGCTTGGTTCTTATCTAAGCATTGGTGTCAGAATCGAGGTGACGAGTTCCATGCTTTGTGTCAGATGGCATTATTTTTTGAGCAATACGAGTGATTCTTTTATGAGCTCAAATAATATACAAGGATTGGTGATGACGAGAGTATGTTGGTACACCATTTTTTCAAGGGCTTAAATGCCTATCTCAGCAGTGGTGTGAGGGTTTTTGAACCCAAGAACATGGAAGTGGCAGTAGAGAAAGCACGCCTAGTTGAGGAGAATACGAGTATGGTACTTGGAGGGCACATGAGTGTTCCAGTTGGCAGTAGTTTAGTGCCAGGATCTAGTGCTAGAGGAGGACAGTCTTAGGGAGATTTCCCTCCTAGGTCTCAAGAGGGACCATCTCAGGGTGGTTAGCAGCAATAGGTATTGCAAGGGAAATGTAAAGCTTTCTAGCCTAGATAGGGGGACATAAATTGGAGGCATGCAAAATGCTTCAAGTTTGATCAGCCAGCATAGATTTCCTAATCTACTTTCAAAGGTAGTGTGTAGAAGTCTAGCACACGATTTGGGAGTAGAGGTTTTGGCAGAGGTATTGAGTATTTCACATGTGGTTAGTAGGGTCACATGGCTAGAGTGTGTCCCAATAGGGGTGAATCTGGGTTTTCTCAGGGACCAGCGACATCTGAGCTAATAGTTGGTCACGCAGGCAGAGGGCATTGAGTTTTTGTAGCAGTTGATAACCGCTAGGTAGAGAATCGGGGTGCCTTCATCGAGACATATGGTATGTTGATGGGTAACCTAGTTACCATCTTATTTTATTCAAGAGTGTTAGACTCCTTCATTCAATCATTAGTGGTGTCATGATGTAGACTGAGTGCAGTAAGACAAGTCGATAGGTGGCAGGTAGAGTTAGTTTCAGCTGCAAAAGTCGCATCACAATACCTTGTTCCAAAGTGTAGATTGGAGATTGGACCTCTCCAAAATATGATGGACCTTTGAATTATTCCATTAGGTTCTTATGACATCGTCATTGGGATGGATTGGTTGGAGGCACATAGTGTCGTCTTGGATTGTTGATGCAAGTCGATTCGATGCATTGAGGCTCAGGTAGAGAGGTAGATATAGTAGGAGTCTAGAGGTCGATTTCCTTAAGGGTCATCTAAGCTATACAATTGAGAAGGTGTGTTCTTCAGGGCTGCCAGTTGTTTGCTATCACAGTGGATGACTTGGATCTTGGTGGTGGAGAAGAGAAGGTCTCTCTTGATAGTCATCATGTCCTTCAGGAGTATTCCGACGTCTTTCCAAATGAGATTCCAAGGATGTCACCTCAGAGGGATATTGACTTCAAGATTGATCTTATACCTGGTTCACAACCCATTTCTCAAGATCCCTATCGTATGCCTACCTAGGAGTTGAAAGAGCTTGATTTACAGCTTGAGGAGTTGTTAGAGAAGGGCTTCATTCGCCCTAGTGTTTCACCATGGGGAGCACCAGTCATCTTTGTGAAGAAGAAGGATGGTTCACTTCAGTTATGTATTGATTACAGATAGTTGAACAAATTGACCATTAAGAACCGATATCCGCTTCCTAGGATCGATGATCTATTTGACTAGATCAAGGGTGCCACCATCTTTTCGAAGATTGATCTTAAGTCAAGATATCATTAGCTTCAGATCTTTGACTCAGATATCCATAAGACAATGTTTCAAACATGGTATGGTCTCTATGAGTTCATAGTAGTACCATTCAGGTTGACGAATGCACCTTCTATGTTCATGAGTCTGATGAATGGTGTATTCCATACATACCTAGACAGGTTTTCCCTTGTGTTCCTTGATGAAATTCTGATTTATTCCAGGACTATGGTAGAGCATGAGGAACATTTGCGGCAGGTATTGCAGTGTTTGCTAACCTGTCGAAGTGTGTGTTCTTCAAGTCTAAGGTTCAGTATCTTGGGCATGTGATATCAGGGAAGGATATTTCAATGGATCCTCAAAAGATCCAAGCAATCTCAGATTGGCCTGCACCCATGAATGTGGTAGATATACGTATCTTTATGGGGCTAGCGGGTTATTACAGACACTTTGTGTAGGGTTTTTTGAGGATAAGTTACCCTATCACTACCCTTCAGAGGAAAGGGAAGAGGTCCGAGTGGTCAGAGAAGTGTGAGGTAGTGTTTCAGGCTCTAAAGGAGATGTTGACTACTGCACCGATACTTTCTATACTGGATCTAACTGGGGACTTTGTAGTTTGTACAAATGTGTCCTTGGAGGGTCTTACTAGCAATAGTTGAACTACCCAACACATGATTTTTAGTTAGCAACAGTTGTGCATGCATTGACGAGATGGAGGCATTTCCTTCTTGGCCATAGGTTTGAGCTGCATAGTGATCATAGGTGTCTTCAGTATATCTTCACGCAGCCCAACCTTAATGCTAGGAAGAGGTGTTGGATGGAGTTCCTCTATGAGTATGACTTTGAGGTGAAGTACATCCAGGGGAAGGAGAATGTGGTAGCGGATGCACTCAGTAGGCGAAGGCATGAGATATCCGAGTTGACTCTAGTTGTGGATTTACGGAGTCGCATTCTTTCTACCTTTCTAGCAAATAGTTGGTACCAAGAGGTCAGGTCAATGATAGAGGTAGGTCTCTTGAGGGTAGACATTCATGATATTCTCTGGATTTAGATGAATTATTGAGACACACGGGATGCATATACATTCCTCCTTCAGATGGTCTTCGTACCTTGGTCATGATTGAGGCACATTGGGCACCTTATTCAACCCATCCTGGGGTGAAGAAGATGCATGTAGATTTGCATCAGTTGTACTTTTGGCAAGGAATGAAGCGAGATATCATGGATTTTGAGTCATGATGTCTAGAGTGTCAACGAGTTAAGGCTAAACACCAGCATCTAGCAGGGCTCTTGCAACCGCATTTGGTACCAGAGTGGAAGTGGGATATAATCTCATTGGATTTCATTGTTGGTTTACCCAACTCTTCGAGACAACATGATGCGATAATGGTGATAGTTGATAGGTTAACGAAGGTGGCACACTTCTCACCTATGTGCTCATCCTATACTGCATCATCCGTAGCTAGAGTGTTCATGGAGGATATAGTGAGGTTACATGGCATTCCACATCGGATTATTTCTGACAGGGATCTAGTGTTTACCTCAGCTCTTTGGACATCATTGTAGCATGTGATGGGGACACAGTTGAACTTGAGTTTAGCTTATCACCCAGAGATAGATGGACAGACTGAGAGGGTCACTCAGGGATATGTTACACATGTATATGATGGACCAGCAGACACGATGGGAGGATTATCTCTATTTGGTAGAGTTTGCCTATAATAATGGTTTCCAGAGTTCCATTAGCTTGCCTCCATTCCGGGCATTGTATGGGAGACCTTTTCATACTCCTTTGAGTTGGGATCGACTGGAGGAAAAGATAGTGTTGGGTCTTGAGATGTTGCAGGATATGGAGCAGTAGGTGGATAGCCTTAGAGAGCACTTGGTGGCAGCGCAGGATAGGCAAAAGAAGTATGCGGATGCACATATGGTGGATCGTCAGTTTGTTGTAGGCGATAGAATCTTCTTGCGGGTGCATCCACGAAAGAGTCCCATCCGTTATGGAAAGAGCTCTAAGTTGGCACCTCACTTTGTCGGACCTTTTGAGATACTCGAGAAGATTCCAGTCATGTTGCTTACCATCTTTCTTTACCACCCAGTCTCTCGCGCATTCACAATGTGTTTCATGTTTCAATTATTCAACCATACCATCCAAAAATTTCGCATGTCCTTGATTGGAATGCATTGCAGGTAGATGATGGGCAACTAACTTTGGAGCACATGGCCATCATGGAGCGCAGAACGCTCGCCCTTCGAGCGCAAGATATTGATCAAGTTAGGATTCAGTGGGATCCTAGGGATGACATGCCATCCACATGGGAGGATGCAGCTAGAATGAGGGAACTTTATCTCTACTTGTTCGTAGGCTTCCAGGAGTAAGCTTGACCCTATGGGGGAGGATGTAATACCCCTCCATTTTGATCTACTATGCGAACAATGTTGTTTCCCATTTATGCATTTGTATTCTGTTGTACTTTGATCTTGTACTTGGTTATAGTTGATTATTATGTTATCGTGATGTATCTTGATTTGATGATCCAATATTTTGATGTGAGTATTATGGCATGTTTGGAATTAGCATAAGTGGATATTTAAATTTATGATGTTTCATGGTTTGATTATGTTGCTATATTAGATGCATCAGTTAATTCTACTATATTAGTGGAGAGGACAGTATCACATCACTCTCTTGCGAGCGCCCTGCGATTCTGTGATTTTCTCTTCATGGTGTACCTTATTTAGGACATATTATTGCATGTGGATATACTATTTGCTCACAGGTTGACAAGTACAAGACATTGACTCCACCTTGCTCCATAGGTTCGAGCGTGTCCAATTTTGTGGGTTTGTATAAAAAGCTCAAAGAATCTGTGGAGCTTAAAAGGGTTTCAAAGCACCATCAGGATCTTCAGCATACTTCAAAAAAATCAGGTTCTCATCTTGTTTTAATTGAATTTTTTTGATTCAAAGGTATTGTGTTGATGCATAAACTACTTGTAATCTTTTGTTTGGGTGCAAAACAAATCTGTGTGAAATCTTGCTTTCAAAATTTGAATAGGATTGTTCAAAGTTGGAAATAATTTCTTGTTTCCAAATTATTATTTTCATTTTGTTTTGTTCTCAATTTGTTCTTCAAATTGTTGAATTCCAATCTTGTTTGAATGAAAATTATGTGTATACATATATATATTTCTTTAAAAATATATGTACACGTACTTGGTTATATATATATATTTTTTATAAATTCCCCTTTATAAAGTTATGCTGCCAACATTTTATAAAAATAAAATTTGGCCAAAATTTTTATCTCTTCAAGTTAAAAGTCTGTATTTTTCTATGTTCTGGTTTTTTTTTTAAACAAAAAAAATGATAGTTGTTTTTATTTTTATTTTTTTGAATTATTTAAAAATTAAATTTTGAAAGTGGTTGGGGCTCACCCCACCGCCGCTCCCATGGGAAGTGGAGTAGTGGACCATGCCCAACGCCCCTAGTCCATGGCCTGCACAGACTATGCAGACCACACCACCATATTTGGTGGTTGGCACTACCAGCACCGTCGCTCACCGCCCTCCGCCTACGCTTTTAGCGCTCCCTCTATTGCCTGTGCCGCACCCAGTGCCTCCTCTAGCCATGGCCAGCTCCTTCACCTATGCCCTGCATGGCATCTTCCCCGCCATGCTTTCCTCTTCCCGGTGGCATTGCTTCTTGCGGGCACCATGATATAAACCATCGTCACCGCTGGCCATGGGAGCCGCAGCTGACCTCAACCTAGCCTTTGCACAAAAATCGAGGTCATGTGATTCAACCCTAAGGGTTGGCATGTGAACCAATGCACATGCCTAGACTTTTGAAATTTTAAATAAATATATAATAATAATATTTTATATTATTCTAATAGTATAATTTTTATAGTATTTTAGTATTATAATTGTTATAATATTTTAATATTAAAATTTATTATTATAGTTTATTATTATGATTTATTATAATAATGAAATGCATTTAGTGGTTTAGTATTATGACTTTATAATATTATGGGAAAATTTAAACAATAGTAATAATATTAATGCTTTAATATTAACATTTTAAAAATGATAATTTCATTATATTATTATATTGTTGAAAGGGAATGTTTTTTTTTTTTAAATGGGTTTTATCGAATGTGGAAAAACAATATTTTATTTAAAGAATGGATTTTTCTTTTATCTGAATTGTTGATATACGGGTTAATGTTCTATGTAATAAATGCTAATGTAGAAATAAAATGATTTTGAAATGGCATATTTAATACAGTTTATTTAATACTTAGAGTGCAGACTATTAGAAAGGAAATGGTTTTAGTGAACCCTAAGTAGATTTAATTCTTGCCTTGTTCTGATCTGTTCATATGGTCATTTGGAAAATGTGGGTCTTAACATTTAACAAGTCAGCCAGTTGCATTTTCAAGCTTGTGGGTTGTCATACTGTGTAGTCAACCTTGGATGGCCTTGGGTAGTGCATTTAACTAGATAGTTCCCTAGTTATCATAGACGGGAGTGTTTTGACTGTATGTCATGGTTAGGGATGTGATATCCTTGTGTATCACTTATGTACCCTTGGGTTGTGGAGTTGTTCCACGTGTTGTCTTAGAGGAGTGGCTTGTAATGAGGGTCGACACACAAAAGTGGTGCCAAGATAGCTCACTGCAAGTTATTTAATCCAATGATAACTTAATTAACTGATTAGAGTATCATGTAGTATCAACACTTAATAAGATAATTATGCCTCGTGCATGAACACAAGGGATCGTAAAGACTTGGGTTAAGACAAGAAGGCCTGGAATGGCAAGATCATTATCTTGTCTTCACGAAAGATAACTGATTCTGCATTGAATTGCATGAGGGGTCAGAAGTCATTAGAGGTTAATAGGATAACCCGAGTTGGGGGTTGGGGCCTAGGAAGACTTACTAGGATAACCTATGTAACATTGTGATGACACTCCTCCTAGGTCGACAATATGTTCACATCAGTGATGTAGTTGATTAGGTAATTCTGGAAGCGTTGTAACCTTGCGATAGTGATGTAATTGTATTTATTTTAGTGTGGTTGTGTTAACCTATGTCTAGAGGTAGATGTCCTTGGTTAGAAACCCTTGTTACTATCTCCTAGCATGGGGGTTGGACCTTTGGGTTCCACTTGGTTGGGTGGAACGTGCACCTTACTTCCTTGGGCTTTCTCCTTGTATGTGTGGATGAGACTTCGAGTTGGAGAGCTCGTGGTTTCAGTTGTAATTCTTGCTTGATTTCATTACAATTGTTCTTATGATTTATTCACCCCTCTTTCATTATTGAGGTGGAATTTCTAATTGTAATTATGTTATTGGATTTGTCTCATTTGGGGAATGAGTGTTGTAACCTTATTGTTTAATGAATGGATTAATGAACTTGAAAGTTATCTCTTATACTATTATAAATTATCTTACTTGGAATGTATGTGTTATTTTATTAATTAAATTATTGACATGGTTTATATTCATGTTTTTTGTTGAGGTTCTATATAGCCTCTATCTCATAACCTTAGAGTTTGTTCTATTTAGTTAGTGAACTTACTTATTAATTATACCTAAAAAAATAAAATTATTATTTAAGTCGTTCCTTGCAACTTCCTCTAGGGTTGCGTGGTGGGGTGTTACATCATTGGATAAGACTTGAATTTTACAGATAGGTTGGGCAGTTGGCTAGTTTTGAAACTTCAGAACCTGGTGAATTGGTTAGGAAATTTGGCAACACCGCCACTGGGTTATAATACTTACGAGAGTTGTGACATGATAAAAAAACTCACTTATTTAAGAGGGAAAAAATTATTTTTTCAAGTGAAAATTTGATGGGTAACACTGATTAATATAGGATACTACCCTATATAGCAGCTATTTAACTATATAAAAAAAACATGTGCTTAAAAGGATCCTTTAGTAGCGTAGGCTTTAAAACTAGTTCCTTAATATTTCCTTACTATTTTGCATCTTCCTATAGTTCCTTCGATGGTTCAAATTGTTCCTTAATGTTACTTTGGTTGTTATGACTAAGTGATTTAATAAGTAATAAAATATCAACCATTGATTTCTAGAAACCTAACGATTCTAGTTTTATTCCACAGGTTTCAATTCACAAGTCTAGTGATTCAAAATTTAATTCTAGAATGCAACTATAGTCATCCATCAAAAATTCATCAAACGGTCATGGACTATATTAATTTGCACTGAAATCTGGCTTCAAAAATAAAAAATGTGTTGAAACTTGTCCGCATTCCAGACTCTTTATGAAGGAATTTGAATGTGCTAAAAACTTTTCCTAGAGTTTGATAATTTCACCAACCATACTATGATTTTTATTGGCATATCCATTTATTTTGCCATTGATTTTTTTTATTAATTTGAGATTATGTTTAATTCACCAATGAAAATATATTTTTTTCTTTGAAAAAGCATTTTAATCGCCAACAATTTTTGTTTTGTTTTGAAAACAGGATTAATTCACCAATGGAGAAAAAAATGGTTTCAAAAAAGGTTTTAATCGCTAATGAAAAATATTTTATTTGTTTAAAAAAAAATTCAATTTGCCATTTTCCACAGAATTTTAGGGATTATAAAAGATTCACCAATTGGGATTTTTTTTAACTAAAAACCTAGAAAATTCACCAATAAAATTAATACTTTTATCGAGAGTTATACAAGATTTACCAGGATTTTACACCTTTTCTAAGGGAGGTTTTTCTTAAACTTTTCCCTGAAGAAGATTTAACTACAATTTCTCCATCCATACAGAGCCATAATCTCTTTGAAGTCTCAAAAATGGGTATAATTCCAAAGATACAAACATATAACAAGGAACAATAAGTAGAGAGTGAAAGACATGAACAATAAGTTAAACATTCTAACACCTCATATACTATTTTTTTACTTGTCTTCAATATTTATTACCAAACAACATATCTGAAATCTTGTATCAATATGTTTCATAGTATTCTTTTTTCTCATCTTTTTGAACTGCAAACCCATCCACAAAATTCTCATCTTGATAAACAGTTTGACATAAATAATATTTTAGATAGGATGAAAAGATAATCGTACACACATGTAGAAATTCAATACATAGACTAGAATATCTTTTTTGAAGTCAAATATATGATTGTTTTCCCACAAAAAAAAATCCCATTTAATATTTCCCCTTTTACAACCATTGTAGATTATGGTTTATGTGATTATGGAGGCCAACCCCACACCGTTGTCATTTTCTTATGAGGAAACAAACAATTTTTTGATTGCATCACATTGTTTATCCCCAAAAGCCCATGACAACGGTGTATGTTGCTCCATTCAACTAAACCATTTACTATGTCATGGTTCCCCTGGTTTTAATTTTGTACATGGCTACAGTTTTTTCCTTTTTGGTTATTCTTTGTTATGTGTGCCCATTTTCGCAAACACATTTATGCATATACATCTTAGCCATGAAATTCAAATATAAGCACTTGCAAAAAAAAAAATTATACTAATATATATGTTTGTGAAGATATGTGCACCTTTTTAGTTATTCTACA
Organism: Sequoiadendron giganteum; assembly: GCA_007115665.2. NCBI lineage: Eukaryota > Viridiplantae > Streptophyta > Pinopsida > Cupressales > Cupressaceae > Sequoiadendron > Sequoiadendron giganteum. The sequence goes on along the minus strand of CM021100.1, from coordinate 408,930,978 downwards.
CTCTTCTATATATTCCATCTATCCATGTTTCTCTATTCATCTTCAAATCTCATGATGCCAATTCTTTATCAAGATACCTATTTTTGTCAAGTTGTCACATGCAAAAAAAGACTATAATATTAGAGATCTTGTTTGACAACACTCATTTCTCTTGAACTTTGTTATTGTGTGATATATGATAAGAGTCCATGAGATTTTTCATGGACCTTACTTGCCTTTCTTGCTCATGGGTTTGGCTAGAGCCCACAAGGCTTCATGATGCCAATATGGTAGGGAGGAGAACAAGTCTGGGTTTAGTTCTTTTTCCTTCCATTGTCATATATTTGTTACTGCTTATATACATGGAAGCACAAATTCTCATATGCACTTGTCTATGAAAAACATACCATATTCTATCCATTACATTTGTCATTATTTCCATAGCTCTCTTTTCAAGTTCTGCAATAGATTACTTATACACAATTCTTTACCAAGATGCCATGTATTCAAGATGTTCCATTTTATCTCTCTCTATTTACAACATATAATGCTATACTCTTTTATTGTATTTCTATATTATTTCCTTTATAATACTGCAAAGATACAATAGACATTCAAGAAAATTAATGAATTGTAAATTGTCAATTTCAAATTATTTCATGGTCGAACAACTCGATCCAATGTTGCTCACCCTTGTAAAAAACCATCAATAGTGCATGTAAGTACAAAACGTTTCCATTATCAATAAATAGATCTGGTGAACCAATTTTAAATAGTATTAATTTTTTTTAGTTTCACATTGTCTATATTGATTTTACACATATACTTACTCACTTTTTGTGCTTCCTTTTTTATTTTTGTTTCCCATTCACTGACATACCCCTATCTATTATTTGCAAGAACTAGGCTAAAGCATGCAAAAGCATTCAAAAATAAAGATACCTTTTTTTTTTAAAGTTACCACAGCAAAGAAAACACAACAATATGAGAGATCATACTTGAAAACACAAGATTTTCCCCAACTCTATTATTGTGTGATGTATGATGAAACTCAATGAAATTTTATGTGGGCATTTTGTACTTTTCTTGCTTGAGGGTTTGGCTACAATCCACGAGGCTCCATGATGCCAATATGGTAGGGAGGATAATGAGCATAGGATTTGTGCTTTATCTTTTAATGCCATATATTTGTTGTTGCGTAGATACATGTGTACAACAATCCTTGTATACACTTGGATTCAAGGAACATACTCTATAGTAACATGTTCCTCATGTCAGATAAAGTGGTGGGGAAGTAGTTGAGACTTTGTTCACATCACCTAAAAACAAGGAATACCTTTTAATTTGATTATTATAATAATGAAAATATATGTATCATGTCATCACATTCTTAATTTGGTGAGGTCTATTTTTTTTTTTTAGATCAAAGATGGTGTAAGTGAGTATTTGATTGGACTATGAGCACCCTTACTCTCTAAGTGATATTTGTCCCTTTATAATCCTTTTTATGCTAATCAAATGGTATAAAAGTTATCAATATAATATTTTCACTTTCTTCCTGAATAAATGCATTTACATATTTTTTTTATGTCAACAACAATTCAAGTTGTTATTCTACTTGGTCATCTATTAGTTATTTTTTTTTATCTAAGTCCTTTTTATTTTGTTCTCGACTAATGAATTTTGGTGTGGAAACACAAAGATTATTTTTTCGTTTTATCCAATTGGTTCTTAATCTCACATGCATTGCATGTGAGATAAGAATAGACAACTTGACGATAACATGAGGCTTAAAATGCTTTGCAATGTTCAAACTAAATGAATAGATGTAAAATAGTCTCTAAGCCAAAATTAAGTGATTTAAATAATATGTTCAAGTTAGGTGATACAAATTGGTATATTTCAATGCACACATAGGTTGTCTTTAACTTTAATACATATGTATCGATCTTCTTGCTTTTTCCATCTAATTATCCATAATAATAAATAAATTTATTTTCCAACATCTCTCTTCATTAAGGTATACTCCACCTGTTTTATCCTAGGTAAACTACAAAATCATAAGCTTCACCTCCTACTATGAACTAGCCTCACATTATTTCATACTGGCTTATTAACAGGATTTCACTTTCTCAACTCAATCAAACAATTGAAAATATTACTGATTATTTATATTTCACACTCAATCCCAAAAAGAATTTGTCTTCTTGCTTCCCACTAAATAGCCATTTGCAGTGAAGTCCTATCGGTTGATTATTGCATGCCTATGCATGCGACTTCTAGTTTATTTTTTAAAGTTGATATTTTCTTTTTCGATCATTTCTTGGTTGATATATACATATGGTTTCTTTTATTTTCACATATATATATTAATATATTTATCAAGATTACATACTAATTATAATTATTTTAGTATTTGTGTTTATATTGTTGTCAATTAGATTAATTTTAATATTTTATATGTTCAATCATTTACACAAACACAAGGTTGGTCCTATGACAATGAACTTAACTCAATTTTAAAAATTCAAACTCAAAGCTGGGTCAACTCTAACCAATTTTTTTTTCATCCAAGTGTTAAATTGATGCATTTAAGTGATTTTATTTCTATGCCCTTATATTTAAAGGAATTCAATTTCATTCATTTGAGAATATTTTGTATTTAGGGAAAATTAATTCAATTGGTGCTCTAAAATAATTCTAGAAAATACATTCAACCTAGGGTCATTTACTCAATTGAGATATGACGTATTTGATTCTTTCTCCAAGTTTTATGGGGTTGATCTAGGAAAGAATGTACCTTTATGAAATTAAAACAATATTAAAAAGTATTTGTGAATAGCTCTAGTCTTGAGAAACAAAAAAATAGCAAAGGAAACATAGACAAATCAATAGAATTAAAATGAAGCACGACAAATATAGAATAAAATATGAATAAAAATTAATATATTTTTAATGAAAAAATGAATTAAACATGTGGTCTCAACCTACCACGATATAGACAAATGGTTGGAATATTCAGGTAAATTGTGAGACCCAATGTTTTGTACTAGAATCATATGTTACTGCTTAAGATGAAGGTGATATCCCATTGAGACAATTTTTATTCCTTCTATATTTTCACTTGATGTTATATAGAGGACTCTTAGATTTGGCCACTCATATGCAATTATGATGTGGTTTTATGTGTTTTTATATTGATTTATTTTTATTATAATCATATTGACACGCAATGTGTATGCTCATATATAATTCATGGTATCATTTTATCATCCCTATGCTATGATTCAATGTTGACATTGATTTTCATGACTCACCTATTTCTCATGGATTCATGATTACCTATTGTGGGATATGGATTAACTTAGAATGGTGTGTTTTTATGAATCACACAACAAAATGTTTAGTTGTAAATTATCATTATTTGTGATTGAATATTGTATTCTTAATTGCATGTTGCTTTGGCTATAAATTTATATTTATGATTGAACTATTGATTGGAATCTACTGTTTAGATAATTGAATGACAATGGAAACGAGGAAAAATATATAGTAATCCTATTTTAATTGACACATTAAGTCGACCTAGCCTATTTCAATAGGCTTTATTCATGTGTATTATGTGTTCAAGTTATTTTCATAGTGTTATTTGTGGATTATGTATTTTTCATTTGATTGTAGTTCATTGTGTTGTCTGTGAATTAGAAAAGTCTTAGGATTTTTTTGCAAGTTTCAAATAAAATAATAAAAATGTAGTTTTTTAATTTAATTAAAAGGGGACAAGAACTTTGTTTTCAATTAAAACCTACTAATTCCCTAAGTGTTGAACATCCAGAATAATGAGAGGGGGGGTGAAATAGTATTCCATAAAACCATAATAAATCCATCTCATCATTATCATAATTATGACTGAATCAACAAGAGAACATAAAATAGATCAATGCAACCATACAAATGGACACCAAGATTTTTACATGGAAAACCCAATAAGGGAAAAAATACGATGAGGGTTAACTCACAATATATTGTATCTAGATACAAAATATTATGGGACTCAGTGACAGGACTCACTATCCTTGAAAATTCTCACTACCTAAATACAATAGATGGCTAACTGCCAAGATACAAACATACTAGATCACTGTCAAGAGATTAAACTGATAGAATACACCTTCCATGTATAGGGTTCAGTTTAAATGAAGCTCGAAACATAAATTACTGCCTTATAGTAGTCACTCAATGGAACTATAACTGATAAAGCATTTAGGTTTAGACCTTTCTTCACACACACTTTCATTTTTCTTCAATCTTCTTTTTCTCTTTTTTTCCATCATCCTCATACACCCTCTTCATAACCTCTCATACATATACAAGTATATCTTATTCATGAGTTAGGTCGGCCTAATTTGTTGAAAAAAAATTTCAAAACCTTATTTGTCACTACAATATATGAGTTAAACATTTTATCCATGTAGTGCATTATGCCAAGTCGGCTAACATAACTAGTCTCCATTATCTATCACATATGCTAAGTGAGCCAGGAATAGAGCACAATTCTCCAAACCAAAAAATAAACCTCAAAGGAAACACATTCTAGATTTGAGAACACATTAATTTCCCATCATACCACCAACATAGAGACTATCAACAAAACAACAACACAAGAGTGCTCACTTTAATAAAATGTAGAGTTTCCCACATAGTATGCCAATCATAGAAAAATAGTAGAATATAGAGTTGAACTCTATCAAAGAACTATTTTCTTACAATCAAAAGATGTCTCAAGATCAAGGATATAGTTGTCTAACTAAGTCATGATAATATGGTTAAGAGAATAGAGTCATATCAGATATTACAGTGAATTTTAGACTCAACTACCAACACACTAATCAATCAAAAAAGGGCATTATCGGTAGAGAACAACTTCTGCAAAACCAGGTGGACTTCCGATATAGGTATCACCATGTTGACATCAATTACAACATAGAGAAAAAAACACAAACCATCCATATGCCATGCTCATGCTGCAAGGCTTCCATAATCCAAACAATCTCCCCCTTTGGCGTTGATGGCAACATGCATGAAAAAAACATTTTCTGATATAAAATGTTGCAACTAAATACCCTAAATACTCCCCTATCAAAAAAATTCTTCACAAATTTGTTTTCCTCTATTAACCTCTATCTCTTGATTTCTCTATCTCTTTATCTCTGCCCATTTGACATCAATGAAAAAGGAAGTGGTCTCATAAATGTGCATATATGCATCTAAGTGTAATAAAATATATATGAACACAAGTTAACCTGGAGAAGAACCTTTGAGACTCTCCAGGATGACCTTCCATGATGATTTTACTTCTTCCCATGAATTTGTTTCACTAATAAGTGTCTTGTATGATAATTCAAGCTTGGTTAAGGACTCTACACCATGTTCTAGAGTATTGGGACTAAGATTAATCTTGGATATTTGAGAAATACAACCAAGAGCACTAGAAATAGAAGTGTGCCACAAAATTATTGATAACATTTGTCCTTTGATCGTGCAAAGATAAAATTTGTCCTAAGGCTTCACAATGTAGGACCACCTCTGATTATCTCTATCTTCTGCTAAATTTTATGTGTCTTCTTTAATTCTCATCCAAGAATCACTCGTTATATCTAGTGTACTACTAGAACAATCTAGGAAAATATATTGTAGTTCATGTTCCTCTTCTTCACAAAATTGTACACTCTTCAATTCATTCATTATTCAAATATGTTTATTTTCACATTTTTCCTTGTTATCTTTCAAATTTCATTTATCAGACCTAATTCTAGCAATCACTTCAATTCCGGATATGTAAACCTTCAAAGATTCAATCATGACACATAGACTCTCCACAACAGAAATAGATGAATCAAAATTAGCACCGGGAATAATCTTTTGTAATTCTTCCAAATCTCTTTGATTTTTTATTCTTTCATGCTCATTTTGAGCTCTCTCAAATTGACTTCCTTCTACAACTTCTTTCTTAACAATAGTTTTCCTTTTCTTCATTTTTTCAGTCATGCTACTGGATGTACATTCTTCCTTGAAATTATTAGGGCTTTCCAAAATAATTTTAGCATACTTGTCAACTTCAACCTCTAACACTAAATAATCTAATTCTGATTTCCAAACAAATCTTGATTCAATTGCTTCCATGTGATAGAGATCTATAGACACAAGAAAATTGATGCTTCTAGAGTTCCTTACAACAACATATTCTAGAATCTTAAACATTCAATTCATCCTCATTTGAAATATTCCAAATATTGCAGCAAGGGCAAGTTATTGTGCATTTGAGCTACTAAGATTTATCATGAAGTTCCTGATTTGATGGGAAATAGGCTTCGTATCCGACCATTATATCCTTCATATCACTAGTAGTTCTATCAAAAAGTAAAAGAGTAAACACAAAACTAAATTAGCATACCAAAATACATTCTTCTTACTCTTTGTGATTTCCTTTAAATTCTAGAAAATATGTATACAAAGTAATTCACACAAGTCATAATCCATAACTCTTTTAACTATATCAATAACAATATGTACAAAAACAATAGAAAATATAAGGCCATTGCTAGGAATACAAAATTTATGGTCGATGCCATAGCAACATACCTTGTTACTAGATCAACAATTGATCTTAGATCAAACTCTTTCCCTTCAAGATTCACAATGGTAACCTGAATTATCTCTTTCACATCTATAGTCTTCTATTTGGGAATTGGTCTAGAGGAATACAAACCAGTTACACTTTTGATTGCTTCTCTTGTAATAAAATGTGCCTCATCTATCCACAAATATTCATTGTGACTTATATCAAAGACTATTAAAATATATTTCTTCTCAAATTCAAATAAATGAACTTTCCTCCAAACATCCAACTTTTTCTCAACTAATACATTGCATTCATCAACACTTTCTTCCAATTCATTCTTCCATATCATGCTCAACTAAAATGATCATATTACCTCTATCTTACTGTAAAATAATGCATAGATATCCTTTGTAGGAAACACTCTCAGAGTGATGCGAGAGAATGCACCAAAAAAATCTTCTAATACATTCTTCAAATATCTCCAAAAATTAACTTGCACTTTATTTTCACTATACACAGCCTTTGAATTATCCATAGAAAAAAATGAACGATTGTGCGCATAGGAATACCTCTATAAATTCCAACAAGAGATGTATAGATATTCTACTTCTTGAGCTCACTTCGAATCCCCTTGATCTTTTCTTCAAATTTTGAACCTTTGAATTTATGTCTAAACATTTTTTGCATGCTTCTCTGAAAATACATAAGCCTTTTGAATTATCTGAATTTATTCCTTTCATGCCAAATGATTTTGCAATAAATGATTCAACTTGCAGGTAGATTACCATGAAAATCATGTATGCCTCAATTCTTTCAAATTTCACAACCTTCATCCTTCACACAGGTGATTGAGAAAATTCCTTAGTTCTATTTGTAGACAATAAAAATTGTCCTAGGCTTGTGACACTATTTTTCTTCATAATTCTTCCATCTTTTTCCCTTTCATTCTTCATAATTAAATAATGTTAATTATTTAATTATTTCCTATGACCATATATCCTCTATTAATTAAATAATTTCAATAATTTAATTCATTCATTCTTATCTTTATTTCCCTTTTATTAATTAAATAAATAAATATTATTTATTTAATTAAGTCACTAACTAAACCTATCTTCTTTCCAAAATTTAATAAATGTTTATTTATTTCATTCCACACCACTTTCCACTATAATTAAATAATTGTTTTAATTATTTAACTCCCTTTTAACTCTTTTTAATTAAATAAATATTTATTTATTTAATTAGTTTTCATGTCTTGATTTTTTGAATTAAAATCATGATTTAATTAAAAAATATGATTCTTCTCTTATCACAATCTTCTAAAATAAAATAATATCTTTATTATTTAATTGGTAATTGGTCATTAAAATGGAAAAATATTTGGTTTCTTTTCTAACTCATCCCTTTTTTTGTATCAATCTTATCTTCTACATTCCATTCTTATCCCTCCTTGTCTCAACTAGCCTCCACCATTGGTTATATTGTTTTTTAATTTAATCTCAACCATTACTCTTTTATAATTCAACCCTAACCCTATTCCATTTTGTATATTTTAATCCTGACCATTGATTAATTGTCTTGCAATCTCATCCTTTCATTCGAAATCAATTTTACCTATAAAAAGGCTTTATCATTCTCATTTCAAGCCCCCCTATAGAAAAATATTAGAATTTTTAGACATCATATAAATCTTCAATATTTTTCTATTATCATTGTCTTTAGGTCACACTTGAATACTCAATAGAATTTTCAAGGAATTTATTATACTACAACAAAATGGAGTGTAATGAAGGTGATTCATGGAATGCATAAGGGTTTGGTAAGATCCTTCATGTTTTATTCCTTATTTCCATTTTTCTTCATTATTAGTTTGGGGTTTAGTTTTCTTATGTTGATATTGCTAACCTCGAACTTTCCCTGTGCTACACTTCAATTTTTGACCTTAGTACCAAATCCTTGAATTCATGTAATTTTATAAATTCATCATCAAAGATGAATTTTCAGAATACTAGTTCTCTAACATCATTTAGATTACTCTCCCTATTTCTATATTTAACCTAAATCAATTTTAGATAATTCAAATAGTATTTTTTCTTGGGGAAAAAGTTACATATGTTGATGCACTTCATCAATGGGTACTTCAAAATTCTCCTCCACATTTCGACTAAGGTGGTAGTCAAACAATTATGGTTTTCCTATTATAATATTTTTTGGGGGTTGTTCCCTTGGGGGATAGTCCACATGAATTATATGAGGGAGAAGCACTGTCTCATGCCTAGAAATTTTCATTAGAGAAACCCATTTTTTTTTTTAAATCTATTAATTAAGAAAATTAACACTCATTAAGAGTTTAAGACATAACACTAAATGTGATAAGAGTTGTAGATATTCATGAAGGAAATTCACAAATTCAAATGTTTGGAGACACAAATCTATATTTGAACAAATATCTCCCTTCTTCTTTATTATTAATAACTTGAGATTGTCATTCTATTATGATAGTTTAGTGGGGCCTCTAATGCTAATATAGTTGTATCAAGATTTACCCAGATTAAAATTTAAGATTTCTAAAATTGGAATACTCCAATATAATTATCTAACATTATCATTCACTCAAAACAAGATTAACATAATTATAGTGGAATCATATGTTTCTTCTGTTAGCAACATTTTCTACTATTCCTAGTATTAATAACCATATTAATATTAAAAATAGAATCAATAACATGGGAGCGGGAATAGGAGCGAGCGAGCGGGAAAAGTCTGGTTTTGAATCTTCGATCAGTATAGCGGGCGGGGGTTCAAGGAAATCTTAGGCGAATGCGGAGATTTCTTCGAATTCTGAGAAAGGTAAGTCAGGCTCTATCAAAAAGGACGTCTGCGAAAAAGTCCAAGGCTATCGTGGAAATGTCAGAAAAAGGGGAGGAAAAGGGTAAGACGTGGTCTTTGTTGTTTGGTGTTAAGCCAAATGACAAATCATCTTTTCCCCCTGTGCGTATTCTTTCTGACCTAGGGTCTGGAAAGTTTTCTATTTCTATGTCGGATGAAATCATAGACCATAATATTGCAAAGATGGAGGATGTTTTGGTTGGAAAATTTTTGGGTCCTAGACCTAATATTGAAGTTGTAAACGAGTTTGTTAAGAATAAATGGAAAACCAGTGGACTGGTTTCGGTGGCGGTGCTCCCTAGAGGTTTTTTTGCCTTTCAGTTCACTTGCAAGAGGACTCTAGGGCTGTAAGGAGTGGTGGCCCCTGGGTTATCGGAAAGTCTTCCTTGGCCCTGAAGAAGTGGTCTTCTAGGGTTGATCTGTCTGACTCCATCTTTGAAATGGTGCCAGTCTGGGCTAGATTTCCTAGTCTTCCTTTGGAGTATTGTTGTCCATTGACTCAATGACCATGGCTAGAAAGCGTTTGGTCTTTGCTAGAATCTGTGTTGGGGTTTCTCAAACTGTTGATCTCCCTTCTTTGATTGACATCCAATCCAAGTTGGGGGTTTGGAAGCATGCTATTGAATTCGAGACCACACCCTTTGTTTGCTTTAAATGCCAAAAGTTTGGGCATTGGGTGAAAAAGTGCCCGATTAATAATAAAAGTGAAAAGGAGAAAGTTGCCAACCCTAAGACTGTTTGGAGAAAAAAATCTAAGGAGGAGAAGCAAATATTTGTCCCAGGTGCAAAGGAGAATCTTGAAAGACACACTTCTGCTCAAGATTTGAAGGAGAACCATAGATGTTCATAAAAGGATGCTTGCCCTGGTTTATATAGCACTTGCTCTTCAGATCCTAAGGATCCTAAATACTTGATTTCACCACAGGTGGATAGAAAGGAAGAAACTAATTCTATGGAGGGAGCCCGGGATACTCAGAAGAAGGCTGACATAAGAGGTGAAGAAACGGGTTTTGTTTCACCTTCACCTTTGGTGATGGCTGGTAGTATGAATGTACCTGGTCTAGAGGAAATAACCATTAAGGGCTTGTTCCTGGAGATAGGAATACCTATCCCTTCTCACTTTCATGTTGATAACCCTTGCTCAAAAGGGGAACAAGATCTGGAGAATGCCACTTTGGAAGTTGTGAGGGAAACTTATGAGACCCAAAGCGTGAAAATGAAAACACCTAATGTCAATACTTCAAAAGCCAAGAATGGCTTAATGGAAACCCTTCCTTGGGATCTGAGGTTGTTTCCTAAGAAGGATTGGGAATCAGGAAGAGAGCTTGAAAGCCAAGATGAGACTGAATGGGAGGAGGTTATTTCACATTCAAGGTCAAAGAAGGAAAAAAAAAAGAGGATGGAAACCTCAAGTGGAATGATCACTAGAACTAGGGCCAAGGCGGACTGTGGGAATACTAAGCCTTGCCAAGGAAGGAGATCAAAAAAATGGCAAAGGGAACAAGGCAGCCCTCAGGATATTGCGGATGAGATCCAAATGACCATCCCAGAGATACTTCAATCCCCAGGTAAGAAATGAAAATCATGTCATGGAATATAAGAGGGATGAATAGCCATCATAAAAAGGATGTTTTGCAAAATTTTGTTAGGGACAACAAACTTGATATTATTCTTGTTCAAGAAACAAAAATGCCTAAAGATAAAGTAGAATGCTTTAAAAAAAATTCAGAATTGTGGGGCTCACGGAAATAGTTTTGCGGGTGCTTCAGGGGGAATTGTTACTTTTCGGAACAAGTTGTTTATTAAAGGTGAGCCCTTAATGGAGAATGGTAATTTAGTGGCAACCAGATTTACCCACATAAGAGACAATTTTTGCTGGATTCAATCCAATATATATGCCCCGAATTGTAAGAATGCTAGAAATTCCTTTTGGTGTGAGTTGTCTGGTTTTCGAAAATGTTTTGCTAATGAGCACTGGGTGGTCATGGGAGACTTCAATACTCCTCTCCTGAATGATGAAAAATTTGGGGGTTCTCAAATTAATTGGGATAGTATTTTAGGTCTCTCCGACTTCATTAACAGTAATGCCTTGATAGACCTTGACCTACAAGGTGCTTCTTATACCTAGACTAATAGGAGGTTAGGACCTGACTTGATCCATGTGAGACTCGATAGGGCCCTTGTTTCTGGTCAGTGGTTTATAGACTATTTTTGTGCTTTGAGAGCTTTATCAAGGGTTGGATCTGATCATTTTCCCATTTGTTTAATGGCAGATCCTACTAAGGTGACAAAGAACTCCCCTTTCAGATTTGAAAAATTCTGGCTATCTCATCCTTGAATCTTTCAGGAAATTAGTATATGGTGGAATATTGATATTACTGGCATAGCTATGTTTAGGATTGCTAAAAAATTAAAGGAAGTGAAATTTAATTTGAGGAGATGGAAAAAGGATTCCTTTGGGAATATTTTTGGAACTAAGACGAAAATTCAGGGTAAAATTCAAGACATCCAGGCTAAAATCCAGAAATGGGGGTACATTGATAATTACAGAGAAAAGGAAAATGAACTTCTCATTCAATTGCATGACATCATTGCTAAAGAGGAAGTTTTTTGGCGGCAAACATCTAGGGTGTCTTGGTTGACTGAGGGAGATAGGAACACCAAATTTTTTCATATGTCTGCTTTGAAACATAGGGCTGCTAACAGAATTGCTTACATTGATGTTAATGGAACGAGGTTTGAGGAGGAAGATGATATTAAGAAATAGGCTGTCCTTTTTTTCAGCAACCTTCTTTCTTGTAATGGAGAGATTGTTCCTGAAGCTCAAGATTCCTTGATTGAGGCTATACCCTAGGTGATTGGTCACAATGAAAATTCTATTTTCACTACTATTCCTTCCAAGGCTGAAATTAGGAAAGTTGTTTTCTCTTTTGATGGTAACAAAGCTCCAGGACCAGATGGTTTTCCCTTATTCTTCTTCCAAGTGTTTTGGGAAATTGTTGAGGTGGATGTTGAGAATGCTGTCAAGGAATTCTTTGGATCAAGATGTCTTTTGAAAGAAATTAATGCTACTTTTGTGGTCCTTATTCCAAAAAAACCTGGGGCTTCGGAGTTTCAAGCTTTTTGGCCAATCACCTTGTGTAATTATATCTATAAAATTATTTCGAAGGTCTTAACTACAAGATTGCTTTCTGTGCTTCCTCAAATGATTGCTCCGCAACATAATGGTTTTGTGCCAGGTAGGTACATTCTGGACTCTATTATTACTGTTCATGAGAATTTACATTCTTTAATGGTATCGAAGACTAAAGGGTTCATTCTTAAATTGGACATTTTCAAAGCCTACGATCGGGTTGAGTGGAATTTTTTATTTAAAATCCTAGCCAGGTTTGGTTTTAATAATAGAGTCATTCATATGGTGAACCAGCTAGTTTCGATAGTTACTTCTTCTGTCATTGTGAACGGGTCACCTTCAAAGTTTTTTCAGACTTCCAGAGGCCTCAGGCAGGGAGATCCTATCTCTCCTATTCTGTTTACAATTTTGGCTGAGAGTTTGGGAAGAAATATTAAAAAGCTTATTGATCAAAGATCCCTTGCTGGTTTAAGACCTTCCTCTTCTCTTCTAACCTGTTCCCACCAATAATTTGTTGATGACACCATTCTCATGGGAAGATCTACTATGGCTGAAGCTAAGACTTTCAAAAGAATTCTCATGGGAAGATCTACTATGGCTGAAGCTAAGACTTTCAAAAGAATTCTGAATCTTTATGAATCTACTTCTGGGCAAGTTGTTAATAGGGCTAAGAGTTCAATTTTCTTCCTCAATACTCCGGAGCATAGACAAGTTAAACTTGCTCGGATTCTTAGATGCCAGATTGAGCCCCTTCCGTTAACCTATCTTGGTTTGCCTCTTTGCATTAAACCCTTGGACTCATTCTGGATCTCTTTGGTTGAAAAATTCAATAAGAAGCTGTCGGGGTGGAAAGGAGCTCTTCTCAATCAAGCTGGAAAAATCCAACTTCTAAAGGCGTCCTTGCAAAATCTCCCTGTGTATGCTCTTAGCTTATTTAAAATTCCTGCTAAATATGCTGAGGCCATTGAAAAAATTCAGAAAAGGTTTCTCTGGTCTGGTGTGGAGGATAAGAAGAGAATGCCACTTGTTGGATCGGATCTAGTTTGTAGACCTTAATCGAGAGGGGGCCTAGGTTTAAGAAAAATTAAAGTGCTGAATTTGTCCCTTCTTGCCAAACAACTTTGGAGAACTCTTAATTTGAGAGGGGAATGGCAAGATACCTTAAAAGCCAAATATTTTAGTAACTGTGAGTCTCTTAATGAGGTTATAAATTCTTCTTTTTTACCTCGTGGGTCTGTTTGTTGGAATGATATGAGCAGAGCTAGAAAGTTGTTGGAAATGGGAACTGGTTGGCTGGTTGGAAAAGGAAATTATGTTAGGTTTTGGGAAGATAGATGGCTTTTTAAAGATCCTTTAATCAGATATGAGAAATTTAGTAAATGGATGGATGATTGTAAAAGGGAATTCGGGGTCTTGGTTAAAGATTACTGGAGGAATGGGGTTTGGGTTGATTTGAAGACCATCAGTCAGGATCTTAGTCCGGTTCAGTCGGCCTTCAGGGCCCTAAGACTAGCTCAACACCAGGTGGATGATCTTGTTGTTTCATTAGACAATCCATTTGGCATTTTTGCAGTTTCTTCTGCTACTTCTATGTTGGCTAGTCTGATGGAGCCTCCACCCTTCTGGGCTAAGGCTTGGATTAATCACCTGATTGCTAAAATCAATATTTTCTATTGGATAATGCTACAGAATAAGATTCTCACTTTGGACAATCCTGGAAAAAGAGGAATTCAATTACCTAACAGGTGCTACATGTGCAAGAACGATGCTGAGACTGTTAACCATCTTTTTCTTCATTTCCCTTTTGTTTCACACATTTGGGGTAAAATTTTTGAGCTTCTTGATTTGGTTTGGGTTTCCCCTGCTTCTGTCGAAGACTTTTTCTTGCAATGGAAAGCTCCTTCAAAAAATCCTTTTGTGCGAAAGCTCTAGTCTTTTGTTCTACCTTTTGTGTCATGGAATATTTGGAAGGAAAGGAACAACAGAGTGTTTAGGGAAAAAGAGAAGTCAGAGGGGAACTTGCATGAAAAAATCGTAAGGGCAATAAAGGAAAATTTATCTCTAATCCCAAGAAAAATGGTTGATAAAGCTAATTGGTCTCCTTTCAATATTGCTACGGTTGAAAAGTGGAATTCTAAATTAGCAGCGTTAAATGTCCCCAAGCCTGATGTTTGTGGGAGGGAGAATGCTAGTTGGTCTTTGCCACCTTTGGGTTGGTTGAAAGCCAATTTTGATGGTGCTACTAAAGGCAACCCTGGGAAAGCTAGCAGTGGGTGTGTTTTAAGGGACAACTCGGGGGCTTTTATTGCGGCTTTTGCTATGGACATCGGCACCCAAACTAATCATGTTGCGGAAGCTATAGGGGCTTATCATGCGGTTAACTTAGCTTTCAAGATGAACATGAAATGTCTTTGGTTGGAGGGTGATTCAATGAATATAATAAATTGCATTCTTGGGCTTACCCCTCCCTTGTGGACCATTAAAACGTGGATCGAAGATACAATAATCTTATTAAGTAAATTCGATAAAGTTAAAGTGTCCCACGCCTACAGAGAAGCCAATAAGGTGGCTGATTATTTCGCCAATGAAGGGGTTAAGAGGGGCGGGGAAAACACTTGGTGGAAGAATGACTACCTCCATTCTGAGGTGAAAGTGCTAATTTATTATGATTCAATGCATGGAAGAGAAGCTTGTCTTTGTCATGATGAAGAGGATAAAGATTAGGTATGTCGATTTCATTAGATTTGATGAGACTGACATCATTTTCTTTTTCAACAAGAGTCTCCGGTACGCTTTTTGGGTGTTTGATAAAATATGCTTAAACGGGACCTAGAGAAACTATAGGGTGTGGTATAATAGAGCTTTGAAGATGGGGGGAAAGAGAAAACATGTGGAGCCGAGTAGCTTTCAAGAGCATAGAAAGAATGCTAAAGCCTGGGAAAGAATTGAAAAGGGAGGTTTAGTCCCATTTCTGGAAAAGCTCCATGGTACTGACGAGAGGATGCTGGACTATTTTGCCAAAAATTGGAAAAATGGTGAGATTGTGTTGTTTGGTAGGAATGTTAAGCTGAATGAGGAAATAATTAGTGAGATTACTGGTCTTTCGAATGAGGGCATGAAATTTTATCGGGACCGTCAGTTCTTTGATGAAGTGGTCATAAGATTTCCTAAAAAAGACAAGGAGAAGGTTAAGTTGGTTAAGGTTGCCAATAGCTACTTTGATGTGGAGTCCATTAAATCTATTTGGAGGAAAGTTTTAAGAGTAATAATGGAGTATATCACAATTGACGGGTGCTTCACCAAGGCGTATGGTTATCACTTTGCCATTCTGAACCATTTTCGTCACAAGGTTCGTATCTCTTTGCCTTTTTACTTATTCTCTTCTTTGAAGAATTGCCTTGATGAAGTTGAAAGAAACCCTAGGAGGACTTCTATTATTCACCCCGGTCTTGTCAGGCTCACCTATGAGCATTATCAAAATTTACCTGCTTTGCCTACAATTGTTGATATTGGGGATTTGGATGATGAGGATACTGAAAGTAGCAGGGAGAACGACCCCCTGGCCCATCCTACTTGTGCCCCTGTTGGTCCTAATACCATTGCTCCCTAGTCCCTATCTTGTCAAAATGACCTTATGGATTCTGCTCCACCTTCATGTCCTAATCTGTAGCCTTTGCATGATCGCCCTATCCCAGGTTTTGCCTCATCGCCTTGTCTTAATTCCCAGTCGTCTCTTGGCTGCCCTACCCTAGGTTTGGTCTCTGGTTTTAAAGGTACCTCAGTTACGAAATTAGTCTCATACTCTGGGAATTCTATGGAAATTATTTCTGATAAACCTATGGTCAGTAAAGAGTCAGCCCCTGGAGCCCCTGCGTCTGGAGGTTTTGGGAATACCCCTAATGATTCCCCTAATCAGGATGAAATTAATTTTGCCATGAATAAGCTCAAGACTGAGGACATTGTGAGTGTGGTGGAAAAAAGTATGGATGGCCTTTTCACTGTTCTCAAGTGGACCTAGAAGGAAGTCTGTGATTTGAAAGGCCATAATAGAGATCTCAACAACAAAGTCATGGATTTGGAGCAGAAGAATAGCTAGAGTCGTAATGAGAATGAGGGATAGGAAACCCCCTTACCAAGGAAAAGATAGCTTTTGCAAAAGGAAAGATTAACCAAGCTCGAGTGTAATTTGTCCAAGATTGGCCAAAATATTAGGGCCATTGTGGAGAATAATCACAAAATTTCTAGGCATAACACCATTATCATCAATGCTATGGTGGAAAAGCTCAAAAAAAATCAGAAGGCCTCACTGGTCGTGGATTTGGATGTGGACAGTGGTTGCAACAGATCTGCTGTTGAAGGGATTTCGACTCACACCCGGGCTAATACGAAGAGGAAGACCCCAATTTCTTCACATATGGTTCAAATCCTCAAGCAAGGGTTACAGGATATGAAGGATGTTGAAAAGGAGGCCGAGGAGTTGATGAACACCTTGGAGTAGTGTGGTGGTGTTTGTTTCTGGATTTTTGGCGGTCCTTTTTTTGGACCCTGTTGTCTCTTTGTGTTGTCGTTTCCTTTTTGGGATAGTTGTCTGTTTGTTTGGACTTGTTTTGCTCTATCTTTTGGTGTTTTAACTTTGTGGTTTCAGGTCCCTGTAAAACCTATTTTTTCCTTTTCAAAAACCATACTAATATTATAGTAAATAGTATTATTACTATTATTTACAAATAAATTTATTTTATCATTGAAATTGGTGTTAATTTTACTTTGGATTGTAGTATTGACATTTTTTATAATGTTCATATCCTTTCTAATATAAATAATAACAACCCTATTATCCCCTTTAAGTGCTCAATATTATCTCACTAGGGATTATTGTTAATTGTGTTAACATGAATGAAACCCAATAACCTCAACCTATAGTTTTCTAATTCCATCCATGGTCAGGGTGATAATACCAAGCATAACTACACTTTATATTAGTCCTTCATGCAAGCTTAAGATCGATCATGGATACCAATGCTAATTTTGATCCCATTACCAACATTATTATATAATACCAAACTAAAGCTAACACTAATATCATCCTCGATATTAATATTGTTAGATATATATATCATGAGGACTATAATTCTAATAGCCAAAAGAAAACTCATATTGAATTTCTCATTAACCAAATCTCTACTTAACATTTGTATTAGTACCACATGTTATATTACCACTATTTTCATTATTAAATTTAGCACTGATATGCTTAATATTGCTAATAAGATGGTTATCAATACCAGCATATAAATGAGTATATATATTATTATTATATTAATTTGTTTAATTAATATTTATTTATTCATTTATTTATCTTTCTATATTTATATATATACAAAAGATAAATAACCTCTATGTACATATATATTCTATTTACTTAAAAAGCTAATTTAAAATCATAATAATGATTATTATCTTATACTAATATTATTCCTTATATATTTTTATCCATCTTACTTTACTAAAACCATAAATAAACCAAAAAGAAAATTCTATTTTTTTATTTTTATTTTTTCCCCTTATTACTTTATCTTTTTTTTTTTTTTTTATTAGGCTGCAGGAATCGGTCGTTAACCGTCCCCCTATAAACTACAGTGCGCCTAATAAACTTTTTCACGTGACTGGTGGCGTTGGCCTTCGATACCACGGGTTTGGGGGGAGACTAGACCTCATGACCTCTTGCCTGCAACAGGATGTTTTTAGCCAATCGAGCTAGTTCCCCTGCCCCTTATTACTTTATCTTTATACATACTCTTAATTTAAGTTAATATGATATTTTTTTAAGGGAAAGGGAATATAATCTGTTTTCCATTATTCAAATTATATTTTGTGAAGGAGAGAAGCCTTCAACTTATAGTTGAATTTGAAGAGAGAAGAGTCCAAATTGAAGAATGCGGGACTAATCCCCAACAAATAGGAGAGAGCCACTTGTCACAATGTGATTGGCCCATCATTGTGCAAGTTTTGGCCAATGTGCCCATTTCAAATTTGAAAATGGCATTGAATCCATATGGTTGAGGGATTTGGGGGTGATTTTGTTTGAACAAAAAAGTCAAACAAGGGGAGTTAATGAGGGAATATTCCTTTGGAATAGACTTGTGAGGAAAATAGGTGTTTTAATAAATCAAATTAAATGATTTATTGTGCAACTGGATGGGAGATGGGTTAGTCTTAGCATTAATTAGAGATTTTGACTAATTAAGCTAGTGATTAGGTGGTGTGACATTTGATTTTCATTTTTCTATTTGTTCTAATTGAAATGAGAAGAAAATGAATGTTAATCATTTAATTAAATACATGTGATTTAATTAAATCAAGAGACCTGAGGAGATAAAAAGTGATTTATTTAATTAAACCGGATTTGTTTAATTGATGGATGAAATATGATTAATCAATAGTGTAAATTTTGCATGTCTATAGATATCAAGTGTAATGCCCATAATTTTACACTAGAAAACTATCATGCCTAGAAATTTTCGTTAGAGAAAGGCAACATTTTTTTTTAAAATCTATTAATTAAGCAAATTAACACTCATTAAGAGTTTAAGACCTAACACTAAATGTGATAAGAGTTGTACATCTCCATGAAGGCAATTCACAAATTCAAATGTTTGGAGACACAAATCTATATTCGAACAAATATCTCCCTTCTTCTTTATTATTAATAACTTTAGATTGTCGTTCTATTACGATAGTTTAGTGGGGCTCTGACGCTAATATAGTTGTATCAAGATTTACCAAGATTAAAATTTAAGATTTCTAAAATTGGAATACTCCAATATAATTATCTAACATTATCATTCACTCAAAACAAGATTAACATAATTATTGTGGAATCATATATTTCTTTTGTTAGCAACATTTTCCGCTATTCCTAGTATTAATAACCATACTAATATTAAAGTAGTAAATAGGATTATGACTATTATTTATGAAGACATTTATTTTATCATTGAAATCGGTGCTAATTTTACTTTGGATTGCAGTATTGACATTTTTTATAATGTTCATATCCTTTCTAATATAAATATTAACAACCTTATTATCCCCTTTAAGTGCTCAATATTATCTCACTAGGGATTATTGTTAATTGTGTTAACATGAATGAAACCCAATAGCCTCAACCTATAGTTTTCTAATTCCATCCATGGTCAGGGTGATAATGCCAAGCATAACTATGCTCCATATTAGTCCTCCATGTAAGCTTAAGATCGATCATGAATACCAATGCTACTTTTAACCCCATTACCAACATTATTATATAATACCAAAGTAACACTAACACTAATATCATCCTCGATATTAATATTGTTAGATATATATATTGTGAGGACTATAATTCTAATAGCCAAACCAAAACTCATATTGAATTTCTCATTAACCAAATCTCCCCTTAACATTTGTTTTAGTACCACATGTTATATTACCACTATTTTCATTATTAAATTTATCACCGATATGCTTAATATTGCTAATAAGATGGTTATCAATACCAAAATATATATGTGTATATATATTATTATTATATTAATTTGTTTAATTAATATTTATTTATTCATTTATTTATCTTTCTATATTTATATATACAAAAGATAAATAACCTCTATGTACATATTTATTCTATTTACTTGAAAAGCTAATTTAAAATCATAATAATGATTATTATATTATACTAATATATTCCCTATATATTTTTATCCATATTACTTTACTAAAACCCTAAATAAACCAAAATGAAAATTCTCTTTTTTTAATTTTTCCCCTTATTACTTTATCTTTATACATACTCTTAATTTAAGTTAATATGATATTTTTTAAGGGAAAGGGAATATAATCTGTTTTCCCTTATTCAAAGTATACTTAAACAGGAGAATTACGTAGAATTCTCTTAAAAGCTAAAAAAGAGGGATCGGTTGGGAATCTTTAAATGGAAAATTCTAATGCCACTCTCTTAACATTCAAAACAAAGGTATTTCCTTCACTATCTCATTTACAGTAGAGAAGAAA
Source organism: Sequoiadendron giganteum (assembly GCA_007115665.2). Classification (NCBI taxonomy): domain Eukaryota; kingdom Viridiplantae; phylum Streptophyta; class Pinopsida; order Cupressales; family Cupressaceae; genus Sequoiadendron; species Sequoiadendron giganteum. The sequence continues at coordinate 408,910,303 of CM021100.1, read as the reverse complement.
TGTCATCCATACTAACATTAAATCTTACTCTTCTCGGTACTCGATTATTTATGTGTATTCATATATAGTTCCTCCTTCCTTTCCAGCACTTAAGTTTATTATGTTAAGGTGATTTCTATTTAATCTGTCTTCTTAGGAATATTGTTCATTTTTAATACTCTTCCTCCAGAGTAAGGTTGTATTATTATACGGATATAAGTATTTAATTTCTTCACATATGTGAACAGGAAGAGAATATCACATTAAAATTTCAACAGCGATAATTACGAGACTGCAATCTGCAGAGGGCATAAAGGATGACAGTTACAACTATTATGTTAATATAATTTACTTGGAGATATCTTTTCAACACCGTAAATAATTAGAAAAAATTGAGGTCATTGGAAACACTAAGAGCCCAATGAATGGGTTAACTTCTGAACCTTAAGGTATAATATTTAACATTCAACTTGACAGGGACAGGGACGTTAAGACAGGAGATTAAGTGGACTATTTGGATGATGGAGAAATTACTATGATAATTAATTTGAAATGTAAGAGAGCTTAACCCGGTTGGATCCATGCGAGAGATATGAACTGCTTTGTGTATGTACGTGATAGGCTATCTTTGAAGGTTCATAGAGATGGCGATAAACTACAAAAGGCCAACAGTCTTTTAGCAGATATAGCTGTCACTTGGATGAGTGGTTCTTCTAAGTCCATCGATGTGCATAAACGCATATCTAAATAAACATCCACTCATTTAATTCAGTAAGGGGACCAGAATAAATTTCTACTTAAATTTTAATAATGGCTCAATGCCCCTGACATAGCTATTAGATTTATTGCAGATTCATTGGAGGGTCGGTTCCGCCTGACATAGGATATACAAAATCATCCACTTGAATGGATACTAATAATTCTCTTTTGACTTTGCAGGAATGGGTTTGTTTGCGTGAGATCTCCAAGATAAATCTCATTGCCATTATAGTGTTTGGTGATTATATTATCTCCCACCAACTTGAACTGACAGCGTTCCAACTTGTTCTTTAAGACATTTTGAGTGACATTCTTCAGAATGCATCATGCTACTCGTAGATAGCGAAAATCATGGTAAGGGTGGTTTTAGTGATCTGTTAACGATTGCAATCCAGTCCACCATGTAATTTGTAGAATAACCCTTTTTTTTTTCTTCACCATTAACATGTTCTTGTTTTTTTGCTTGATAGCATAGGAAATTACGATGAGTTGCATTGCCATGCATGGAAAAGGTGTCCATGATATTCTACATGTATTATACGATTTCATCCTCTTATTCCTTTATTCTTCCCAAAAAATTTAGGCAATAAAGTATCATCGATATTAGGTTGAAAGACCCATTGGTGATTATCACAAAACCCAATAAATTACGTCTATAAAATAGGAGAAATAACACGCCCCATGAGGAGGGGTTGTAGCTCCCTACGATGGTTGTGCCCTTCTCTATGTATTTTTTTTTTTTTAAATATGTTTTCTCTAACGGATGCCCAACTCCTCTTGTCTATGTATGTTGAGCGCAGATAGGGAGGATACAGGTCAAGGTTGGATGCCCTTTTGAGGGGGGGGGTTTTCATGGATCCTCGGGCTGTCACCCCTCCCTGAACTAGATTCTATTTCATATATTTTATTTTATTAAACTTGTGTTTGAGCAGGCATTAATTATCTTTTAAACTCATGATACACATTATGAACTTATTTGAGCGTTCCTACGACATTAAATGTTATAGTATATGTGAAACCCTTTTAAATCACTATCACAGGCCATGTTAGTTCTGAAGGGGCATAATTATATTTTACCGTGAATAACCAAGATCTTAGGTGATATCAATTTGCAGATATCATACAAGCCAGAATACCATTTCTACATCCATAAGCTATAAATCTAATGGTATATTTGAAAGTAGAATAAGCATTTATCTATAAAATCTTTAAGAAAAATAAAAGTTAGATATGTACAGAGGGAAGAGATCTGGTGAATTCATTTATTTATCTACTTTCTAATTTGGAACACATGAATTTTTTTTATGCTAAGTATATACTTACTTAGGCATTGTTTATTTCTACCCACCATGAACAAAGAACTCTGTCTAATCTATTTTGTGCGGAAACAAGAATGATCAACAGTCTTTATAGACCATATATAGCCATTTATTTTTGTGAACAAATAATAGAAAAATTGCATTATATTCTTTCCAAAAAAAATCCTTCAAAAGAGGGTATATAACACCAATATTTCCTTCGAGAATATGACAAAGTAAAGTATCATAATGCAAGAATTTTGGAAAAAGGAAATTGTCTCTTCTTAATACAATAATTACCATTTCCCTATATAAGCTCTTATTATTGCAGCGACACATGGAGATTAAGTGACTAACAACCAATGCTTATGGGCTTGCTCTCCACCCTATTGTAATGGTGTCATGGTGACTCATGGGCTCTAGCCACACCCTCGAGCAAGAAAATATGTTAACCCCAAAATGATGAATGGAGTCTTCTCAAAATCTACAAAAGGATAGAATGTCATAACATCAAATTACATACCTGTGGACTCCTCACTGACCATATTGAACAATGATTCATATAAACATGCTCACATCTTACAACAATAAAAGAAAGGAGAATGAGAGTAGGGAAACTCATATTTTTTGTGTATATGAGGATATTGAGCTCTTCGATCAACCTTTCCTCTCCAAACCAATCTACCTTGAGCACCATATCCTAAGTGGGAGACTCCTCTCCTCCTCTCCTCTTCTCTTCAATCTACACCAAAGTTCTCCAAAAGGAGAAGTGGGTAACACCCCACTCATTCTTCTTCTTCAAAATATATAGAAGTTTCAACTTGCAACTCTTGGATGGGGATGTGTGGAGTGTACTTTCCTTCATAAATGAGGGTTTTTTTACTTATCAAATAAAATACATGCACTTGGACAACCCCTCCATCTTTCCACCCCATCCTCTACTCAAAATTCGTCACTCATCATTATGATGACTTTTCAGGGGTCAGATCATGTCCTTGGAGCACTATTTTAAGCCTACTTGACCCCTACCACTATGGTATAGACCTTGGGGATTTATTTTTGCATCCAAACCAAGGAAATTGACCAAAACCCCTCTTTAAAGACCCATCTAAGAATCCATCCGAATTTCACACTTGGATAAGGGTTCCTAAACCCTGACCCCCACTTACACCTCACATTATAGAATTAAACACTCTCACAAAACAAATAAATAATTTAGCCCTTTAATATCCACCCTCACACCCTAGTCTACCAAAACATTCACTCTCTTTCCGTCTAAGCTCAAAAATAGATCAAATACATAGCCACAAGGGAATGTCTCTCCATTTTCTTTCACTGGTTTTCCCTTCTCGTACTAGTGCCCTCAATTTTCCAGCACATTACCAATGTAATCATTAGAAACAATCGCACAACCCATTTGTTTGCTAGTTAAATATTACAAGATTTGACCTTACAAAAATTCCATTTAACATTTCAATTGTATTCCTTGATTTACATACATGTCTAACACACTCATGGCAATGGAAATGAAACAAAATTTCAAAATGAAATACTAGAATATTGCCACATAACCACGCTATTTATTGCCCACATCACATATCACCATCTATTCAAGGAAACATATAACAAACTAGGGTTGTATCAATCACACATGAGAAGGGGTCTTACATCCCCCTCCACTTAGCTTAGACTTCCTCCTAGAAGTCATTAGGGTCTGGAACATAATCTCCATATAGTAACATACAATAACATATTAAACATACTAACTACTTTGCTTTCTTCATGAAAGAACCCAAACATTCAACTATAAGCATGTATTAGAGACCATCTCTTCCATGATTTAAACATTCAAAAACACAAAACAAAATTTATCACAATAGAAACTTTATCTGATACACACTTAATTCAAAAAAAGCTAACAACCATCCATGTATCTTAATCTATTAACAATGTAACTAACTTCAATAAAAAAATATATCTAAATGAAATAACAACTTTTGATATATATATTGTGTGTCAATGGCCCATCATTTCTTATAATTTCTAGCTTCACATTTTATCCAAATATGTCCTTAAGTGGATATTTTACCTTATAATCATGGCACTCATACCATATCTCATAAAATATTAACTTGCATCATTTGTTAGTATCCTCTTCACATAGTTCATAGGTATGTCACATCACATTTACTTGCAATTTCACATGTACACATAACAATAGCAAGGATGCTCTTCCCAATGGGTGTGCCTGTCCTCATACAATCACAAAATTTACAACATAAGGCTCGCATAATGAGGTTTACAAGGATGGATATTCCTGGATACCATAGCAAATCAGAAATATGATCCCGAGGTCCTTCTCTAAGGACTCCTCCATATAGATATGAACAATCATAGAACGAGAGGGAAAATGAATGAATGATCGTCCCGTACCAGTCCCATTTACAACCACTTTCAAGATGATTCCCCAATACATCTACTCCCCTATACGACCTACCAGGGAACCCTTTAGGATATGGCAGTTTTCAAATTTCACATTACACCACACATGCTAGCAGTTTTAAAAAAAGGAAAAAGCATCAAATCGAGTAACATAGGATCATAAACCAAACTTCTAATTAAAAAATAAATAAAAATCCACAAAGAGAAACTATAAACTCAAAAGAGAAGAAAAATAAGGATCAATTGTAGCTACTTTGCAACATTTCAATCTTAAATCAAAAATTAAATTTAAACAAGTCCTTGAGATAAATCGGACTACAACAACCCTCAAATGGCTAAATAGCATAATTAAATAAATGTTAAATTCCACATTGCTGACGCATAATAAAATAAAACATCCATCAAGAATTACAAATGATTCATATTGCAACAATAAAATCTGCACATTACAAACACCATGTGACTTGATAAGCCACCTAACGGGAGGAGGGGAATGGTGGTTCTCTAGCCACATAAGTATAATACCATGCAATAATTGGTGGTCCCTAGCCATAAAAATATGAATAGATGGTGTTCCATAACCACATAAGTATGCATCATTGGTGGTCCCTGACCACATGAATATGAATAACTGGTGGTCCCTGACCACATAAATATGAATTAGTGGTCGTCCCTAACCACATGAATATGAATAACTAGTGATCCATGTAATTCCATCCTTTACCCATGGATTAAAAACATCAAGGAATTAGTTTAGACTATGAACCAACAGGCGTGGCTCTCATATATGGGGGAGTAGGCAATGGTCAATGTCCATGTGAAGATTACAATGACTCGACATAGATCCTTTATTAGGATTAGGGACAATGCCCTAAGCTCATAATTTCCCAATGGGAGAAGATGTGCCTCTCAACCCCTTGTTTTACACTAGTTGGCATCTCACTCCCATAAGTAGGGAAGCATACACTAGGGGTACACATTTAACATACACGCAAGACTATTACAAGGGAATATGTCACATTACATCCAATAGGCACTCTTCATCACACATAATGTTTACATCATCACATAACTAGCTAACTTTCATAAAGGCCATCACAAAGGGTACACATAGGGGATCGTACTTGAGATCCACCCACCCTTATCTCAAGTCGGGCACAACACGTTTATTGGTCTTTACTTCACATGTCATAACACAATACACTTTATAAAATTCATCATAGAACAAAAACAATAAGCTTAAATAAATAATATTCACTTTGCTTCTCAATTTAGAAAATATCTTCTAGCATTGCATAAGTAAAAGATATTGCTCGATGATGCAAACTGTAGTCTAGGCATATTACTCTATTTTTGAAGAGTTAACAATTACATGGTGCACCGCTCTTTCCATCTAAGTTGCTGATTGTCTTGAAACATATGATTAAGATTGGTTCTCTATATTCACCCATACCATTCATTATTTCTCTTAAATTATATGATTATGCAATGCATGTGAGATGAATGATGTTTTCCTATGATGATATGAAGTGATTATGCAGAATGAGAGTGCGGATGCAGGATGGACGCATTGTTAGCATGAAAGCGGATAGAAGAATGAGTGGGATCAACCCTTGAATCCAAGGAAATGCAAAAGTCCAACAAGTCCACTAGTCATCGAGACTTTATTAGATATAATGAATGATGATGATGTATTGCTTATCCAGGGATGGGAGATATAAAGAGCATACCCTTCTTTATGTTTGATAACACACATAGGTGTGATGCATCAAGTTATTAAGAACCAGGATGGCATTGCGCCTAGTGTGATGGACTTTGACTTAACAATCAAATAGGAGTTCTCTTGTTCACACTTGAGAAACGATACCTTATTCATAATGCAGTTTAGATATTCTAAGCATCTCAGGCCAAAACATAAAAAGGAAATCCTTATTATGTGGTCAACAAGATACCTAAAACATCCTTCCGACAAACAAAACAAAGTACGCATGACAAATTTATTTTACTAGAATATCCAATAAGCATAGTAGATAAAAAAGATAATGATCTTTGCACCATTCCTTTCTCTCTAAAACTGTTTTATTTAGGCATCATGGAGAGGTCCTTGGAATGAGCACAAAGACCAAGAAAAAAGCAATCAAACAAGCTAATGTTCTTCATGCCACTAGCCAAGGCTAAACTAATGTGGGGTACCTGATTCTTATGTCCAATGTAAGAAAGATTCATCCTAGAACATGTTGTGATCAGGGTTTTGATGAAACTGATTGGGTGATAAGCTATTGATACTCCGAGTTGATCAACCTGCTTGCTTACTAACTTAGATTTAAGACTTTGATGATTAGATGTTTACTTTTGAACTTGCTAAACTTGCTTCTAATTGACTCACCAAAGAATGAAGGCAATGATTGATTTTATTCAAACGGATTTCCAAATGTGACAGATGCCTAAGGACTAACCTAAACTATCTTAGGGGATGATAAAAGATCAACCTTTCCTACGTTCAAGCTCAGAGATGATGTAGTTCAGACAAGGTGAAAGACTGACATGACTTAATGATGAATTTTTTTAAATTTTTTGAAGATTTTCTTAGATTTTTTCAATGTTTTTGGAGTTTTCTGATTGAATTTGGAAGAGCACAAAATATACACAAATCTAATCCACCGTCAGTTTCAAGGACATGCCCCTAGTGTTTAAGTGATAGACTTCTTCACTAAAAGGCAGGACCAACTGACCTTAGGAATATGCCAAGTAGTACTATGGTGGAATATGATATGGGCACCAGCTCAAGCTATGGTATGAATGTGAGCAGATAGGTGGATGGATGATTAATAAAATGTGATGGAATTGATGATTGTTGTTCTCCTACCTATTTCCTTGATAGTGGTTCGGCATCAGATTTGTGCATATTTTTAGATCTTGATTACCGGCTGGTTGCTCAATATTGATGATCTTATCTTCAATGAGGTCTTGGATGATATTCTTTAGCCTCATGGAATTTCTGGTGGTATGTCCCTTGATCTTTTGAAAGTCACAAAGGACGTTTTCTTTGTACCATGGTGATTTGGTCATGGGTTCCACGTATTGCTCAGAGTTGGAGAGTTTGATTAGGTTTTCCTTGACCAATTTCTTCATTATGGATTCAATTGATTCTCTAAGAGTTGTGAACTTCTGCTTGGAAGGATATTTGCCTTGGGCAGGTGGTCCTCCTTGATTATTCAAATTTTTTATTTTACTGCTAGGAAGTAGTTGCGATTATGCTACTATATTAGTTTGCACATTATTGCAATTATGATTTTGTCATTGATGATGGGTCCGGATGTTCTACTTAGGGGCACTGATGACCACGTCGTCGTTTGTGATATTTTTGTTCCTTGACCATGTTTGAGGTTTATCATTATAATTTTTGGACGGACGGTTCTCTTGTGGTGGAGTGAATGTTGATGCGCCTCCTCATGCAGTAAGAGCTCTTTCGATGTTGAGCGCTTTTGGGATTAACTGATCATATGATGTGATGCATTGCATTTTTAAGTAGAACTCCAAGTTTTCATCTAGATTGGATAGGATTGTGCAAACTTGTTATTCGGCTTGCATGGTCTAGTTGTTCTAACTAGCCTTGGATCTCCATCTTTGCAAGAAGGATGCGAATAGCTCTAATTTTCTTTGTTTGAGTGTTGGTAGTTCTTCCAAACTAACATTTGCATCCATCTTCAAAGTGTAATTTTTAAGGAATGCTTCCACAATTTCTTCGAATGTTTTAATGCCTGTGGGTAGGTGAGTAAACCATTCCATGGATGGACCAATCAAATTTCAGGGGAAGAGTCACATTAGGTATGTGTCATCATATGCAACCTCCCTTGAATGTACCTGAAAGTACTTGACATTGTTTTCAGGGTTGCCCATCCCATTATACTTGTGGAATTTGGGGATTTCAAATCCCTTTTGGAATGGTACCATTGTGAGATCTTTGTTGAATGGATAGGGACACAAGTTGCTCAGTGTTCTGGTTGTTTTCCCTCATTGGAGGTCAAACACTTGTTGTGAGAGCAGTTTGATTTGTGTTGCAACATCGTTGTGGATCGGGAGGTGGAATGAATGTGTTGTGAGGTGTTGGGGGTGTTTGATTGGTGGGAAAGGGTACTAGTGGGATTTTGCTGCAAACAATGTTGTGCATTCAAGGCCTACTAATATGTGTGCATTTGTGTCAATCAGGCTTGTTGTTGGTCGAGCTGCTATAGCACCAATGAGGCTTATTATTGCTCGAGTTGCTACTATGCCAACGAGGCTTGTTATTGGTCGAGCTGCTACTGCACCAACAAGGCTTGTTATTGGTCGAGTTGCTACTGCTCCAACGAGGCTTCTTATTGGTCGAGTTGTTGTTGGGTGAGTTTTTGTTGAGCCAACAAAGTCTGTTATTGGATAAGTTGTTGTTGAGGCAACGGAGTTTGTTATTGGGCAAGCTGTTGTTGAGCCAATGAAGTCTATTATTTGGTGAGCAGTTGTTTAGCCAACGAAGTCTGTTATTGGGTGAGCTATTGTGCTTGAAAATATTAAAGGGCCTGTTGGTATGCCTGCCAATGGATTGCTTGTAGTTGTGCTTGGTATTATGCTTGTTGGGATGCTTGAGCTTTTGCTTGTTGGGTTCCTTGAGTCGTTTGTGCAACTTGTGCGGCTTGTGTAGCTTGTTGGTTTCAGAGCACCTTTTGGTGGGAAGCTCGTCGAGCAACTTATAACATGATGGAGAATGATTTTTTTCATGTTGTGTTTTGGCGGTGGTGGCAGTGGATTGGGAATGATGTCAACCATAAGACCAAGTGATGTTGACATTTCTTGAATTGGATCTTTGTTGGGTATTGTTGGCTGATTTTGATCATGATTGAAAAGTGGCCCTTGGTGTGTGTTGATTTGATCATTGAATGAGATGGAAACATCTTCAATGTGTTCATTAATGGATTGATCTTGATCACCATTTTCAACAAGTGTGGAGGAGAGATTGTTAATGGTATTGCTAGTGGTTGAATTCTGATTAATGTCCCCAATATCTATTAGCTTTTGATCAATTAGGTCTTGGATGAGATTTTTTAGTTGAATACAATTTGATATTGTGTGTCCCTTTACTTTGTGAAAATCACAAAAGTGTTTCTCATCATACCCTGGTGCTTTCACCATGGACTCTTGATAATTCACATAAATAGGGATTTTGATGAGATTTCATTGTACCAATTGTTATAAGACAAACTGAATTGGTTTCCCAAGAGGTGTGTATTTTCGTTTGCTACCTTGTGAGATTTTTACTTTAAATTGACCTTCTGGTGATTGATTTTGGAGATGAGGTGATTGATCTTTGAGATGTGGTGATTGAGTTTGTTAATGAGTTTGTTGATCTTGATATCCAATTTCTTGACATTGGAGATATTGTTCTTCATGTGGTTGTGGAGATAACTCGATACTTTGATGACATGGTTCAACCAATGGAAGAGTGTGTTGATTTTGGGGTGGAGACATCTCTTGGTGCAATGGATCCACTACTTTGGCAAGTGAAACGATTTTATCTCACAAAATTTGATCTGTATTTTCTTCATATCGCTGACTTGGTTGCTTAGCAATTAGATTTGAAATGTATCCTTGTGGTGCATTCTTGGGATCATGGACAAGTTGATTTTTGATAATTCTCTGATTTGGTGTGATGTTTAGATTTGGCATGATAGATTGAAATTGAACATTGTTGCACGGTTGGGAATCATATTGCCCTGATTTAGGTAACTTTGATTTCACATGTTGTTACCTTGATTTGGATCAATACGTGGAGTTTCCAATATACTACTGGGATTTTGAACAACATTGATTTGATTTGCAAACATATCTATCTCAAAGTTCACCAAGTGTGAATTTGAAATGCTCATGTTTGGTAAACTTGTATTTGCATGTATGGATTTGGTGGGATAATGTTGTTTTCTTTAAGATTCATGCATTGATTTGTTCGGTTGATAGATTTGTAGGTTCAGACTTTAATTTAAATCTATCATTGGGAAACGTGTTCCAAAGTTTAGATTGGGCATACTCACATTCGTATCGTTGAAGTTTGGAGGAGATAATGATGCCATGTCTGAATTCCACAAATGTGAGTTTCGATAATCAATTGGCATTGTGAGACTTGGATAGTTTGGTTAACTCGAATTGCTCATGATGTATGAATCGAGTTTAAATTCCATGTTCCTCTTCTGTTGTGATCTTGTTTGAACCATAAAATAAGGATCAATTTTCAAGAATGTAAGAGATGAACCTCTAATCCTTTACATGGGTCTAAACCTTAGGTTCAAAGAAGCAAAGAACTAAGATAATTTAAGGATCAAAGTGATTATGAGGAAAGATAAATGAAATCTGAGTGATATGGATGAATGGAACTCTTAAAGAAACTTTCAAGGAAATACTAAACTTTTTAGGACTTTGATTGATCGTGATTGGATTGATAGTTTGACTAAATGTGTTAAGTCAAACAAAATGTGATAAATGCACTTGTAAACCCTAGGAAGTTGTGTTATCCTAGAGAGGACTTGTACATAAGAGGATGGTTTGACTAAGTGTGTTAAGTCAAACGAGGTGATTATTTGATAATTTGGCTAAGTGTGTTAAGCCAAACAAGATGGACTTGTAAACCTTACAAAGTTGTGTTATCCTAGAGAAATCTCGTGTATAAGATGATGGTTTGACTAGGTGTGTTAAGTCAAACAAAGTGGTTTTAATTTCACCTAAAAGTTTAGCATAAAAGATGTTTACAAAATTTCCAAGAGTTGTTGGTGAGGTGATTTTTGATTGATTTTGATGGTTGAGAGATGGATGAAAGTGATTGAATTTGATCCTACACTTAACCTAGATAACACTTCTTCTTACAAGACCTCAGTGTTGAAGAACATGCTATACTTCTTATGGGAGGAAAGCAAACCTTTCAAAAAGTTTAGGATTTTGTTGATAATAGAATGCATACAACACAAGATTGTTTCTTGAATCTTTTTTATAAAAGTTGTAAACCAATCTTTCTCTGAATTCGAAAAGTCTCTCAAGACGCTCCTCATGAGATTTCACACTAAGCTTCTTGAACTTTCGTTTTGGGTTTTTGATTTTGCGGGAAATCATGTTAGAAAACACATGTGTAATCCAATTTGTCTTTTATCTTGTCTTAGTGACTTATTTTTACCAAAGACACTTGCTTGCTTATGTTTCAAACTATATGTCTAATGTCCCACTTTTTTTTTCATCCCACAAGGTCCATTGTGTGGAAATCAAGGAAAATAGGGTAAAACTTTCCTATGTTTAACCTTTTTGAAAATAAATGACAATAGAATCCAAGCACTTAGAAACCTCTAAGGATATGATCCCTAGGGAAAGCAAGAGTGTTTAAATTCTTCAAATGTATTTGTTTACTAAAGGGGTTTGAAATTTGGGAGGTCTTTTGAATAATCGTTTTGCAAATGTCTCCAGAACCAAGCAATGTATTCTTTACTTCCAAGCACTTTTTACAACCCTAAGATGATGAGACAATATTTTGATGGGTTCCCACTTGGACAATCTAGCTGTGCATATTTTATGCAGATGGCTAAATGCTTGACCACACTGGCTACCCTCCATGACACACACTTCTGAGGTCAACAAAGCATTAGTACCCATGAATCTCCCATGGCATACCTTCCATCTCTACAAGAAAACCGCATGTATAATGTGGGGCGACTTTAAAGGACATGACCTTTTGTACCAACAAAATAGACAAGGATTTGGCCTCTTTCTAAACAAAGGGTTTTAATTCAGGCATTCCGTTCATGGGGGATTATCCAACATCGGCGAAAGTCCATTTTTGTCCATCTCATCGGAATAATCCTTATGATTCTTGAACTTTTCTGAAGAATCCACATTTATATACCGGTTGGAAGTCGCTTGGCTTTAGCGTGTTCCCAGTTGGGTTGTTCCCTTTGGTGAGTAATTTTTCCCCCAAGACATGCCCTCTAAGATAAACAAAAGTGAGTAAACATATTCGTAGTTCGATCAACCTTCGTATAGAAATAAAGGGAGAACACTCGCAATAAGTTTACTCACACTCATAAGATGTTTTGTTCAATTTTAAGCTCCCAAATCGAAATGTGAAGGCAATTTTTTTATGACAACTTAATATCACCAAAATGCTTTTGATTCTCAAAATCGTTTTGAAACGCGAGAGAAGCGCATACACATTTTTATGATATTAATTTGTCAAAAAGATTGCAAAAAATGAAAGACACTTGTTCATTTTATACCTCAATGCAATGATGAAATCATTTTAAAAGCACCAATTGAGATATGAAGTTTGCCTTGTCCAATTTTTAGAACCCAAATCGAAATCTTAGTAAATGTCTAAGGTTCAATTTTAACCAAGCTGAAAATATCAAGTCAAATGGTCAATTTTAAACCCAAAAGAAAGATGAGTTGGTTCAAAACAGAAAACTGAAGCATTAATTGGAGCTTGAAGCATTTAAAAATGCTTTATGAATTTCAAGTTTTCATCCTCAAGTTTTTCAACTTTGTTTAGTTTGCCTTTGTTTAATTTAGGTGCTTTGATTTTGATTCCCTCCTTGATGTCAACCTATAATCAATGCAAAGTTATCACAAATTAGAATTACAATATTTCATGAAAATCAAGATAAACAAAAATTGATACCCATGTATAATCAATGAAACTTAAGCTACGCCAAGATATATGATAGTTCAATTCCGACAATTAACTGCAACGCTATCCCTCGAAACAATACAAAGTTATTACATAAGAAGTATGATATTTCAAAAAATTAATGATATAATGAATACAATTTCAAACATAATAAATCCGTTCATGAGGAAAATAAAAAAAATAAACAAAGGTTTGTCCTTTGGGAACTCTTGGTATAGATGATTATATAAATGTTATGCTGATTTATATAATAGTTGATGCAAACATCCTTTCAATTGCTTCTTGTGTCCATTGTACCATGCCTCTCACAAAATTGTCCTTTATTTAATGTTAATGCTGGCAAGATGGCTGAGATAAGTTACTATATCGCAACATCAATAAGAGATTCTTAATGGCATGCTTGACACGAAACAAAATTTACTTAGGCTCGCACCAATAAAGAAGACAGCTCGCAAGATTTTAAAAAAAACCTTAACAACTTGCTCATTAATTTCCTCAATAACTATTCTTAGCCCCCTACCTCAAAACCTGGCATCTATCAACTTCTTTGTACTATCACATCTTTTTAATGAACATATGCAGAAAACACACGGTGACAGTGACTTAAAAAAAATTAAGAATCTTCAGCAAGATACCAGAAATATAAAGTGGACTATGATGCTTATAAATGTGACAAGTAAACACCATTTTACCCTTTCAATCAACGCACTTTACCCTTGTCAGAAACATGTATAAATAGTAACATGTACACCTATATGTATTAATACCATTTTTAAAAATAGATAGTCAGATTATTGTGTTGGAAGCCATTTAATTATACCAAATCTAATCACAGTCCAAGATAGATATAATGATGGAAAAAAATCTCTACAGTAATCTGAGCGCTAAAAAAAAAATGAGATCCTTACTTGATTCACCTTTTCCTCTATGTTAGAGATTATGAATGGATTTATTGCCTTGATTCACAATGATATGTATTTCGATACACAACATGGAGATAGCGCAAAATTTGGAAACATAACTGTATGTTTATGGCACGTAGATGGATCACAGTTGGGTATTCTCATTTACGCATTGTGTGAAATTTCTACTTTGTACTCACTTAAGCATGAGTCAGTGTGCAGTAAAGAACAAATAAGAAAATTACAATGAAAAATCCAGGCATAAAACACGTCAATAACCATTGTATCAGGCACAAACAGATATTTTCTACTCCTATCCTTTACAAAAATTTATAACAAAAAAAAAACTTGGTTTTTTGCAACAATTTGTGAAAGGATAGAATGAACAGGCAAAGAGTGACATAATGATTTGTGACAGGACCCTTAACCTGCAAACCTTGACTCGCGCTTGTCTTCCATCACTTATCAGACACTCCACCTCTAACCTAAAATGAGTAGCTCTGTCATTGATTTCACTTTGGTTATGGCAGGATTCGAGTGAGTTGATTGCTGGTTGCTATGGGGCCTACAAGATCAGGAAAGACTCATACGATGCACTTGTGAGAGGTGCTGGCCTAGTCAAGCTTGGCGACTTTGGATCTTCCAGGAGGACAAAGGACAAAGGTCTAAGCGGTTTAAGGGGTACGCCATTGTGGATGGCTCCTAGCACAAATTTTATAGAAAAAATGTTTCCTTTTGTTACCGTGTCGGCACTCTCTATAGGTGTGACAGTCAGTTTTTCTTTTTTTTTAGACACTTTCAGGTAAATGCAATTGGCAGGTGTAAAACTAGATTCCACAACCAGCATCCTATTCATAGGCGAAAAAAATTATATCCACCTATATGCAAATGGTATTGGTAGGTGTAGAATCGGATTCCACAACCTTCGACCAGCAGTGTAGGATTCACATAAAATGGATTAGTTGAAAGGGTTTTAAAACTTTCAAGCTACTGTGATCGGCAGTTGTAGAGCCAAATCCATGTCCTTTACCAGCAGATAAGGAAGGCATGTGGATAGGGTGCATGGAACATAAATCTAGTGGCTGAGCTCGAAGTTGGAAATATGTGAAAAATGGAAGGGTCGAGGTAAGAGACTCTAAATAATGATTTTTTGTGTAAGAGGAGTCCGCAGGTAGTTGAGTGGAAGATAAGGAAGGTTCAGATTGGATTGATTCCTTGTGCCATATACGAAACAATGCAAGCACCCTCCCTATTGGCGCTGAAGGGAATCAAGATGAAGGGACTCCAAAATTTGGAAGGGAACCAAGATTGGGTTTATGAAATATCCATTCCAAATCTTTGCAAATAACATGAAATGACTGCAAATAGAATTTAAAATCTACGACAACAAAGATTCTGGTAGAGAGACCCAAAAAAAATATTGACTAAATCTACGACAAATTTGTGCTTCAATTAATTGCGATAGCTCCGTAGAGAAGTGATTGATGGATATTTTGCATCAGGAGAGTGGACTATCAACAACAATCCATACACCGAGCCCTAAAAATAAAATGGTAGTTAGAGATCAATACGTCATTATTACTTGCAACAAACAACAAATGACAGTTAATACAAATGTGCAACTGTTCTTAAAAAATTGAGATCTGTTATAAATTCACAAATCTTGTTAGTCCAGATTCATTTTTTTTTGTCCGAGATCACAATGCATACTAGGATTTTTGTGTGTCCACACTCTATTTTTTGTTTGAGCCATTTTTTTTTAATTAACATGCACCCAATTTTTTATTGGCTTGCATTGAGAAAATACGCAGAAACAAAAACTCATGCATGAACTTATATTAAGTAGATAAAAATAGAGACTTCGTATTTCTATCTATTGTATGAAATAGAGGTAAGCAAAGGCTCCTTATTCAAAGCCCCCCTTTTAGTGTCATAATGTTAGAGAAAAATTTGGAAGTCCTAACAATAGATGGATTAACTATTGTCAGTAAAATGAAATCAGCCTTTCCCTATGAAATTATTGATCAAACATAGAAGAGAAAAACATTAAGTAAAGCATGTGCAACCTAAAATATGTAAATTTAATCTAAGTTAACTAACCACCATCCCATAGGGGGATTGGTTCCCCTTGATGTGAGAAGAGAGCCCTTTCCCAATCCCTGATAAAAAAATGATGAAATAATAGACAAAATTAGTTCTCAAATTAAGAGAATAACTTTGCATGAACTTTTGTCTCTATTATGAAGGAGAGAAGCCTTCAACTTATAGTTGAGTTTGAAGAGAGAATAGTCCAAATTGAATAATGCGGGACTAATCCCAAACAAATAGGAGAGAGTCATTTGTCACAATGTGATTGGCCCATGATTGTGCAAGTTTTGGCGAATGTGCCCATTTCAAATTTAAAAATGGCATTGAATGCATATGGTTGAGGGATTTGGGGGGGATTTTGTTTGAACAAAAAAAATCATACAAGGGGAGTTAATGAGGGAATATTCCTTTGAAATATTCCTTGTGAGGAAAATAGGTGTTTTAATAAATCTAATTAAATGATTTATTGTGCAAGTGGATGGGACATGGGTTAGTCTTAGCATTAATTAGAGATTTTGAGTAATTAAGCTAGTGATTAGGTGGTGTGACATTTGATTTGCATTTTTTTATTTCTTTTAAATCAAATGAGAGGAAAATGAATGTTAATCATTTAATTAAATACATGTGATTTAATTAAATCAAGAGACCTTAAGAGATAAAAAGATATTTATTTAATTAAACCTATTTTGTTTAATTGATAGATGAAATATGATTAATCAATAGTGTTAATTTTGCATGTCTACAGATACCAAGTGTCATGCCCATAATTTTACACTAGAAAACTATCATGCCTAGAAATTTTCGTTAGAGAAATCCAACATTTTTTTTAAAATGTATTAATTTTAAGCAAATTAACACTCCTTAAGAGTTTAAAACCTAACACTAAATGTGATAAGAGTTGTACATCTCCATAAAGGAAATTCACAAATTCAAATGTTTGGAGACACAAATCTATATTCGAACAAATATCTCCCTTCTTCTTTATTATTAATAACTTTAGATTGTCATTCTATTATGATAGTTTAGTGGGGGCTCTGATGCTAATATAGTTGTATCAAGATTTACCCAGATTAAAATTTAAAATTTCTAAAATTGGAATACTCCAATATAATTATCTAACATTATCATTCACTCAAATCAAGATTAACATAATTATAGTGGAATCATATATTTCTTTTGTTAGCAACATTTTCCACTATTCCAAGTATTAATAACCATACTAATATTAAAGTAGTAAATAGGATTATTACTATTATTTATGAAGACATTTATTTTATCATTGAAATTGGTGTTAATTTTACTTTGGATTGCAGTATTGACATTTTTGATAATGTTTATATCCTTTCTAATATAGATATTAACAACCCTATTATCCCTTTAAGTACTCAATATTATCTCACTAGGGATTATTGTTAATTGTGTTAACATGAATGAAACCCAATAGCCTCAACCTATAGTTTTCTAATTCCATCCATGGTCAGGGTGATAATACCAAGCATAACTACACTTCATATTAGTCCTCCATGCAAGCTTAAGATTGGTCATGGATACCATTGCTACTTTTGACCCCATTACCAACAGTATTATATAATACCAAAGTAACGCTAACAATAATATCATCCTTGATATTAATATTGTTAGATATATATATCGTGAGGACTATAATTCTAATAGCCAAACCAAAACTCATATTGAATTTCTCATTAACCAAATCTCCCCTTAACATTTGTATTAGTACCACATGCTATATTACCACTATTTTCATTATTAAATCTATCACCGATATGCTTAATATTGCTAATAAGATGGTTATCAATACCAACATATATATGTGTATATATATTATTATTATATTAATTTGTTTAATTAATATTTATTTATTCATTTATTTATCTTTCTATATTTATATATATACGAAAGATAAATAACCTCTATGTACATATATATTCTATTTACTTAAAAAGCTAATTTAAAATCATAATAATGATTATTATGTTATACTAATATTGTTCCCTATATATTTTTATCCATATTACTTTACTAAAACCCTAAATAAACCAAAAAGAAAATTCAATTTTTTTAAGTTTTTATTTTTCCCCTTATTAGTTTTTCTTTATACATACTCTTAATTTAAGACAATATGACATTTTTTTAAGGGAAAGGGAATATAATCTTTTTTCCCTTATTCAAAGTATATTTAAACATGAGAATTACGTAGAATTCTCTTGAAAGCTAAAAAAGAGGGATCAGTTGGGAATCTTTAAATGGAAAATTCTAACGCAACTCTCTTAACATTCAAAACAAAGGTATTTCCTTCACTATCTCATTTATAGTTGATAAAAGAAAAGAAATGTCATCCATACTAACATTAAATTTTACACTGCTCGGTGCTCGATTATTTATGTGTATTCATATATAGTTCCGCCTTCCTTTCCAACGCTTAGTTTTATTATGTTATGGTGATTTCTATTTAATCTGTCTTCTTAGGAATATTGTTTATCTATGATAGTGTTCCTCCAAAGTAAGGTTGTATTATTATATGGATATAAGTATTTAATTTCTTCACATATGTGAATAGGAAGAGAATATCACATTAAAATTTCAACAGTGATAATTATGAGACTGCAATCCATAGAGGGCATAACAGATGACAGTTACAACTACTATGTTACTATAAATTACTCAGAGATATCTTTTCAACACTGTAAATAATTAGAAAAAATTGAGGTCATCGGAAACACTAAGAGCCCATAGTAATTTTTAGGGAAAATTGCTTTCTCACAACACCCAATGAATGGGTTAACTTTTGAACCTTAAGGTATAATATTTAACATTCAACTTGACAACACACCACCATAGGATCACACTATGTCAATTAATTCTACTGCAGTGACAGGGACGTTAAGACAGGAGATTAAGTGGACTATTTGGATGATGGAGAAATTACTATGATAATTAATTTGAAATGTAAGAGAGCTTAACCAAGTTGGATCCATGCGAGATATGTGAATTGCTTTGTGTATGTACGTGATAGGCTATCTTTGAAGGTTCACAAAGATGGCGGTAAACTACAAAAGGCCAATAGTCTTTTAGCAGATATAGCTGTCACTTAGATGAGTGGTTCATCTAAATCCATCGATGTGCATAAATGCCTATCTGAATAAACGTCCACTCATTTAATTCTATAAGGGGACCAAAATAAATGTCTACTTAAATTGTAATAATGGCTCAATGCCCTTGACATGACTATTAGATTTATTGAAGATTCATTGGAGGGTTAGTTCCACCCGACACAAGATATACAAAATCTCGTCCACTTGAATGAATACTAGTAATTCTCTTTTGACATTGCAGGAATGGGATTGTTTGTGTGAGATCGCCAAGATAAATCTCATTTCCATTATGGTGTTTGGTGATTATATCATCTCCCACCAACTTGAACTGACAGCTTTCAAACTCGTTCTTTAATACATTTTGAGTGACATTCTTCAGAATGCAGCATGCTAGTTGCAGATAGCAAAAATCATCGTAATTGTGGTTTTAGTGATCTGTTCATGATAGCAGTCCAGTCCACCCTGTAATTTGTAGAATAACAATTTTTTTTTTCTTCACCATTAACATGTTCTTGTTTATTTGCTTGATTACATGGCTTGCGTAACTCCAACAAAGTTCTTCCATAGGCCACATGCTAGCTGCAGCACAGGAAATTACGATGAGTTGCATTGCCATACATGGAAAAGGCATCCCTGATGTTCTACATGTATTAGACGATTTCA
Organism: Sequoiadendron giganteum; assembly: GCA_007115665.2. Lineage (NCBI taxonomy): Eukaryota > Viridiplantae > Streptophyta > Pinopsida > Cupressales > Cupressaceae > Sequoiadendron > Sequoiadendron giganteum. Next base: position 408,890,367 of record CM021100.1, on the reverse strand, counting down.
TCCTCCTATTCCTTTGTTCTTCCCAAAAAATTTAGGCAATAAAGTATCATAAATATTAGGCAGAAAGACCCATTGGTGATTATCACAAAACCCAATAAATTACTTCTATAAAATAGGAGAAATAACACACCCCATGAGGAGGGGTTGTAGCTCCCTACGATGGTTGTGCCCTTCTTTATGTCTTTTTTTTTTTTTTTTTAAATATGTTTTCTTTAACGGATGCCCAACTCCTCTTGTCTATGTATGTTGAGCGCAGATAGGGTGGATACAGGTCAAGGTTGGACGCCCTTGAACTAGATTCTATTTTATATATTTTATTTTATTAAACTTGTGTTTGAGCAAGTATTAATTATCTTTTAAACTCATGATACACATTATGAACTTATTTGAGCCTTACTACGGAATTAAATGTTACAGTATATGTGAAACCCTTTTAGATTGCTATCACAAGCCAAGTTAGTTCTGAAGGGGCATAATTATATTTTACCGTGAATAACCAAGATCTTAGGTGATATCAATTTGCAGATTTCATACAAGCCAAAATACCATTTCTACTTCCATAAGCTATAAATCTAATGGTATATTTGAAAGTAGAATAAGCGTTTATCTATAAAATCTGTAAACAAAATAAAACTGAGATATGTACAGAGGGAATAGATCTGGTGAATCATTTATTTATCTACTTTCTAATTTCGAACACATGAATTTTTTTCATACTAAGTATATACTTACTTAGGCATGGTTTATTTCTACCCACCATGAACAAAGAACTCTGTCTAATCTATTTTGTGCAGTAACAAGAATGATCAATAGTCTTTATAGACCATATATAGCCATTTATTTTTGTGAACAAATAATAGCAACATTGCATTATATTCTTTCCAAAACAAATCCTTCAAAAGAGGGTATATAACACCAATATTTCCTTCGAGAATATGACAAAGTAAAGTATCATAATGCAAGCATTTTGGAAGAATGAAATTGTCTCTTCTTAATACAATAATTACCATTTCCCTACATAAGCTCTTATTATTGTAGAAACACATTGAGATTAAGTGACTTACAACCAATGCTTATGGGCTTGCTCTCCACCCAACGGTAATGGCATCACGGAGCCTCATGAGCTCTAGCCATACCCTCGAGCAAGAAAATATGCTAACCCCAAAATGATGAATGGAGTCTTTTCAAAATCTACAAAAAGGATAGAATGTTATAACATCAAATTACATACCTATGGACTCCTCACTCACCATATTGAACAATGATTGATATAAACATGTTCACATCTTACAACAATAAAAGAAAGGAGAATGAGATTAGGGAAACTCATATTTTTTGTGTATATGAGGAGATTGAGCTCTTCCATCATCCTTTCCTCTCCAAACCAATCTACCTTGAGCACCATATCCTAATTGGGATACTCCTCTCCTTCTCTCCTCTTCTCTCCAATCTACACCAAAGTTCTCCAAAAGGATAAGTGGGTAACACCTCACTCATTCTTCTTCTTCAAAATATGTAGAAGTTTCAACTTGCAACTCTTGGATGGGGATGTGTGGAGTGTACTTTCCTTTATAAATGAGGGTTTTTTCACTTATCAAATAAAATACATGCACTTGGACAACCCCTCCAACTTTCCACCCCATCCTCTCCTCAAAATTCGTCATTCATCATTATGATGACTTTCCAAGGGTCAAATCATATCCTTGGAGCACTATTTTATGCCTACTTAACCCCTACCACTATGTTATAGACCTAGGAGATTTATTTTTGCATCCCAACCAAGGAAATTGACCAAAAACCCTCTTTAAAGACCCATCTAAGAATCCATCCGAGTTTCGCACTTGGATAAGGATTCCTAAACCCTAACCCCCACTTACACCTCACATGACAGAATTAAACACTCTCACAAAACAAATAAATAATTTAGCCCTTTAATATCCACCCTCACACCCTAGTCTACCAAAACATTCACCCTATTTCCTTCTAAGATAAAAAAAAAATCAAATACATAGCCACAAGGGAATTTCTTTCCATTTTCTTTCATTGATCTTCCGTTCTTGTACTGGTGCCATCACTTTCCTGCACATTACCAATGCAGTCATTAGAAAAAATCGCACAACCCATTTGTTTGCTAGTTAAATATCACAAGTTTTGACCTTACCAAAATTCCATTTAACATTTCAATTGTATTCCTTGATTTACAAAAATGTCTAACACACTCATGGCAATGGAAATGAAACAAAATGTCAAAATAAAATACTAGAATATTGCCACATAACCACACTATTTATCGCCCACATCACATATCACCATCTATTCAAGGAAACATATAAAAAACTAGGGTTGTATCAATCACACATGAAATGGAGTCTTACATCCCCCTCCCCTTAGCTTAGACTTCCTCCTGGAAGTCTTTACTAGAACATAATCTCCATATAGTAACATACACTAACATATTAAACATACTAACTACTTTTCTTTCTTGATGAAAGAACCCAAACACTCAACTATAAGCATGTATTAGAGACCATCTCTTCCATGATTTAAACATTCAAATACACAATATTTTTTTTATCACAATAGAACCTTTACCTGATACACACTTAGTTCAACAAAATCTAACAACCATCCTTGTATCTTTAATCTATTAACAATGTAACTAACTTCAATAAAAAAATATATCTAAATGAATTAACAACCTTTTATATATATATATATATATATTGTGTGTCAATGGCCCATCATTTCTTAGAATTTCTAGCTTCACGTTTTATCCAAATATGTCCTTAAGTGGATAGTTTACCTTATAATCATGACACTCATACCATGTCTCATGGAATATTAACTTGCATCATTTGTTACTATCCTCTTCACATAGTTCATAGGTATGTCACATCACATTTAGTTACAATTTCACATATACACATAACAGTAGAAAGGATTCTCTTCCCAATGTCTGTGCTTGTCCTCATACAATCACAAAATTTACAACATAAGGCTCACATAATGGGGTTTACAAGGATGGAAATTATTGGATACCATAGCAAATCAAAAATATGATCTAGAGGTCCTTCTCTAAGGACTCCTCCATATAGATATGAACAATCATAGAACAAGAGGGAAAATGAATGAATGACCATCCCATACCGGTCCCATTTACAACCCCTTTCAAGATGATTCCCCAACACATCTACTCCCCTATACGACCTGCCAAGGAACCCCCTGGGATATGGCAGTTTACAAATTTCACATTACACCACACATTGCAACAATTTGAAAACAAGGAAAAAACATCAAATCGAGTAACATAGGATCATAAACAAAAATTCTAATTAAAAATAAATTAAAAAAATCCTCAAAGAGAAACTATAAACTCAAAAGAGAAGAAAAATAAGGATCAACTGTAGCTACTTTGCAACATTTCAATCTTGAATCAAAAATTAAATTTAAACAAGTCCTTGAGGTAAATCGGACTATAACAACCCTCAAATGGCTAAATAGCCTAATTAAATAAATGTTAAATTCCACATTGTTAGCGCATAATAAAACAAACATCCATCAAGAATTACAAATGATTCATATTGCAACAATAAAATCTGCACATTACAAACACCATGTGACTTGATAAGCCACCTAAGGGGAGGACGAGAATGGTAGTTCTCTAACCACATAAGTATAATAGCATGCAATAATTGGTGGTCCCTAACCATAAAAATATGAATAGATGGTCATTTATAACCACATAAGTATGCATCATTGGTGGTCCCAAACCACATGAATGTGAATAACTGGTGGTCCATGACCACATAAATATGAATCATTGGTGGTCGCTAACCACATGAATATGAATAATTGGTGATCCATGTAATTCCATCCTTTACCCATGGGTTATAAACATCAAGGAATCATTTTACACTATGAACCAACAAGTGTTGCTCTCATATGTGGGGGAGCAGACCACGGCCAACGTCCATTTGAAGATTACGACTCAACATAGATCCTTTATCAGGATTAGGAAAAATGCCCTGAGCTCGTGATTTCCCAATGGGAGAACATGTGCCTCTCAACCCCTTGTTTTACACTAGTTCTCATCTCACTCCCATAAGGAGGGAACCATACACTAGGGGTGCACATTTAACATACACGGAAGACTAGTACAAGGGAATATGTCACATTACATCCAATAGGCACTCTTCCACATAGATAATGTTTACATCATCACATAACTAGCTAACTTTCATAAAGGCCATCACAAAGGGTGAACATAGGGGATCGTACTTGACATCCACCCACCCTTATCTCAACTCAGATACCTTATATCTCATACTTGGGGACAACACATTTATTGGTCTTTACTTCACATGTCATAACACAATACTCTTTACAAAATTCATCATAGAACAAAAACAATAAGCTTAAGCAAATAATATTCACTTTGCTTATCAATTTAGAAAATATCTTCTCACATTGCATAAGTACAAGATATTGCTAGATGATGCAAACTGTAGTCTAGGCATATTACTCTATTTTTGAAGAATTAACAATTACATGGTGCACTGCTATTTCCATCTAAGTTGGTGTTTGTCTTCACATATATGATTAAGATTGGTTCTCTATATTCACCCATACAATCCATTATTTATCTTAAATTAAATGATTATTGAATGCATGTTAGATGAATGATGTTTTTTTATGATGATATGAAGTGATTATGCAGAATGAGAATGCAGATGCAGGATGAACGCATTGTTAGCGTGAAAGAGGATAGAAGAATTAGAGGGATCAACCCTTGAATTCAAGAAAACGCAAAAGTCCAACAAGTCCACTAGTCATCCAGACTTTATTAGATATGATGAATGATGATGATGTATTGCTTATGTAGGGATTGGAGAGATAAAGAGCATACCCTTCTTTATGTTTGATAACACACATAGGTGCAATGAATCAAGGTATTAAGAACTAGGATTGCATTGTGCCTAGTGTGATGGACTTTGACTCGACAATTAGATAGGAGTTCTCTTGTACACACTTGACAATCGAAACCTTATTTGGAATGCAGTTTAGATATTCTAAACATCTTAGGCCAAAACATAAAAATGCAAGCCTTATTATGTGGTCAAAAAGATACCTAAACCATCCTTCTGACCAAAAAAACAAAGTATGCATGACAAAGTTATTTTACAAGAATATCCAACAAGCATGGCAGATAAAAAACATAATGATCTTTGCCCCATTCCTTTCTCTCTAAACCTGTTTTGTTTAGGCATCATCGAGACGTCCTTGGAATGAGCGCAAAGACCAAGAAGAAATAAATCAAACAAGCTAATGTTCTTCATACCGCTAGCCAAGGCTAAGCTATAGTGGGGTACCTGATGCTTATGTCCAATGTAGGAACGATGCATCCTAGGACATGTTGTGATCAGGGTTTTGATGAGACTGATTGGGTGATAAGCTATTGATACTCTGAGTTGATCAACCTACTTGCTTACTGACTTAGATTTAAGAATTTGATGATTAGGTGTTTACTTTTGAACCTGCTAAACTTGCTTCTAATTAACTCATGAAAGAGTGAAGGCGATGATTGATTTTATTGAAATGGATTGCTAAATGTGACGGATGCCTAAGGACTGACCTAAACTATCTCAGGGGATGATCAAAGATGAATTTTTACTATGTTCAAGCTCAAAGACGACGTAGTTCGAACAAGGTGAAATACTGACATGACTTAATGATGAATTATTTTATTTTTCATTTTTTGAAGATTTTCTGAGATTTTTTCAATATTTTTGGATTTTTCTGATTGAATTTGGGAAGAGCACAAAATATACACAAATCCGATCCACTATCAGTTTCAAGGACATTCCCCCATCATTTAAGCAATACACTTCTTCTCTAAAAGGCAAGACAAACTGACCTTAGGAATATGCCAACTAGTACTATGGTGGAATATGATATGGACACCAGCTCAAGCTATGGTATGAATGTGAGCGGATGGGTGGATTGATGATTAATGAAATGTGATGGAATGGATGATTTTTGTTCTCCTAGCTATTTCCTTGATTGTGGTTTGGCATCGGATTTTTGTATATTTTCAAATCTTGATTACCGGTTGGTTGCTCAATATTGATGATCTTGTCTTCAATGAGGTCTTGGATGATATTCTTTAGCCTCATGCAATTCATGGTGGTATGTCCCTTGATCTTGTGAAATTCACAAAAGACGTTTTCTTTGTACCATGACGGTTTGGTCATGGGTTCCATGTATTGCTCAGAGTTGGAGATGCTTTTCCTTAACCAATTTCTTCATTATGGATTCGATTGATTTTCCAAGAGCTGTGAACTTCCTCTTTGGAGGATATTTTCCTTGAGGAGGTGGTCCTCCTCGATTATTCAAATTTTTGATTTTATTGCTAGGAAGTAGTTGCGATTGTGCTACTATTTAGTTTGCACATTATTGCAATTATGATTTTAAAGTTGATGATTGGTCCAGATGTTCTACTTAGGGGCACTGATGACCACTTTAGCGTCAACCATGTCGTCATTTATGATATTTTTGTTCCTCGACCATGTTTGAGGTTTATCATTATAATTGTTGGATGGGCGGTTCTCTTGTGGTGGAATGAATGTTGGTGCGCCTCCTCATGCAGTAAGAGCTCTTTCGATGTTCAGCACTTCTGGGATTAAGTGATCATATGATGTGATACATTGCATTTTTAAGTAGAACGCCAAGTTTTCATCTAGATTGGATATGATTGTGCAAACTTGTTGTTCTTCTGACATGGCCCACTTGTTCTGATTGGCCTTGGATTGCCATCTTTTCAAGAAGGATGTGAATAACTCTTATTTTCTTTGTTTGAGTGTTGATAGTTCTTCCAAACTAACATTTGCATCCATCTTGAAAGCATAATTTTTAAGGAATGCTTCCACAATTTTCTGGAATGTTTTAATGCCCATGGGTAGGTGAGAAAACCATTCCATGGTCGGACCAGTCATATTTTTGGGGAAGAGTCCCATTAGGTATGTGTAATTGTATGCAACCTCCATGCAATGTACCTGAAATTACCTGACATGGTTTTCAAGGTTGCCTGTCCCATTATACTTGTTGAATTTGGGGATTTCAAATCCCTTTGGGAACAGTACCATTGTGAGATCTCTTTTGAATGAATAGGGACACAAGTTGCTTGGTGTTCTAGTTGTTTTCCCTGATTGGAGGTCAAACACTTGCTATGAGAGCAGTTTGATTTGTGTTGCGAAATCGTTATGGATCGGGAGGTGGAATGAATGTGTTGTGAGGTATTGGGGGTGTTTGATTGGTGGGAGGGTTACTGGTGGAATTTAGTTGCAAACTTTTTTATGTGTTCAAGGCCTGCTGATATGCCTGCATTTGTGTCAACGAGGCTTGTTGTTGGTCGAGCTGCTATAACACCAATGACCCTTGTTATTGGTCAAGCTGCTACTGCACCAACGAGGCTTGTTATTTGTCAAGCTGCTATTGTGCCAATGAGGCTTGCTATTGGTCTAGTTGCTACTGCTCCAACGAGGCTTGTTATTGGTCGAGCTGTTGTTGCGCCAACAAAGCTTGTTGTTGGGTGAGCTGTTGTTGAGCCAACAAAGTCTGTTATTGGGTGAGTTGTTGTTGAGCCAACGAAGTCTATTATTGGGCAAGCTGTTGTTGAGCCAACAAAGTTTGTTCTTGCAAGAGCTCCTGTTGAGCCAATGAAGTCTATTATTGGGCGAGTTGTTGTGCTTGAAAATATTTCAGGGCCTATTGGTATGCTTTCCAATGGATTGCTTGCAGTTGTGCTTGGTATTGTGCTTTTTCGGCTGCTTGAGCTTGTGCTTGTTGGGTTGCTTGTGTCGTTTGTGCAGCTTGTGCGGCTTGTGCAGCTTGTTGGTTTTAGAGCACCTTTTGGTAGGTAGCTTGTCGAGCAGCTTGAAACATGATGGAGAATGAATTTTTTCATGTTGTGTTTTGGCAGTGGTGGCGGTGGATTGGGAATTATGCCAACCATAAGACCAAGTGATGTTGACATTTCTTGAATTGGATCTTTGTTGGGTATTGTTGGTGGGATTTGATCATGATTGTAAAGTGGCCCTTGGTGTGTGTTGATTTTATCATTGAATGAGATGGAATCATCTTCAATGTGTTCATTGATGGATTGATTTTGATCACCATTTTCAGCAAGTGTGGAGGAGAGATTTTTAATGCTATTTCTAGTGGCTGAATTCTGATCAATGTCCCCAATAGCTATTAGGTTTTGATCAATTAGGTCTTGGATGAGATTTTTGAGTTGAATACAATCTGATGTTGTGTGTCCCTTTAATCTGTGAAAATCACAAAAGTGTTTCTCATCATACCTTGGTGGTTTCACCATGGGCTCTTGATAATTCACATAAATAGGGATTTTAATGAGATGTCCTTGTACCAATTGTTGCAAGATAGACACAATTGGTTTCCCAAGAGGTGTGTATTTTTGTTTGCTACCTTGTGAGATTTGTACTTTAAATTGACCTTGTGGTGATTTATTTTGGATATGCGGTGATTGATCTTTGAGATGTGGTGATTGAGTTTGTTGTTGATTTCGTTGATCTTGATATCCAATTTCTTGACATTAAAGATATTGTTCTTGATGTGGTTGTGGAGATAACTCAATGCTTTGATGACATGGTTCAACCAATGGAAGTGTGTATTGATTTTGGGGTGGCGACATCTCTTGGTGCAATGGATCCACTACTTTGGCAAGCGAAACAATTTGATCTATATTTTATTGATATGGCCGACTTGGTTGTTTAGCAATCAGATTTGAAATGTATCCTTGTGGTGCTTTCTTGGGATCATGGACAAGTTGATTTTGGATAATTATCTAATTTGGTGTGATGTTTAGATTCTGCATCATAGATTGAAATTGAACATTTTTGTGGTTGGGAATCACATTGCCCTAATCTATGCAACTTTGATTTCGCATGTTGTTACCTTGATTTGGATCAATACATGGAGTTTCCAATATACTGTTGGGATTTTGAACAACATTGATTTGATTTGCAAACATATATATCTCAAAGTTCACCAAGTGTGAATTTGAAATGCTCATGTTTGGTATACTTGTATTTGCATGTATAGATTTGGTGGGATAATGTTGTTTTCTTGAAGATTCATGCATTGATTTGTTTGGTTGATAGATTTGTAGGTTCGAACTTTAATTTAAATCTATCATTGGGAAAGGTGTTCCAAACTTTAGACTGGGCATACTCACATTCGTATCATTGAAGTTTGGAGGAGATAATGATGCCATGTCCGAATTCCATAAATGTGAGTTTCGATAATCAATTGGCATTGTGAGACTTGGATAGTTTGGTTGACTCGAATTGGTCATGATGTATGATTCGAGTTTAAATTCCATGTTCCTCTTTTTTTGTGATCTTGTTTGAACCATAAAATGAAGATCAATTTTCAGGAATGTAAGAGATGAACCTCTAATCCTTTAGATCTGTCTAAACCTTAGGTTCAAAGAAGTGAAGAACTAAGATAATTGAAGGATCAAAGTGATTATGAGGATGAGATAAACGAAATCTGAGTGATACGGATGAATGGAAGTCTAAAAGAAAATTTCAAGGAAATGCTAAACTTTTTAGGACTTTGATTGATCATGATAGGATTGATAGTTTGACTAAATGTGTTAAGTCAATGAAAATGTGATAAAAGCACTTGTAAACCCTAGGAATTTGTGTTATCCTAGAGTTTACTTGTACATAAGAGGACGGTTTGACTAAGTGTGTTAAGTAAAATGAGGTGATTATTTGATAATTCGGCTAAGTGTGTTAAGCCAAAGAAGATGAGCTCATAAACCATAGGAAGTTGTGTTATCCTAGAGAAAACTCATGTATAAGATGATGGTTTAGCTAGGTGTGTTAAGTCAAATAAACTGGTTTTAATTTTGCCTAAAATTTTAGCATAAAAGATGTTTACAAAGTTTACAAGAGTTGTTGGTGAGGTGATTTTTGATTGATTTTGATGGTTGAGAGATGGATGAAAGTGATTGAATTTAATTGTAGAATTGACCCAGATAACACTTCTTCTTACAAGACCTCAGTGTTGAAGAAGACACTATACTTCTTATGGGAGGAAAGCAAACCTTTCAAAAAGTTTAGGATTCTGTTGATAATATAATGCATACAACTGAGGATTATTTCTTAAAGCTTTTTTGTAAAAGTTGTAAACCAATCTTTCTCTGAATTCAAAAAGTCTCTCAATACACTCCTCACGAGCTTTCAAACTAAGCTTCTTGAACTTTGGTTTTGGGTTTTTGATCTTATGGGAAATCATGTTAGAAAACACATGTGTAATCGAATTTGTCTTTTATCTTGTCTTAGTGAATTATTTTTACCAAAGACACTTGCTTGCTTATGGTTCAAACTATATGTCTAATATCCCACTTTCTTTTTCACCCCACAAGGTCCATTGTATGGAAATCAAGGAAAATAGGGCAAAAGTTTCTTATGTTTAACCTTGTTGAAAACAAATGATGATATAATCCAAGCACTTAGAAACATCTAAGGATATGATCCCTAGGGAAAGCAAGAGTGCTTAAATTCATCAAATGTATTTGTTTCCTAAAGGGGTTTGAAATTTGGAAGGTCTTGTGAATATTGGTTTTGCAAATGTTTCCAGAAGCAAGCAATGTATTCTTTACTTCTAAGCACGTTTTACAACCCTAGGATGATGAGACAATATTTTGTTGGATTCTCACTTGGATGAATCCACCTACGCATATTTTGTGAGATGGCTTAATGCTTGACCACAGTGGATCCCCTCCATGACACACACTTCTCAGGTCAACCAAGCATTAGTGCCCATGAATCTCCCATGGCATAATTTCCATCTCTACAATAAAACTGCATGTATAATGTGGGGCAGCTTCAAAGGACATGACCTTTTGCACCAACAAAATAGACAAGGATTTGGCCTCTTTCTAAACAAAGGGTTTTAATTCAGGCATTCTGTTCATGGGGGATTATCCAATGTCAACCAGAGTCCATTTCTGTCCATCTCACTGGAATAATCCTCGTGATTCTTAAACTTTCCTCAAAAATCCACACTTATATACCGGTTGGAAGTCGCTTGGCTTTAGTGTGTTCCCGATTGGGTCGTTCCCTTGGGTGAGTACTTTTTCCCACAAGGCAGGCCCTCTAAGATAAACAAAAGTGAGTAAACATATTCGTAGTTCGATCAACCTTCGTTTAGAAACAAAGGGAGAACACTCGCAATAAGTTTACTCACACTTGCGAGATGTTTTGTTCAATTTTAAGCTCCCAAATCGAAATGTGAAGACAATTTTTTTGACAACTTAATATCACCAAAATGCTTTTGATTCTCAATATTGCTGTGAAGTGTGAGAGAAGCGCATACACATTTTAATGATATTAATTTGTGGAAAAGATTGCAAAAAATGAAAGACACTTGTTGATTTTATACCTCAAAGCAATGATGAGTTCGTTTTAAAAGCACCAATTGAGATGTGAAGTTTGCCTTTACCAATTTCTAGAACCCAAATCGAAATCTTAGATAATGTTGAAGGTTCAATTTTAACCCAGCTAAACAGATCAAGTCAAATGGTCAATTTTAAACCCAAAAGAAAGATGAGTTGGTTCAAAATAGAAAACTAAAGCAGTAATTGGAGCTTGAAGCATTTAAAAATTCTTTATGAATTTCAAGTTTTCGTCCTCAAGTTTTTCAACTTTGTTTAGTTTTCCTTTGTTTAATTTAGGTGCTTTGATTTCAATTCCCTCCTTGATGTCAACCTTCAATTTCAACCTTGATGTCAACCTATAATCAATGCAAAGTTATCACAAATTAAAAGTACAATATTTCATGTAAATCAAGATAAAAGAAAATTGATACCCACAGATAATCAATGAAACTTAAGCTATGACAATATATATGATAGTTAAATTCAAACAATTAACTTCAACGCTATCCCTGAAAACAATACAAAGTTATTACAAAAGAAGTATGATATTTCAAGATATTAATGATATAATGAATACAATTTCAAACATAATAAATCCGTTCACGAGGAAAGATAAAAAAAATGAACAAAGGTTTATCTTTTGGGGACTCTTGGTATAGATGATTATATAAATGTTATGCTGATTTATATAATAGTTGATGCAGACATCCCTTCCATTTCTTCTCGTGTCCATTGTACCATGCCTCTGACAAAATTCTCCTTTATTAGCCAATAGGCTATTTACGTGGGGAGAGCTCACTGGGATCTCCAACAGTCTGATGCCGGTGGGGAGAGCCCACGAACTTTATGGAAGGGTAGCCTATCGTGCAAATTAAGTTTTCTATTTACTTTAGGAAAAGTGGGCCCACTCGCTGTTGCATCTCATTTGCAATCTACAATAAAGTGAGCTATATTTTTCAATGTGTGCTCCCATAAACAAATTTTGTTTTCTATGAAGTAGTTTTTAAAAAATCACATCAAATAAATATGTTAATATTAAGCATCTACTTTTCAAGTATCATTATGTACGTGAATTGCATTCCACGTCTACTTGGTTGTTTTTTTATCCTTTATGTGTTATTTATGTAAATTTGGGTGGTGTAATGTATTTAGAAGTATTTAATTATATTATAAAATAAATATAAATAATTTATATAATAAATAAAATAAAATAAAATAATTTATATAATAAACAGAATAAATAATAATTTATTTAATAAATAAAAATAATAAAAATTTATGTAATAAAAAAATAAAAATAAAAATTTATATAATAAATAAAATAAAAAAGATTCTTTAAATAAAATAATATAATAAAATTTTAATAAAATTAAAATTTGTGTGTTATAAAATCCAAACAATAAACAAACAGAAAAATGAAAAACTAAATTTGTATAGGAAGTATTGTTTTTGGAATAAATTGGAGAGGAGGGTAAAGAAGTAGAGAGGGAAGGATAGAGAAAGAGAGAGAGAGGAGGGAAAAGAGGTAGAGAGAGAGAGATATAGAGAGAGGGACATAGGGAGGTAGAGAGGGATAAGTGAGATAGAGATAGGGAGGGAGAGAGAGGTGGTATAGAAAGAAGTAGAGAAGGAAAGGGAGAGCCAAATATAGTGTGAGAGAGAGAGGGAGGGAAGGAGAGGTAGAGAGGGATAGGGGACACAGAGATAATTAGAGGGGAAATTAGAGAGAAGTAGAATGGAATAAGTTAGAGAGGGAGGGAGAGAGTGAGAGAAATAGGTGGGATAGAGGGAAGGAGAGGTAGAGAGGGATATGTGATATAGAGAGAAAGATGGAGAAAGAATTGGGGAGGGAGAGAGGAACAGGTAGAGAGGGATAGGTGAGATAGAGAAAGAGAGAGGAGGGTAAAGAAGTAGAGAGGGAAGGATAGAGAAAGAGAGAGAGAGGAGGGTAAAGGGACAAAGGGAGGTTGATAGGGATAAGTGAGATAGAGATAAGGAGGGAGAGAGAGGTGGGATAGAAAGAAGTAGAAAAGGAAAGAGGGAGCTAGAGAGAGTGAGAGAGAGAGAGAGGGAGGGAGGGAGAGGTAGATAGGGATAGGGGAGTTATAGAGAATTAGAGGGGGAAGGAAAGAGAGGTAGAGAGGAATAAGTGAGAGAGGGAGAGAAGTAGAGAGGGAAAGAGAGAGAGAGAAATAGGTGGGATGGAGGGAGGGATAGGTAGAGAGGGAAGGAGAGAGAAAGAGGAAGAGAGAAGGAGGGAGGGAGGGAGGGAGAGGTAGAGAGGGATAGGTGAGATAGATCACTGCTTTCTTCACACTTTCCACTACTTTTTACGACCATAAATAATGTGGGCTCAACCTATCCGCATAAGTATTCCACCTTATTGAGGTGCAAGTGCTAGTTTAATGTTAATGTAGGCAAGATGGCGGAGATAAGTTACTATGTCGCAACATCAATAAGAGATTCTTAAATGGCATGCTTGACACTAAACAAAATAGACTTATGCTCGCACCAATAAAGAAGACAGCTCGCAAGATTTTTAAAAAAACCTAACAACTTGCTCATTAATTTCCTCAATAACTATTCTTAGCCCACTACCTCAAAACCTGGCATCTATCAACTTCCTTGTACTATCACATCATTTTAATGAACGTATGCAGAAAACACACGCTGGCAGTGACTTCAAAAAAATTGAGAATCTTCAGCAAGATACCAGAAATATAAAGTGGACTATGATGCTCATAAATGTGACAGGTAAACACCATTTTGCCCTTTCAATCAATGCACTTTACCCTTGTCAGAAACATGTATTAATAGTAACATGTACACCAATATGTATTAATAGCATTTTTTTAAATAGATAGTCAGATTATTGTGTTGGAAGCCATTTAATTATACCAAATCTAATCACAGTCCAAGATAGATATGATGATGGAAAAAAATCTCTACAGTAATCTGAGCGCAAAAAAAAAATGAGATCCTTACTTGATTCACCTTTTCCTCTACGTCAGAGATTATGAATGGATTTATTGCCTTGATTGACAATGATATGTATTTTGAAACACAACATGGAGATAGCACAAAACGTGGAAACATAACTGTATCTTTATGGCGCGTATATGGATCACAGTTGGGTATTCTCATTTACACATTGTGTGAAATTTCTGCTTTGTACTCACTTAGCATTAGTCAGTGTCCAGTGCAGAACAAATAAGAAAATTACAATGCAAAATCCAGGCATAAAACACATCAATAAAAAGTGTATCAGGCACAAACAGATACTCTTCTACTCCTATCCTTTACAAAAATTTATAACAACAAAAAAAACTTGGGTGTTTGCAACAGTCTGCGAAAGGATACAATGAATAGGCAAAGAGTGCCATAATGATTCGTGATAGGACAATTAACCTGCAAGCCTTGACTCGTGCTTGTCTTCCATCACTTATCAGACACTCTATATCTAACCTGAAATGAGTAGTTTTTTCATTGATTTCACTTCGGTTATGGCAGGATTCGAGTGAGTTGATTGCTGGTTGCTATGGGGCCTATAAGATCAGGAAAGACTCATACGATGCACTTGTGAGAGGCGCTGGCCTAGTCAAGCTTGGCGACTTTGGATCATCTAGGAGGACAAAGGACAAAGGTCTAAGCGGTTTAAGGGGTACGCCATTGTGGATGGCTCCTAGCACAAATTTTATAGAAAAAATGTTTACTTCGGTTACCGTGTCGGCGTTCTCTATAGGTGTGACAGTCAGTTTTTCCTTTTTTTTTTAGACACTTTCAGGTAAATGCAATTGGCAGGTGTAAAACTGGATTCGGCAACCAACATCCTATTCATAGGCGAAAATAATTATATCCACCTATATGCAAATTCTATTGGTAGGTGTAGAATCGGATTCCACAACCTTCGACCAACAGTGTAGGATTAACATAAAATGAATTACTTGAAAGGCTTTTAAAGCTTTCAAGCTACTGTGATCGACAGTAGTAGAGCAAAACCCATGTCCTTTACTAGCAGATAAGGAAGGCGTGTGGACAGGGTGCATGGAACGTAAATCTAGTGGCTGAGCTCGAAGGTGGAAATCTGTGAAAAATGGAAGGGTCGAGGTAAGAGACTCTAAATAATGATTTTTTGTTTAAGAGGAGTCTGTAGGTAGTTGAGTGGAATATGAGGAAGGTTCAGATTGGATTGATTCCTTGTGCCATATACGAAACAATGCAAGCACCCTCCCTATTGGCGCTGAAGGGAATCAAGATGAAGGGACTCCAAAATTTGGAAGGGAACCAAGATTGGGTTTATGAAATATCCATTCCAAATCTTTGCAAATAGCATTTAAAATCTATCACAGCAAAGATTCTGGTAGAGAGACCCAAAAAAAATATTGACTAAATCTACGACAAATTTGTGCTTCAATTAATTGCGATAGCTCCGCAGAGAAGGGATTGATGGATATTTTGCATCAGGAGAGTGGACTACCAACAACCAACCACACACCGCACCCTAAGAAAAAATGACAGTTAGAGATCAATACGTCATTATTACTTGCAACAAACAAGAAATGACAGTCAATACAAATGTGCATCTGTTTTAAGAAAATTGAGATCTGTTATAAATTCATAATTTTGTTAGTCCAGATTCATTTTTTTTTATTCGAGATCACAATGCATATTGGGATTTTTGTGTGGCCACACTCTCTTTTATTTTTTTAGCCATTTGTTTTTTAATTAACATGCACCCAATTTTTTATTAGCTTCCATAGAGGAAATACGCAGAAACAAAAACTCATGCATGAACTTATATTAAGTAGATAAAAACAGAGACTTCGTATTTCTATCTATTGTATGAAATTGAGATAAGAAAAGGCTTTTTATTCAAAGCCCTCCTTCTAGCGCCCTAATGAGAGAGGCAAATTTACAAGTCCTAACAATAGATGGATTAACTATTGTCAGTAAAATGAAACCAGCCCCTCCCTATGAAATTATTGATCAAACATAGAAGAGAAAAACATTAAGTAAAGCATGTGCAACCTAAAATATGTAAATCTAATCTAATTTAACCAACCACCATCCCATAGGGGGAATGGTGCCCCTTGATGTGAGAAAAATGCCCTTTCCCAATCGCTGATAAGCAAATGATGAAATAATAGACAAAATTAGTTCTCAAATTAAGAGAATGTCAAGGAGAGAAGCCTTCAGCTTATAGTTGAGTTTGAAGAGAGAAAAGTTCAAATTTAAGAATGTGGGACTAATCTCCAACAAATAGGAGAGAGCCACTTGTCACAATGTGATTGGCCCATGATTGTGCAAGTTTTAGCCAATGTGCCCATTTAAAATTTGAAAATGGCATCGAATGCATATGGTTGAGGGATTTGAGAGGGATTTTGTTTGAACAAAAAAGTCAAACAAGGGGAGTTAATGAGGGAATATTCCTTTAGAATATGCCTTGTAGGGAAAATAGGTGTTTTAATAAATCAACTTAAATGATTTATTGTGCAAGTGGATGGGACATGGGTTAGTCTTAGCATTAATTAGATATTTTGACTAATTAAGCTAGTGATTAGGTGGTGTGACATTTGATTTGCATTTTTGTATTTGTTTTAAATCAAATGAGAGGAAAATTAATGTTAATGATTTAATTAAATACATGTGATTTAATTAAATCAAGAGACTTTAGAAGATAAAAAGTTCTTTATTTAATTAAACGTGATTTGTTTAATTGATGGATGAAATATGATTAATCAATAGTGTTAATTTTGCATGTCTACTAATACCAATTGTCATGCCCATAATTTTACACTAGAAAACTATCATGCCTAGAAATTTTTGTTAAAGAAACCCAACATTTTTTTAAAAATATCTATTAATTAAGCAAATTTACACTCATTAAGAGTTTAAGACCTATCACTAAATGTGATAAGAGTTGTACATCTCCATGAAGGCAATTCACAAATGCAAATGTTTGGAAACACAAATCTATATTTGAACAAATATCTCCCTTCTTCTTTATTATTAATAACTTTAGATTATCATTCTATTACGATAGTTTAGTGGGGAATCTGATGCTAATATAGTTGTATCAAGATTTACCCAGATTAAAATTTAAGATTTCTAAAATTGGAATACTCCAATATAATTATCTAACATTATCATTCACTCAAATCAAGATTAACATAATTATTGTGGAATCATATATTTCTTTTGTTAGCAACATTTTCCACTATTCCAAGTATTAATAACCATACTAATATTAAAGTAGTAAATAGGATTATTACTATTATTTATGAAGACATTTATTTTATTATTGAAATTGGTGTTAATTTTACTTTGGATTGCAGTATTGACATTTTTGATAATGTTCATATCCTTTCTAATATAAATATTAACAACCCTATTATCCCCTTTAAGTGCTCAATATTATCTCACTAGGGATTATTGTCAATTGTGTTAACATGAATGAAACCCAATAGCCTCAACCTATAGTTTTCTAATTGCATCCATGGTCATGGTGATAATACCAAGCATAACTACACTTCATATTAGTCCTCAATGCACGATTAAGATCGATCATGGATACCAATTCTACTTTTGACCCCATTACCAACATTATTATATAATACCAAAGTAACGCTAACACTAATATCATCCTCGATATTAATATTGTTAGATATATATATCATGAGAAATATAATTCTAGTAGCCAAACCAAAACTCATATTAAATTTCTCATTAACCAAATCTCCCCTTAACGTTTGTATTAGTACCACATGTTATATTACCACTATTTTCATTATTAAATTTAGCACTAATATGCTTAATATTGCTAATAAGATGGTTATCAATACCAACATATATATGAGTATATATATTATTATTATATTAATTTGTTTAATTAATATTTATTTATTCATTTATTTATCTTTCTATATTTATATATATACAAAAGATAAATAACCTCTATGTACATATATATTCTATTTACTTTAAAAGCTAAATTAAAATCATAATAATGATTATTATCTTATACTAATATTATTCACCAATATATTTTTATGCATATTGCTTTACTAAAACCCTAAATAAACCAAAAAGAAAATTCTATTTTTTTTAATTTTTAATTTTTCCCCTTAATACTTTATCTTTATACATACTCTTAATTTAAGTTAATATGATATTTTTTCAAGGGAAAGGGAATATAATCTGTTTTCCCTTATTCAAAATATATTTAAACATTTGAATTACGTAGAATTCTCTTAAAAGCTAAAAAAGAGGCATCGGTTGGGAATCTTTAAATGGAAAATTCTAACGCCACTCTCTAACATTCAAAACAAAGGTATTTCCTTCACTGTCTCATTTACAGTTGATAATAGAAAAGAAACGTCATCCATACTAACATTAAATCCTACCCTGCTCGGTACTCGATTATTTATGTGTATTCATATATAGTTCCGCCTTCCTTTCCAGCGATTAGTTTTATTGTGTTAACGTGATTTCTATTTAAACTTTCTTAGGAATATTTTTTATCTATGATACTCTTCCTCCAGAGTAAGGTTGTATTATTATACGAATATAAGTATTTAATTTCCTTGCATATGTGAATAGGAAGAGAATATCACATCAAAATTTCAATAGTGATAATTACGAGACTGCAATCTGCAGAGGGCATAACGGATGACAGTTACAACTACTATGTTAATATAAGTTGCTCAGAGATATCTTTTCAACACTGTAAATAATTAGAAAAAATTGAGGGCATTGGAAACACTAAGAGCTCGTAGTAATTTTTAGGGAAATAGCTTTCTGACAACACCCAATGAATGGGTTAAGTTCTGAACTTTAACTGTGTGAATTAATTCTATTGCAGTGACAGGGACGTTAAGACAGGAGATTAAGTGCACTATTTGGATGATGGAGAAATTACTATGATAATTAATTTGAAATGTAAGAGAGCTTAACTCGGTTGGATCCATGCGAGAGATGTGAACTTATTTGTGTATGTACGTGATAGGCTATCTTTGAAGGTTCACAAAGATAGCGATAAACTACAAAAGGCCAACAGTCTTTTAGCAGATATAGCTATCACTTGGATGAGTGGTTCATCTAAGTCCATCGATGTGTATAAATGCCTATCTGAATAAACGTCCACTCATTTAATTCAATAAGAGGACCAGAATAAATGTCTACTTAAATTTTAATAATGGATCAATGCCCCTGATATGACTATTAGATTTATTGCAGATTCATTAAAGGGTTGGTTCCGCCTGACACAGGATATACAAAATCGTCCACTTGAATGGATACTAATAATTCTCTTTTGACTTTCCAGGAATGGGATTGTTTGCGTGAGATCTCCAAGATAAATATCATTGTCATTATGGTGTTTGGTGATTATATTATCTCCCACCAACTTGAACTGACAGTGTTCCAACTAGTTCTTTAAGACATTTTGAGTGACATTCTTTGTTTTTTGCTTGATTACATGGCTTACGTAACTCCAACAAAGTTCTTCCATAAGCCACATTCTAGCTGGAGCACAGGAAATTATGATGAGTTGCATTGCCATACATGGAAAAGGCATCCATGATATTCTACATGTACCAGACTATTTCATTCTCCTATTCCTTTGTTCTTCCCTAAAATTTTAGGCAATAAAGTATCATAAATATTAAGTAGAAAGACCCATTGGTGATTATCACAAATCCCAATATTTTACTTCTATAAAACAGGAGAAATAACACGCCCCATGAGGAGGGGTTGTAGCTCCCTATGATGGTTGTGCCCTTCTCTATGTCTTTTTTTTTTTTTTTTAAATATGTTTTCTTTAACAGATGCCCAACTCCTCTTGTCTATGTATGTTGAGCGTAGATAGGGAGGATACAGGTCAAGGTTGGATTCCCTTTTGAGGGGGGGTTTGTCATGGATCCTCAGGCTGTCACCCCTCCCTGAACCAAATTCTATCTTATATATTTTATTTTATTAAACTTGTGTTTGAGCAGGCATTAATTATCTTTTAAACTCATGATACACATTATGAAATTATTTGAGCCTTACTACGGCATTAAATGTTACAGTATATGTGAAACCCTTTTAGATCGCTATCACAAGCCAAGTTAGTTCTAAAGGGGCATAATTATATTTTACCATAAATAACCAAGATCTTAGGTAATATGAATTTGCAGATTTCATACAAGCCAGAATACCATTTCTACTTCCATAAGCTATAAATCTAATGGTATATTTGAAAGTAGAATAAGCATTTATCTATAAAATCTGTAAACAAAATAAAAATGAGATATGTACTGAGGGAATAGATCTGGTGAATTCATTTATTTATCTAATTTCTAATTTGGAACACATGAATTTTTTTCATACTAAGTATATACTTACTTAGGCATGGCTTATTTCTACCCACCATAAATAAAGAACTCTGTCTAATCTATTTTGTACAGTAACAAGAATGATCAACAGTCTTTATAGACCATATATAGCCATTTATTTTTGTGAACAAATAATAGCAACATTGCATTATATTCTTTCCAAAATAAATCCTTCAAAAGATGGTATATAACACCAATATTTCCTTCGAGAATATGACAAAATAAAGTATCATAATGCAAGCATTTTGGAAAAAGGAAATTGTCTCTTCTTAATACAATAATTACCATTTCCCTACATAAGCTCTTATTATTGCAGAAACACATGGAGATTAAGTGACTTACAACCAATGCTTATAGGCTTGCTCTCCACCCTAATGTAATGGCATCATGGAGCCTCATGAGCTCTAGCCATACCCTCGAGCAAGAAAATATGCTAACCCCAAAATGATGAATGAAGTCTTTTCAAAATCTGCAAAAAGGATAGAATGTTATAACATCAAATTACATACCTATGGACTCCTCACTCACCATATTGAACAATGATTGATATAAATATGCTCACATCTTACAACAATAAAAGAAAGGAGAAAGAGAGTAGGGAAACTCATATTTTTTGTCTATATGACGAGATTGATCTCTTCGATCATCCTTCCCAGTCAAAACCAATCTACCTTGAGCACCATATCCTAAGTGGGAGACTCCTCTCCTCCTCTCCTCTTCTCTCCAATCTACACCAAATTTCTCCAAAAGGAGAAGTGGGTAACACCCCACTCATTCTTCTTTTTTAAAATATATAGAAGTTTCAACTTGCAACTCTTGGATGGGGATGTGTGGAGTGTACTTTCCTTTATAAATAAGGGTTTTTTTACTTATCAAATAAAATACATGCACTTGGACAACCTCTCCAACTTTCCACCGCATCCTCTCCTCAAAATTCGTCACTCATCATTATGATGACTTTTCAGGGGTCAAATCATGTCCTTGGAGCACTATTTTATGCCTCCTTGACCCCTACCACTATGGTATCAACCCTAGGGAATTTATTTTTGCATCCCAACCAAGGAAATTGACCAAAAACCCTCTTTAAAGACCCATCTAAGAATCCATCCGAGTTTCACACTTGGATAAGGGTTCCTAAACCCTGACCCCCACTTACACCTAACATGACAAAATTAAACACTCTCACAAAAAAATAAAATAATTTAGCCCTTTAATATCCACCCTCACACCCTAGTCTACCAAAACATTCAATTTCTTTCCTTCTAAGCTCAAAAAGAAATCAAATACATAGCCACAATGTAATGTCTTTCCATTTTCTTTCATTGGTTTTCCCTTCTCGTAATGGTGCCCTCACTTTCCTGCACATTACCAATGCAATCATTAGAAAAAATTGCACAACCCATTTGTTTGCTAGTTAAATATCACAAGATTTGACCTTACAAAAATTTCATTTAACATTTCAATTGTATTCCTTGATTTACATACATGTCTAACACACTCATGGAAATGGAAATGAAACAAAATGTTAAAATGAAATACTAGAATATTGCCACATAACCACACTATTTATTGACCACATCACATATCACCATCTATTCAAGGAAACATATAAAAAACTAGGGTTGTATCAATCACACATGAAATGGGGTCTTACATCCCCCTCCCCTTAGCTTAGACTTCCTCCTAGAAGTCATTAGGGTCTTGAACATAATCTCCATATAGTAACATACACTAACATATTAAACGTACTAACTACTTTTCTTTCTTGATGAAAGAACCCAAACACTCAACTATAAGCATGTATTAGAGACCATCTCTTCCATCATTTAAACATTTAAATACACAAAATAAAATTTATCACAATAGAACCTTTATCTGATACACACTTAATTCAACAAAAGCTAACAACCATCCATGTATCTTTAATCTATTAACAATGTAACTAAGTTAAATACAAAAATATATCTAAATTAATTAACAACCTTTGATATATATATTGTGTGTCAATGGCGCATCATTTCTTAGAATTTATAGCTTCACTTTTTATCCAAATATGTCCTTAATTGGTTATTTTACCTTATAATCATGGCACTCATACCATGTCTCATGGAAAATTAACTTGCATCATTTGTTACTATCCTCTTCACATAGTTCATAGGTATGTCACATCACATTTACTTGCAATTTCACATGTACACATAACAATAGCAAGGATACTCTTCCCAATGGGTACGCCTATCCTCATACAATCACAAAATTTACAACATAAGGCTCACATAATGGGGTTTACCATGATGGATAATCTTGGATACCATAGCGAATCAAAAATATGATCTCGAGGTCCTTCTCTAAGGACTCCTCCATATAGATATGAACAATCATAGAATGAGAGGGAAAATGGATGAATGACCATCCCATACCGGTCCCATTTACAACCCCTTTCAAGATGATTCCCCAACACGTCTACTCCCCTATACGACCTACTAGGGAACCCCTTGGGATATGGCAGTTTACAAATTTCACATTACGCCACACATGCTAGCAATTTGAAAACAAGGAAAAAGCATCAAATTGAGTAACATAGGATCATAAACAAAAATTCTAATTAAAAAAAAAAGAAAAATCCTCAAAGAGAAACTATAAACTCAAAAGAGAAGAAAAATAAGGATCAATTGTAGCTACTTTGCAACATTTCAATCTTAAATCAAAAATTAAATTTAAACAAGTCCTTGAGGTAAATCGGACTATAACAACCCTCAAATGGCTAAATAGCCTAATTAAATAAATGTTAAATTCCACATTGCTGGCGCATAATAAAATAAAACATCCATCAAGAATTACAAATGATTCATATTGCAACAATAAAATCTGCACATTACAAACACCATGTGACTTAATAAGCCACCTAAGGGGAGGACAGGAATGGTGGTCCTCTAACCACATAAGTATAATAGCATGCAATAATTGGTGGTCCTTGACCATAAAAATATGAATAGATGGTGGTCCATAACCACATAAGTATGCATCATTGGTGGTCCCTGACCACATGAATGTGAATAACTGGTGGTCCCTGACCACATGAATATGAATAACTGGTGATCCATGTAATTCCATCCTTTACCCATGAGTTATAAACATCAAGGAATCGGTTTACACTATGAACCAACAAGTGTGGCTCTCATATGCGAGGGAGTAGGCCACAATCAACATCCATGCAAAGATTACAACGACTTGACATAGATCCTTTATCAAGATTAGGGACAATGCCCCGAGCTCGTAGTTTCCCAATGGGAGAACATCTGCTTGTCAACCCCTTGTTTTACACTAGTTGGCATCTCACTCCCATAAGGAGGGAACCATACACGCAAGACTAGTACAAGGGAATATGTCACATTACATCCAATAGGCACTCTTCCACACACATAATGTTTACATCATCACATAACTAGCTAACTTTCATAAAGGCCATCACAAAGGGTACACATAGGGGATCGTACTTGACATCCACCCACCCTTATCTCAAGTCGGATACCTTATATCTCATACTTGGGCACAACACATTTATTAGTCTTTATGTCACATGTCATAACACAATACACTTTAGAAAATTCATCATAGAACAAAAACAATAAGCTAAAATAAATAATATTCACTTTGCTTCTCTCTTTTTTAGAAAATATCTTCTCACATTGCATAAGTACAAGATATTGACAGGTGATGCAAATTGTAGTCTAGGCATATTACTCTATTTTTGAAGAATTAAAAATTACATGGTGCACAGCTCTTTCCAGCTAAGTTGGTGTTTGTCTTCACATATATGATTAAGATTGGTTCTCTATATTCACCCATACCATCCATTATTTCTCTCAAATTAAATGATTATGCAATTAATGTGAGATGAATAATGTTTTCCTATGATGATATGAAATGATTATGTAGAATGAGAGTGTGGATGCAGGATGGATGCATTGTTAGGGTGAAAGAGGATAGAATAATGAGAGGGATTAACCCTTGAATCCAGGAAAACACAAAAGTCCAACAAGTCCACTAGTCGTTGAGACTCTATTAGATATGATGAATGATGATGATGTATTGCTTATCTAGGGATGGGAGAGATAAAGAGCATACCCTTCTTTATGTTTGATAACACACATAGGTGTGATGCATCAAGGTATTAAGAACCAGGATGGCATTTCACCTAGTGTGATGGACTTTGACTCGACAATCAGATAGGAGTTCTCTTGTTCACACTTGACAAACGAAACCTTATTCAAAATGTAGTTTAGATATTCTAAACATATTGGGCCAAAAAATAAAAAGGCAAGCCTTATTATGTGGTCAACAAGATACCTAAAACATCCTTCCGACAAACAAAACAAAGTACGCATGACGAAGTTATTTTACAAGAATATCCAACAAGCACAACAGATACAAAAGATAATGATCTTTGCCCCATTCCTTTCTCTCTAAACCTATTTTTTTTACGCATCATCAAGAGGTCCTTGGAATGAGCGCAAAGACCAAGAAAAAAGCAATCAAAGAAGCTAATTTTCTTCATACCGCTAGCCAAGGCTAAACTACTGTGGGGTACCTGATGCTTATTGCCAGTGTAGGAAAGATTCATCCTAGGCTATGAACTTCCTCTTGGGAGGATATTTGCCTCAAGGAGGTGCTCCTTGATTATTCATATTTTTGATTTTATTGCTAGGAAGTGGTTGTGATTGTGCTACTATATTAGTTTGCACATTATTGCAATTATGATATCACAGTTGATGATGGGTCCAAATGTTCTTCTTAGGGGCACTAATGACCACTTTAGTGTCAACCACATCGTTGTTTGTAATATTTTTGTTCCTTGACCATGTTCGAGGTTTATCGTTATAGTTTTTAGATGGGCGGTTCTCTCCTATGGTGGATTGAATGTTGATGTGCCTTGTCATGCAGTAAGAGCTCTTTCGATGTTGAGCACTTTTGGGATTAACTGATCATATGATGTGATGCATTGCATTTTTAAGTAGAATGCCAAGTTTTCATCTAGATTGGATATGATTGTGCAAACTTGTTTTTCTTTTGGCATGGTCCACTTGCTCTGACTGGCCTTGGATCGCCATCTTTGCAAGAAGGATGCGAATAGCTCTCCTTTTCTTTGTTTGAGCATTGATAGTTCTTCCAAACTAACATTTCCATCCATCTTGAAATCATAATTTTTAAGGAATGCTTCCACAATTTCCTTGAATGTTTTAATGCCCATGGGTAGACAAGAAAACCATTCCATGGCTAGACCAGACAGATTTTAGGGGAAGAGTCGCATTAGGTATGTGTCATCATATGCAACCTCCATGCAATGTACCTAAAATTACCTGAAATGGTTTTCAGGGTTGCCTATCCCATTATACTTGTTGAATTTGGGGATTTCAAATCCGTTTGGGAATGGTACCATTGTGAGATCTCTGTTGAATGGATAGGGACACAAGTTGCCTGATGTTCTGGTTGTTTTTCCTAATTGGATGTCAAGCACTGGCTGTGAGAGCAGTTTGATTTGTGTTGCGACATCGTTGTGGATTGGGAGGTGGAATGAATGTGTTGTGAGGTGTTGGGGGTGTTTGATTGGTGGCAGGGGTACTGGTGGGATTTTTCTACAAACTCTTTTGTGTGTTCAAGGCTTGTTGATATGCCTGCATTTGTGTCAATGAGGCTTGTTATTGGTCGAGTTGCTATAGCACCAATGAGGCTTGTT
This sequence comes from Sequoiadendron giganteum, assembly GCA_007115665.2. Classification (NCBI taxonomy): domain Eukaryota; kingdom Viridiplantae; phylum Streptophyta; class Pinopsida; order Cupressales; family Cupressaceae; genus Sequoiadendron; species Sequoiadendron giganteum. The sequence continues at coordinate 408,863,789 of CM021100.1, read as the reverse complement.
ATTGGTTGAGTTGCTACTACACCAATGAGGCTTGTTATTAGTCAAGCTGCTACTATGCCAATGAGGCTTGTTATTGGTCGAGCTACTACTACTCCAATGAGGCTTGTTATTGGTTAAGCTGCTATTGCGCCAACAAAGCTTGTTGTTGGGTGAGCTGCTGCTGAGCCAACAAAGTCTGTTATTGGGCGAGCTATTGTTGAGCCAACAAAGTCTATTCTTGGGTGAGTTGTTGTGCATGAAAATCTTGTAGGGCATGTTCGTATGCTTTCCAATGGATTGCTTGCAGTTGTGCTTGGTATTGTACTTGCTTGACTGCTTGAGCTTGTGCTTGTTGGGTTACTTGTGTCGCTTGTGCAACTTGTGCAACTTGTGTAGCTTGTGCAACTTTTTGGTTTCAGAGCATCTTTTGGTGGGAAGCTTGTCGATCAGCTTGCAACATGATGGAGAATGAATTTTTTCATATTGTGTTTTGGCGGTGGTTGTGGTGGATTAGGAATTATGCCAACCATAAGACCAAGTGATGTTGACATTTATTGAATTCGATCTTTGTTGGGTATTGTTGGTGGATTTTGATCATGATTGAAAAGTTGCTCTTGGTGTGTGATCATTTGATCATTGAATTTGATGGAAACATCTTCAATGTGTTCATTGATGGATTAATCTTGATCACCATTTTCAACAAGTGTGGAAGAGAGATTGTTAATGCTATTGCTAGTGGTTGAATTCTGATTAATGTCCCTAATAGCTATTAGCTTTTGATCAATTAAGTCTTGGATGAGATTTTTCACTTGAATACAATCTGATGTTGTGTGTCCCTTTACTTTGTCAAAATCACAAAAGTGTTTCTCATCATACCCTGGTGCTTTCCATGGGCTCTTGATAATTCACATAAATAGGGATTTTAATGAGATTTCCTTATACCAATTGTTGCAAGATAGACTCAATTTGTTTCCCAAGACGTGTGTAGTTTTGTTTGCTATCTTATGAGATTTGTACTTTAAATTGACCTTGTGGCGATTGATTTTGGAGATGAGGTGATTGATCTTTGAGATGTGGTGATTGAGTTTGTTGTTGATTTCGTTGATCTTGATATCCAATTTTTTGACATTGAAGATATTGTTCTTGATGTGGTTGTGGAGATAACTCAATGCTTTGATGACATGGTTCAACCAATGGAAGAGTGTATTGATTTTGGTGTTGCGACATCTCTTGGTGCAATGGATCCACTACTTTGGCAAGCGAAACAATTTGATCTTGCAAAATTTGATCTGTATTTTCTTGATATGGCTGACTTGGTTGTTTAGCAATCAGATTTGAAATGTATACTTGTGGTGCTTTCTTGGGATCGTGGACAAGTTGGTTCTGGATAATTTTTTGATTTGGTGTGATGTTTAGATTCAGCATCATAGATTGAAATTGAACATTGTTGTGGTTGGGAATCACATTGCCCTGATCTATGTAACTTTGATTTTGCATGTTGTTACCTTGATTTGGATCAATAGATGGAGATTCCAATATACTGTTGGGATTTTGAACAACATTGATTTGATTTGCAAACATATCTATCTCAAAGTTCACCAAGTGTGAATTTGAAATGCTCATGTTTGGTAAACTTGTATTTGCATGTATGGATTTGGTGGGATAATGTTGTTTACTTGAAGATTCACCCATTGATTGTTCGGTTGATAGATTTGTAGGTTTAGACTTTAATTTAAATCTATCATTGGGAAATTTGTTCCAAACTTTAGATTGGGCATACTCACATTTGTATCATTGAAGTTTGGAGGAGATAATGATGCCATGTCTGAATTGCATAAATGTGAGTTTCTATAATCAATTGGCATTGTGAGACTTGGATAGTTTGGTTGACTCAAATTCTCGTGATGTATGAATCAAGTTTAAATTCCATGTTCCTCTTGTGTTGTGATCTTGTTTGAACCATAAAATGAAGATCAATTTTCAAGAATGTAAGAGATGAACCTCTAATCCTTTAGATTGGTCTAAACCTTAGGTTCAAATAAGCGAAGAACTAAGATAATTGAAGGATCAAAGCGATGATGAGGATGAGATAAATGAAATTTGAGTGATACAGATGAATGGAACTCTTAAAGAAACTTTCAAAGAAATGCTAAAAAATTTAGGACTTTGATTGATCGTGATTGGATTGATAGTTTGACTAAATGTGTTAAGTCAAACAAAATGTGATAAATGCACTTGTACACCCTAGGAAGTTGTGTTATCCTAGAGTGGACTTGTACATAAGAGGATGGTTTGACTAAGTGTGTTAAGTCAAATGAGGTGATTATTTGATAATTTGGCTAAGTGTGTTAAGCCAAAAAAGATGAACTCGTAAACCCTAGGAAGTTGTGTTATCCTAGAGAAAACTCATGTATAAGATGATGGTCTGACTAGGTGTGTTAAGTCAAACAAATTGGTTTTAATTTCACCTACAATTTTAGAATAAAAGATGTTTACAAAGTTTCCAAGAGTTGTTGGTGAGGTGATTTTTGACTGATTTTGGTGGTTGAGAGATGGATGAAAGTGATTGAATTTGATCCTAGACTTGACTTAGATAACACTTCTTCTTACAAGACCTCAGTGTTGAAGAACACTCTATACTTCTTATGGGAGGAAAGCAAACCTTTCAAAAAGTTCGGGATTCTGTTGATAATAGAATGCATACAACTCAGGATTGTTTCTTGAAGCTTTTCTGTAAAAGTTGTAAGCCAATCTTTCTCTGAATTCCAAAAGTCTCTCAAGATGCTCCTCAAAAGCTTTCAGACTAAGCTTCTTGAACTTTGGTTTTGTGTTTTTGATCTTGTGAGAAATCATGTTAGAAAACACATGTGTAATCCCATTTGTCTTTTATCTTGTCTTAGTGAATTATTTTTACGAAAGACACTTGCTTGCTTATGTTTCAAACTATATGTCTAATGTCCAACTTTCTTTTTCATCCCACAAGGTCCATTGTGTGGAAATCAAGAAAAATACGGCAAAAGTTTCCTATGTTTAATATTGTTGAAAACAAATGACTATAGAATCCAAACACTTAGAAAGCTCTAAGGATATGATCCCTAGGGAAAGCAAGAGTGCTTAAATTCGTCAGAGGTATTTTTTTCCTAAAGGGGTTTGAGATTTTGGAGGTCTTGTGAATGTTTATTTTGCAAATATTTCCAGAATGAAGCAATGTATTATTTACTTCCAAGCACTTTTTACAACCCTAGGATGATGAGACAATATTTTTTTGGGTTCGCACTTCAACGAATCCAATTGCATATATTTTATGTGGATGGCTAAATTCTTGAGCACATTGGCTTCCCTCCATGGCACACACTTCTTGGGTCAGCCAAGCATTAGTATCCATGAATCTCCCATGGCATACTTTCCATCTCTACAACAAAACCGCATGTATAACATGGGGCGGCTTCATACGACATGACCTTTTGTACCAACAAAATAGACAAGGATTTGGCCTTTTTCTAAACAAAGGGTTTTAATTCAAGCATTCTGTTCGTGGGGGATTATCCAATGTCAGCGAGAGTCCATTTATATCCATCTCCCTGGAATAATCATCGTGATTCTTGAACTTTCCTCAAGAATCCACACTTATATACCGGTTGGAAGTCGCTTGGATTTAGTGTGTTCCTGGTTGGGTGAGTACTTTTTCCCACAAGACAGGCCCTTTAAGATAAACTAAAGCAAGTAAACATATTCGTAGTTCGATCAACCTTCGTTTTGAAATGAAGAGAGAACACTAGCAATAAGTTTACTCACACTCGCAAGATGTTTTGTTCAATTTTAAGCTCCCAAATCAAAATATGAAGGCAATTTTTTTGACAACTTAATATCACCAAAATGCTTTTGATTCTCAAGATCACAGTGAATCACGATAGAAGCGCATACGCATTTTAATGATATTAATTTGTGAAAAAGATTGCAAAAAATGAAAGACACTTGTTCATTTTATACCTCAAAGCAGTGATGAGTTCATTTTAAAAGCACCAATTGAGATGTGAAGTTTTCCTTGTCCAATTTTTAGAACCCAAATCGAAATCTTAGTAAATGTCTAAGGTTCAATTTTAACCAAGCTGAAATGATCATTTCAAATGGTCAATTTTAAACCCAAAAGAAAGATGACTTTGTTCAAGATAGAAAACTAAAGCAGTAATTGGAGCTTGAAGCATTTAAAAATGCTTTATGAATTTCAAGTTTTCATCCTCAAGTTTTTCAACTTTGTTTAGTTTGCCTTTGTTTAATGTAGGTGCTTTGATTTTGATTCCCTCCTTGATGTCAACCTTCAATTTCAACCTTGATGTCAACCTATAATCAGTGCAAAGTTATCACAAATTAGAAGTACAATATTTCATGAAAATCACGATAAACAAAAATTGATACCCATGGATAATCAATGAAACTTAAGTTATGCCAAGATATATGATAGTTCAATTCTGACAATTAACTCCAATGCTATCCCTCGAAACAATGCAAAGTTATTACATAAGAAGTATGATATTTCAAGATATTAATGATATAATGAATACAATTTCAAACATAATAAATCCGTTCATGAGGAAAGATTAAAAAAATAAACAAAGGTTTGTCCTTTGGGGACTGTTGGTACAAATGATTATATAAATGTTATGCTGATTTATATAATAGTGGATGCAGACATCCCTTCCGTTGCTTCTTGTGTCCATTGTACCATGCCTATGACAAAATTCTCCTTTATTTAATGTTAATGCTGGCAAGATGGCAGAGATAAGTTACTATGTCGCAACATCAATAAGAGATTCTTAAATGGCATGCCTGACGCTAAACAAAATTGACTTAGGCTCACACCAATAAAGAAGACAGCTCGCAAGATTTAAAAAAAAACCTGACAAATTGCTCCTTAGTTTTCTCAATAACTATTCTTAGCCCACTACCTCAAAACCTGGCATCTATCAACTTCTTTGTACTATCACATATTTTTAATGAACGTATGTAGAAAACAGACGCTGACAGTGACCTAAAAAAATTGAGAATCATCAGCAAGATACCAGAAATATAAAGTGGACTATGATGCTCATAAATGTGACAGGTAAACACCATTTTTCCCTTTCAATCAAAGCACTTTACCCTTGTCATAAACATGTATTAATAGGAACATGTACACCAATATGTATTAATAGCATTTTTTAAATAGATAGTCAGATTATTGTGTTGGAAGCCATTTACCTATACCAAATCTAATCACAATCCAAGATAGATGTGATGATGGAAAAAAATCTCCACAGTAATCTAAGCGCTAAAAAAAAATTGAGATCCTTACTTGATTCACCTTTTCCTCTACGTCAGAGATTATGAATGGATTTATTGCCTTGATTGACAATGATACGTATTTCGAAACACAACATGGAGATAGCACAAAACGTGGAAACATAACTATATGTTTATGGCGCGTATATGGATCACAGTTGGGTATTCTCATTTACACATTGTGTGAAATATCTGCTTTGTACTCAGCATTAGTCAGTGTGCAGTAAAGAATAAATAAGAAAATTACAATGCAAAATCCAGGAAGAAAACACGTCAATAACCAGTGTATCAGGCACAAACAGATATTCTTCTACTCCTAACCTTTACAAGAATTTATAACAACAAAAAAAACTTGGTTGTTTGCAACAGTCTGCGAAAGGATAGAATGAACAGGCAAAGAGTGCCATAATGATTCATGACAGGACCCTTAACTCACAAGCCTTGACTCGCGCTTGTCTTCCATCACTTATCAGACACTCCACCTCTAACCTCAAATGAGTAGCTCTGTCATTGATTTCACTTAGGTTATAGCAGGATTGGAGCGAGTTAATTGCTGGTTGCTATGGGGCCTACAAGATCAGGAAAGACTCATACGATGCACTTGTGAGAGGCGCTGGCCTAGTCAAGCTTGGCGACTTTGGATCTTCCAGGAGGACAAAGGACAAAGGTGTAAGTGGTTTAAGGGGTACACCATTGTGGATGGCTCCTAGCACAAATATTATAGAAAAAATGTTTCTTTTTGTTACCATGTCGGCACTCTCTATAGGTGTGACAGTCAGTTTTTCGTTTTTTTTAGACACTTTCGGGTAAATGCAATTGGCAGGTGTAAAACTGGATTCCACAACCAGAATCCTATTCATAGGCGAAAACAACTATATCCACCTATATGCAAATGCTATTGGTAGGTGTAGAATCGGATTCCAAAACCTTCGACCAACAGCGTAGGATTCACATAAAATGGATTAGTTGAAAGGCTTTTAAAACTTTCAAGCTACTACTAGCAGTTGTAGAGCCCAACCCATGTCCTTTACCTGTAGATAAGGAAGGCGTGTGGACAGGTGCATGGAACATAAATCTAGTGGCTGAGCTCGAAGGTGGAAATCTATGAAAAAATGAAGGGTCGAGGTAAGAAACTCTAACTAATGATTTTTTGTGTAAGAGGAGTCCGCAGGTAGTTGAGTTGAAGATGAGGATGGTTTAGATTGGATTGATTCCTTGTGCCATATATGAAAAAATGCAAGCACCCTCCCTATTGGCGCTGAAGGGAATCAAGATGAAGGGACTCCAAAATTTGGAAGGGAACCAAGATTGGGTTTATGAAATATCCATTCCAAATCTCTGCAAATAACATGAAATGACTGCAAGTAGCATTTAAAATCTACGACAGCAAAGATTCTTGTAGAGAGACCCAAAAAAAAATATTGACTAAATCTACAACAAATTTGTGCTTCAATTAATTGAGATAGCTCCGCAGAGAAGTGATTGATGGATATTTTACATTGGGAGAGTGGACTACTAGCAAACAACCACACACCACACCCTAAAAAAAAATGACAGTTCGAGATCAATACGTCATTATTACTTGCAACAAACAACAAATGACAGTGAATACAAATGTGCATCTGTTTTAAAAAAATTGAGATCTGTTATAAATTCACAATCTTGTTAGTCCAAATTCATTTTTTTTTGTCCGAGATCACAATGCATACTAGGATTTTTGTGTGTCCACACTCTATTTTTTTTTAGCCATTTTTTTTTTAATTAACATGCACCCAATTTTTTATTAGCTTGCATAGAGAAAATACGCAGAAACAAAAACTCATGCATGAACTTATATTAAGTAGATAAAAACAGAGACTTTGTATTTCTATCTATTGTAAAAAATAGAGGTAAGGAAAGGCTCCTTATTCAAATCCCTCCTTCTAGCGTCATAATGTGAGAGGAAAATTTGCAAGTCCTAACAATAGATGGATTAACTATTCTCAGTAAAACGAAATCAGCCCCTCCCTATGAAATTATTGATCAAACATAGAAGAGAAAAACATTAAGTAAAGCACGTGCAACCTAAAATATGTAAATCAGTTAACCAACCACCATCCCACAGGGGGATTGGTGCCCCTTGATGTGAGAAGAGAGCCCTTTCCTTATCCCTAATAAGCAAATGATGAAATAATAGACAAATTAGTTCTCAAATTAAGAGAATAAGTTTGCATGAGCTTCTGTCTTTTTTGTGAAGGAGAGAAGCCTTCAACTTATAGTTGAGTTTGAAAAGAGAAGAGTCCAAATTGAAGAATGTGGGACTAATCCCTAACAAATAGGAGAGAGCCACTTGTCACAATGTGATTGGCCCATGATTGTGCAATTTTTGGTCAATGTGCCCATTTCAAATTTGAAAATAGCGTTGAATGCATATGGTTGAGGGATTTTCGGGGGATTTTGTTTGAACAAAAAAGACAAACAAGGGGAGTTAATGAGGGCATATTCCTTTGGAATATGTCGTGTGAGGAAAATAGGTGTTTTAATATTTATCAAATTAAATGATTTATTTAGCAAGTGGATGGGAGATGGGTTAGTCTTAACATTAATTAGAGATTTTGACTAATTAAGCTAGTGATTAGGTGGTGTGACATTTGATTTGCATTTTTGTATTCGTTTTAAATCAAATGAGAGGAAAATGAATGTTAGTCATTTAATTAAATACATGTGATTTAATTAAATCAAGAGACCTTAGGAGATAAAAAGTTCTTTATTTAATTAAACCTGATTTGTTTAATTGATGGATGAAATATGATTAATCAGTAGTATTAATTTTGCATGTGTACAGATACCAAGTGTCATGCCCATAATTTTACACTAGAAAACTATCATGCCTAGAAATTTTCGTTAGAGAAACCAAACATTATTTTTTTTAAATCTATTAATTGAGCAAATTAACACTCATTAAGAGTTTAAGACCTAACACTAAATGTGATAAGATTTGTACATCTCCATGAAGGCAATTCACAAATTCAAATGTTTGGAGACACAAATCTATATTCGAACAAATATCTACCTTCTTATTTATTATTAATAACTTTAGATTGTCATTCTATTATGATAGTTTAGTGGGGGCTCTGATGCTAATATAGTTGTATCAAGATTTACCCAGATTAAAATTTAAGATTTCTAAAATTGGATTACTCCAATATAATTATCTAATATTATCATTCACTCAAAACAAGATTAACATAATTATTGTGGAATCATATATTTCTTTTGTTAGCAACATTTTCCGCTATTCCTAGTATTAATAACCATACTAATATTAAAGTAGTAAATAGGATTATTACTATTATTTATGAAGACATTTATTTTATCATTGAAATTGGTGTTAATTTTACTTTGGATTGCAATATTGACATTTTTGATAATGTTCATATCCTTTCTAATATAAATATTAACAACCCTATTATCCCTTTTAAATGCTCAATATTATCTCACTAGGGATTATTGTTAATTGTGTTAACATGAATGAAACCCAATAGCCTCAACCTATAGTTTTCTAATTCCATCCATGGTTAGGGTGATAATACCAAGCATAACTACACTTTATATTAGTCCTCCATGCAAGCGTAAGATCGATCATGGATACCAATGCTAATGGTACTTTTGACCGCATTACCAACATTATTATATAATACCAATGTAATGCTAACACTAATATCATCCTGGATATTAATATTGTTAGATATATATATCATGAGGACTATAATTCTAATAGCAAAACCAAAACTCATATTGAATTTATCATTAACCAAATCTCCCCTTAACATTTGTATTAGTGCCACATGTTATATTACCACTATTTTCATTATTAAATTTATCACCGATAGACTTAATATTGCTAATAAGATTGTTATCAATACCAACATATATCTGTGTATATATATTATTATTATATTAATTTGTTTAATTAATATTTATTTATTCATTTATTTATCTTTCTATATTTATATATATATATATAAAAGATAAATAACCTCTATGTACATATATATTCTATTTACTTAAAAAGCTAATTTAAAATCATAATAATGATTATTATCTTATACTAATATTATTCCCTACATATTTTTATCCATATTAGTTTACTAAAACCCTAAATAAACCAAAAAGAAAATTCTATTTTTTTTTATTTTTTATTTTTCCCCTTATTACTTTATCTTTATACATACTCTTAATTTAAGTTAATATGATATTTTTTTAAGGGAAAGGGAATATAATCTATTTTCCCTTATTCAAAGTATATTTAAACATGAGAATTACATAGAATTCTCTTAAAAGCTAAAAAAGAGGGATTGGTTGGGAATCTTTAAATGGAAAATTATAACGCCACTCTCTTAACATTCAAAACAAAGGTATTTCCTTCACTATCTCATTTGCAGTTGATAAAAGAAAAGAAACGTCATCCATACTAACATTAAATCTTACGCTCCTCGGTACTTGATTATTTATGTGTATACATATATAGTTCCGCCTTCCTTTCCAGCGCTTAGTTTTATTATGTTAAGGTGATCTCTATTTAATCTGTCTGCTTAGGAATATTGTTTATCTATGATACTCTTCGTCCAGAGTAAGGTTGTATTATTATATGTATATAAGTATTTAATTTCTTCACATATGTGAATAGGAAGAGAATATCACATTAAAATTTCAACAGTGATAAATACGAGACTGCATTCTGCAGAGGGCATAACGGATGATAGTTACAGCTACTATGTTAATATAAATTACTTACAGATATCTTTTCAACACCGTAAATAATTAGAAAAAATTGAGGGCATTGGAAACACTAAGAGCCCATAGTAATTTGTATGAAAATAGCTTTCTGACAACACCCAATGAATGGGTTAACTTCTGAACCTTAAGGTATAATATTTAACATTCAACTTGACAACACACCACCATAGGATCACACTGTGTGAATTAATTCTACTGCAGTGACAGGGACGTTAAGACAGGAGATTAAGTGCCCTATTTGGATGATGGAGAAATTACTATGATAATTAATTTGAAATGTAAGAGAGCTTAACCCGGTTGGATCCATGCGAGAGATGTGAACTGCTTTGTGTATGTACATGATAGGCTATCTTTGAAGGTTCACAGAGATGGCGATAAACTACAAAAGGCCAACAGTCTTTTAGCAAATATAGTTGTCACTTGGATGAGTGGTTCATCTAAGTCCATCGATGTGCATAAATGCCTATCTGAATAAATGTCCACTCATTTAATTCAATAAGGGGGCCAGAATAAATGTCTACTTCAATTGTAATAATGGCTCAATGCCCCTGACATGACTATTAGATTTATTGTAGATTCATTGGAGTGTTGGTTCCGCCTAACACAGGATATACAAAATCGTCCACTTGAATGGATACTAATAATTCTCTTTTGACTTTGCAGGAATGGGATTTTTTGTGTGAGATCTCCAAGATAAATCTCATTGCCATTATGGTGTTTGTTGATTATATTATCTCCCACCATTTTGAACTGACAGCGTTCCAACTCATTCTTTAAGACATTTTGAGTGACATTCTTCAGAATGCAGCATCCTAGTTGCAGATAGCGAAAAATCATGGTAAGGGTGGTTTTAGTGATCTGTTAATGATTGCAGTCTAGTCCACCATGTAATTTGTAGAATAACCCTGTTTTTTTCCTTCACCATTAACATGTTTTTGTTATTTTGCTTGATTACATGGCTTGCGTAACTCCAACAAAGTTCTTCCATAGGCCACATGCTAGCTGCAACACAGGAAATTATGATGAGTTGCATTGCCATACATGGAAAAGGCATCCATGATATTCTACATGTATTAGACGATTTCATCCTCCTATTCCTTTGTTCTTCCCAAAAAATTTAGGTAATAAAGTATCATAAATATTAGGCAGAAAGACCCATTGGTGATTATCACAAAACCCAATAAATTACTTCTATAAAACAGGGGAAATAACATGCCCCATGAGGAGGGGTTGTAGCTCCCTACGATGGTTGTGCCCTTCTTTATGTCTTTCTTTTTTTTTTTTAATATGTTTTCTTTAATGGATGCCCAACTCCTCTTGTCTATGTATGTTGAGCGCAGATAGGGAGGATACAGGTCAAGTTTGGACGTCCTTTTGAGAGGGGGGGTGGGGGGTTTGTCATGGATCCTCGGGCTATCACCCCTCACTGAACCAGATTCTATTTTATATATTTTATTTTATTAAACTTGTGTTTGAGCAGGCATTAATTATCTTTTAAACTCATGATACACATTATGAACTTATTTGAGCCTTACTATGGCGTTAAATGTTACAGTATATGTGAAACCTTTTTAGATCGCTATCACAGGCCAAGTTAGTTTTGAAGGGGCATAATTATATTTTACAGTGAATAACGAAGATCTTTGGTGATATGAATTTGTAGATTTCATACAAGCCAGAATACCATTTCTACTTCCATAAGCTATAAATCTAATGGTATATTTGAAAGTAGAATAAGCGTTATCTATAAAATCTGTAAACAAAATAAAAATGAGATATGTACAAAGGGAATAGATCTAGTGAATTCATTTATTTATCTACTTTCTAATTTGGAACACATGAATTTTTTTCATACTAAGTATATACTTACTTAGGCATGGTTTATTTCTACCCACCGTGAACAAAGAACTCTGTCTAATCTATTTTGTGCAGTAACTAGAATGATCAACAGTCTTTATAGACCATATATAGCCATTTATTTTTGTGAACAAATAATAGCAACATTGCATTATATTCTTTCCAAAATAAATCCTTCAAAAGAGGGTATATAACACCAATATTTCCTTCGAGAATATGACAAAGTAAAGTATCATAATGCAAGCATTTTGGAAGAAGTAAATTGTCTCTTCTTAGTACAATAATTACCATTTCCCTACAGAAGCTCTTATTATTGCTGCAACACATGGAGATTAAGTTACTAACAACCAATGCTTATGGGCTTGCTCTCCAGCCTACCGTAATGGCATGATGGAGCCTCATGGGCTCTAGCCATACCCCCGAGCAAAAAAATATGTTAACCCCAAAATGATGAATGGAGTCTTCTCAAAATCTACAAAAAGGATAGAATTTTATAACATCAAATTACATACCTATGGACTCCTCACTCACCATATTAAACAATGATTCATATAAACATGCTCACATCTTACACCAATAAAATAAAGGAGAATGAGAGTAGGGAAACTCATATTTTTTGTCTATATGAGGAGATTGAGCTCTTCCATCATCCTTTCCTCTCCAAACCAATCTACCTTGAGCACCATATCCTAAGTGGGAGACTCATCTCCTCCTCTCCTCTTCTCTCCAATCTACACCAAATTTCTCCAAAATGAGAAGTAGGTAACACCCCACTCATTCTTCTTCTTCAAAATAAATAGAAGTTTCAACTTGCAACTCTTGGATGGGGATGTGTGGAGTGTACTTTCCTTTATAAATGAGGATTTTTTTACTTATAAAATAAAATACATGCACTTGGACAACCCCTCCATCTTTCCACCCCATCCTCTCCTCAAAATTCGTTACTCATGATTATGATGACTTTTCACGGATCAAATCATGTCCTTGGAGAGCTATTTTATGCCTACTTGACCCCTACCACTATGGTATAGACCCTAGGGGATTTATTTTTGCATCCCAACCAAGGAAATTGACCAAAAACCCTCTTTAAAGACCCATCTAAGAATCCATCCGATTTTCACACTTGGATAAGGGTTCCTAGACACTGACCCCCACTTACACGTCACATGAGAGAATTAAACACTCTCACAAAACAAATAAATAATTTAGCCCTTTAATATCCACCCTCACACCCTAGTCTACCAAAACATTCACTCTCTTTCCTTCTAAGCTAAAAAAGAAATCAAATACATAGCCACAGGGGAATGTCTTTCCATTTTGTTTCATTGGTTTTCCCTCCTCGTACTGGTGCCCTCACTTTCCTGCACATTACCAATGCAATCATTAGAAACAGTCGCACAACCCATTTGTTTGCTAGTTAAATATCACAAGATTTGACCTTACAAAAATTCCATTTAACATTTCAATTGTATTCCTTGATTTACATACATGTCTAACACACTCATGGCAATGGAAATGAAACAAAATGTCAGAATGAACTACTACAATATTGCCACATAACCACACTATTTATCACCCACATCACATATCACCATCTATTCAAGGAAACATATAGCAAACTAGGGTTGTATCAAGACTACTTGAACCTATGGTGGAATTAGTGGAGCATTTTATTTGATGACAAGACCTTGAGGCCTTTTAGTAGTGGGAAAGTGTAAAGAATTAGGCATAGACTGATGTGTCAGTCTCTCTTCCAAGGATGAGGATTTACTAATTAATATGTTAAAATTTATTAGGACTACTTCAGTCCTAGAAAATCCTGTAAAATAATCCTTATTCTTTGTTGTCTTGACAATCGCTACTTTGGTAAATGTAGCCCTTTTCACCCTTCCATCAGCTATTTCCTTATCATATCTATACTTTCATGAAAAATCTTCACTAAACTAAAATATAACATCCCGATTCTTGTCCGAACCTGATGTATGAATCCTTTAGGATCAGAATCCTTGATGCTTTCCTATTAAATTTTATAACCCTAAATTATTTGGTGTATTTTATCCAAATATTCTCTTGTTGAAGTAAAATTAGAAAAGGTGGTGTAGAAAGGGAAGGATAATTCATTATTTTGTTTTCTCTAATGAATTTTCTAAATCTCAGTAATCTTCAACATAATCTACATAAATGCTAGACCTATGTGGCACACATCTAAGGAGCACATGGGGGCCCATAGGGAACCCATATATTTTGATAAAAATGGAGATAGTATATAGATAATAATCTTCCTAGTTGTGTTAATCTCCTAATTCTAGTATTCTATCTTTGGGTCTAAGGAAACTCAGTATCTCCTTGTGAAATTGGTGAAGAGTACTCCCATTTCCTATGGAATATCACCACATACACATAGAAAGAGAAACTAGATGCCAGAAGACAACACATATTTTCTTTATTACTGGAGAGAGGTTACATGCTACATGTAATTCTACGGACTGCTTATTACACGCATCTGCTAAATTGCATATATGATTTCACACTCTGGTTTTCACTATATGTTATTCTAACACTCTGAATATATATCTCCTACCTTGTATTCCTTCAAAAAAATTATCTCCATCTAGTTCTCTAGGTCAGATTTGACATTCCCCATACCTCATACCATAGTTTTCATGATATTCCAATTAGCATTTAAAACCTCCAAGCCATTTCATCATTATTAGCAACTTCATTGAGTCGGCCAATGAATATTTATTCCACAAAAACTATGTTGAATGCATCTAATATTACTCCGCCAAGTGTTATAACCAAAATTTCCATCCACTTCCCTTGACTATTCAATTCCCACCATCAAAATTTTGCCAAGACCCCATATAATATCCCTCTGAAGCCACCATGTTACATCAATAAGCCCAAATTGGAACATCATTAGAATGTTGAATATCATTTGTAATATCTATCACCAAACCATGTATGTCTCCTTGAAATTTCAACCACCACATCATCAATGAGACTCACCTTGTGGAAGAGACTCGAGAGAATCTCCCTCCAAAACCATAAGGTCACCTCGATATTGCCCCATCGAAGAGACTTTCCAATATCTCCCAATGATAACCTAGAGTGACCCTGATGCAAACATCCCACAATCTGTTAGAGTGTCAAAGACACATTCACAATTTTCTTGTTGACGAGCATGACTCATGCCAACAAGAAAAGGGATCGTCAAGTCGAGAGGTTAGAAAACTTGAGAACCTCACGACATAGGTTAGGAAAACTCATAAACCCTCAACATTGGTTAGGAAAACTCAAAACCACCTGAATACTCACAACCTGGACCCTTATTGAAAACAAACAAACATATAATTTTGATGATGGAAGATTTATCTTTTCCCTGGATGCTCCTACATCAGACACCTAGGGTAATTTGAAGGGTGACTCTTTCATTTCTCAGGAGTTAAATGAAAACCAAGATGGCTAGCATCTGACTCGAACAACCAAGTTGAATATTCAAAAATTCTACCATCCCACTTTTCTAGGTATTCATTGTACTACTCATTCCTGATGCTTCTTCCCACACATCTGTCCATGATCTCTTCAATTTCTTCTCTTTCTACTGCTGGTGTCAGAACTCTCCATTGTGACTCTATTATCTCATGCTCCTTATCTCCTTCCTAATGCCCGGTCATATCTAAAATGTTAAATACAGGTGAGACATGAATCCCACATGGTAAATCCACCTCATACACATTTCTCGAGTCATGTTTCTTTAGAATCTTACACAGTCTGAACTTATTCATCTTTAGCTTATTGTATGTACCAACTAGAAACTAGTCCTTTAACAAATGAACCAAAAATTCATATCCAATGGTAAACTCCTTATGCCTTATTTTTTGATCTACCTTTACCTTTAATATGTATTCATCTTATTAATATGCTCCTTAACTCCTTCATGCACATTCTCTATATGTTCTACAAAATCCTTAGCTTCATTACTACTCTTCCCTTCCTTATACATCTTCCTCAATTTAGTAGCAGTTCTTGGACTACTCCCATAAACAATCTGGAATGGTGATCTACTAGTGCTCCTATTGGTTAGATAATTATCATAAGAAAAATTTGCCTAGGGTAAAATCATATCCCAACCCTTGGGTCTATCTCCTAATAAGAAGATCACAAGAAGTTACCCAAACTTCTATTCACTACTTTTGTTTTTCCATCTATCCACAAATGTTGTGTTAAGATAAACTTCAAATCAATTTTCAACTTCTCCCACAATGTCCTCCAAAAATACCCAATGAACTTTGTATCTTAGTCTGAGACTATGCTCTTGGATAGACCATTTCGTCTTACCACCTCCTTAAAGAATAATTCTAGAACATGAAAAAAAAAATGGTGTTATGACATGAAATGAAGTCTGGCATCTTTGAAAATGTGTCCATCACCACTAATATAGAGTCACAACCTCATTGCATCCTTGGAAAACCAAGAACAAAGTCCATGATGATATATTCCCATGACCTTTCTGGTACAGGTATGTTGGATGTTGTTGTTGTTGTGTTTATGATATGTGGTTGTCATTGATGTCAACACTATTAGCATTGATGATTTTTATTGTAACCAAGTTGATCTTCTAATCTACCTATGGAATTGCCAATTCCAATCAAGGACAACTTGAAGGACCTAGACCAACTGATGAGGATTTTCAATACCTCCTACACTTTGGGCTCTGTAAGACCTCAGAGGGTGATCCCTTAATGTGTTTACAACCTCTTCACCATTATCATAAACACAATTAACAATAAAAGATAATCTCACATAATAGCTCAACAGAATGGGATAATACTAAATAGAATTGGATGTTCACCAATAAAATTAACCATTTGGAGTGTGAGATAGTCACAAAAAGACTTCAAAGTAAAAGATATTAATTGATTTTCAATTTTTAGCAAGCTCTAGGTGAACACAAACAAATATTGAATCTCACAAATAGGTACAACTTAGATCAGTGCATTATTCCCATTGGAGGATTCAAATTCACAAACACCATCATCGCCAAGCCCCAAGACGTGAAGGATCGAATAGTCCCAGCAGGACTTGGTAGATGAAATTATTGTTACTAACCAGGATATGCAAATGGGCATGCCTTACCCTCCACGACCAATTGAGTTAATTTTATCAAACTTGGATATGAAGGGCAAATGTGTATTGGATGGAAGAATGGAGGCTTGCAAGGAGTTCTTGGATGATGATGCTTTTGTGAAATCACAAGTATTCTTTCAATTGGTATGGAGGATGAAGTTGGAGGATTATCAAACATCCCCTCCAAAATTCAAAAGGGGAAGTCCAAACATCCCCTCCATAATTCAAAAGGGGAAGTCAATGCAGCACTACAAGACTCTGCCTTTAGTGAGGAACATGAAACCTTGGCAATATGGGATTTGGCCCCACAAGGAAGAAAGCCAAGTATAACTGATAATAACCCAAATTTTAGGGGAGGGTTAATAATAAAAAGAGCTTCAGAGAGTTCAACCTTAGAGGCTACAAATTTAATTGTGAATGTGGCGAAATTGGCATAAAATACTACAAAGAGAGAGGAAGCTAAAAAAAGGAGTCTTATGGAAAAGTATAACTTTGTGATTGGGGAGTATAATAAGGTGAAAGAAAGGAATATTGAGCTGCAAACAAAATTTGAAAGGTTAAAGTGGAGGAAGATTGGGGAAGCATAAATTTCTCACGTTCAATTAAATCATTTCCTTCCAAATCAGGGTCATTGCTTCCTATTTCTCCCATTGTTTCCACACCGGGATCTCCCAATTAGACTCCTTCCCTTAGTCCCACATTGGAACTAATTGAGGTGGAGTTATAGTTCTTTATTGATCCAAAAAATAAGTAGTTAATGTAGAAAATTGCAAAGCCAAGGGACTCTTTGAAGGTAAATGAGGAGAGGGTAGTTTTAAGACAAAAATAAATTGTTACCACTATTTTGCAGAATTTGAATGAAAAGGTTGATGATAAACTATTAAATGTATATTCTTCTTATTCTTTATTAGTAAATGCAATAAATAATATTGATAGGGATCAGGAAGTAGCAATACCATTGATTAAGAAGTGGATCCCTACGGCCAATGACTTGGATATAATGTATAAGGCCTCAAGATTTTAGGTCAATAATAGGCCACAGTCATTGAGACCAACTCAAGTGTTGGTTAAATGATTGAAAGGTTTTCAAGCCTTACCAGATGATTTGAGTAGGAAGAGCAAGGAACTGGTGAAGATTTTTAATGATTGGAGCGACACACTATTGTTTGAAATAAGTGATAAGCAAGATAATATCAGATCATTTCAACAATAGAAGGATCAAGATAATAAGGTCATCAATGCTAAAAAAAAATTTAATTTGTGATGACTCAGATTTTGATCTATTAGTAAGTTGTATGGATAAAATCATCAGCACCAGGTAATTTCTTGAGTTTTTTGAACTTGAGGCAAACTAGGTGGTAGTTAAATATACACATTATAGTGTCAAAGTAAATGAGGTAATCATTTTTGATTGGTCAAGTGATGAAGAATACCAACGATGGGTGGACACATATTTAACTAAAGAAGAGTAAAGGAGGGAGTAAGCTGCTAACATTTAATCAATCGACTATTGCAGTTATAAAAATTTCCAGTTTTGTTTTGGTGGTAGTCTAAGCGCGAAGTTCTTGAAGATTTTTTGTCACATCAAACCATCCTTAATGGGCAACATAGGAATGAAGAAGAAGATTCTTCGGGCAAGGCATCTGTTGTAACAAATTTTTGAATTGTCACAAAGTGGTTCAACTGGCTAGTGACATGTGTGCTCTCTGTCTCAATGCTTGTTTTCTCCTTCATTTTATATAAGAAGGATTTCAAGGCCAAAAGTACGGGTTAGTGAGTTAGAAATTTTGGTTGAGTCTAGGTGAAGTTGTAGAGAAATTGTAAAGTCTGATAGTTATAGAGAAAATTCAAGTTAGGATTTGAGTCATTTTGTTGTAGGTTTTGAATTCATGGAGATATATTTTTTTATGAAAGTACTAGCATTTGAATTAAACTAATAAATTCAATCTCATTTCTCTCCTGTGTACAAGCATATTTGAATTTTGAATAAAGTGATCAAGGGTTATTTTGTTCATTTCACTGTTGTGGTGTGTTCATTTCTTATTTTAGCTTTAATTCAAGGAATAAATTAAAATGCTTAAATGAGATTGTAGGTTGATATGTTCTAAACAAGGATTTGGTAAGTAGTATTGAGTTAGGATACATATTGATGATATGTAAGGTAATGTTATCAAAGATCTTATATGCTATGTGTTGAATCTATTATAAAACCTTAGGTGTTTGTGAATTTGACTCCTCCAATGGAAATAAGGCATTGATCTAAGTTGTACTTATTTGTGAGATTTAGTATTTGTTTGTGTTCACCTGGAGGTTGCTACAAATTGAAAGTTAATGACTATCTTTTCCTGTGAAGTATTGTTGTAATTATCTCATGCTCCAAATGGTTGATACTATTGATGAACAACTAATATTTTTAGTATTATCCCATTCTATTGAGCTATTGAGTGAGATTATCTGTTATGGTTAATGTTGTTTATAATTATGGTGCAGAGGTTGTAAACACATTAATGGATCACCCTCCCGGGTCTTGCAGAGCCTAAAATTTAGGAGGTCTTTAAAATCCTTGTTAGTTGGTCTAGGTCCTTCGAGTTGCCCTTCATTGGAATTGGAAATTCTATAGGTAGATTAGAAGATCAACCTAGTTATAGTAAAAATAACCAACAAAATGGTGACTCTAATAGGGATGTTAATTTAAATATTTCTTGTTACTGTGTCGGTTTTCCATTTTGCATAGAGTTTTCATCATGTTTCTGTGATTTGAAGGTCGAGCTCATGGTTCTCTGTTAACTTTGTCCATATCTTCTATTATTCAAATCATTTTGAGTCATTGGTGAAATACATTGTACGTTGTCAATACAAAGTTCCAAAGGTCTTCTGAAATTCACCAATTATTTTTGGATATTTGGTATTCCCAAGATAATTGGGTGGCAACTCTGAAGTCTTTGCACCAGTGTGCATCTTATTTTGAAGATTTAATGTAAGTTGAAGGATCTTTTGGACAAGTACGTAGAATGAAGAACACAAAGAAATTTATGAAACATCATCCAAAACAAACATTGGAGAGTGAACTTCCTAAAACTAAGAAGGATTGGATAAAGAAAAGACCAGAATCTAGTCATGTTGCTCCCACATCACAAAACCTTCTACATCAAGGTACAAGTAAGTCTTTACATCCTATCCCTGAAACTTTTGAAAAAGTGTCTAAAAGTTCACAGTCAGATAGCTGTGGATTTTTTGATGCATTATTTAATACACCAAACCAAGAGGATGTAACATGTCAGAATAAAGGACCGGTTAGTGTTCAATATTCTGAAAAGAGAAGAAGTAGGAGTATAAGTCAAAGCCATCATAGAGAAAGCACCAGTAATGTTCCTCCTCTTCCTGCTGAGGATGATGGAACTCCTTTATTGTCTGGACATGTACTTGAAGAAGTCAACCTTATAGATTGAAGTGATATGTTGAGTTGCAAAATGACCTTTCCTGACCCTGAAGATGGTTTTGGAGACATTGACTCCTTAAGGTGGGAGATCCAAAAACAAGCTAAGCTCAGGAGGAAAAGAGAAAAAGAGAGAGAAACAAAACAAATGCATGTTGTGGTTGAAAGAGATAGGTTAATTAGACAGTTGGGAACAATGAAAGCCTTGAAAAAATAAAAACCTAAGCCAAGTGTTGAGGGTCCTGTCGTATGTGAAATCTTTGATAAGGGTATGTGCAAGATCATGATGGCCCAAAAAGTGGCAATATCTAAGTGATATGATGGCCCATGTGGCTGTTTTTTTACACAAAATTGATGAAACAAAAAGGGTTTTTAAAAGAGATTCTTAGTTTTCCACCAATATAAATTATGCTTTACTTTGAATTTAATAAACAAATATTATTCATTTTCTATTTGAATTACGACTAAAGTCCTGATTGATAGGCTGATTGTTAAACATCTATAACTTTGAAAGGGTATCCCATTTTTTTAATCTGAAATATGTGTCACATTCTATGGTTTGCATACTATAGGATTAAAAAAAAAAATTTCATGAAGTTTTGACCAAGTTAAGGTGGTTAGACATATGAGTTTTTATATTTTTTAAAATTTGTAATAAAAAAATCATAATTAATTATTTATGCAAAAAAAAATTAGAAAAAAATATGCATCACATTGAGGCATGCGTCCCTTACTTATATCTAAAATATTATAAAAAAATATTATCATTTTATTGTGTATAGGGTGGTCAGACAGACACCTACTTTTTATTTTTTCCTTGAAATTTAAGTACTACTGCATAGAAATTTCAAATTTTCACCAAATAGATTTAAAAAATAAAAATAAACTTAGTATTCTAGAAACTACATTCAATTTTCTACAAATTCTATTGTTACATATTTTTGAAATAATATAGATAACTTATTCAAATTTTTACGTCAAGTTTCCTAACTCTGATTTTCTGAATTTTATTGCCACTTAAGGGCCTAATTTTTCCATGATGATCCTGCACATATCGATAAGGAGATAAGGCATGCGTCTAAGGTAGGTCATGTAGGTAAAGTTGATACCCAACCAAAACCTTTAGACCCAAAACCATCAAACCCCTTAAAGCCTCAACCAAGTGATCCAAATCCTAAACCTATTTTAGACAAGGGAAAACAAAAGGTTGAGGGGATTAAAATAAGTGATTAGGTGACTTCCCATCCTCCTAAACAAGAACTATCACCACATGTACCATTACAAGTTGAGACTTCCTTAGAAAAGGTTATAAGGGAAGGTGAGGCTCTTGCTCAGGAATTGGAGAGCACAAAAATTGAGGCTGCAAATGCAAAAATGAAAATTAAAATAGGTTTCCTAAAGAGGTCAGGCATGGATGAGGCTACACAAGCTACAACCTCATCAAATCACCAAGATGCTTCAAAATTTGGTCCTGAAACAAATTTAGATACCAACACAAACAATTTTGGCCCGAAAACCCATGCTACTAAATTTGTAAATCTAAATCAAGATGGCCTTAGGGTAGATAATATAGGATCTGGTGTTGACTCTCAGAGTATTGAGGGATTATTCGAAAGAAGACCTATACAAATGGAAAGATATAGGAAATTGTACTTTGATGGTATTCTAGGTTATCCAAATCCCATCCTAGATGAATTGAGAGAAAAGATGAGTAAATTTTCTTGCAATAATGTTGTGACATCTGAGGAACATTTAAAATATTTTATGGATATGTTAAATGATTATGAGGTGGAGCATGAAGATGATGTAATGAAATTGTTTGTACAATCCTTGGTAGAAGATGTGAGGGATTGGTACATATTTCTACCTAATGCTAGTATAGGTTCATAGGATGAATTTGAAAAGTGTTTCAAGGAATAGTACGGTGATAAAACCAATGTCAGTTTCATGCTGAATGAGTTCAACAATATCAAGAAGTCACTAAATGGGCTTGTAATAGAGTTTAATTTAAGGTTTCAAAAGGAAATGTATAAATTGTTCCAAGTTTTGAGGCCTGATGAGAATGTCTGTCTAACAACATATTTCAATAATTTTGATGCTAAAATGGCATACCTTCTTAGAGATAAAGACCCTAAGACTATAAGGGATGATTTTAGGGTGGCTATAAACATTGAGAGTACTAGGTGAGATTTGGGAAATATGGTAGGAGAGAAGAGCCCACACTTTTAAAAAATCCTAAGGATAAGGTTGAGAAGGTTTTTGCTTCAAAGCCTAAGGATGATGAGAAATGGGATAAGGTCTTGAGCACTATGAAAGACATAAAATATACCATGGCCAAGAAAGAAAAGGGTATAGGAAATGAAAAGAAACAATATAATAATAATGAAAGACTGCCTAGGTTGCAAAATTACCCTTATAATACAAATTGGAAAGATGGGAAACCAATCTTGCCCAGCCAGAAGCCCAAACATGACCAACATACACCAGGCCCCCTACAGAAGCATTTAGTAAATCTGGTACAAGATAGACCATGGTGTGAGGTTTTTGAACATCAACATGATCAGAATCACTATGGTGTTGCTCAATTTTTTGTTGATGAGGGAACAAAGAAGGACACTC
Source organism: Sequoiadendron giganteum (assembly GCA_007115665.2). Lineage (NCBI taxonomy): Eukaryota > Viridiplantae > Streptophyta > Pinopsida > Cupressales > Cupressaceae > Sequoiadendron > Sequoiadendron giganteum. The sequence continues at coordinate 408,840,670 of CM021100.1, read as the reverse complement.
ATAATTAGACTCCTAAAATTGAGCAGGGTAATGTGGATGTTTGTATGGCCAGATCATACAATGATGAGGCAAAATTTTCCTCTGGTGATGAATCACAGGGAGTTGATGTGGATGATCAGAGACAAAGAAGTGATATATACCATCAATAGGTTTTCTCTGATGAGGAAGGTGATTTTGACCATAATACTTGCAATATGGAACATGATGAAGATGCAGTGTCCCTAAGGAGACCATCAAAGGAAGAGATTTCTAGGTTGACTAAAGAAATAGCTACTCAAATGAGAAGATTACTTTAGCTGGGGAACAACACTGTTGATAGTGAACACGGTAAACTTGTTGGCTTATTTATTAAAGAGAAAAAGGACAAAAATAATGGTGTTAAAGTTGATAAAAAGAAAGATGTCAAAGTTCAAGAGGTTAAAAATGATAAGATTTCGAAAAAAATAATGAAACTCCAAAGCCTCAAGAAGATATAGCTTCATCATTGGTGAAGACTAAAGTGATTACAAGGTATGTTGAACCTGCTTCAAAGGATAGGAGGCAGAGGAAACTTGAGGGAAGCAAGCAACAAGAGAAAAATTAAAATGATGAAGGTATGGTGTTTGAATTGCAAAAATATACGCCCATAGATATGTTTCAGTTGCTTTATCAGGCTCAAGTTTTTGTACCTTTTCTATAAATGATGAGAATAGATGAACATAAGGAAAATACAATATCCTTGATCACATGTGTTGTTTTTGAAAAGTTAAGCAGCATTTACAGGACGATGTACGCTTCACAATGAGCCACAAGGGCCAAAAAGAAACCAGACAAAATAGAACAACAAAAGAAAACTAAACAAAACATAGAAACAACCCAGAGGCAACACAACAACTGCAGAGCATCAACCGACAGATAGGAATAGGAAGCATCTAACTTGCATTGTCTCAATTTTTAATCAGGAGGTCCACTACCTTATCACCCACCCATTCTTTATTGTCCTAGTTGTTGTTACCCTCCAGCTCCTCCTTTATGGCATTCGACAGTGTGCTTGTAAAAAAGTGACCCAACTTCATGGTGAAGTGGGTTAACCCCCAAAATATTTTATCCAAAGTATCCATTCTTGTAACCACATCACATGAATCCACCCCAACATCCATAGTCCCCTGAAATTCACCAAGCTCATCCTCCAGAGGATGGGGAGAGTGAGAGGCAGAGCCATCAACTAGAAGCTTGATGTTCATTGGAGTAAACTGGGGCCCCTCCACAAAGTCATCCTCCTCCTCTTCAAAATCTTCCTCCTTGTAACCTCTGTTGTTTGACTGCTCCTCCTCAGAGTCTTCAATAATTAGCCTCTTCTTTTTGTTCTTGGCCAGCCTCCCAGATCTCCTCTTGGAATTTTCCCCTCCAGTCAAATCCATGTTTCCCACAATTGTATCCCCTCTAGAATGTTTACTGACAACATTCTTTCCCTTACAGTCCTTGGTTGTCGGGGATGAAATGTGTTTCTCCTTACCTTTTTTTGTCGAGGTAACCTTGAAGGCCAAGTTAGCGAGAGTGGCTTTAAGCTCACAAAGACCTTATGCCGCATTGGCATAGGCCTTGCCCAAACCAGCCTTAAGATTTTTGGTGGTAATTTTGGCTTTAGGATTCCCCACATTGATCGAATTAGGTTTCTTAGGAGGGCTCTTAGATTCAGCCGAGGAAATGTGCATAGTAGAGAGGGGTTCAAAATTTTAAATGCGGACTGCCGTGATGGCTTTTAGTGGACAGAGGGCAAGATGAAAATGATATAGTTTCAGAATAAGCCCTTGGTGGAGAGGGAGTGGTAGGGGATCACAGGGGTTGTGGTTGGCTGACTCTTTGCACTTGTCGACACAGATTTCAAGGTCCATTAAAAGAAAAATTGGGAAACTAAGCAGCATCTTATGTCTAAGGTGATTTAATAGAGGAAAATGGTAGAAGAAATAGGTTTTGAATCTACCTTCTAGAGTAACACACTTCATCAACACCATACACACCTGGTCGCAGGGCTTCGAGAGTGCCTCCCTCTCAAACCCCACTTGATTCCACACCAGAGTCTCCTCACCTCTAAAGAAGGTCTTTAAGCTTTCATGGTCAGGTTTTTTGGTGTGTTTTTGATACTTTTTCCTAGAACACAACAAATTTGTAGCCTGAGCAATAACTTCTTCACTAATCTCAAATGAAATACCACCAATGGAGACCCATCTATCCTTCCACGAGCTAGCAAACTGACCCAAAAGGATAGGATCATGGCCAACCAAGCACTCCATAAGTGGAGAAATGCCTCCCTCCACACAAATATGCCAGACCAAAGGATTATTCTGAAAATCCTCATAGTTGTCAGGTTCAGTCCTAACCCGCTCACCACCCATACTTCCAACCTACACAAAGAACTCAAAATGTGAAAAATGCCAATTGCAGCTGCCGCCAAAGATAGTAACCAAGTGATAGTTAAGGCCCAAACTATAGCAGAGGATAATTAAACCTATGTACAGGACACACACACGGAGGGGGAAATCACCACTGGGTGATTTGACACAAAAATTAAAGAATTTATGATTATAGCCAAGAAGGCAAGAATTGACGGACAAGTAGGCGATGCACAAAAACCCAAGCGGGAAAGCCGGATAACTAAATTTGGTAAGCTTCCCAAACAAGCCAAAAAGGTCCCTTGCTAAACTAACCGGCCCGAAGCCCCTAGAAAGCCATCTCCCAACATAAATAGTCACATCATTATAAATACATTCACTCCCCTAGAGGCACGGATGAGATAAAAAAAGAAATTTAACAATCCCCAAGGGAGTAGATCGCACAGTACAGCTTTGCAGATATGAAGTCACCTTCTTCCACCTAATCATCATCAAGCCACCACACTTAAATTAGAACCCATCATTCAATTTCCATCTTTGCCACCTTACCATAACCTTAGAACCCCACCCCATCCACCATTTTGTGCTCCACACATGCAGAACTTCCCCATGAAACCTCCACCTATACTTCATTTCAAAGAAAATGCTCCACCACCAGATTCCCAAAATAATCCAGTGGGTCCACCAATGAGCTCCCATCAACCAAAGATTAAAACTCATTGCAAACCATGGTAGCCATGTTCCTACATGATTAATGCTTGAATATTTGGCGAAAGCCTTTCCATTTTCCTCCAAAATTTAGTCAAGTCCCAGTCCGAGCCAAGATTGGCCAAGGCATCTGCCACTTGGTTTCCTTCTTGAAAGATATGGGTCACCTTTTTGACACTAACTTTGGATAGGAGAAATCTGACATCCAACAAAATGTCCTTGGAATTCCACCCAAATAAACTGTCATTATTCACAACATCTGTAACCGACCTGGAATCTCCCTCAATGTGGAGATAAGCAATCCCTAGAGAAACAATAATTTTGATGCCCATCAATAGCGCATGGGAATCCACCACTAAAGATGACTGAAACCCAATACGTCCAGCAAATCCTACCACCAGAGCACCCATAGAATTCCTAATAACTCCACCAATGCTTGCCCTACCTAGGTTACCTTTAGTAGCCCCATCAAAATTAAGTTTAAACCATCCTCTATCCATAGGCTCCAATTTAGTATTTTTTCTAGCTAAAAGTTTCAAATTATCAAAGGAGTTATCCTTTAAGTCTTGGTGCCATTCTTTAGCCATTTTTATCTCATAAACCATAGGCCCCCTCTCTGGGATTTTCACATGTGTTGTTACTAGGGTTGAGCAAGGTAGTTGTAAAGAAGAAAAGGATGAAGGAGAAAGAAACAAGAAAGAAGTGGAGGGAATTGTGTCAAAAATCCCCCTATATATCTAGGGAATTCCATTAATATGTGCCTTGAAAACATAAACCCCTTTTTCTATAGTGTTGTTATAAATGGGAAGACTTTAAGGAATTGTATGATAGATTCGGGGGCATCAAACAATTTTATGCTAGTCAAGATCATTGAAGCAATGGGCCTGATAGTGGATACTACTCAAGGAAAATGCTATGCAATGGATTCAAGGGAAGTGCCGATTATTGGTACTATCAGAGCATTACCTTATAAATTGACTCAGTATCCTGAGAAGGACTTAGCCATGACTGTACTAGTTTTTGACATCCCCCCACATTTTGGGATGCTATTGTCAAGAAAGTGGAGTGTGTCAATGGGGGGTAACATGCAGTGTGACCTATCATTTTCTACTTTCTCCATTGATGGAAATAATGTCAATATTGAGAGAGAATCAAAAGTGTCCCATATGATTGAGCATGATCAAACTGAAAATATGACATGTTTTATTAATAGTGGCATAAATAAGTTCAGATTTGAGGAATTCCCTAGCAATTGTGATAAGCCCACTGAATTGATTGACACATAAGTAAAAAACTTGTCAGAGTGTGATGACTTGTGGACTATGTACTTTGATGGTGTAAGTTCAAAATAAGGATCAGGTGTAGGTGTTTTGTTATGATCACCAAGTGAAAATACATTTAGGTTCTCTTTCACTCTATCCTTTGATTGCACCAATAATGTGGAAAAATATGAGGAACAATTATTGGGGTTGAGATTGGCTGAAAAGAATGTGATTAAGAAGCTCAAGGTAATTGGTGATTATGACCTTGTGATTTCCCAAGTTAGAGTCAGGTATGTATCAAAGAATAAGATGTTGAAATAGTATAGGAATGTTGTTTGGGATGAGTTGGAAATTTTTGATGCATTTGGCATAGTTTGGATGGAGAGAGGCCACAACAAAGTGGCAGATTTATTAGCAAACATTGCGTTAAAACCAGATGATATAACCTTTGCTAGGATCTCAAAGGTTGAAGTGAAAACCAGGCCATCAATTCCTGATAATATAAAAAATTGGCAAGTTTTTGATAATGATGATGACATATTAAGATTCTTGAATTGTCTAGATGAATATGAAAGTCAAGAAATCAACTTTGGAGCTTTTGTAGAAACAATTGATGGTAAATATACTTTGTTTGGAAAAAAGGTAATTCAGTTAAAAATAAATAAAATTCTTAAGGGTTTAGTTGTATTGGAAAAATTATTTGACAATCAGGATAAGACAAAGGCTAATCATACTGCTCTGCATCCTGATGACTTGGAAGAGATAAATCTTGGAACAAAAGCATAACCAAAAAAGGTATATACTGGAAAGAAATTATCAACAAAAGTGAGAAGAATGCTAATTGACATATTGAGGAAGTTTAGACATGTATTTGCATGGTCTTATGATGATCTTAAGGCATACAGGGAGGATCTTTTCCAACATAATATTCCCTTGAGTAATGGTGCCAAGCCATTTAGGAAAAAATAGAGGCCTATTAATCCTACCTTAGCTCCCAAAATGTAAGAAGAGTCAATGAAGCTAAGGGATGCAGGGATAATTAAGCCAATCAGACATTCATCCTAGGTGTCAAACTTGGTACCAATAAGAAATAAAAATGGAGACATCACATTATGTATAGACTTCAAGAATTTGAATATGTCTTCATTAAAAGACAATTATCCATTACCAAACATGGAATCCATATTATAGAGGGTGAAAGGTTATGAATTGATGTATATGATGGATGTGTTCTTTGGTTACAACTAGCTCATGGTCAAGGAGTCTGAGCATTATAAGACAAAATTCACTACACCCTGGGGAACATATGTCTATGTGAGAATGTCGTTTGGTCTAACAAATGCAGGGGCTACTTTTCAAAGAGCCATGGATGTGGCATTTTCAGATTTCATTAACATATTTTTGGTGATATACCAAGATGACTTGATAGCATACTCCTAAGTGGAAGAGGATCATTGTGAGAATTTCGAGAAGATATTTAGTAGAGAATTGGAGTATGGAATCTCTTTGAATCCAAAGAAATGTGCTTTTGGGGTAAGAGAGGGAAAATTGTTGGGACATATTGTTTCCAAGGATGGAGTCAAAATTGATCTAGAGAGAGTAGTTGCAATAGACAAAATCCCACAACCCCGCAATTTCGAAGGTATGCATTCTTTCTTTGGGAAAATAAACTTCCTAAGGAGGTTTGTGACAAATTTTGCTTAGACAGTTCGCCCAATTTCCAAGATGCTTATGAAGGGAGAAAAGGTTGAATGGGGAGAGGATTCAATACAAGCCTTCCAGGATATTAAGCAAGCAATAAAGGAGGCTCCTATATTGAAAACCGCTGATTTTTCTAAGCCCTTACAGATCTTTTCATTTGCTTCTTTCCATACAATTGTAGTTGTGTTGTTGCAAAAGAATGCAGAAGGTTTTGAAAAACCTATAGCCTTTTTCAGTAACTCTTTATAGGCTGCAAAACTCAAGTATGATATCAATGAGAAATAGGAATATGCATTGGTAAAGGTAGTAAAAGCCTTCAAGCCTTATTTGATGGGAGTTAGTGTAGTTGCATATGTACCTAGTGTTTTCGTCAAAGATATGTTCACATAGCAAGAATTATCAAGAAGACAGTGTAGATGGATCAATAGGATCGAGAAATTCAATATTGAGGTCCAGATTACTAAAATGGTATGAGGAAAAGGATTGGCCAAGCTTATGGCCCAAAGTAATTTGGAAGAAAAACTGATAAATTTTCAAGAAGAGGAAAATAGATCACACATATGTGATATGGAACATTCTAAATGGTATAAAGGTGTGATTTATTATTTGCAAATAATGAAGTGTCCTAACAACTTAAGTGAAAATGAGAAAAGGACATTGAAATTACATGTTATCAAGTATTTTATTGTAGATAGTAAGATTTGGTGGAGAAATGGGGAAGGTGTCATGCTAAAGTGTGTAGATAAAAATCAACCACATGAAATTCTGATTGAGATGCACAGTGGAGTTTGTGGAGGGAACTACATGGCCAAAACAACTGCACATAAGATACTGAGGGCCAAATTTTTGTGGCCTACTATTTTTAAAGATGCACACAAATTGGCAAATACATGTGATGCTTGTTAGTGCTTCTCTGGTAAGTTTAGATTCTTTGGTAACTTGCCTCTAAAACAAGTTACAATGCAATCTCTATTTCAGCAATGGGATATTGACTTTGTTGGAGAGATAGCATGTAATTCTAGTGGAGGCCACTCATGGATATTGGTGGCTACTGATTATTTTACCAAGTGGGTGCAAGAAATTCCAACAAAGAGGGCAACCAGTAAAGTGGTAATTGACTTCCTAATGAGTAACATATTGAATAGATTTGGATGTCTAGAAAGGATTGTTTCAGATAATGCAATGTGTTTCAATTATGAGTAATATAGAGAATTTTGTGAGAATAATGGGATCCAAATTTCCTACTCATCACCTTATTACCCACACAAAATTGGACAAGTTGAATCAAGCAATAAAAGCTTGATGAAAATCATTAGGAGAATCTTAGATAAAAATAAGAAGGCATGAGATTCTTAATTGAGATTAGCAATTTGGGTAGATAGGGTGACTATGACTTGGTCTATGGGATAAATACAAGGTTGCCCCAAAATAATCTGATGGAAATGTATAAGTTTGTCTAGACATATGACAATGAAATTGATGATGAAATGCAATTAAGAGTAGTAGCTCTCATAGAATTGGATGAAACCAGGAGGGAGGCTCAAATGAAAAGTGAAAAATTGTAGTTGCAAGTAAATAACTTGTATGACAAGATGGAAACTACAAGGAGTTTCCAAGATGGAGATCTGGTCCTAATGTGGAATGCCAGATTAGAAGATTAGGGAAAACATGGAAAATTTGATGCAATTTGGTTGGGTCAATTTCTGATCAACAATAAGTGGGGTGAAGATTCATACTTCCTCCAAGAGATGACAATGGATATTCTTGAACTACCAGTTCATGGACAGTTCTTGAATTTATACTTCACTTGAAGTATGTTTTTCCATGAACAGTAGTTTAGGTTTGTATATATGTTAGTGGTAGGTTTCTTTCCTTGTGGGTTGTTTGGTCTGGAAAACTCCTTTTGGTCATCTCTGCAATTGGTCTACTGAACCAAATTTTCTATGATCTCACTTCATTCCAACGGAATGAACATCCCCATCTGGAGCCACTAATGGAACTTTATTTTTTGTTCTACAAGTTCCAGTTGATCTTGCCTATGTCTTTGGTTTTACATGGTGTTTTTGCTATAAAGTGTTTTGAGAAAGTTTAGAGTTGGGTTTTTTCATCTGTTTCTAAGTATTTGTGTAAACCTTACTTTCTTATCTTATACTGTGGCTTGGATATATTTGGTCGTTACTTTTGGAGGAGGGTTTTAAAAATAATTTGAGTCCCATTGATCCATCTAGGTTCAGTCCCCTTCTGATTCATCACTATATTTTCCTTTGCTAGACTTTATTTCTTCCTAAGTCTAGGATGGACTCATGCTTCCCTTTTAAGAAGAACTTCATTTCCTCATTTGTCATTGACCTAGCTATGTCCCATGTTGTCTTAATAAATGTTTTATATTTTGCAGAGGGATGCTTTTTCATGGCCATTTGATCTCGGTCGTTGCTCGCTATGCTGTGATGACACCACCACATGGTTTTGGCTGATCACCATATCATGGGTGGGTGCCACTTGTCACATCTAGTGAAGCCAAAGGAAAGTTGGGAGTAATTTAATATATTTAGTCAGTTTTAATACATTAACTGGTGGGTTACTAAAACAGGAGTAAAAAGCACATGCTTCAAATGCACGAATATGTTTTAATCTTGGCAAGAAAGGTTCTCAATGTTTAACGTCAGAGTTGGTAGCTATTTAAAACGCACAGTATCATTGATGATTGAAATCTATGGTTGCCCACCGTCGCATGATTAGAAGTTGTAGGGTATTTACTGATTGTGATATCAAGGGAAAGGTGACACATGGATTTCCTTGGCGATGCAGAAGGTGGTGGTCCATTTTCCATGGTGGAGGTGAATGCCAAATTGATTAAAGACAGTCATTCGATGATCCAACCAAAGTGAAAGATCAATGGGTAATATTCAAACCTACATCAAATGTGATTGGAGTCGTTGGTCCAGCACGTGAGTGAGATTTAATAGCGAATGAGACATTTTATGGCATGATTTGATTGAATAAAATGACTATTTTCCCTATTCTATTGTATCTGAAAGCATTCAAGTAGTTTTTCAAAGCAGTCTTAAAGCCGAGGAAGAATTCATGAGCTATTGCAGCAAAGAATTATGGTTTTTGCAAACACAAAGCCATAAGTTGAATTTTTCATCTCGTTGTAGAATTTTAGTCCAAATTTGGGGGAATTTGTTGTGTGATTGTTGGGAATTATGTTGAAAATCATTTTAGGGTTATACGTGAGTTAATTTTGTTGAAAATTGCCAATTTCTTATTTTTTAATTTCGTATTCTTAAGAAACCCTAGTTTGTTTAAGGTCTATAATATAAGGAAGCCCTAGCTTGTTCAAGATGGCACCATTAAAAACATCATTCTAGATAGATTGAATTTTTGAGTAGAAGCCTATATGATGATTTCCTAGATCAATTATTGTTGTTGACAAATAGGAAAAAGGGGCTAGTCCTAATGCAAGGAAAAACCCTTGGGGAAGGGTTAGTGTATAATTTTTTTAATATAGTTGATGCTAAGGTGCTGCTTAAGGTTTTGGAGATGTTTAGATTATGGTTTGGACAAAGAAATATGCCTCATCCTTTCTCAAATAGCTAGATTTATGACATGGGGAAATTTGTAGTTCCAAATGTGTTTCCTGATACTAATTTACTCAAGCCAATGGCCACAAGGTATGATCGTATCACATGGGTGGTTAGGGATAATGATGGAAGGGTTCTATTGAGTATTAATAGAGAGGAATTTTTCCAAGTCTTTAATTTGAGTGAGCCCAGTGAATTCTTGGTCCCTATCGAGCTTGAAGGAATGAAAAAGGAATATGGGAAGATAAAGTCCCTTTTTAGAGCTAAGATTCTCCCACCTCATTTAGCAAGGGCAGGGGGTTCAATATTTAGTATCAGCCCTAGTGATCAGGAGCCTTTCAGAATGGATTGTTATGCCAAGTCCTTCTTGGCTACTTTCTATTCATTATACCAAATTTTAGGTTTTAGCCCTAATACTGTGATGCTAATAGCATTTATGTTCATGGGGGTGTAGATACAACACCCAAATTTATTTGTACTATATGATTTTTCTTCTTTCCTAGCTGAGAAGATATATGGAGGGTTATTGAGACTATAGAAAAATTATACAAGAACCCTTTTTATTAGTATTCTATGCTTATGCACATGTTTTTGTTCAAGAATGTTGACTTTTTCTCTAAGAAAATGAGATTGAATCGATTGGTCAATGAAGAAAGGTTGCCGATACAAGTTTGGACTACTGACCTTTCATATAATAGAGAGAATGCCAACTATATATAGTTTGACAATTGCTTTGCATCAAGACTGATAGCTAAATTGATGGTGAATTTACCTAGGGTTCCTATGGAATTGCATGATTTTCTTAGGCCCAAGGAGAGGAGGACTGATTTGAGGATTTTTCACAATTGGGGTGATATTATCCCATATCTAGTCAGCATTTTTTTCAGGGTATATGGTTTTCAGGGGACCCCACATATCCTGCCTTATAATGTGCCACCAAGGATCAAAATTTAGGTCATGTGGCAGATTGGATGCATTTAGGAAGATAATCTCATTGGAAAGGGTAAGGGGACTTTCTACCCTGATTACATGGTGGTTTCTTTTTTTGTTATTGCAAAAGGAGGTTGGGTGCATTCTAGAAAATTCTTTGATTTCTACCATTTAAGGTTGGGTCCCAGAAGGCAGTATGATCCTAAGGGTTTCTTTGCCATGTTTAGACAAAGAATAAAGGGTGCTAAATTTATTCATGAATTCAATTTCCCTAAGGACCTAATCAAAAATGAGTTTGATTTGAGTAGGCAAGAGTTAAAGAAAGAAAAATGGGTAGCTTATGATAAGCTACTGGCTATTGTACATACGATGGATCCAAAATATGATCCATTGATGAAATTCAATCCTTACCATAATAAGATTGATTTTTTGATGGAGAATTTCAAGGAAAATATGGGCATTCTAATGACAAAGAAAATAAATCTGGAGTTGGATTTGGGTATGCAGGAACAAGCTGCAAGGCCATTCAAGGAAAGGCCCACTTACCAACCTCCAGATGATAGGCCTATTTACAAAAGAAAAAGGGATGACGACAATGATAGAGAAGAAAGAGATAGAAGAGGAAAACATGTAACGAGTTTGCATGAACAACCAAGCTCACATCTTAAATCACCTGGGTCTATAAAAATAATTGATCTTAAGTCATCACCTAAGAGGAGTCCCTCACCACCGCCATCATCGCTAAGCCCCAAGAGGTGAAGGATCGAATAGTCCTAGGAGGCCTTGGTGGATGAAATTATTATTACTGACCAAGATATGCAAATGGGCATGCCTTCCCATCCATGACTAGTTGAGTTAATTTTATCAGACTTGGATATGAAGGGAAAAAGTGTATAGGATGCAAGAATGGAGGCTTGTAAGGAATTCTTGGATGATGATGCTTTTGTTAAATCACCAATCTTCTTACAACTGGTATGGAGGAGGAAGTTGGGGTATTATTAGTTGAACTGCAAGAAAAGAAGAGAACAAAGGCTTGAGAGGTCAGATCAGTAAAATGATGATGAGGTGAAGGCTAAAGTGATGAATGTATTCAAGATCATCACTCTAGAAGAAGGGAGAAATTTGGTTAATCAAGTTGGTGTCTTGATTCTACCTGAGAGGGATATTGCCGATGCAGTGGGTTTTAATGCTATTTTGAAGTCCAAACATCCCCTCAAGAATTCAAAAGGGGAAGTCAATGAAGCACAACAAGAGTCTGCCTTTAGTGAGGAATATGAAACCTTTGAAATATGGGCTTTGTACCCACAATAAAGAAAGCCAAGTATAACTGATATTAACCCAAATTTGAGGGGAGGGTTAATAATAAAAAGATGTTCAAATACTTTAACCATAGAAGCTACATGTTTAACTCTGAATGTGGCCAAATTGGCACAAAAGACTGCAAAGAGAGAAGAAGCTGAAAAAAGGAGTCTTATGGAAAAGTATAAATTTGTGATTGGGGAGTATAATAAGGTGCAGCAAAGGAAAATTTAGCTAGGTTCAAAAGTTGAAAGGTTAAAATTTAGGCAAATTGGGGAAGCATCAATTTCTCCCATGATTGAATCATTTCGTTCCACATTAGGGTCATTGCTTTATGTTTGCCCCATTGTTTCCATACTGGGATCTCTCAGTCAGACTCCTTCCATTAGTCCCACACTAAAACCAATTGAGGAGGAGTTAGAGTTCTCTGTTGATCCAACAATGAAGCAGTTAATGTAGAAAATTGTAGAGCTAAGGGACACTTTGAAGGTAAATGAGGAGAGGAAAGTTTTAAGACAAAAATAAATTGTTACCACTGTTTTGCAGCATTTGAAAATCTATAAATGAGAGACTCTTCCTCTCATTCTAACATCCACAATTTGAGTAGAGTTACTATACTCAACTTCATCATCATCCACAATTGCATGCAAAGTTACTCTCTTCACATTGAGTGCTAATTTTTCCCATCTCATTCAACCATTCATCATCTTCAAGATTTGTAACAAGGTTATGCTCAAATCCCTTTGGAGATTTGACCATTCTCTCAAACCACTCAAGATTGCAACTTAGGAATTGGGAAAGGGCCAATTGCAACATCTCATTGGCACCAATTCCCCCATGGGATCATCAATCTATTAGCTTAATTAGGATTTAACTTCATTTTGTTCAAATATTGTGTTCTTCATTTCCTAATTTTAGTTTGAATAGGTGGATTTAATGGTGAATCTCTCATGCTTGTATGTTTGCATTTGATCTAACAATGTTAACCATGATTGTTTCTCTTGTGCATTTGCGGGTTTAGGGGTTCACAGTTACCACTATTTTGTATCATTTGAATGAAAAGGTTGATGATAAGTTGTTAAATGTGTATTCTTCTTATTCTTTATTAGTAGGTGCAATAAATAATATTGATAGGGATCAGGAAGTAGAAATACAATTGATTGAGAAGTGGATTCCTAGGGCCAATGACTTAGATGTAATGTATAAGGCCTCAAGATTTGATGTCAATAATAGGGCATAGTCATTGAGACCTACTCAAGTGTTGGTTAAATTATTGCAAGGTTTTCAAGCCTTACCAGATGATTTGAGTAGGAAGATAAAGGAATTGGTGAAGAGTTTTGATGATTGGAGTGACACACTATTGCCTGATATAGTTGATAAGTAAGGTAATATTAGGTCATTTCAACAATGGAAGGATCAAGCTAATAGGGTCATGAATGCTCAAATTGTTTTAATTTGTGATGACTCAGTTTTGATCTATTAGTGACCTATATGGATAAAATCATCAGCTCCAGTTCATTTCTTGAGTTTTTTTAACCTGAGGCAAACTAGGTGGCAATTAAATATACACCTTATAGTGTTGAAGTAAATGCGGTAATCGGTTTTGATTGGCCGAGTGATGAAGCATACTAATGATGGGTGGACACATATTTAACTAAAGAAGAATAAAGGTGGGAGTAAGGTGCTAACAATTAATTAATCAACTGTTGTAGTTATAAAAAAAATCAATTTTATTTTGGTGGAAGTCTAAGCGCGAAGTTCTTGAAAAACTTTTGCTGCATCAAACTATCCTTAATAGGAAATATAGGAATGAACAAAAATATTCTCCAGGGGAGGTATCTGTTGTCACCATTTTTTGAATTGCTAGAAAGAGGTCCAAGTGGTTGGTGACATGTGTGCTCTCTGGCCTGATACTTGTTTTCTCCTTGATTTTGTACAAGAAGGATTTCAAGGCCAAAAGTATGGGTTAGCAAGTTAGAAATTTTGGTCGAGTCTAGGTGAAGTTGTAGAGAAATTGTAAAGTGTGATCGTTATAGAGAAAATGCAAGTTAGGTTTTGAGTCATTTTGTTGTAGGTTTCGAACTCATGGAGATATAATGTTTTATGACAATACTTGCATTTGAATTAAACTAATAAATTTAAGCTCATGTCTCTCCTGTGTACAAGCATATTTGAATTTTGAATAAAGTGATCAAGGGTTATTTTTTTCATCTCACTATTGTGGTGTGTGCAATTCTTATTTTAGCTTTAATTCATGGAATTAATTAAAATTCTTAAATGAGATTGTAGGTTGATATGTTTTGTACAAGGATTTGATAAGTAGTATTGAGTTAGGATACATATTGGTGATATTGTAAGCCAATGTCATCAAAGATATTATATGCTATGTGTTGAATCTGTTATAAACCCTTAGGTGTTTGTGAATTTGACTCCTCCAATGGAAATAAGGCACTGATCTAAGTTGTACTTGTTTGTGAGATTCAGTATTTGTTTGTGTTCACTTGGAGCTTGCTGCAAATTGAAATTTAATGACTATCTTTTACTGTGAAGTATTGTTGTAATTATCTCACACACGAAATGGTTGATACTATTGATGAGCAACAAGTTTTATTCAGTATTACCTTGTTTTGTTGAGCTATTGAGTGAGATTATCTGTTATGGTTAATTTTGTTTATAATTATCGTGCAGAGGTTATAAACACATTAAGGGGTCACTCTCCCAAGTCTTGCAAGCCCAAAGTGTAGGAGGTCTTTAAAATCCTCATCAGTTGGTCCAATTTCTTCGACCTGCCCTTGATTGGAATTGGCAATTCTATAGGTAGATTAGAAGATCAACTTGGTTACCGTAAAAATAACCAATAGAGGATATTGAGAAAATTGTAAAAATAATATTACTAGCAGCCAATGAAACTGAGAAGGTAGAATGTTGGAATGTCTTGTACATTGAAGATCTAAAGGTGTAATTCAAAGGGTTTGGTTTTGAATCTTTCTAGTATGTTGTCTAAAAGTTTTAGACGTTCGCATCAATATTTATGGATGTTATGAAGATTTTTGTTTCTACAATTATTCAGTTTTTGTAGATGGTGTTCTTGGGTGAAGCGGATGAAATTATGGTAATTTTATTTGTTGTGCATGTACATGTGACATTCATGAATGAGTCTAGATCATTTTCTATCCTTTTTTTACATTTGCATTGATCAGAGTGTTCGTGATCAGATATTTTTATAATGTGTGCTCGAGTTTTCATGTTCTTGGCCGACATGATGATGTTAGTGTGTTGTGGATCCAGGAGGATTAATATTTTATTGTTTGGAATGTTTTAAGGTGCTTGTTTGGGTCCTCACTATGTTATGAATGACTTGTGTTGGTATGCATTTAAATTTATTCATGTATTGAGGCCAATAGTTGTAAGTTATTCTTTATTTGTGGCCGACTGAATAGCTGATTTAAATTCATGTACTAGATATATATGTGTATTTTTTTCCTCATTTAGAGGTAGTGATCAGAGTGTAAAAGTGGTGTACGTGTGCAAATAAATGTCAGATCATTCAGAGTAGAGTGTGGAGGAGACTGAGTAGAGGATGAACGAGTTTGTAGAAGTTTTTATGTGCCTAACTGGAACTATAATCAGGCTTTTGTAGAAACTGTTATCTCAGTTCAAATTCATCAAATGGATTTAATCTGATTACTTTATGTAAGGTAGTGAGCCTCCCCTTTGAGCAATGTACTCTAAGCAGTGCACTTGAATGCAAGTGCATTCCCTTTGATTCTTCATTATACTTCTAATAGGGTATAATATTGTTGACTAACATCCACCATGGTTTTTACCCTAACAAGGTTTCCACATATAAAATCTTGGTGTTCATGTGTCTTTGATATGTTAAAAAAATTTGTTTGCACTTTTATTTATCAGATCTGTTATTTAAGGTTGATTAATTTCATATAAGTTTGGTTTTTGGTAACAACTAATTACCCACCCTCTCAGTTTTCTATCCTTGTTTTTCCAACAATTCATATCAGAGCTAGTTCCTCTAAAGAAGCCTAACAACTTGAGGTGATCCAAGATGGAATAATTGAAGAAGGATAGTCCTAGATTCAATGGTACAAACTACTTTCTATGGAAATTTAGAATGGAGTGCCATTTGAAGTGCATTGGAGAACCTTTCTAGAAGATGACACAAAGTGCATACACTATTCCTCAGAATGGTTCATCCTCTGAAGATGAGACCTAGCAAGCATAAGATAATACTAGGGCAATAGAAGCATTGTTGAGTGCTTTGATAGATTCGGAGATGACAAATGTGTTAGGATTGAAGACTACATACCAGATTTATAAAAAGTCTAAAATATTGTATGAAGGAGATGCGCTAGTGAAGAGTGCTAAGCTAGAAAGTCTAAGAGGAAAGTGGGAGTAGATGAGTGAATATGAGAATATCCTCTCTTTTTCTCAAAATATAAATGAACTAGTGATGAACATTAGATGTGTTGGTGGAACCTTGGATGATGAAGAAGTTGTGGTTAAGATACTTAGATTTGTGCCTCCCTCCTACAAAACAACAACTCGTGCTATTGACGAACTCAGGACAGTGAAAAATACTACAAGAGACGTGCTCATTGGAGAACTTGATGCCTTTGAGTTAAGTGAATTTGATGAATCTACTCCTAAGAATGAATCTACTTTCAAAGCTACAATATTCAGAAAAAGACAACAAAGATACAGTCCTGGTGAGAGTTCCAAAAGAGCATTCAAATATGAAGATGAGATGAAAAATATTGAAGATGAAGAAAGAGAACTAGAAGAACTGGAAGCATTAATTGTGAAAAGGGAAGCCATAGGTCATGGTAAGTACAAAGGAAAGTTACCTATTAAATTTTTTTCTTGTAGTAAAATAGGTCATTTTAAATCTAGATTTCTTGAAAGAGTTTCTAAGTACAAACCTGAGAAGACTAGATTTCAAAGGAAATGTTATTATGCTGAAGAAGGTGTAACTAATGAAGAATTTGATAAAGAAACTGAAAATAAAGATGAATGAGAATTTATTGCTATCAAAGAGAATGGTCAAGTGGCCACTAAATCTACTAGCAATGTGAATGTTGAGAATGATCTTGCAACAAAAAATGAAGAAAAGGATGAGTGGGTAATTGACAATGGATGCTCACATCATATGGCTGGTGACAAAAGAAAGTTTTTAAGCTTGGAAGACTATGGTGGTGTTGTAAGATTTGGAGACAATAGTTTTGTTGTGATTTGTGGAAAATGCACTATTTCTTTTGGTGGTAAGAATAATACTGATGTTGTTCATTATGTAGAAGGCCTAAAGCATAACTTGTTGAGTTTTGGACAGATGGTAGACAAGGGTTACAATATTCAATTCAAGGATGTAAAGTACAGAATAAGGGGAAGTTATGGAATATGATTGCTTCAAGTACAAAGGAAAAAGGTAATATCTTTCATTTGAGTGTTGCTAGTGAAAGTTGTTTAATTTCTTAGATTGATGTACGTTGGTTATGGCATAGGAGGTTGTGTCATGTGAACTTTTATAAAATTGTCAAGATAAGAACTACTCATGCAGTCAGAGATCTTCCTAAGCTAGTAAAGCCTATTGAAATTATATGCAAGGAATGCTAGATGGGAAAGCAAACAAGAAATTATTTTTGGAGAAAATAGTATATCTGTAATGGAGTGCTAGATTTGATACATACTAATCTATGTGGTGCATCCTGAAATAGAATTCTACAGGGTGAAAGTTATTTTATGTTGCTCATTGATGATTATTCTAGAATGATATGGGTTACTTTCTTAAGAGAAAAACATTAAGCATTAGAAAATTTCAAAAGTTTAAAAGCTATGGAAGTGAATGAGATAGGTCAGAAGATCAAATGTCTAAGATCAGACAGAGGCAGTGAATTCACTTCCTGGGAATTTGATTCTTTCTATGAAGACCATGGAATCCAAAGATAGTTATCTGATCCTCAAACCCCTCAACATAATGGAGTTGTTGAACGAAATAAAAAAATTGTTCTAGACACTACTAGAACCATGATGCTGGAAGAAAATGTTCCTCATTTCTACTGGAGAGAAGCTATAAGAAAAGTTGTGTATACCATTCGCAGGGTGTATGTCAATAGTAATTTTGGTATGACACCTTTTGAGCTATGGTTTGGTTATAAGCCTATTGTCAAGTATTTCAAAAAAAATAGAAGAAAATGTTACATCAAGAGAGATGATGATATAGGAAAGTTTGATGCTAGAAGTGATTAAGGAATATTTTTGGGTTACTCTACTAAAAGTAAAGCTTACTGGTGCTTTAATAAGAGATTAAAGAAAATGGTTGAAAATGAAAATGTCAAAGTTGAAGAAAATATTGTTAGACCATCTAGATATAGTGGATATGATTTAGATGATAACACTAGCAATGATGTTCAGATACAGAATCAACATCAGATTGTTTCGGTGAACCAAGGGAATGAAGAGGCATAAACTAGCAAAGTGCAAAAGAAAGAACACAAGAAAAATAAATCAGAGAAAATCCTAAAATTGCTAAGTATGTCAGGTGAAATCATTCTGATAGTCAGACATAGGAGATAAGAGAAAAGGTGTGCAAACTAGAAGAAGAATTCTAGAAGAATATTATGTAATTTCCAAAGTTGAGCCTTGCAATATCGGTGAAGCATGCAAGGATGAACATTAGATAGAAGCCATGAAAGAAGAAGTAATACAGATAGAGAAGAATGATACATGGGATCTTCTTCCTAGACCTCTGAATTTTTTTTTGATTGGAACCAAGTGGGTGTTCCAGACTAAGCTGAATGAGCAAGGTGAACTGGTCAGAAACAAAGAAAGATTGGTTTGCAAAGGGTACTCACAGATGGAAGGTATTGATTTTGAAGAAACTTTTGCCCCTATTGCTAGAATTGAATTGGTAAGATTATTTCTTGCTTATTATACTTTCAAGAATTAAAAATTCTATTAGATGGCTGTAAAGTCTGCATTTCTGAATGGTGAGCTAGAAGAAGAAGTCTATGTTGAACAACTAGATGGATTTCAACAGACTGAAAAATAACATATGGTATGCCGATTGAAGAAAACTCTATATGGACTTAAGCAAGCTCCTACAACTTGGTATGCTAGATTGGATAAATATTTGTTGAAACTTGGATTCAATAAAGGTACTGTTGACAATAATCTATATTTCAAGTTGAATCAGATCAAAGAATTGATCATTGAAGTCTTTGTTGATGATATTATTTTTTGAACTTGATGATGATTTGTGTATGAAGTTTGTCAATGAAATGAAAAGTGAATTTCAAATGTCAATGATAGGAGAGATGAAATTATTTTTAGGGTTGAAAATGACTCAGTTAGATAACTTAATTTTCATATCTTAGTCTAAGTATGTGAAAGAGTTATTGGAAAAGTTTGGCATGGAAGATTCAAAGCTAGTTGGTACACCTATGATAACCGGATGCAAACTTACAAAGAATGATGATTCTCCTAAAGTGAATCAGATAAGATGCGGGTCAATGATTATTGGATTACTCTATTTGACTCAGACCAAGCTAGATATAATGAATTTTTAATGCATGGTTGCTAGATTTCAAGCTGATCTTGAAGAGTCTCATGTGATTGTTGTGAAAAGAGTTTTCAGATACTTGAAAGGGACAATTGATCTTGGTGTTTGGTATCCTAGGGATGATGATCTTATAGTAAGTTCTTTCACTGTTGCTGATTAGGCATGAGATGTGGATGAAAGGAAGAGTACTAGTGGTGGTGCATTCTTCCTAGGGAAGAAGTTGGTATCTTGGGTAAGAAAAAAGCATAACTCAGTTTCATTGTCTACTATTGAGGCAAAATATATTGTTGTTGCAAATAGTTGTATCCAAGTATTGTGGATGAAGCAAATGTTGAGTGATGTCGGAATTGAGTATGAAGAACCCATTGCCATATTTTGTGACAATTCAAGTGCCATTAATATTTCCAAGAATCCAATGTTGCATTCAAAGACAAAGCATATGCCCATCAAGTATCACTTTTTGAGAGATAAACTGAGTGACAAAGAAGTTAGATTGGAGTACATACCTACCAAAGAGAAAATTGTAGATATATTTATGAAGTTATTTCCTAAGGATACTTTTGAGTACCTCAAAGGCAAGTTAGGGATGATTTCCCCTCCTGATTAGAACTAAGATGGAGGTCTTTGCATCAGTCCATGAATTCATAGCCATATCCTATTTCAGATTGATGTTGTGGTGGCTGCTACTCAGGGGGAGTAGTCAGATGATTTAAATTGTGTTTAAAGAATGTGTACCTTTGCCATTCATGTCAAAGGGGGAGACAAACAATGTGAAAAATATGGGAGAGAAGAGCAATGAAGAGTGCACAATCTCAGAAGGAGATTGTTGGAGAAGAGTAAGTTGGGTTGATAGTATTATTTTTCACATCATGTGTTTCCATCAATGCCAAAGGGGGAAATTTTGGGATGTTGTGGTTGTGTTGCTGATATGTGGTTTTCATTGATGTCAACACTATTAGCATTGATGATGCTTAAGGTTGTATATGTCAAGGATATTGAAAAATTTATACAAATAATATTACTAGTAGCCAGTGAAGCTGAGAAGGTCAGAATGTTGGAAATTCTTATACATTGAAAATTTGAAGGTGCGCTTCAAAGGGTTTGTTGATGAAGCTTTCTAGTATGTTTTCTAAAAGTTTCAAATGTTCGCATAATGATTTTTCAAAGTTATGAAGATCTATGTTCCCATAGTTATTCAATTTCTCTAGATGGTGTTATTGGGTGAAGCAGATGAGATTCTAGTAATTTCATTTGTTGCACATGTACCTATGATGTTCACGGATATGTCTAGATCATGCTATATCCTTGTATATTTGCATTGATTAGAGTGTTCGTGATCAAAGATTTTTCTGATGTGTGCTCGAGTTTTCATGTTCTTGGTCGACATGATGATGTTAGCATGTTTTGGATCCATGAGGATTAATATTTTATCGTTTGGTGTGTTTGAAGTTGCTTGTGTGGGTCCTCACTATGTTATTATTGACTTGTGCTAGTGTGCATTGAAATTTATTCTTGTATTGAGGCCGACAGTTGTAAGTTATTCTTTATTTATGGTTGACTGTATAGTTGATGTAAATCCATGTAGCAGATATATCTATACATGTTTTCTCTCCTCATTTAGAGGTAGTGCTCAGAGTGTACAAGTTGTTTACATGTGAGAATAAAGGTTAGATCATTCAAATTAAAGTGTGGAGGAGATTGAGAAGAGTGTAGAAGAGTTTGTAGAAGTTTTTGTGTGCCTAACTTGAATTGTAATCAGGATTTTGTAGAAGCTATTTTCTCAGTTCAACTTCATCCGATGGATTTAATCTGATTAATTTATGTAAGGTAGTGAGCCTTCCCTTTAAGCAATGTGCTCTAGGTAGTGTGCTTGAATGCAATTGCATTTTCTTTTATTCTTCATTATACTTCTAACAGGGTATAATCTTGTGGACTTATATCCGCCATGTTTTTTCCCCTAACAAGGTTTCCATGTATAAAATCTTGGTTTTCATGTGTCCTTGATGTGTTATGAATTTATGCTTGCACTGTTATTTATCAGAATTGAGATTTAAGGTTGATTAATGTCAAATAAGTTTGATTTTGGTAAGAAATAATTCAGCTCCCCCCTTATAGTTGTCTATCCTTTTTTTTTCAACAAGGTAATGGTTGGTATAGCCCCATATTTTGACTTGCACCTTTTACCATTTGATATATTCTATAGTTCTGTACAAATTTCTTCACATCCTACTACAACTGTGGCTACTAATAATGTTCACCAACAATGTCAATGGTCTTATCCCAACCAAAGTGTCTTGTGAATCCACCACTATGCTTCTTTTTGATCAAATTCTCTCTCATGGAACTTTTGGGAATGCACAACTAATTCATTCTAAACAAAATACCATCTTCGAGTGTAAAATCCAACCTATGATCCTATAGAATGTGACAGGATCCATGCAAGCTTTCCAAGCCTATGATAAATCAAGATGCTCTTGATACATAATTTTGAGTTCATCGAACCCAACTACTTCAACCTGCAATTTTGTTAACAAATTCTTCCTCCTACTGAAGGTGTCTGCAAATCTATTCGACATTTTTCTCCTATGATTTAACACAAATGTGTAACTTTGTATAAGTTCCACCCACTTCAAAATTCCTTTGGTTCAATTTTCCTTTACTGTTCAAATACTATAGAGCCTAATGATCAGTAAACGGAAAAAATTCTTTTGCCAACAAATAATGTCTCCACTTTTTCAAAGACTAAACTATGGTGTAGAATTCCTGATTATAAAAAAAATATTTCTTCTTTGTATCATTCATTTTTTTGCTAAAATAGGCAATGTGTCTACTTTCCTTACTTAAAACAGCTCCAACGACATTGCCACTAGAATCACAGTCTACCTAAAACACTTTATTGAAATTTGGGAGTGAGAAAATAGTATGAACTGTGACCTTATTCTTGTGAAAATCAAGACTCTTTTCTCCTCCTATACTCCATTGGAATTATTTTCTATCCCTTGTCATTTTTTCACTTAGGGGTGCACAAATACTACTGAATCCTTTAATGAACTTCTAGTAAAAACTTGTTAAACCAGGAAAATATTTTACCTCAGTAGTGCTTCTTGGTTTTGGCCACTCCACAATGGCTTTCACCTTCTCTGGATCCATTTCTAGACCCTCTTTTAAGATAAAAAATCCCAAGTACACCACCTCACATTTCAAAAAATTGCATTTCTTCAAGTTGATCGGCAACTTCTCCTCTCTCAGTTCCTCAAAAAATTCTTGGATATGCCTCAAGTTTTCTTCCAACATCTTACTAAAAATCGAAATGTCATCCAAGTAAACAATGAAAAAATTATGCATAAATTCTTTCAATACCTCGTTCATGAGCCTCATAAACGTGTTCGGCCCATTAGTTAGCCCAAAAGGCATGACTAACTACTCATACATGCCTTCTTTGGTGTTGAAAGGTTTCTTCCATTTTTTTCCTTCTCTAATTCCAATCTAGTGGTAACCACTCTTCATATCAATATTTGTTAAATACTCAGCTCCACTCAAGCAATCCATTATGTCATCCATTCTTGTCAAAGGAAATTGATACTTGATGGTAATCTTATTGATGGCTCTAGAATGAGTACACATTCACCATTCTCCATCCTTATTAGGTGCTAGTACTGTAGGTACTGCACATGGACTCAAAATATCTCTAATCAATCCCTTTCACAATAAATTTTGCACTTGTTTGTGGGTATGTGTAGGATCATGATGGGCCAAAAAGCGGCGATATGGTGGGTATGTGGCTAATGAGTTTTTTTTAACCCAAAATTAATGAAATGAAAAGGGTTTTTAATGGAGATTCCCGGCTTTCCACCAATATAAATTATGCTTTACTTTGAATTTAATAAATACTTATTATTCATTTTCTATTTGAATTACGATTAAAGTCTTGATTAATAGGCTGATTGAAAAACATTTATAGCTTTCAAATGGTATCACATTTTTTTAATCCAAAACATGCATCACATTCTATGCTTGACATACTATAGGATTCAAAAAAGTAAAATTGAATTTCATGAAGTTTTGACCAAGTTAACGTTGTTAGACATACGAGTTTTTATATTTTTTAAAAGTTGTACTAAAAAATTCATAATTAATTATTTACTTGAAAAAAAATTACAAAAAAATATGCATCACATCGGGATGTGAGTTCTCTACTTATATCTAAAATATTATCATTTTATTGTGGTTAGGGTGGTTAGACAAACACCCAATTCTTATTTTTCCCTTGCAATTTAAGTGCCACTACATTGAAATTTCAAATTTTCACCAAATAGATTTTAAAAAATAAAAATAAACCTTATAGATTAGAAACTAAATTAAATTTTCTACAAATTCTATTCTTACATATTTTTGAAATAATATTGATAACTTATTCAAATTTTTATGTCAACTTGTCTATCTCTAATTTTTCTAAAAAAATTTCCACTTAAGGGCATTTGTTTTCCATGATGATCTTGTACATACCCCAGGTTTAATTCTTCATTATCTAATGGAGTGATTGGATGGGCTTCCTTATTTGGAAAACTAGCTCCAAGAATCAGGTCCATCTAATGACTAATCTTCCTTAT
Source organism: Sequoiadendron giganteum (assembly GCA_007115665.2). Lineage (NCBI taxonomy): Eukaryota > Viridiplantae > Streptophyta > Pinopsida > Cupressales > Cupressaceae > Sequoiadendron > Sequoiadendron giganteum. The sequence continues at coordinate 408,816,631 of CM021100.1, read as the reverse complement.
TGGTGGTAATCCTTGAGGCACATTATCAGAAATAATACTATAGCATTCATCTAACAAACCACGTACTTCTACAAGAACTTCGTTGCTAACTTCCTTTTTAATTCTTGAATCAATGCAAAACACATGTGCTCATGTTTCATACCTTCCAAAAAATTTCTTCCATCTACCAAAAAAATTCTTGCACTACTGCAAACCTTTTCTAATGCATCTTTCAGAGCCTTTAGCTTATGTCGAACACCATTCTTTGTCAATGAATAAGTGCTAGCCTACCCATCATGCACTACTCGCTGATCAAACTACTAGGGTCTACCCAACAACATGTGATAAACATTTGTAGGTATGAAATCACACACAAACTCATCATAGTAATTACCAGTTTTTAATTTTATCATACATTGCTCATTGACCAATGCTATTTGATCCTTCTACAACAACACAATTCGGCATGGATTCAGATGCCTTTTCCTTTCCAACTATAATTTATTGAGTGTTTCTTTAGACACTAAATTATTTGTGCTACCTCCATCACGGATAACATTAAAAACCATACCTTCACACTTTCAACAAGTGGGGAACATATTCTTCCTTTGATATAGTTCCTTCTCATTCAAAAATGATCTCCTGACAACAAGGGTCTCACCCCATTCAACATCTTTAGAATGTGAAGATTGCGCATCTTCATGTCTACATGCAAAACTCGAGCATTATCGTCAAGCCTCCTATTTGACTTTCCTCGATGTTGAGGGAATTCATAAGCCCTATGTCCTCCGCATTGGAAACATTTTCATCTAAAACCTCCTCTTCCTAATCTACATCTAGTTCATCCTCTACCCCATCGATCTCCACTATTCTGATCATGAGGCTAATATTAATCTTCATGTTTTTGATCTTGGCTAGTGCTAGTTCCTTAACCCTTAATTTGGTTGCCACTTTGGCCTCCATATGGCCATCTACTAGGTCTTCCACCATGGCCTCCACCTCTCTGTTTACTCTCAAACCTCTTGTTTAGTCATTCTTCAACTTTTAGAGAGAACTGATAAGCATCCTCAATAGTAGTCATTCTTACTAGCACCAATTCCTCCTATATACTAGGCTTCAACTCGTTGATATACCAAGAAACCTTCTCTTTGTTCTCCTTAGATTGTCCTGTTTGAATTAGAACCTTGTGAAATTCCTTCATGTATTATTTCACCATCCTTGTTCCTTGTCTTAGAGTCTACATTTTCTTTAGTAGCTCTAATTCGTAGTCAATAGGAACAAATTTCTTCTTCAATTTTATCACCATTATGTCCCATCGAGAGATTTTATCTTTTCCTTGTCTACCCCTCTCAAGCTGGACCTCTTTCCACCATATACATGCATGAGCTTTTATTTTTTTATTTTCAAAACTTCACTCTATGTGGATCTTCAATCTCCTCAAACTCAAAAAATTCCTCCATGTCATTGATCCAATTGATCAATTCTTCTTGATTCAGACATCCATTGAAAGTTGAAACATACATCTTTGGTCTCTTCCGAATGATGGATATTGCTCTCAACAACCTCATTTCCCTAGGATCCATCTATTCTTGTTCTTCCTCTTCTATTTCCTCTTCATTCTCATCTACACTGTCTTCTCTTTCTTGAGGTATATCTCTTCTTCAAACCTCACCCCATATGTTCTCCAATTTCCTTCTAAGGGCTCTAAGTTCATATTTGGAAGGATCTCTTCCTATAACATGTCTACCTCTACCTCTATCATGTTGGTCCATTCTGTTCGCCTTGTCATTGCACCAAAAGATCCACTTGTCAATGCCTGATACAAGCATTAGTTGAGATCCACAGGAGGCCAACACATTCTTGGAGGCATTTTTTTCTTTTCTGATACTCATAGGTCTTGTTGTAACTGCCTCACATTCGGTGCTCTATTACAGACTCAAGAACTTCTTCTTTGATACCACTTGCTGAAGGGTACTCCCCTTGCCTATGTAATCTCACCACATACACAAAGAAAGAGCAAATAGATGCCAGAAGAGAATAAATATTTTCTTTATTACTGGAGAGAGGCTAAAGGCTACATGCCATTATATTTGGGTGTTTATTACATGTCTCTATTGAATTATATATATGATTTCACCCTTTTTTTTTCACTATATTTTATTCGAACACTATGACTATATATCCCTTGCCCTATATTCCTTCAAAAAATTATCTCCATCTAGTTCTCCAGGTTGACTTTGACAGTCCCTATACCTCATGTCGTAGTTTTCCATTATCATCCAATCAAAATTTAAAACCTCCAAGCTATTTCATCATTATCAATAGCTTCGTTGAATCGGCCAATGAATATGTATTCCACAAAAATGATGTCCAATGTATCTAATATCACTTCACTAGGTGTAATAACTGAACTTGCCATCCATCACCCTTGACCGTTCAATCCCCGCCATTAGAATTTCACCAAGACCCCAACTCATCTGCCTTTCAATCCATCATGTTACATCGATAAGACAAGATCAAAAAATCATCATAATGTCAAAAAAATGTTGGAAGATCTCTCACCAAACCACGTATTTATCCCCAACATCACCACCACCATATCATCGATGAGACTCACCTTGTCAAAGAGACTGGAGAGAATCTCCCACTGAAATCATAAGGTCACCTCGATATCGCCCCATCAAAGTGACTTTTCAAAATCTCCCAATGATAACCTATAGTCACCTTGATGCAAACATCCCACAATCCATTAGAGTTTCGAAGAGACATTCATGATTATCTCATCAACCAATATGACTCACATTGAAAACAAAATGGATCACCAAGTCAGGAGGTTATAAAACTTGAGGAGCCCATTAAATAGGTTAGGAAAACTTAGAAATCATCGACATTGGTTAGGAAAACTCAGAACCCCACAAATCATCACAACCTTGGCCCTTATTCAAAATTAACAAACACAAAATTTGGATGATGCAAGATTGCTCTTCGCCCTAGATGCTCCTGCATGAAAATCCTAATCTTAGGAACACCCAATCATGACAAGGTTTAGCATATGGAATAAGTTTCAAAAATTATATAACTATATGTATCACAATCCTTATCTAACATGTAACTCTACCATTGGATAGGGAGAATTTTCCCAGATTTATCTTTCATATTATTATATTAGGCTTTGTTCCAATAACTTCTCCCCACATATAAGAACATGTGACATAAGATAGAAAACCATTTGAATTTCACCACCTTTCTATCCATTCTAATTTGCAAAAGATACTTGTGGATGGAATTATCTATAAGTTTAGCAAAGTCAAAATCACTATTGATTAGGGGATTTTGGATATCAATATCCTTGCACATAAGATGTAGAAAATGTTTTGGCTATACATCTCCCCCAAATATGTAATATAATGCATAATATGTATTGATGAAGTAATCTTCAAAGGAGGTGACGTTGAAAGGCTCTAATTCACCCTTGGTAATTCTCACTTATTTTACATTAAAATACTTCTTTCTAAACATTGGGAGCTAATGTACCTTAAAATTTATTTTTTCCTACTAATATTTTTACTTGATGAAATTAAGGCTTATAGCCTTGTTTGTAACCATGCTAAGTTGTAAGACTTCAAAGATTTACTATTTATTAATTCCCATTAATCTTCTCCCATTTTTGATGTAAAGGTTACTCTATCCCTCAAATGGAACCTCCAAGAACACAAATTAAACAAGAAATTATATGAAATTTCACTAGAAATTTTCCCAAGAAGCTTGATTGATTACTTCTCATATTTCAAAATTTTCACATGGGAATCACTATCAAATTGGAAAAGAATAATGTATAGCTAAATGGGCTATTGAAAAACCTCTCAAATCAGATATAAAGGTCTAGTACAACAAAAAAAGACAACTACAAATCAAAATGTCTCAATCCACCTTCCTTATGTAGCATAAACCTCCTTCAAAGTTGAATATTTTTTGACAAATCACAACTGCAATCAACTAGCAATCTTAATATTTTCTTGCTGATGTATTCTCTCCTCAAAACCTACAATGAAATTTCCCTCTCCCTTTTTCCAAGAAAACCATGCCTCTTTTCCTCTCTCTCCAAATGTTGGAAGACAAGATCCACTAAAAATGATCAAATTATCTTTTATAATGCATCCACTATCTTCCTCTTCCTTTAGCTCCCATATCCACACCAAACCTAGGAAAATAAATAAAAAATTCATAACATTAAAATATTAATTACTCAATTTCATGCTCAAACCACTCCTAGGAAAGTTTCTATGTATGGTTTCCAGCTATGATTCTCCAATCCTCACAAATTATATATGATTTTTAAAATTCATTTCCAGAAAATCATAGGTGCGCAAATTTTACTACAACTATTAAGAAGTTTTAAAAGAGGCTGCAACAAATTGTAACACCCAAAATACCATGCCCAATTTTTCATTTTTGCATTTTCTTTTCAAACATTAAATTACACTCAAAACTATCTCCCATTACATCATTTGCAACATAAATTAGTACAATTATATTAAAATATTATTTTTGGCCGAAGATCATGAATTTATTTACCAAAAAAATAATCTTTTGGTTGATGCATGTTTTCCTAAAATAATGGATGCTCTTGCACCAATTTTCTACCTAATAACACTTGCAAATTTGTAATATCTTGCAACATGTCTATGAATTTAAAATTTATGAAAATATTAGGGACAATTTATTTTCCCAAAATAATAGGTCCAAACATTAGAAATAGGAACATGCCAATTTCACTTTCCATACTAGTGTGCACATATGATTCCCACCTAGTGACGAAAATTTTGACATCTCTACATTATTTGGCTTTATCAACTATGTTATTAATTGCACCATGACCATTGGGATTATGGGACATTTTTGAGGATCCCAACAATTGGAAAAACTTCTTCTTCAAGGGATTTCTTAGAAATAGAGGGTTATTTATTTGATCAACTCATCATTCCAAATTGGTTTCAGATAAAAACAATTATGTAAACTTCTAAATTTGTAGAAATCATTATATGTAACACAATACATAGAATTTGATTTTTAATTTTGGGACTATAGATATGTTGAATTTTTTCAAATAAATGTACACCTATTCTTTGAGCTTATAGGATCTCAAATTAATGTGGAATTAATAGATTTATGTGGATTTTTATTTTATGAAAAATTAATATATAGTAGGATTCCACTTACATCTAATTACAATGTTTATTAAGACAATCCATGCAAACATTGAGCCACCACTGATCATTTCCACAATTACTCCTTGTTCGCACAAGGATGGCTCATTTATCTAGCTATTTTATCTATTTTGAATGTGAGTTGTCCATCTCTAGGTGAAATTATAAGATTAATCATGGATGGCAACTTGATCCACCTGAAGAGTACGTTGACATAAATCCAACCAATGGAATCTAGCCATGTAGGAATACTATCATATTGTGCCTTTCCATAATTTTATATCATGGGAAAAGACATGTCCTAATGGGGTCGAGGACATAGAATTCCTTTAACTACCTACAATGTGGCACCATTCCATGATACTTATATTGAACATCCTTCGAAAGGCTTTTGATATCATAAAGTATATTTATTCTTGGAACACTTTTTCATCCTCTGTGATTCCATGAACCTTAATTTCCTTGACAAAACACTCAATGCAAAAGTGCATAAAACAATAGGAACCACTCACTATACATGGATAGCTTAAGTGATTACATTACAATATGTGTCGAATTTATCTTTTAATGTGAGTTTTTAGACAAAAGGGAAAAGGTGTATGTATAAAAATTCTTCACTTGATAAAGACCATATCAAACCACTAATAAAGAATATAAGGATGGTGAGTGGGTGTGATGAATACATAATGGACGCCACTTAAGAAAAGGGGTAATCCTAACTTAACCATTCATTAGGAAAAAGGAAATGATTTTAAGTATGTGTTAGTATCCTTTTGCACTTCTTAAAAAATTCAAAACTTCAAATGAACCAATCATCACTAAGAAAGCTATAAATTTTGTAAGTACCACCAGTGGCTCCAATTAGGGATGTCTATTTAGAAAAAATAGAGAGAGGATCTAGAAGCCTCTATAGAATAAGAACAAAAAAAAATCCAAATTTTTTTTGAAAAACATTGTACAAATGCATACATTATAGTACAATGTGCATGGATATACCTTTCTTATGACAAGTATGGTTTGAGGATTTTTCCATGTGCTTAAAATTATAATATTTTTACATTCATATTTTGGAATAAATATGAATTATTTCCATGGTTGTTTTATATTAAGTAGGGGCCAATCTAGAGAGATTCAAATTTTCCATGCTTACTCTTATCATGAATGTGGGAATTTCACATCAACACCATATCTCTTGATGATTAATTTCTATATGATGTCTTCTTGTGAAACATATACTTGAGTTTCAGTTCTTTCTCAAGTTTTGCACTTTCTTATTTTGTTCTCAATTCATCCAGCTCTGCAAGTTGTTTGATTTTGATTACCATAGCATCATTGATATCCTCTTCATATTCTTTGATGAACTTATACACTGGAAATAGATTTTTTATTGGTATCCTAGCATCTAGTATATAAACTAGCTCATAGAGGGACTTTTCCATAGCCTTTTGTATGGTTATTCTATCAACACATAATGCCAGATTCAATTTGGAATCCCATGACCTCTTGTTCTTTTCAATCACTCTTTTTTATAATTTTCATGAGACTCTTGTTACTAGACTCAGCTTGTCCATTTCTTTGGAAATGATAAGTAGAAAAATATGATATGGAAATCCCATAACCGCTAAAGAATTTTTGCAAAATCCTCTAATCTGAAACACATTGCATTATCCATGATCAACTTCATACGAGTCCAACACAAAATTATAATATTTTCCTTAATAAAAATTATGAAAACTTTACTAGCTACCTTTATCATTGGGATGGCTTCCACCAACTTGGTGAAATAATATTTGGCTACTAGTGTCTAGCTATGACACCACTATATTTATCATTGAATTCTCTAATAAAATTTATGCACCATTGTTCAAAAGGGGCTTCTATATTTTTTTTCCTAAGAGGAAAAACATTACATAATTTGAACTTACAAATGTTGTTAGCAAGAATCACACAATTTTACCATTTATGTATGTTAGAGAAGAGAGAAGGATACCAATGTCCATATATTAGGATCTTATCGGTTATTGTCTTAGCTATGGGGTGATCCCACAAAGCTGGTTTACAATTTCTGAGAGGAACTGATTCTTGCTGAAATCACATATTTTTAGAAAATATAATGATTTAAGCCTTTAAAAGTTCCATTTTAAGGATTCCAATTGAAGATGAATTGACCAAACCACCTTAGATCAAACCCCCTTGGATAGAACCTCGCTAGTTTTAAACCATACCTATAAATGTGTCTCCTTTACACCTATCAAAATGCTGATAAAAAATCACTTTTGATTTACCTTTTGGGGGATCAAATGAATTCATTTAAAATTTATTTTAAATGATTATGGTAGTCCTCGAGATTATCTATCCCATGAATATAATTTTAATATGTTTTGGTTTTATTATGTATGTGTTTTTTTAGTTTTATTAAACATAGGTTTTTCACCGAAAATCAAGCTCTTTGTTTTGCACATGTGGAAAAATATAAAATTATCAAAATAATTTTTTTTAAATAGTTCGGTGCTAGCTATTGATGTCCTTGATCCATTAAAAAAATAAAATTGAATTTTGATACGTACAGAAAAATTTATGTTGTATACAGTTCGCCTATGTCTGAATTCCAATTTGTTTGACTTTGAAACCCTATTAAGAAAAAAATATTCAATAAAAAATTATGAGACAAAATGAAAGTGCTAGATATCATAGTTACAAATATAAATTCAAAAAAATTACTATTTTATCCTTCATATAGAAAAAATTATGTTGTATACGGTGAGCGTCACTTTTTAAAAATGTTATTTCCTGAAAAAAACTAGTTTTTGTGGGAGATGGAAAAAGAAGTGCAATCTTATTCCAAATTTTTAAAAAAATATATTTTTAGAATCTAGAGACAAAATGTGATGAAACTCTATTTTACATCATCTTCAGATTCCTCATGGTTTAGCCGGTATAGGTGCTTGGATGTAAAGATTTAGTTAAAAATAATAATTTCAGTGTCCAGTTTGGCCAAAAATTGTAAACCACTATTGTGGGATCACCCTATGTAATGACTTTCACAAACACCATTGTGTATTTATTGAAGGATCCATGTGGCATATTCCTCATCAAAACTTATAATAATAACCCCAAATTTGTCGCTCTAGGTAAAACAATCTTGAATTGTGACATACTTTATAGCTTGTAACTTCAAAATGATTTTCTGGTTATCACTCACATGGTCTAGGAATTACATTTTTTTCCAATAATACAAGATATCCTTATACCAAGGACAAGAGTGTACACAATATTCTTTCACAAATATTTCTTCTAACATTTAATTAATTTGGATAGTATCAAGATTGGATTTAGCCATTAATTTAGCTAAGCATTATCGTCTAAAAAGCTTAGTTATTTGGATGTTGATTTTAAACTCTTAGATTTTGTTGTCCATCTCCACATTCTATTGATAAACTCTTTTTGAGTTAAAATATGTTTAACTACAACTTTAGACACATAAGAAACTAATTTTGTACCCACAAAAAAAGGTCTAAAATTCTTTACAACTTTTACAAGAGTATAGGCCTACTTTTCCATGGTCTCATACTTGAGTTCAAAAACTTATAAGGTTTCACTAGAGAAAAATATATTTTTTCAAATCCTTTCTTACTTTTCTTTGGAAAAACTACAACAATTATATGAAATGAAGAAAAGGAAAATAGTTTGAAAGGCTTGGAGAAATTTTGAGATTTTAAAATATAATCCCTTTTTTTCATCTTTCTATGCTCTAGAAGGATTTAGTCAATGTCTCACTCGATGATATAGGTTCACCTTTTTCATCATATTAGAGATGGATCTTTTCAATTATATGAAGTTTGTGACAAATCTCCTCAAAAAAATTACCTATGAAATTTTCTAATATAACTTTGATATTTTTGCATTGTGGATTATCCATTGTTTCAATTGTTTCTAGATCAATTCAAATTCCATATTTAGAGACAATATTCCCTTAAAACATTTACCTTTTGTAATCCCAAACATACATTTCCTAGGATTTATAGAAATATTAAACTCTAAAGCCCTCTAAAAAATATTTTCAAGTTCCATACAATGGTCTTCCTCTTTTGTGGAGTATGTAGTCGGGTCATCTTGGTATACCACCATGAAGATAGATATGAAATATGAGAATGCAACATCTATTTCCCTTTAGAAAGCTTCTCTTTAATTGGTCAAGAAAAAGGGTACCCTTATATCGACATGTGTGTCCCATGTTGTAGTAAATTATTTTTTTAACTACTTGGATTCTTTTACGTTTACCTGGTTTTGTCCTGAAAACACATTCATAATGTTTAGAAGCTCCAAACTAGTCACCATATTGAAAATTTCCTCCATGTTAGGCAATGCATAATTACCTTTTAATGAACATATGTTAGATTCCTAAAATCTATAAATAATCTAATATTTTCATTTTTCTTTCTTAGGGCACTAGATTTGAAACTGAGGTTGAATATATGATAGTGTATAGGAACTTATTTGTACCCCTTATGAAAATTACCCTTTAACATTTTCTCACCTTAGAAAACCAAATCCGAAGGAAAAATTCCACATCAAAAATTTGCCTTCGTTCCACTTGGCATTCATATTTTGCATCGATAGAAGAATAACTTTTGGGGATGCCTACACAATGCACAGATGTTCACACAACATGTTTACATCCCTAATAAATTTTTGCATCTATAATTGGCAAAGGAATTACAATCTCTATTGGGAATGAATTTTAATGCCCCTCTTTGACAAACTTTCATGAAAATGCCTTATTCTCCTCAACTCACCTTCAAAAACATTCATTCTTCATGCAACTCATATCTTTTGCATCTATTTTGGCAATCTCTAAGCATTCAGTTCACATCCATCACTTCAAGCATAACTTTCACACTTCATAGAAACAACAACAACACTCCATCAAATCCATAGAGAAAGTGTGGAACAAGCCACTGCACTAGGGGCTTGAGGTTTTGTAAAACCTCCCTTCACCACAATTGAGGTTGTGGTGATTGTTCATGCTCTCTTTTTGCATCATCGGTGAGTGAGCTCTTGGTGGAGGTGGTAACATTTTCACTCCTCTCCTTTATGATTCAGTTGAGTGGATTTTCACTATTTTGTAATGCTTATTGTGTTATCTAATTTCTTTCCTCCTTTATCGTATATTTCTCTATTGTTCCTATCTTGTTTGTTCATGCACATGGAAACACCAAAATGGGGGTCTGATTGAGGCAAACCCCTAGACAACACTCAATATTTCTCCCTCTTCTTGTGTGTAGGTGGATGGTCATTTGGAGCTAGCTGGCATACAGGCTCTTTTGTGATATTATCTTTGTCACTTTAGCTTTAATATATCCGCTTTATCATATTCATTTGTATCTCTCTTATTTTGTAGTTTTGTTTTGTCCCCTTAGAAATCACTAGCTAGGTCATCAGCTTATTTTCTGGTGGTTCTTACTGTGTTTCTGGTCCTCTAGTCATACAGACGTCAATGTACTTGAGAGACACCAATGTTTTGTGCTATCATCCTAGAACCACACTTTCATCCTCAGGCGGAGAGCTACTCGAGGTGAAAAGTTGAACCCAAAAATAGGCTTGCCTAGCCCCATTTTTTATTTCGGGTCAACAAAGTGATTGAACGACTTTACATTCCTTTAGAGTGATGTAAGTTAGGGAATCCTTCTGATCTTGTCTCTCCATTACCTGGGGCCTTGAATGTTGTTGGTCACCCTCTCTTACATTTTTGGTGAACTTGACGTGAACCATTTTGGTTATGTTTTGTGATACTAAAAAATCCTTTCCTCGTATTCTAGGAGTGTTGTAGGTGTGAGTGTTCTGAGTCCTCCAACTTACAACCCAAGCTATGATCCCTAGTAGGCATAGTTGGAAGGTTCCAAAATTGTTGCATAACAAAACCTTAATTGGTTCATTGTCTTGTTCTGTAACCTTTGGGGGTCTTTAAGAAAGTGTCATCTAGTGTGTGTAATGGCCTCTTTTCTGCACAAACCTATTTCCTCTATGTAGCCTATGAGAAATGGTACTAGTATAAACTTCACTTCGTAGGATCTATTGATGGGCTTTAACAAAGAACCATCTCCTCTTTACATTCCTGTGTGAATAAGAAAAAAACTATAGAAAGTGTTCTTGTTGATCCGATGTCTCAAGTGAATATCATAACTGAGGAGATCATGCTAATAACTTTTTTGCATAAAGATGGGTATGATGCACCTATGAGCACCATCCACATGCATAACGGACTTTATTTACCTCCTCTAGGTATTATTTTCCTATACATTCTCATTGGACCAAAATTCATGAATCTTTTGTTCAACATTATCACAGTTCTGAACTCTCTAGAGTGAAGCTAGGTATCCCTTGGTTGGTAGCTATGAATGCAGTTTTTTCAGTTGGGCATAAATGTCTGAAATTCATTCATGAGGGTTCCATACATGTGATCCATGACACTGGCTATAGAGCTCTGGGCGTGGTAGTTACTCCTTAGATTACTTTTGGCCTACACCCATTGGTCCTCTCCTGCCTAGGAAGGACCTCTTGTATTAGATATATAAAAATTCTAAGATAAGGCACCTAAGGCTAAAAGTGAGATACCCTCCATCACCTTATACTGGTTTGTACAGGGCATGTTTAAAAGTTGACAGTGACTCCTCCAGGGCACCTAGAAGAGAAGAAGAGAAGCAGTCCCGAGACCTTCCTTTTTCTTTTGTTGTTCAACCTGATGCTTCCTCTCACCCTACTATGATGCTAGTAGGTTCTACCCCATATCCAAATGAGAACTCTATTGTGCCCACTTGGGGAAAGCCTAAGTGTCCCATGTTTGAGCTTCATGTCCTGCCCATTAAGCCTAGGCCCATTCGCTATAGCAAGAGGAAGGGTCCTTATGGGGAGCCATCTATGCCTCAGCCTCCATGTCATTCCAACACTTATACTCCCAAAGCACTGAATAGGAAGAGGCCCACTAATGAAACACTTGAGCTGACTCCCCAGCTACTTCTCAAACTATCCCTCCTGCTCCAATTTAGGAGTTTGTTCCTTCGCCAGAAACTACTCTAGTGGACAATCCCATGGCTGGGTAGGAGCCTTTTATTCCATCACAACCTTTGGCCTCTAGCTTAAAGAGTCAAATAAACCACCTTGTGTGTGAGTGTAAGCATTAGTGAAAGTATCTTGAAGTTGAGAAAGCTACTTTGCATAAGAAGGATGAGGAGATGGCCACCCTTGTGTCAGGGCCTCTTATCGTTTCTTCCCCTCTCCTTTCTCCTACTTCCATTCAACCTAGTTCAGTCTCACCTTAGACTCCCACTCTGAGTGTGCCTAACCCCAAAAAGGTGTAGGTGTTTATCGCTCATTCAGAAGAGTCACCCTTATTGACATCTCACAATTTCTAAAGCCCATGAATATGATGAACACTTCGGTGGTATCCACAATGGATTTCTCCCCCTCTTCTTGCCCTATGCCTCTCAATTCATCTATGGGGAGTTCAAATCAACCAAAAAAGCCAAAGGCATAGGATGGCCTCTTCAAAAATGGGGGGAATAAGAGGAGCCCACCTTCACAAAAAGGTGGTCCCCTATTGGCTTGTTTTTTTCCAAGTGATGGAGCAAGCCCTAGCTTCCCTTGAGTTCTTTTCCACTCCCAAATCGTTTGATGAGTCTAGTAGTGAATATCAAGTGTAATCCTCTTCATTTGTGGAGGTAAAACATGGAACTCTAGTAAATTGCATGTTTAACTCTCTGGATGAGTTATAACCTTATTAGTGATCTTCATAAAGTCGCTAACCCTAGCCTCACAAAATTTTAGTGAAGGGGACCTTGCACAACCCTATTCCTTAGCCCTTATTGCGGGAGGGTTAGAAGGTACTCCCCTTAACATTCCACCATTGTAGGCTCATGCTCCTTCCCCCTACAATGATCTAGAGTGGGAATTGGATGACCTCTTTGTCAATCACTGTTAGGGAGACGCCCCTTCTTTATCTTTAGATTAGATACCTGTGTGTGTTTGTTGTGATGTTTTTTTCCGTGATCGTGTTATGTGTTCTTAGATGGCCCTTGTCCCACTTGTTGGTGCTTGGATAAAGGAGTGATTTTTGTGTCAGAAACTGTCTTCTACCTATTTCATCATTCTTTCATGTTGTTGACCTGACTTTCAAAAAAATTAGGGATGATGCAAAGTGTTGGGGGAATTTAGGCCTCCCTTCTAGGTTGAACCAATTTTTTTAATTTTTAATTTTTAATTTGTCTTCTCGTACATTCTTCACATGGTCTGATATAGTAGTGGGTTGATGACAATTAATTTATATACTATCACTATACTTATATATATATATTTAGGAGCAGTTATGACCTCAAAATATCAGATCACCCCTATTCCATTTGCTTGTGTTTGTCTCTCTTTCTCACTCGTTTTTCTTCCTTTTTCTCTTCTTTTCTTGAGTTATCCCTTTCATCTATAATAAAACCACCTCTATAATGCTTCAATTTTCAAAAAAAGCATTTATTTTCAATGAATCTTTTCTCAAAAGTCCTCATGAGCATTTCTTTTCAAACCAATATTTGTGACCCTGACCCCTTATAGAACATGTTTCCTTAATCATACATTCATAAATAAATAACTTGAGAGCCTATCTTCAAGGTGGGAACCGCTTTGATCTTCCCTTTGCGAGGGAGAATTTTTATTCCATTCAAATTCCTTGAGAAAGTGAACATATTTTGAAAGGATTCCTTGTTGACGAATCAATTTGAGAAAGAACATCCTTCCTGTAATTTCAGATAGTCATCCCTTCAATGTACCTCCTCTTCATGTTGGGCTCCCAAGGGGCCCCTTTGAATTTTTTCCAATTGTTGATGGTCTACATGATTGTCCACTTACTTTCCTGTCTGGCACGTTTTGACATGTTTTATTTGTGGGTAAACATGTCACTTTGCAAATTGACCTGTGAAGCCACTTCTTGAATTTATGGATTCCCCTTCCTTTGGTTTCCTCCATGTGACATATCTTGGGGGATACCTCCCAATAGGTTTGTGGGCCTATAGGGAACTTGCTTTGAGCTTCCTCCATGTGAGAGATCTTGGGGCCCTGAATGTTTGTGGGTCTACAAGGTGCTTTTCTTAGTTTTCTTCATGTGAGAGATCTTGAAGGATGCCTTCTCTATAGGTATGTGATTCTACAGGGCACTTTTCTCAGTTTCCTTCATGTGAGAGGTCTTCGAGGTTACCTTCCTTGCAAGTTTTCAGATCTATAAGGCACTTTTCTTAGTTTCCTTCATGTGAGAGATGTTGGAGGATACCTTCCTTGCAGGTTTGTGGGTCTATAAGGTCCTTTTCTCGATTTCCTTAATGTGAGAGATCTTGGTGGACACCTTCTTTATAGGTCTATGGGCTTGTGAGCTGCTTACTTTTTTGGGCTTCCTTCATGTGAGAGATCTTGGTGGTCACCTCCTTACAGTTTCGTGGGCTTGTAAGATGATTTCATTCTATTGCTTCATGGTTCTACGAGACTATGAAGTCTTTTGTTCCAGCCTATTCTTTCGATTTCACCAGATCACGGTCCACTTCCTCGATGGTTCAAGTATACATTTCTAACCCTTCCACATTTTCGATCTACTTTACTAAAGAAATCATCAATATTCATTCTTGCTAAAGTGGGGTAAAAATGTGTAGATGTGAATATGCACCCCTTATGCAAATTCCTCTTTAACAATTCCTCACCTTAGAAAACAAAACCCGAAGGAAAAATTCTACATCAACAAGTTGTCTTTGTTCCGCTTGGTGTTTTCCTTTTTGGTCAATAGTAGAATAATTTTCGGGGATGCCCATGTAGTGTGTAGACATCCGCATGGTACGCTTACATCCTTGATACATTCCCACATCTATTGTTGGTAGAGGCATTCAACTTCCTCTTTGGAATGAATTGTAATGTCCCTCTTCGACCAACTGACCCGAAAATGCTTTATTCTACTCACCTCACCTTTAAAAACATTAATTCTTCATGCAACTCATATCTTTGGAATCTCTTTTGGAAATATCTAAGCATTCACTTGTCATCCATCACGTTAAGGAGAACTTTGGCACTTCATAGCAATAGCAACAACACTCCATCAACTCTATAGAGAAAGTGTGGAACAAGCCATTGCAGTAGGATCTTAAGGTTTTTTAACACCTCCCTTCACCACAATTGAGGTTTTGGTGATTATTCAAGCTCTCTTTCTCCATCATCGGCTAGTGAGCTCTTGGTGGAGGTGGTAACATTTTCACTCCTCTCCTTTATGATCCGATTGAGTAGAACTTCAATCTTTTGTAGTGTTTATTGTGTTCTCTACTTTCTTTTCTCCTTTATCATATATTTCTCCATTGTTTCTATCTTAGGTTTTCATGGAGGTGGAAATACCAAAATAGGGGTTTGACTGAGGTAGACCCCTATACATCCCCCAATAATTTTCCCTCTTCATGTGTGTAGGTGGACATGCATTTGGAGCTAGCTGTTTACATACACTTTTATTAGATTATCTTTGTCACTTTAACTTTAATATATCCACTTTATCATATTCATTTGTACCTCTCTTTTTTTATTATTTTTTTTTGTCCCCTTAGAAATCACTAGCCAGACCATCAACTTGTTTTTTGGTGGTTCTTACTATGTTTTTGGTTTTCTAGTTGCACAGACTCTAGCGCACCTGAGATATGCCAATGCATCGCGTGGTCCTCTTGGAACCATGCTTCCATCTTTGAGCAGAGAGCTACATGAGGTGTAATTTTGAACCCAAAAATTTGCTTGCATAGCCCCATTCTGAATGTTTGGTTGAAAAAGTGATTGAAGGACCTTATAGTCCTCATCATTCTCATCCCTCATTTGAAACATTCCTTTAGAGTGAGCTAAGTTATGGAATCCTTCTGCTCTTGGATCTTTGTGACCTAGGGCCTTGAATGCAGTTGGTCCCCCTCTCTTATATATATGAAATTTATGATTCCATCATCTATAAGCTTCATTAACTCTTGTTGCATTTTGGGTGCTAATGTAGGATTTATTTTCCTTTTGTTTTGTTTAAAATTATTTGCATCTTTCTTTAGGGGAATTCAAAGCTGAAATAACTTTTCTATGTAAGCCTTTAGGTCATCATATGACCAACAAAAGACATGCTTTTATTTCGTAAGTACCGAAATTAGCATTGTTTTAATTTTGGAGTTGATTTTTTTTACCAAAATAAAGTTTATTGGGTGCATACTCACTTCTCAAATTGATTTCCTCTAAATATTGCTCAAGTGCAAAAAATTTCTTAACATTACATTTATTAGAATTATCAAAGGTTCCTTTTAAGGCTACCAATCATTTAGGATTTTTCAAGTCTTGAGCTAAATTATTTCATTAATGAGATGGTGTTCTTTCAATCAATGTTTTCTACAAAATTTTGGAAATCAATCTGTTAGCTTTGGTATTCATCTAAACAATGTAAATATTACAACAATTTTGAATATTGTCTAGAATATAAGGTCTCATTTGAACCTCAACCTTTGATATTCCAAAAAAATATATGTCATTAGGCCTCATATAAATATTGTTAAGTAGGTCTACCATTACATTCTTTGACATTTGTATCTAGTTATTTTAAATAACATTAAACATTTCAATGGGATCTCAAAAAAAAAAATTCATTGTTTCAATCTTTTATATTTGGAAACATATTTATCCCTTATTTGGAATAAAACAAACTCAAATTCTCTTGAATACCATCTTTAATAGAAACTCTTCATCCTAACAATAAGGATTAACAATCAACAACATTGTTTGTAATTTTCAAATCTTAATGAGAATGACTGCTTGTAGGAGTTTTCTACTAGTTATATAAGAATCGCCCATTCACTTGAGCCTTGTTTTGAACAAGCTCCATCAAAATACATGGCCCACAAGACATTTTCATGTTCTTACTAATTCATCTATTTAGTTATTGTTGCATCTTTACCTTTTTTTTTCTCTGACTCTACAACCTTGGATCTACCCATGCGTTTGTATTAATAAAGTGTAAATTTTCCACTAGATATATATCTTCAATGAAAAAAGGGTCTCTCTTCTCTGTGATCAATTTGACATATTTACCATTAACATGTATTATGGAATTTTAGAGGTCTAATTTCATGCTTCCCCTAATTATTTCCCCCATTTTCTTGATAAAATAATTTCATATTGGTGTGGAGTGAAAACACTAGTCACATTCACTACATAAAATTTCTTAGTGAAAGTTTCTAGTACAAGATGTAGATCCTTAATAATTCCAATCAATATAAATTCCCTCAAATCCATGGAAAAACATTTTCCAAAATACTTGGATTACTTCTAACTAAAGTTATTTCATGATCATTAGGGGCATAATTTATGTGGATGTTATTGAATCGATCATATAGTTTCTTATCTATTTTACATTAACCTACAAAGTAACGTAGAAGGGATCTATTTGATTAGGGTATGTAGTAAAATTAGTGCCTCAAAAAAAATTAGGTACTTCAACACTAATCCCTTCAAATTCAATTCTCGATAACTTTTCCTTACCCTTCTTTGGTGGGGAAATAATCTTTTTTAAATGATAAGCTAAAATTTATCCACTAATAAGATAAATTTCATTCTCTTTATGTTCCTTTATCCTCATCATTTCCAATAAAGAAACTAATTCTTTGATTTGGAAAATATTTTCATATCCATTGAGACATACTTTGGTATAAAAATAGGCTTGCTGGTTAATATGAGTTGATCATTAGCCTTTTATTATTATTGTCCCATTTTTATCTTATGTTGATCCTTGATTTTTTTCCTCTCTTATTTGTGTCTTTTTCTACTTAGAATTGGTACTATAAGGATCCATTCTATTCTCGTACTTCTCAATAACCTTTCCTCTCACCTCTTTTTGTTTGATGGGAGACTCAATTTTAGAGTGATCTTTACTAAATTTTATAAAAAGACCGCCTGGTATTCCTTGGTCATTATTAACTATTCTTTTTATTGGATTGTAATTTCTCATAACCTAACCATCGAATACAATTGTTAATGGCATATTTTCTTCATCTAAAAACCTTCTCAATTTGATATCAGCTTTAGATTATCCATTATGCAAATTATCAAGGTATTATCTTTTATCATCATCAAATATTTTTTGATGATAGACGTGACTTAGATACCTTTTATCATAAATATCTAGTTTGAAGTATCCTTCATCTAAAGACTAGTCATCAGCTACTAGGTAGACAACATATTTATACCTTCATCTTCACCTTGTGAGTTATCATAATCATCACATGGAGTATGTCCCTCCTCAAGAGATCCAGTAACCATGCATTTATGTGTAGAGTGTCATAACTACCATGGATTACACCAAGTGACTTCCTCTAAAAAATGTATTCTATTCGATTTTGGGGGATCTATGGTTTCTTTATTTGGTGTTAACCTGATTATTTTGAATAACCCTACTATTTTGCAAATTTGAGTTTGAAGGCTTATCTAAGAGCTTAGGAATTTTCTCATGTCTCTGGTAATTGGGGGTGCCATGAGGTAAACCTTTATGACTTCTAGCTAGTTTGTAATTGATATCTTGAAAGGTGATCATAAACTTATCAAACTTTTCTTCTCTAGGAAAACCTTAATCTGATATCTTTTAGGATTTTGTAGGATCTTAATGTCATTCATCTTGTTCACTTTTCCTGAAGCCTTTATATTATTTTTTATATTATTTCCAATTATAAATTAATCCCTTAGGATTGAGGGTTCTTATCCCTTAATTCATAACTCATCCTTGGGTCATGCGTATTATAGTATAAAAATTATCATATAGACTCATTGGGCCTCATATATGGTCATATTTTGTTAGAAACCATATTAAACCTTGTATTGAATTCAAAGACTATCTCATATAAACATTTAAATTTATTCTTGTTAATTGATTTATTACAAACCTTGGGTTGGTTTTATTACCATATTTCTCTTTGAAAACTCTCTTGAAATCATCCCAAGATCCAATACTTGCATTTGATATAAGTTTCTATACAAATCTCTAGTCTCACAAGTGAGGTATTGTATAAACAAAATCATCACAACATCCTCATGTTAAACCTTAAAGTCCAATAGATTCAAAAATGTGCTAATATGTTCTTCATCACTAACTAAATAATTTCCTAAGGATCAAGCAAGTTATGACCTTACTTCATTAGAAACATGGTTGAGATATGCAAGAATGATAGGAAAATCAAGTTGTCTATATCTATTCATTTGTAGGGGAATTCTACTTGGATGATTTCTCTCTCAAAGATTTTATTTGGAACCTTGGTTCACAGGAAAATTTTATTGTATGTATTAATGTTAGCCTATGGGAATATAATGACCCCTACATTTTGTGGGGTATTATAATTTGGTAGAGGTCCTATTTGATTTTGTCCTTGGGTATTTGGTATATAACCACCAAACCCTATGTTTGGTCCCATATTGTGTTGATGGGAAATTCTTCCTATGCCAAGACCTTGTTGCTGATGATAACTAGGTTTTTGGGGGCCTATTGAGACACTAGATCCCGTAGGCATAGAATTAGTAGCATGGTTACTTTGTGAGGTGGAAAGAATGCCACCTCCTTGAGAAAAATTTATCATACCAGCTACAGTGTCCTAAAATTATGACGTAACATTAGGTTGGTGTTGTTCTAACTGTTTACATGAGAACTATTTATAGGGAGAGTTATCTGATAACTACATCCATCTTTCTTTTGAGATGTTAGTACATTAGTATTACCAGCATGATAGGACACTTTCATAGTTTCAAATTTTCTCTTCATATCATCTCTTTTTTCTCACAACCTCTATAATTATTTCTTGTTCTAATTTTTCCATCTCAAGATGGAGGTTAATCATTTCCATGAATATTTCTTCCTCTATTTTAACTATAGTCTAAGGAATGGGCAGTTGGGAAGACACTTGAGGGGCTTCAACGGGTATTTTTAGAGGGATACAGGTTGTAAATTAAATCCCACTACCTATAACAAGAATTTTATTAGATAAATGATGCATTTCTTTTGTTTCAATATTTTCATAGTCTTGTTGTACTACTATATTTAGAAGATGTGAATTAGGATTCAGAGCCTGATTTTTGAGATCATACTCTTTTCATTTATATTCTTTCCTTCTCCACTCTTTAAAGCAATTGTTTTCCCTTTTAGACACATGATTTCTTGTTGGTGAACCAATAGGAATATCGTCACTATTTGAATTAACAAAGGGATTTCAAGAAGGAGGAGTTGACTTACTTGTACTTTTAGTCTTTTGTATGATCACCTTTATGAAGGGATCTTTTTCCATACATGATGATATCCTCTTGATATATACATAGTTTTCTTTTCAAGTGGTCCTTTCAATGATGTAACAGAGTATCAAATTATCAGAGTCACCACCCAAATTAATGGGAATATTTATATTTAAATATCTTAACAAGACTTCGCTCTTGATAAATTTCTAAAACAACTTTACTACAGATGGATTTCAAATAAAAATTTAGAATAAAGACTACAAAATATTGACTGCTAGGTGGGAATTTCTTAATATGCCCAACAGAGTCACCAATCTATTGGTGTTTCCAATTAATTATCCAAGTTTTTCTAAAGGTTAGCTAAATATTATGATAAAAATACGTAGGTCAAAGGCCAATGAATAGGAGATATATTTTATATTTTCTCCTTTGTACATTACACTCTATAAAATCAAGTTGGTTTCCCCTATAACATATTTGAATATATAATATTTCCTTACAATGATGCCTCTAAAATAGATTGTTCACACTAATTTGATAGAAGGAAAACTTGACTAGCTAGATAATCTTCAAAATTCTCAATATGTTGTCTATTAATTTCTTAGTGTAGATTTAAGCATAAAACAATAAATTTCTAGGAAAAAAAAAGATTTAAAAAAAAAAATTCTATCTCAACTTTCAACTTTGTGAATCACTTTGGCTAATGCCTTATCCACAATAAATTCAAGAAATGAATTAATATAGAGAGAAGGATGGCTTATCGTCGAGCTTTGGTTTCCCCACCTGGCCCAGGTAATTTTTTTTGTTTGGACCAAGGCCCCCATTGGGATCACTGAATTACAAATTTTCAAGCCCACTATCACTAGTCTCAAGGACCCTAGAGGAATCACTGCTCATATAAAGCTCAAGCTTTCTAAAAATCCCATGAAAACAATCATTTTGAGAATTATTGTCATAGCTATTATCAAAAAGATCATGGGGGCTACTGCGAACACCATTTGGATTGCCACAGAGAAAATATTTCATCCACACCTCCCCGTAAAAGGCCTCCATTCTACCAGAAAAAAAAACTAAGTAATCTAAAGCAAGATGTGTTTGACATATGTGGTTTGGACTCCCCAATCCAAATCTTGATAGAGAGAAAATATTTATACATAGGAATTATTAAAAACCTTTGAGTCCCAGCTACTCCTGACAACATCCCTATTAAGTTTCTCCTACATGAATATCTTACACAGACCAATGGAGTGACCTTCAAACCAAAACCCTAGACAACAAAGGAGTCACCTCCCCAAGAAGAGAAATTGAACTAGGGAAAGGGAAAAATATCATCACCACAAGGGGAAAGGAACTCACCAACAAAATGCCTAAATTCCATAAGAAGGAAGAGAACACAAATAAGGAAATAGATGAGGCAATAGAGAAAGCAAGAGTATAATAGAATATAGAGGAAAAAACCTCTACCTACACCTCAAAATAATGAATTTCTTAACATTAATTTCTTTGAAAGCATGCTCAAACCAAAAATTGAGACACTTTGTGAGAAATCTTTGATATGCAAGTTCTAGAACTTATGCCCTAAATTTGACATTTTAAGAAATTTGATTCTAGAGGAATGGGTAGGAGATGATATCATTGTGGATGTACCAAAATGATAGAGCATGATCTAGAAACATCCCTAAACATATCAAGAGCATACACAACAACTCAATTTACTAAAATTGCATTCTAGGTGAGCTCTAGGTAGTGTGCCTTAATGCAAGTCCATTCCCCATTCATTTTTTATTTTTTTTGCTGGTTAAAACACTGTAGAAGGGTAGTACCCTATATTAACTCGAGGACCAAATTAAATGATTTAATTTTGTGGCCAAGGTCTACTAAGGCCAATTGGAAAATGGCCTAGTGACAAGATTGATACAACCTTTCAGTCCCTGGATACATAACAAAAATAAATGGGACTGACTGTGCTAAACTTTATACTAGGAGACGTGGGCCATTACGCTTCTGCTATTTCCACCGATTCATCTTCATCTGAGTCCTCCTCAACCACCTTCTTCTTGTAGGCTAAGTAGTTGGAGACCTCTGGGCCTTTGGCTTTGCACTTGTTGTGCGCAGGTCCCAGAGCCTTCTCCTTAGGGTCTCTGTCGTCCGACGGAAACCATTCTTCACTTGTACCGAAGCCCCATTCGGTGTTGTCTCTATCCGGGAGGTTAGTATTGATACCTTCATTCACCACATAGCGCACAACCCATCCATGAG
Organism: Sequoiadendron giganteum; assembly: GCA_007115665.2. Taxonomy (NCBI): domain Eukaryota; kingdom Viridiplantae; phylum Streptophyta; class Pinopsida; order Cupressales; family Cupressaceae; genus Sequoiadendron; species Sequoiadendron giganteum. The sequence goes on along the minus strand of CM021100.1, from coordinate 408,793,892 downwards.
GAAGGTTGGTGGTGAGTTTCACCACCCTGAGCAGGAAATTGATGCTCCTGTCCCGAATGTCCCACAACTTTTCATACACTGTTGCATTAATAGTCCTTACAAGAGGGAACTTCGACACTTCTCGACCCCGAATGCTTAGCATGCTATAGTGCTGGGGCATAGGAATGAGGTTGTTTTCATCGATGTTGTTTAGGGCTCCATTAATGTCTCCTAGCCATGCATGGTGAAACAACATCTGGGTTAGCTTTTTTGTAGAAGATTTCGGGACACCCATGTCGATGCTGGTCACCAGGAACATGGCAAGGATTTCCACATTTTCTCTGAATCTATGGTAGGCTTTGAGGAACTAGGGGCCCAGAACCTTCTTTGTTGCTTCAAGCACCACTGGATGTAGGAAGGACATCAAACTGCTTAGCCTTTTGTCTGAAATTAACCCACGGAACGCTTCCTACTACTTTTCTGTGTCCAGGGCCAATGGAGTCTCCATATTGCAGGCTTGTGCATAGAACCTCCGACATCCTCAGATTGTCATAATGAGAATACCAACTACTAGTAGTTGTTTTTAGTGTTGTGTGAACATAAGGCTTCATGATTTAATGCCATGTACTCACGTCAGAAGACTCGTGTAAGAGAGCTGGCAGTGTACTAGGAAACTTGTAGTGTATTTATGGTTTGCTAAGTAAGTATCTACACAATCTGCCTGAGCTCTTGAGACTTGTGATGCAGGCTTTACTATTTTAGAAACTTTATGGGTCTGTCACATTGGGAGGGATCCATTATATTTGATTTCCCCGAGACGTGACAAGGTAGAGCTTATGTGGAGGACTCGGATGCTAATTTAGCCAGCGCGTCTGCCATGCTGTTTCCCTCTTTGTATACATGACTAATTTTGAATTCATCGAATTTGGTAGTTAAAGTTTTGATGTGTTGCAAAAGGTGGTTTAATTTCCAATTTGGCGTAGTGCCCCGACTGATTGCGTTGATTGTTATTAGAGAGTTTCCTTCCAGATGTATCTTGCAAACTCCTAATTCAATTCCCAATTGGAGGCCTAGAGTTGTTGCCCTGAACTCTGCCACATCGTCCATGTAGAAGCCTAGATGTGAGGATAGTTCTACTAGCCGATTGCCTTGATAGTCATTTGCAACATAACCTACGCCTCCTGGGCCTGGGTTGCCCGAGGCCGCCTTGTCAAAGTTTATTTCAACCCATCCTGGCTCGAGTGCCTGCTAAGAGACTTCCAACCTCCTAATTTTTGTTGAATTGTTTGTCCCGTTCCTAGCTAGCAACGAAGGTTTTAGGCCTTTAAATTTTTTTGTTAGATCATCGTCCCAGTTTGTGAAGATTCGTTGGTTTGATGAGTTGGACTGAGGCCCCTCATTAATTACTTCTACTATTGCCTTTTCAATTTTGTCCCACAACCTTTCCTTGTTCTGTTCTTTGTTTTGGAAGATTCTCTTGTTTCTTTCCTTCCAGATTTCCCAGATTACTATTGATGGGGAGGCTTGCCAAATTCCTCCAAACAATGTTTTACCGGTTTTTTGTGGCCACATTTTAAACCAAGAGGCCAGATCTGAGGGAAAGGGGATTTGAGGGGAAAGTCTATTTTGGAGAATGGACCAACACTCATATGTCATGGGGCAATGCAGGAGTAAGTGGTTGGATGTTTCTTCACTAGCTTTGCAAAGTATACATCTACCTAGCCCTTGGATGCCGAAGTTGGTTAGCTTGTCTGATGTGAGTATTTTTTTTTTAACTATCAGCCATGTGAAGAGCCCCACCTTGGGTAACCATTTGTTTCCCCAGAATAGTTTACAAGGCCACTCTTGATTTTTTAGTGCTAATTCTTTCACCTTGTATCCAAGTTTTACTTTATATGAGCCATTGGGGGACCCATGCCATCGGATCATGTCTGGGCCTGGAGATGGGATAAAGAATTTGTCTTTGAGGATGCTTGATAGTTTGTCTTTCTAGCTTGGGGGGTATTGAGGATCTGCAGATCTTTTCAGCTCCGGGAGTTGGCACCATGACTGTGTGTTTTACTTCCGTAGTCTGCCACTTTGACACCCCATTGTCTAAATGATTCCTCCTTTATTATCTCTAGGCCTGTAGAGTGGCTTATCGGGGGGTGTCCACCCCAGGATTCATTCCAGAAGGATGCGTCTTCTCCACTATTGATTTCCTAGGTCACATGTTGTGAGATTATGTCTCTACTATCTAGGATAAATTTCCAAATGGCCGATCTTTTTGGAGGGTTGATTGTGGTTAGAATTCTAGTCAGATCGTCTGAGTTCATGTATTTTCTCCTTAGAATTTTGACCCATTTTTTATCCCCTTTGGAGTGGATATCCCAAGCCAGTTTGGATCCCATGGCTTAGTTCATTATTGTCAGTTGTCTAAGGCCTACTCCTCTGGCCTCCAACGGTCTGCAGATCTTGTCCCAGGCCACCAAAGGGAATTTATTGTGCTCTCTTCACCTTGACCATAGGAATTTTATAAAGATTTGATTCAGGTCATCTTCTACTACTCTGGGTAGTTTTAAATAGGCCATTGAGTATACGGGGATGGTCGAGAGAATTGATTTGATCATTAGAAGTCTTCCTACTGAAGACAACCACTTTCCTTTCCAAGTTCCCATTCTGGATTTGCAGTTGTTGATGAGGTTTTCCCAATAGCAGTTTTTGTTGATGCCTACAAATAGTGGCATGCCTAGGAAGTGCCCTAGTAGATTGGCCACCTTGAGATTAAATATCCTAGCTAGAGGTCTTTGTAAGTTTGGCTGCATGTTTAGGAAAAAGATTGCAGATTTCCCCCAATTGATACTTTTCCCTAAAGCCATACAGTATTTGTCAAGGAATGTTATGATCATCCTTGCCTCCCTTCTGCTAGCTTCCCCAAATAGGATTGTGTCATCTGCAAATTGAAGATGGGATATTGGCTCCAAGCCATTTTCTACTTGTATACCTTTCCACTTGTCTGCATTGACTAGTTTTTGGATTCCCCTGCCTAGGTCTTCTACCATTATTATAAACAGGAAGGGGGAGATGGGGTCTCCCTATCTAAGTCCTCTTATGGAGGAGAAAAATCTGTGGGCTGATGCATTCACCAGGATTGAGAATTTAGCTGTGCAGATGCAACTGTTGACCTAGGTAATCCAACTTTGTCTGAAACCAAATTTGGATAGGACTTCTCCTAAGAATTGTCTGTCTACCATGTCATATGCTTTAAGGATGTCTAATTTCAGCAACATGCTGGCACTTCTAGTTTTCCTTGCCGAGTGGATGGTATCATAAGCTGTGATTATGCCTTCCATGATTGATCTACCAGGAGCGAAGCCACTTTGGTCCTCTGAGATTACTTTTTCTAGGACTACTTTGAGATGGTTCACAATTATTTTGGTGACCACTTTGTATACTGTGTTGCAGAGGGCTATTGGTCTGAAGTCACTCATACATTGGGGGTCCCTTTTTTCTGGGATTAGGGCTAGGAAAGTATGATTCATGGTGCCTAGCATTGTCATACTCTTTCTTGATTCTTCTACTACTGCTCCAAGGTCCTTCCCCACTATGTTCCAGAATTTCATAAAGAAGCTGGCTGGGAAACCATCTAGACCTGGTGCTTTGTCCGGGTTCATTTGGAGGACTATTTTTTTTACTTCTTCAAGGGGGATTTTTTGGAATAGGATTCGGTTCTACTCTTCATTGATTAGGGATGGGATAGAGTTCAACAACCTATCTCTCATGACTCTATTTTTAGGGACAAATTTGTTTAGCAATTTTGCAAAGAAGTTGGTTGCTTCCTTGTTGACTTCTGCACTGATTTGGGTCATTTCACCATTTTTTATTTTTTTATGAGATTTTGTTCTTGGTTTTGTTTGCAACTACTGAGTTGTGGAAGAATTTGGTGTTCCTGTCACCTTCTTTCAACCAAGTTTCCCTTGATTTTTGATGCCAGTAACATTCTTCTTTCTTTAGAAGTTCTGAGAGTTCCTCTTTTAGGGTTTTTTCATTTTCATAGTCCTCTGCATCCATCTCGTTCTCAACAATGTGTTCATTCAGAGTTTTGATTTCATACTCTACTATTATCTTCTCCTGAAAAATGTTTTTGAAGTGAGAAGTGTTCCATTCTTTGAGTTTCGACTTGATGTGGGCTAGTTTTTTTCTGATTTTCTAAAGGCAAGTGTTGTCTCCAAATTTAGTTTCATTCCACCATTGTTCCAACAGGCTTTGGAGATGTGCATCTCTTAGCCAAATATTCTCAAACTTAAAGGGGATCCCTAGGGGTGGGATGCCATGCCCAAGGGTGAGAGCTATGGGGAAGTGATTTGGGCTTCTACAGTGTTTGCCTTTTCCTCCCAATCTCCCTAGAGGAGGAATCAATCTAACCTTTCGATGATGTTTGTAAAACCTTTCTGTCTATTGGACCATGTGAATAGCCCATTTTTCGTGCTTACCTCTTTTAGATGATTGTTGTTTGTGAACTCCTAGAAGTCTCTCTAGATGGTTGTAGTTCTCCCAATCCCACCCTGCTTCTGTTTATTATTCAGGGTTGCATTAAAATCTCGTGCAATGACTCCAAGGACTCTAGTTTTGTTTTCAAGGACACTTGTTATTTTGTCCCAGACTTGTTTCTTTGCCAATGTGGGGATTGGCCTATAAATGTTGATACAAAAGAAGTGGATGTTTTTCTTTAGGTCTTTGAATTTGAGCAACCGCTAGTTGCTTTCCTCTTGTTCTATTGATCCTTCTATTGAGAGAGGGTTCCATAGGGCTCCAATTCCACCCGAGGCACCACTAGCTTCTCTAAAATGGCCTTTCCATTTTCTCCAGAAGGCCAGCCTCTTGTGAATTTCTTCATTTCTCCATTTTGTTTCCTGAATGAGTATAATATCTATCTTTTGCTGGTCAATTTGATGCTTAACCAAGTGCTATTTGTCAGGGGCATTGGTGCCCCTAACATTCCATGATATGATCCTCATTCTATGTTGGGAAGGATGTTCTCCTTCACAAAAAGAATTTTTGTTGTCTTGAGGCTTTGCCAGCTAGTAGCAACTTGGCTTTGTTTGAAGGCCTGCCTCTGCTAGAACTCTTTTGGAAATTTGGAGCCTTTATTCTGGATTCTGATTGTTCTAGCTGTCTTATTTTTGATAACACCCCTAGCTCTACTTCTTCCCAGATTTCCATTTCCTCTTCTTGGAGCGTATTTGCCCCTTCAGTGGCATCTAGAACGGGGCTGGGGGGGATGGGGTTTGAACTAGGACTTTTTCCGGTTATAGGGAGAGTTGAGGTTCTATTTCTTTAGCAAGGATCCCTAGTTGGAAACTTATGTCTTTTTGCAAGTCCTGGACCCCTTCCATTAGGGAATTTAGAGCTTGTTTTGTTCTTGTAGGATTTTTTTCCAAGGATTCTAGAGGATGAATAACCAAATCAAGAGGAGGCTCAACATAGACTGGATGCAGCCCTGTGAAGGGGGAGGGATCTTTTGAGGGGTTTTTAGGAGGAGGGAAGCAAGGGACAGAGGATTTGGGGGAAGGGGAATGGATTGCAGAGGATGATACATTACTACCTTTGGAAGGGCCTACCGAGCATGATTCTCTAAATAGGAACTTTCTTTGCTCTTGTCCTGCCTAAATTTTAATCTCTTGTTGCCATCTTCTGAATTTTGTTAGTATTTCCAGGTTTTTGTAGATCCCAAATCCTACATCGATTTCAACCAAGATGCCAGCTACATCTCCATCTAATCCATTGATGAAATCCTCATTTACTCCTAGGGAAACTCCCAGAGCATCTCCAATACAGATTAGGGCTTCTAGATTCCAAAATTCTGACGAGAGTTCAATTAGTTTGAGCCAGATAGGGGTTTGAATTATTTTGTAGTTCCAGGGGTTGAATTTTTGCTTCCAATTTAGGCAATGGAAGCTATGGCCATTCATGAACAAGGGTTTCCCATTGATTGCTTCAAATTTTAGGTTTTGATCACTGAATTCTATGAGAAAAAAAGAGTTTGGGAGTTGGCTTATGCTTACTTGGTTTTGAAATTTATTTTTCCACCAAGCTTTGATTTCCTCGCTAGGGCATCCATGACCCATCCATTTGACAAACATTGCCAATTCCATTAGCTGCTCCACTCTTTATTCGATTGTACCTGATGTAAGTTGGAAGAGTTTGCTTCCTCGGGGGCATAGCCCTTTTTTTGAATTTGGGTTGGCTACTCTCTTGTTGGCTTTCCGGTTGATTAAATCCTTGTCTCTTTGGTTCAACCTTCCTTGATGCCCCCAACCTACTAAGGCGTTTTAACAGAATTAGTATTTTCTAGGTCCTTATTTCTCCATACTTTGTTGGTACAGGCCGAGTTGGAGATGCCTTTGCTGCACCAGTTTGGTTCCGAGGTTTTTCCCTAGTGGACATTTTCCCTGATCCACCCATGTTGGTGGGCCTTAGCTATGTACTCTTGGTTATTTTTATGGATTGCCTTCCTATTGTGGTTGCAGGGCTAAGTGAAACTTCGATTATGGTTCGAAGAGTTTCTCAGGCAGAGCGGATCACACTTATCTACCCATTCTCTATTTTCAAATACCCACTAGGGGATGTGTGCATCTGGATGGCGGTTAGATTCTTTCTGATTTGTTATGGTATCCTCCTCCAGAGCCCAATCGCCCCAAGATTTTCTAGATTTCAGGACTGGCTTGAGATCCTGCACTTTTTCGCCTGCCATCACCGCCACAATTTTAATGTTCACTCCAATTTTATAATTTTAGGAATCTATAATTTTTTTTATTTTATTCTTATTCCCCATTCATTTTTTTATTATATGTGTAATAGGGTATAATCTTGTGGACTAACATCTACCATGTTTTTCCCCCTAACAAGGTTTCCACGTATAAAAATCTTAGTGTTCATGTGTTATGATGTGTTGTTGATTTATGTTTTAACTGTTAATTATCAGATATGAGATTAAAGGTTGATTAAGGTTGAATAAGTTTAATTTTTGTAACAACTAATTCATGCCCACTCTCAATTTTATATCATTGTTTTTCCAATAGAGGAATGGGTAGGAGTTGATAGAGTTTTTAATATCGAGAAAGGACTAAGATTTTTTGTTATTATTTTTTACTCAAAAACCTGCCAAGATGAGATACACAGAGATAAATCCTAAATCCTTGATGGGTTGAGTTTCTTTATTTAGTGTTGGATACCAAATTTTAATCCCCAAAATTTTTTGGTGTGTTTTTTCGCCTTTGGGATTCAACTTAAATATTTTCTACTAGAATATAGAGAGGGATAAATAGTGGAAACCCAATTTTACTAGATAGAATTTTTTCTAAAACTGGATAAAAATTTCTTTAAGAATCTAGAGAAACCAATTAGGGTCAGTGTGCTATTGGATACTACTAAAACATTTCCTATGGAAATCCACATTTAATCCAAATACTAGGTTTCAATTCAAAAGCTACTAATTGAATCTCAAGGTAAGGTGTACTCAAAGTTCCATAATGAAGATCACCCCACCACTGCTTGTCAAGAATCAAAAAGTGGTGAGAGGAAGAATCAGGCTGGATGATAGAAGAGGAAGAAGGAGGATCTTGGGACTGCTTCTCTTCTTCTGTTCTATGTGCCTCAGTGGAATCACTGCTAGCTTCTAGGCAAGCCCTATGTGAAACAATATAAGGTGAAGGAGGGTATCTCAATTTCAGCCTAGAACATCCTTTCTTACAATTTTGATACATGTGATATAGGAAGTCCTTCCTGGGTGAGAGAGGACCAATAGGTGCAAGCCAAAAGTAATCCAAGGTATAGTTGCCATGTGCAACCGATGGTCCATAACTGATGTCATGGAAAATGTGTACCGAACCTCCATGAGTGAATTTTAGACACTTATGCACAACCAACTGAACTACATTCATTGTTACCGACCAATGGATAACTAGCTTCACTCTAAAGAGTTCAGACCCTAGGATGATGTCAAACATAAGGTTCACAGAGCTAGGTACAATGAGAACTATCAAGACAATACTTCCTATAAGAGGTATGAAAATTCCATCGTGTATGCAGATTATACTCTCAGGTGCATCATATCCATCCCTATCTAGGAAGTTGATTAACATGATCTCCTAAGTTATAATGTTTACTTGAGATGTCAGATCAATGAGAACACCTGCTGCGGTGTTCCCATTTATCCTCACAGGAATGTAAAGAGGAAATGGTTCCCTATTAATGCCCATCGGTAGGTCCTATGAAGTGAAGGTTATATCCTTACCACTACTTGTAGGATGTGCAAAGGGAATAGGTTGATTTAAGAAAGAGGTCATCACACACACTGAACAACACTTCTACATAGCCTCCTAAAGGTTACAAGATAGAGAAGTGACCCAATTAAGGTTTCATTACGCAATACCTTTGGAACCTTCCAACTATGCCTAATAGGGGTCATAGGTTGGGTTGCAAGATGAAATCCTCACAACAATCACACCTATAATGCTCCTACAATATGAGGAAAGGATCTTTTAGTATCAAATAATGAAACCAAAATGGTTCATGTCGGGTCCACCGATAATGTAAGAGGGGAACCAACCACACCAAGGCCTTAGATCATGGAGGGTCGAGAGAAGAAGGCTACCCTAACTTACCTTAGTTTAAGGGATGTTATCAGAGGCGAGATGAGAATGATGAAGAATATGAGGTCCTTCAATCACTCTATAGACCCGAGAGTTTAATGAAGACTAGGCGAGTTAGTTTTCAAGATCAACTTTGTGTCTTAGATAGCTCTCTCTTAGAGGAAAAAAATGTGGTTCTAGGACTATAGTGTGGTACATTGGCGTCTCTTGAGTGTGTTGGTGTTTGTATGACCAGAGGACCAAAAAGATAAGGTCTAATCGCTAGAAAGCTAACTATTTTCCTAGCTACTAGTTTCTAAGTGAATAAAATAACAATATAAAGTATTAAACATACAGATGGATGTGGTAAATAAAATATATTACCCCAAGAGTGACAAAAAATGATCTCACACAATATCTTCTTTGCTAGCGGGCTCCAAGATATCTCGACCTATGCATAAAAGAGACGGAAAATATTGGGGGGTTGTTTAGGGTTTTATCTTTTTCAGACCCCCATTTTGGTGCTTCCACCTCCACGGACAACCAAGTTTGCAACAATGTAGAAATAGTATGATAAAGAGATAAATAAAAGCAATAGAACAATGAAACACTATAAAATAGTAATGTGCTAACTCAACCATGTAATAGAGAAGGGAAGTAGGCAGCTTACCACCTCCACCCAAAGTGCTCAAGGCTAGTGGGGGTGAGAATGAGAGCAACTCAAACCTCTACTACAATGGTGTTGTCGTACGCTTGCTCTATTGAAGTGATGGCGTGATGGACTTGCTGCTATGGAGTGAAAAGTGCTTCTTCAATGCTTGAAATTCTAAGAGCTTATGGATGAGGTTGTCTCAAGATAGTGAAGAGATGAAAATGGATCAAGGAATAGTGGAATTGAAGAAGGAAGATGAAGAAACGACCATATTCAGGTCCACCAGCCAAAGGGAGGCATTACAATTTGCTTCTAATGGGAAGTGTAATGCCTCTACATAATCCATTTGTAGGAATCTACTAGGGATGTAAGAACACCATGTGGATGTCTACATGTCATGCAAGCGCCCTCGACAGTAAATCCTCTACTGACACTCAAAATAGACACCAAGTGGATGGGAGACATCGAGCTTAGGCGAAATTATGCTTCAAAATTCGGTTTTGTAAAGTGAGGAAGGGTGAAACGAGAATTTTTGTAAGGGGTGAAAATATACTCCTATACACATACTACTTACAAATCCCTATTATAACCACATAATGTTTAATGAATAAACTTAAAGAAAAATTATCTTATTTATTGAACAAAAGCTAACGATTGAAGCATACATAACATAATATATGATATGGGAATTATGAATAACCCTTGATTATGTTGATTCAAAAGAGAGAGTGTATAATACTAGAGGATATGATAAATTGATACTCAAATTTGAAAAAATACATAGAGTTTTTGAGTCATCTATTATTATTATTATAGAAAAAACTATTTTTTTTGTGATGTAGAGGAGTTAAATGCACAAACTAATCTTATACAATGACTTACAAAATACTAAGAACCAAAACCCTTGGAATGAGGCTTGGTATAGCCTTTTATAAAATAAGGGAAGCAAAAGGAAAAAATATTGATCCACTACTTAGGCTTGCAAAAGATAAAAGCTTAGGTGGTGGCATTAAACAAGTGGTCAGAAGTATTCATAATTTGTAGTGAGATTACAAAAAAATTGTTGGAAATACTTCAGAGTATCTACATAGGTGTGTGAAATTGATTTATTAAAGGTGACCCTTTGGAGCTAGTAGAATATTTCTAACATTGATTCTCTGACATTGCAATGTAGCAGTTATATCTAGTTGGTGCGATCTAATTAAAACACAACTCAAATCTCTGCTTTTGTGACTTTCTTTATCAATCATTAATACTATGAATACATGTCCTAGTATAATACTAACTAATCAAACAAGTAAATCACTATTTAAATATCTTAAAAACTCATAAAGACATAATTTATTTAGTAATATTTCCCTAACAACTAAGATCTAGAGTACGAGACATTAAAATTGATACATAGAAGGCATTATAGACTAGGAAGTTGATTATCATTTTCATACCAATCCTTAAACAACACCTCTAAATTCTATTGGTGAGCAAGAAGGAGGTTAACATTATACAAGTATCATTGATACTTAGTATATAGAGTTATATTGGATTCTTTGGAAAAGACCTTTATACTTTGATCTAGATTAATTAACTTATCCAAATAAATATTGAATAGAACTACATCAATTTCGTTATCTTTACATATTAAGAAGATGAGAGTGGGGATTAGCGTATTAAAATTCTCCCTCCATTCATTCATTTTTTTTCTCCTCATAATCTTTCATAATTTGGACATGCTCCTAGTCTCAATATGCTCAAATTAATTGATATTTACTCATGCACTTCTAATTAACATATCCATATATGCCCGCATTTCTCCTCTTATCTTGGCCATGGTATACATGGTGAGAATACTATATGAAGGGTCATTTATATTTTTGGATCCTTTGTACATATCCTACAAAGCCACAATTTTGTAGTCCCACTTTTTGGGATTTATTTTAAGTCCATCTTGGTCCCAATTTACCCTAATAATAAACCTTTGATATTTATGTATGCTACATAAGAATCCTTAGATCTCCTTAATCCTTTAGAAAATTCATATTCCAAAATGCATGATAGTACATGCACATTTTCTTTATATGTTTGGCATCTTGATTAGGCTTCACATGATCCTTCATCATTTGGATCTTATCCTTAAGTTCTTCAATTATGTTTGTTAGATTTTCTAGAGGTGATGTAGGAGAGGAACCTATTTCATGTGCATCAGGGGGAGGAAATGTTTTATGATCCTCGTGTATTTTTAATTCATTTTATTTTGTAATGTGTTACATGATTCTTCAATAATGCATCTTACATATCATATGGTCCTTAGATGTTTGATTCATTAAACTTAGCCATATCCACCATCAATGAAACTAATTTAGGTGGAAAAGTATTTGATATCCTCTTTATAGTCAAGATCCCCTTTATGTCATGTGATGCCTCAATAACCTTTGGTTTGTATGTGATGGGGCCAAATCCCCTATTGCAAGGGCTTCCCATCTTTGGTTGAAACCTGACCCTAACAATGCTACCTTTGTTTTCTTCTAAAAAAAAAGGACCTCCCCATCCTTCCTTATAATGATATAAAAAATTATTGTTGAGGAAATGTCTCATTCTCAGCGCAATAATAATCCACTGTCTTGTACCATCTTCCTTCCTTTCTTGAGAGTAAATTTCCTAGAATCAAAATTCATTTATACCATCACTTTCCTGGGGACCTTTTCATATTTATCCCGAGGTACGCCTTCTCTTGCCAATTCGAGTTTCCTATCAACTTATTCCCTTCTTGACCTTACAATGAAATCCTTAAATTCCTATGATTTTTTAAATTCATTATCAGAGATGAAATTTCTACGTGCCAATTCTCTGATATCATTTAGATTATCTACTCCCATTGATATATTTGACCTGAATCTTTGTTGGAGAATTCAAATAGTATTTTTTCATTAGGGAGAAGCAATATGCGAATGTACTTCATTACTTATTACATGGAAATTCTCCTCATCATCCTAACTAAGGGGGTAGTCAACCAATAATGGTTGCTCTATTCTCTTCCTTTTTTGAGGACTGTTCCCTTGGGGGAGAATCCACATGAATCACGTGAGGGTGAAGTACTAACATATGAGTGGGAGAAGTGGGTGCAACCTATGGAGGACATGGTGGAGCAATTTCTGTAATAATAGGGCCTAGAGGCCTTTTCATTGTAGGAAAGGTAGAAGAATCAAGCCTAGACCGATGAATTCGTGTTTAATCCAAGGTTGGGGCTTTACTAAGCAACTCTATCAAAATCAGTCAAGACTATTTCAATCCTAGCAATTAGGTTTTTCACAATCCTCTTTTTGAATGACGAATAAATTCAAACTTATTAATATTTATCAATTTAAAACTATTTTGATAATCAAGATGGTTAAAATTCTTTGGAAATGAATAAATAAATAAATATTTTAATAAATACTAAATACTATACATATATGTGTGTAAAGTTGTAAATATAAATAAATATTATATAGATCGGCTTCTTTCCCTAAGCGGATGCATTTTGCATATTGCAAGGCACATATCATATCACCCATGTGTTTATGTATTGTTTCCATCTACATATCTATTGTTGTTATTTTATTGTGATTGGGTACATGTAAGGGAGTATGCCAAGTTCCTTTTGAGGAATTGAATTTATTAGGGAAAGGCACTCGAGCACAAGTAAGTTGATAAAAGGCATTGTATTGTAATTTATTATTTAATTTTATCAAGTTCTAAATTCAATAATTTTAGGATACTTGACACTCTTATGTTATTATAATATTAATTTGAGACCTCCTAATTAGAATGAGAGGTTTAAAGAATTTTAGGGACCATTTTGGCTGTTTCATCCTCTTAAGGGAGATAGCCACTTTTGATTATGCAATCTGATTCTTGAAATTCTTTCCTAGAAGTCTCTTAATGGAAATAAAAAGAACTATTTGAAGTCAGAGCTGCGAATCAAAAGGCGATCTCAAGATGGTGTGTTTAAAATTGATACTTCAAGGAAGAACAGTAAGATGTCTCCTCATTTTCAATTCAGCACACAAGTATGTGAATCCCAAATCCATTCGGGATTATTTGATTTGATCGTTTCTTTGAATCAAGAGTTCTTTCCGTAGAATGTTGTGTTTTAGGTTAGGGAAAACCTAGGCTACGATTTTATGTTGGGAAACTCTCTCTCTCTTGGGTTAAACACAAGGATTAAGCAGCATTCTGGAATTTAAACCTGCCAAGTAATTTTGCTCCAGTTCATACGATTTTAATCTTATGATTTAATATATCCGATGGAACTCGCCTATACCAAATCTAAATTAAGAATTGGCCAGTGTAACATGGGTAGAAGGTTTTGTAAGTTCCATATGTTTTTCGCAGATTTTTACCATCCTGCCAATAGTTGTGTAGCCAGTTAATAATACTCTTTAGTTGCAGGGACATTAAAGGGTCTAAATACAAATTACTGTTAGTCCTAAAGAGCCCAAAAAGATGTCCTAGAAGCCTAATCTTCTTAGTTATAGATCTGTCATTTCCTACTTGATACAAGGTTATTGTGGCTCCTTAATGTTTCCATATGATTCCAATTTCCTCTAGAATTAGATAACCTTTGAATAACGCACAATTGGTCCATCAAAATTATCAATGAGAATATGCATTCTTAATCCACACCCGCATTTTGAGCATACAAGCATTCCAATAGAAGGCAATGGAGATGATGAATTGACCCTGAGAACTGGAAGTCTTGTATACCAGTGATATAGAATTTCAACCTCATATATTCCTAGCTCTTATAATGTAGTATGAATCATAAGGTACATGACATAGTGCATCTACATTCATTTCAGCCAAAGCTTCTAAATGTCCCTAATGAAGGGAAAACAATTACATCATCTTCAATTAACCCAACTTTCATTGTGTGAAACCTCTAAAAAAAACAATTTATAGATAATAAATCAATTCAATATTTGTATTTGAAATCCAAGATGGCGCAACAACGATTATTCTGGGGTTTTGCCTTCTTATATATTGATTTTGGGTGTATCAAATTGATTCAATTGTAGATTCATAATGTCAAGGATGAATGAGGAATAATCACATTGCAAATACAAGTTACAAGAAATAGATATAATGCATAAGGTTGAAGCAGTCGTATCATCAAATTTGGCAACCTATTTGATAAATTCCAAAATGTGAATTTAGAAAGTTGTACTTGCTTTTTCTGTGAATATAAATGATTATCATAAGATAAATGTGTCAAATCTATCAATCATTATTTGTAGAATCTCTAGAAACCATTCATCCTTGTCAATTCTGTCAAAGCTATACAATGTTTCCATCAATATGTTCCCAGCAGTATGAAATTTCAAATGGGGAATACGCTTTAGTTCTGATTAATTTACATATGTACAATAATGAGTGAAAATTTCATATCCACAATTAAATCAATTACTAGATGGGAAATTGTATACAACATGAAGAAAACATTTATAATCTAGTTTATGGGTTCATGTACCGCATAAAATTCATTATAAATAGTACTCTAAGCACCATCCAAATGTGAGTGCCTCTGGCGGAAGAAGTTTATATTTTCAAATAGTACAATCAACCCTTCTCTGAGTATGTAAACTTATTCCTTAATTTGGGCTGGCAGAAGCGTCAATTGACCTTCCATAAAATACATACTTATTCCTTAATTTGGGCTGGCTGAAGCGTCAATTGACCTTCCATAAAATTCTCTGTGTACTTTGACATTTGTAACATGTCGAAGATCATGCCAATGACAAAAACTTATGTATGAACAAGTGCAGAAAGAGAATGAATATTAGTTGAGAGACATTCAATTTCAAATTCGTTCATTGATGGACATATTGATTACTTGCATAAGTCATATAAACTAATTTACAAGAAAGAGAATAAATATTAGTTTAGAGACATTCAATTTCAAATTCCTTCGTTGATGGACATATTGATTACTTGCATAAGTCATATAAACTAATTTACAAAAGGACATGTGCAAAATCATCATGGAAAAACCAGGTCTTTAAGTGACAATAAAATTCAAAAATATCAGAATTAGGCAACTTGATGTAATAATTTGAATAAGTTAATTATATTATTTCAAAAATATGTAAGAATAGAATGTGTTGCAAATTAAATGAAGTTTGTAAACTACTAGGTTTATTTTTGTTTTAAAAAAAAATATTTGGTGAAAATTTGAAATTTCAATGAACCATAATATAATGATAGTATTTTTTTATAATATTTTAGATATAAGTAGAAGATTCATGTCCCGATGTGATGCATATTTTTTTGTAATTATTTTCCAAGTAAATAATTAATTATAATTTTTTTATTACAAAATTTGAAAAATATAAAAACTCGTACTTCTTACTTGGTCAAAACTTCATGAAATTCAATTTATTTATTTTAATCCTATAGTATCTGAAGCATAGAATGTGACGCATGTTTCAAATTCAAAAAATGTGATCCCTTTGAAAGCTATAGATGTTTTTCAATCAACCTATAAATCAGGACTTTAGTCATAATTCAAATAGAAAATGAAATATAATTATTTAATAAATTCAAAGTAAAACATTATCTATATTGGTGGAAAGCTAAGAATCTCCTCTAAAAACCTTTTTCGTTTCATCATTTTTTGGTAAAAAAAAATTCGTTAGCCAAATGGGTCATCATATCACTTACATATCACCACTTTTTGGCCCATCATGATCCTGGACATACCCAAGAGTATACACGTGATAAAACCTAGTCACCCTTAAACAAAATAATTGAACCGATATAAATTGTTATTTAATCTAAGAATTTGGCCATGCGAGTCTATGTCTAGCAATAAAAGTCAAAAGCCTAGATAAATTATTGGTAAGTATATTTATTTTTATAAGAATATTGAATATATATTGGGTTCTAATTTATTTTAACAGTTGCTAAGATATAGATTGTTTTAACAATATATATTTATATAATATAAGAAGTTCATTAATTATTCATGGTTCAAATATATTTTAAATAATCTTATCTAAATCTTTCCTTCAATGAATCTATGATTATACTAAATAGAACTCTTGGAGACTTGTATGTTTAATAGGCACTATGAAGGTGTGTTCATTTTGGCATAGTAATGATATCATATTTTTAAAACAAATTACTAATGTTGAATCGATTAGGATCTATTTGTCTTAATTGACATTTTTATTTATTCATTATTATGTAAGTTATTTTAATTTTAACAATAGAGGTAACTCATCCTTGTAATTGCATACTTATTCTTAATAATATCTTATAAAATATGTTTTGAAAGAATGAAGAAGGTTGTCATTAATTTCAACATTTCTCTGATAATGAAGAAGAGAGTTTGATCCACACACAAAAATAATTACATATTTTTGCTAAGTGACTACACCAACAATTGCAGTACATAGATCCCTCTGATAATTTGGTCTATATTATATCGCACTTCAAGATAAACTTCTACAATTCTAATATGTTGTTCATGGTTGTTAGTAGTACCTTCATTCATAATTTAAGTTGATTTGGATAAATGGTTTGTATGTTGGAAGTAATAGAAGATTGGCATATGAGGTTTACACAATCTTCTATGTAATGGCTATGACTTATTTAATCCACAACCCTCCATAGATTCAAGTTAGACCTTAAGCTTTTGGGAGAATGCTAAGAGGTGTCAATGAATTGAGTTATCCAGTTGGTGTGACATTTTGATATCCTCATGTCCTATGGTGATGAATAGTTGGAGTATTCTATTTTTAGGTCTTATGTCTGGCCAACATAATATATGTAAATTATCGTAGAGATTAAATATGTGATGTGAATGTAAGAGGGAGATATTATAGGTCCATTCAAACCTATATTAAGTTTTACACATGTTTTTTTGGGCATTAATTCATTATGATTTCAATTAGGTGCTGAAAAGGCACATTTTATATGTTTTGGGGCTACATCTAATTATCTCGACCTAATTGATGTTTGCAATGGAGTTTGAGATATATAAAAAGTTTTTTTGAGTTTTGGTATATTGAATCTAAATGTGTAAATGATCTGAATAGAAGCAACAATGCAAAAATAAGAAGAGTTAGAAAACAAGTTGTGAATGTAGAGTGGAGGAGAGCTTTGTGATTTGAGTCAGATGAAGTATATTAAATCAGTGTTTTGAGCTTCAAAGGAACTAAATTTAGCATATTGTTGATGCATTTTGTATCTGTTTGAATATTTTCTTGGTAGCCACAAGCCTTTTTTCTATCTTTCTTTTATATGTGAGTAGTGAGTTCACCTAGATAGTGAGTCAACCTAGTAGTGAGCCTTTATTTAATATACTATAACTAGTTATAATATATTGTGAGCTAAATCTCACCACGATTTTTCCCATATTGGGTTTTCCATATAAAAATATTGTTTTTCATATGTTATGTGTGTTATGGGTTGTTCATGCTTTCATTTATTATACCTATTAATTATACTTTGGTAATTGGATGGCTAATTATTGGATCGGTTAATAGAATACTGATTCACCCCACTATAGTTATTTTGAGTGTTCAACAATTGGGTATGTGGAGGATCGTGATGGGCCAAAAAGTGGCAATATGATGGGTATGTGGCTGATGACTTTTTTTTTACCGAAAATTGATGAAATGAAAAGGGTTTTTAAAGGAGATTCTCAGCTTTCCACCAATATAAATTATTTTTTACTTTGAATTTAATAAATTATTATTATTCATTTTCTATTGAATTACGACTAAAGTCCTAATTTTTAGGCTAATTGAAAAACATCTATATCTTTCAAATGGTATCATATTTTTTGAATCCAAAACATGAATCATATTCTATGCTTCACGTAATATAATATTGAAACAGGAAAAAATGAATTTGATGAAGTTTTGACCAAGTTAAGGTGGTCAGACATACAAGTTTTTATATTTTTTAAAAGTTGTCATAAAAAAATTATAATTAATTATTTACTTAGAAAAAAATTACAAAAAAATATGCATCACATCAGGATATGAGTCCTCTATTTATATCTAAAATTTTATAATAAAAAATTATCATTTTAATATGGTTAGGGTGGTCAAACAAACACCTACTTCTTATTTTTTCCGTGAAATTTAAGTACTATTGTTTTCAAATTTCAAATTTTCACCAAATAGATTTTATTTTTTTGTAAATAAACCTAGTAATTTAGAAACTAAATTCAATCTACTATAAATTCTATTCTTATATTGTTTTGAAATAATTTAGATAAATTATTCAAATTTTTATGTCAAGTTGCCTAACTTTGATTTTTTTGAATTTTTTGCCACTTAAGGGCCTATTTTTTCCATGATGATCCTCCACATACCCAATTTCTATTATAAGGTGATCCCCTAATACGGGTTTACAAATTTTGGCCAAATTGGACACTCGACTAATTTGTTCTAACTAAATCTTCACTTTCATGCACCTATAGTGGCTAAACCATAAGGAATTTGAAGATGATCAAAACTAGTGATTTGTGACATTTTGTCTGTAGATTCTAAATATATTTCTTTCAAAAAAATTGGAATTAAATTGCACTTTTATTCCATCTCCTTTGAAAACTATTTTTTTCAATAAACACCATTTTTAAGGAGTGATGTTCACTATATACAACATAAAAAAATTTCCATGAAGGATAAAATTCTACTTTTTTCAAATTTAGATTTGTAACTACGATATCTAGTATTTTCTTTTGGTTTCATAGTGTTTTATTCAATATTTTTTCATTAATAAAGTTTTGAAGTCAAACTAATTACAATTCAGACATAGGCAAACTGTATACAACACAATTTTTTTGTTGGATCAAAGACTTCAATTTATCTAGTGCATTGATATTTTTAATTTTTTTTGATAATTTTCTATTTTTCCACATGTGCAAAACAAATAGCTTGATTTTCGGTGAAAAACTTACATTCACAAGAAATAAATAAAATATAATAATTAAATTAAGTTTATTTAAAATTATAATTTTTGGGAAGCTTATAATAAGGACTACATACTTACAAAAAATAAATAAAATTAATTTGATCCCCCAAAAGGTAAATCAAAAGTGATTTTTTAATCAACATTTTGATAGGTGTACAAGAGACTTCATTATAGGTATGGTTTTAAACTAGTGGGGTTCTATCCATGGGGGTTTGATCTAAGGTGGTTTTATCAAAACCTCTTCAATTTAAATCCTTTAAATAGAACTTTTTAGGCCTTAAATCATTATATTTTCTAAAAATATGTGATTTCAACAAAAAATAGGATCTCACAGAAATCATAAACTAGTATTGTGGGATCACCTAGAGGTTGGATCCTTCGAGTGAGCTTGACCACGTTGGGAAGATCGTGGAGATTTAACACATGGTTTATAGAAAGTTTCCAAATCCTTCAGAAGAGATTCTTTCCATTGAATACATAGAAGAAAATTAAATGCTTGAAAATAATGGAGAACTCATAGTTCCGATTAAATATTTTGAGAAATTTGAAGATGAAAAAAAGATTTGAAGGAAAATATTAAAGAATAAAATGAATGCATCATGAAATTTAGAGAAAGGCATAAGTAGGCGAATGAATAATTGAAGCAAATAAATGAAGATATTGCTAGATGAAAAGCAGAAGTGGAAGAAAAGAAAAGGATTGAGGAATTCTTAAATGCATTGGTTAAAACAAATATGATGAATAAATGAGGTCTGAGTAGGAATTGGTAAATCTAATATTAGATCTAGAGAAAGAAAGAAATCATGAAGATAAATTAAAGAAAATATATGCAATGCTTGATGAGTTGATTCTAGGTTAGAAATCATCTGAAGATAAAATTGTTTGGGACTTGAAAAAGGTGAAAGCTCAAAGACATAGAAAAAATTCAATAAACCAGAGAAGACTGAACACAAGAAGAACAATAGCAATAACCAAAATCGAAGAAACGATGCTAGAAGGCCTCAGTAAGATAACCAAATGATCAAACATATTGATCTTTAAATGGTATTTTTTATTCTTGTAATAAATTTGGACATAGATAAATGGAATGTAGAACCAAAGAAAATTTGAATGTTCCATTCTTTAGTGGTCAATTCTTTACATGCAATAAGTTTTGATATAAATCAAATGAATGTAGAAGTCAAATGATGAATTCATATAACAATGGGAGAATGATTCAACATGTTAATGGTTATTGTTATACATGATATGGATTTTATAGAACGATAATAAATCCAAATATAGAATGAATGGAAGGAACAACACCTAGAGGAATTTTGTATGTCACAATTGCAATAGACTTGGACATATTGCTAAATTTTATAGAAGTATAAACACAAGGAAGGATAATCTAGCAAAGAGAATTGAACCTATCAAAATGATTGATCCAATAGAAGTAAAGAAAAAAATGGAAAATATTTGGAGAGAGAAAGAGGAGAGTGAAAACAAGGAAGAATCAAAGACTAAAAATGAATCTGTACCACCCTCTAGTGCAGATAATTCCTCTTGGAATTGAAACTAGCCATTGGATTAGGGGGAGAAATAATAGATAATCAAGTAACCCCCTACCAATATAAGGTTTCATGGCTTGGTATGAATATATGTGACAAAGGTGAACAATTTTAATCTTCTAGAAAAGATTCTAGAAGAAAATGTAAAAATGTGGAGATTTGTGGAGTAATCTAGGGTAAACTGTTGCAAAGAGAAGAGTTTCATTAGTTTTATTGTTTGGAACATTGAATTCAAATTATGGTAGATCTAAGGGTTATAATTATTCACACTTACTCTATTTTATTAAATTTTAGAGTGAATTGAATAAAATTCAAGAATTCAAAAGCAATTTGTGAATTACAGATCCCAAACCCTAGTTCTTGTTGAGCAAGAAAATGGTATTTACCATTGTCTAAAGAATTTGAATTCAATAGAAATTCCTATACCTACACTAGTGAATATGAGTGAGAAACCTCAACAAAAATTTGATAAATTCCCCATGAAAGTGTTTGAAAATGACCTGCTCAGAGCCATTTCAAGCATTGCATATAGGTTTTTCCTACAAAGGACATTAGGATGCATATATCCATGGGAAAATGGAAGAGTATGACCATGATATATTTACTAACCTATGGAAAAATGAATTAATTATATAATATTTTCATGTTAAGCTTGATTATGAAAACCTAGTGAAGATGAAACTAGGAGTCTGGCAATGATTTCCATGCTTCATTTATGATGATGAAACTAAGTTTGCAAGAATGGAATTAAGTAGACTACATGAAAATTTTATATGGACTTGCATGCCTAGTTTAATAACAAAGGAAGTTATAAGGGAGGTTACTAGACTATGTCCCACTAGATCTATACTAGTATTGAAATATGTGAAGAATAAGGATGTGATGGAATTAATTGGAGCTACATTTGATCAAAGAGCTTACACTATGAACAGTGTCCAAAATCTTACAGTGAGATATGCATCTATGGTTATAGGATGTAAGATATATTACACCAACAAAGAGAATTTTGTATCAACTACAACAACTAATGTAGCATATGCGATGGTATTAATGGAAAATGGAAAGGATTATGATTCATGTCAGTTTATTAGGAAATAAATTTTTGAGAACTTGAACCAAACCAAAGAGAAGAAATACCGCTTCTAATTTGGTTCTTTAGTAGATTGTTTACTATTTTACTTCTTGAGGGAGCTTTTGGGAAGGAGTAATGTCATATGGTTTAAGAGTAGACTAGTATTCCATCAAATCTTGAAATATCTACACAACCTTGGTCATATGAAAATTGAAAGCACGAGATGAATAAATTACTGAATAATTTGTATTATTTAAAATGAGAATGCATGAAAGGGAGAGGACCCTTAAGTCTATGGCGTACAAATATGGGGTTGATATCACGGTCACAAAAAAATGAATGAAGTATTGAATTTGTGGGACCCAAAATAGTCTTGATTTTACCACTTGGTTAAGAGATTAGTGAAAAATAAATCATTGGTCACATTGACATATTGTTGAAGATTCCTAAGGACACTACTCAAAAAAGATATGGCAAGTTTAAGGAAGAATCTACTGAAGTGCATATGGAGTTGAAGAAGATAGAGATAAAGAAGAATGTGACAAAGATGGTGGATTGCCATCTCAAGGAAAAGAAGTTTATAGAAGAAAAATATAGATGTTTAGAGAAAAATAAAAATGAGAGACAAGCACAACAAGTGTGCCCAATGGACCCAAAAGATCTAAAAGAACAACTTCCACTTCCCCTATTATCCAAAAACCCTCTAGATCAACTTCTACTTGAAGTAGAACTAAAAATTTTGTGACTAATACTCTATTAATAGAGGAACTTCACGTGAAGGAGGCCACAAGGCCTGAGAAAAGAAGGAAAACTATTTTGGTAGCCCCAACCACTACCATCGTGCCAAGGAGAAGGAAATAAAAAAAATTGAGAGAGAAAAACATAAGAATATTATCCAATGAAGATGAAGAGGATGAGAAAACCCAATTCGTCCTAAGAGGAAGTAGCATTGGCTTGAACAAATAGACAGTAGACATAATTGATACATTTGATGAAGAAGAGATTGAAATGAAAAAAAATCCTTTGGAATAAACATAAATAAATAGATAAAGGAAGTGAATGAAAATAAACTAGAATGAGTTGATCTAAAGAAGAAAAAGAAAAATAAGATATAGACATCTCTGGAGAGACTTCATAGTCCAATGATGTTGGACATACTATTTAAAGGTATTTTTTGCAATTAGATGTTGAAAGAAATGAATGATATATATCAAAATGTAAATGAGGTGGATAGAGCCACCATAATAGAAGAAATCATCAAACATATTGTCATCATTTAAGTAGACATGGAAATTATAAAGAAGAAGGTTCATGATGATGTATGGAACATTTTAATGGAGAGGAGAAAAGAAGAAATAAATAAAGAGGAAAATATTAGATTAGATTTTTTGGAGAAAATTAGATTGTCCTTATTTGATCCTAACAACACCAAATTGGTCCAAGTCTATAGAAAATAATTTATCACAAAATGAAGGGTCACAATTTTTATGGGAAGAGAACAATTGATGAGTATGAGAAAATGTATAGGAAAACCGAGGAAAATATTACTAACATATCACAGTAGTATGGCATGATTCTCATTACCTCTACCTACAAAGAAAAAGATTTAGTAAATTAAAATATTAGAGTTACTGATGCAGAGGAAAATCTAGACAATACTCCTCTAGATACGGATGAACCAATGCAAGGAAACAATGAAGATGAGGTTATTGCTAAAGGAGAAACTCTTACCATAAAGGGAATCACAAATGATGACACTTATATTGCTTCGATGAAACATGATATTATAGATCAAGTAAACCTAGATAATCTATCCCTCAAGTAGATATAGAATAGGGCATCGGTGAAGGTGAAAAGCATGATACAGTGAATCAAAAAAGGCATGATAATGAAGAAAATAAAGGAAGAGAAGATGATTGTGAAGGGGAAGGAGAAGAAGATAATAATAAAGAGGGTAATCAAGGAGGTCAGGACAAGGATAAAGAATATTAAGAGAAAGGGAAGATGGAGACATAGATAGAGAAAGGACCTCTAGTGAAGAAGAAGAAAAGGAAGAGGAAGAAGAGGGCATTGATACCAAAAAGAATAAAGAAGTAGAGAAAATTGAGGAGTTACCTAATTTATCTAGTGAATCTTCCTCTAGTAATCCTCTAAAAGGTCTGTTGTCTAAACAATTAAGGTTCCAAATAGTTATTTCTTCTTAGTTATTGTAGTTTCCCACATAGTAGGGTGGTGTAGATCTAGAAAAGATATTTCCCATCCATAAGTTGCAGCTATGTGATTTGTTAATGTATCAACTAGAAAAAAAATATTGAGACACACCGAAGGAATGGTGAATTGATGGATGAAGTCGTAAAAACCCTACATGAGGTAACACTTGCGAAAACTATTGATACATATTTTGTTGTAATGGAGAATACTAAGTTGTTGATTGATTGCTTCAAGGAATATGCATTCAATTTGGAAGGTCCATTGGAATCAAAGGTTGAAACCAGACTCACAAAAAATAAGTTGATGAATATTACAGAGAAGTGTGCACCTACACACAAAATTTTTAAAGAATGTTTGAAGCATGTGAAAGCTTGTGAAGAAGAACAAAATACTCTATTCTTCTATTGCATGAAGTGGCTGAATGCCACAAAAAATATAAAGGATGTAATTGATTTGTAGATAAGTAATGCATCAAGTGTTAATTTTCTATCACAAGACATAAATGATCAGACCTAGACAGACATAGTGGACTTGCATGACAAATAGAAAAAAAATCACCTGGAAGAGCCAAAAGGAAGATATTATCAAGCAGCTTGGGAAGCTATGTGACTTGGTAAAAAAAAATCATATAACTATCTCTTGTTCCCTTTCTATTATTGTTAAAAATTGAAAGTTAAATCCTACCCTCGGTACAATGGAAGAAGGAGAAGAGACATTGGCGGAGCTTGAGTATCAACACAAAATGCTTGGAGCAACAAAGAAGAGCTGGGAAGAAGGTAAATCTACTTTTCAAGCTATTCTTCGAAAGCTTTAGGGGTCAACATCATTGGGTTGACCATTTTTGTTTCTATATTCTATTTTTATGCATCTTTCAATTTTTCAAGTTTATAGATTTTATTGTAAATATAATATGGTTTAGGAGTTTGGTTAGCTTCCTAAGGAGTATTAAGTATATTTATTTCAATTTATATATGTTTTAGGGGGAGAGTATAGAGTGTCGGTACTAGTACAAAATTTTCCCTTGATTTTAAATGGGGAGAGATATTTGGGGAGAGTTATTTTAAAAATCATTTTGTTGTGGCACATATTTCCATCAATGAAAAAGGGGTAGATTGTTCAAACAAAAAAGAATATTTTCATTAATTAGTTTCCATTGATTTCAACATTGAATATTGTATGTCAACATTACTTTAGTAATGTAGAAGGGAGTTTGATCCACACACAAAAATATTCAAGTATTTTTTCTAAGTGACTACACTAGTAGTTTTAAAACGCAGAGCCCTTCGGTAATGTGGTTCACATTCTATCACAATTAGAGATAATTTTTTTAGTTCTAATATGTTGTTCATGGTTGTTAGTAGTACCTTCATTAAAAATTTCACTTGATTTGAATAAATGGTTTATAAGTTGGAAGTAAAAAAATATTGGCATATAAGGTTTACATAGTTTTCTATGTAATGGCTATAACATATCTAGTCCACACTCCATGGATTTGAGTTAGACCTTGTAGTTTTAGGAGAATGATAATAGCTATCAATGTATTGAGTTATTCAATTAGCATGACATTTTGATATCTATGTGTTCTATGATGATGAATAGTTGGAGTATTCTACTTTTAGGTCCTATGTCTAGCCAACCTAATATTTGTAAAGGGTTGCAAAGATTAAATATGATGTAGGAAAATCTTGGGCGAAGAGAAATATTGCATCACATTGTGATTGTTTTCTCTCAATAAAGGATGATTGAGGAGAATACTAGATTAAATCCAACTAAGATCATCTCCTTACTTTATGCAGAACATGTCATTGGAAAAAGTTTAGGCTTGGGAGGAATTAACTTCTTTATTTGACATTCTATACTTCATTGGATTTTCTCATCAACATGACATGGTGACTTCGATAAGACCTTATGTCGTGTCCCTTTGATGTGCTGATAGTGATAGTAGAAACAGTTAAATTGTCACAAAGAAGTCACATTGTAAGGAATCCTATCATATCACTCATACAACCTTGTATGCTCCCTTGAAGCCCTAACAAACTGTAGATGTTATCGATGAGTGGTATTGCAGAGACTCGAGAGTATGGGAAGGAAAATAATACAAGTCCCTCTAATGGAGCGATAATGTCTATATGTAAGGGGTCACGATGATTCTTTAGGTGGAAAATTATACTCGCCCCTTTGATGGGTTGATAATGTGATGACAACATTTCAATAAAGCTTCATTGGGAAGGCTTGGTTGTATGAGGTTGAAAGGATTTGAAGTCTCTTCAATGTCATGATAGTGGAAAGGTGCATGGAATAAGTCAATGGCGATGGACAAATGAATTGAATGGTGAGATTTGGCACGATATCATTTATTGATTGCACATCATTGTTATGAATCAACATGGTCATTGGCTAAAGGATTTATAATGGTATGTTGATCACCTATTGCAAATGAAAATAAATAATGATTACTAGTAATGAGGTAACCGCCTAAGTAATATCGATTTCCATTGGCCGACATGGTGGTACAATGAAATTATGGAGAAAAAGAATGACAAGTAATGAGGATCACTTGAAGGGAAGTTTCAATACAAAATATATAATCAAAGATATTGATGGGGGAGGCAGACTATGAGATAGATAAGTAGAGATTGATTGTCGATCTACAAATTGTATCGATTATATCGGATGTTTGCAATCAAGCAGCCAATGTAATTTTAATATTTTTTATTTTCCATTTAAGAATAAATAAAATACCATTGTTTTATTTTCATTTTTTTGTACAAACCTTATTAATTGTGGAAAATCCTAGTCTGTAAGGGAATTACCCTTCATCAAGTGGTATCAAAGCAAGACTTCTTCAATCTATAAATAGAGCTTCAAATGTGAGGTAGTTTACAATAGGACCTATGAGTGTGGGTTGAAGATTAAAATGCATCCTATAGTTTCACAACATGGTAGAGGATTAGGTAGAGGTGGTGGAGGAAGAGATCCACCTAGAGATGAAATTAGAGCCCTTAGAAGGAAAATTGTAGCCTTCTAGGAATAGGTTTGTAGGAGAGAAGTACAACGAGAAAGAGATGAAAGTGAAGATAAAAATGAAAAGGAAATCGAAGAGGAAGAATAGGATCAAGTAGATCCTAGAGAAATTTAATATATATCCTTTGAATGGAACCTAAAATAGAGGTTTCAACTTTTAGTGGAAGCCTGAATCCTAAATAATTGATCAACTGGATGAACGATATGGAGCAATTTTTTGAGTTCACAAAGATTGAAGATCTTAACCAAGTGAGGTTTTCAAGGACTAAGGTAAAAGGTCATGCAATTATATGGTGGAAATAGATCCAACTTAAAATAGGAAGACAAGAAAAGTATAAAATTTCTTGATGGGATAGAATGGTGGTGAAGTTGATGAAACAATTTATCTGGCAGTTGATTATGAGTTGGAGCTGCTAAAAAAGATGCAGAGTTTGAAACAAGAAACAAACATAATGAAAGACTAAATAGAGGAATTTCACAAGGTCCTAATTCACATAGGACATTATGAGATGAATAAGGAGAAAATGGAATGTTATATTAATGAGTTGAAACCTAGCATATAGGAAGAATTGGCATTGGTAATAATTACCACAATCAAGGATGCTTATAATTTTTCCTTCAAACATGAAGAAATACTAAATATAAGTTTTAAAATCAAACAAAGAGGTGGGAACCATGGTTGAAGGATTGGAAAACAATAATATGGAAGCTAAAGTGGTGATCAAAGGAATGTCGAAGGATCTAGAACCAATGAAGTTTAGAAAAGAGATTACTGATATAAACCTCGTGATCAAAATAGTGGAGATGAAAGAGGATGAGGAATAGGAAGAGGTTTCGAAGGAACCCATTTTCAATTCATAGAAGGAAATAACACTTATGAATTCCCTCAACATTAAGGTAGGACAAACAAATGACCTAAAATCAATGCACGGGTTTCCCATGTGGATGAATATGCTCGATCTTTGCAATCTAAATAATTTGAAAGGGGCGAGTCTCTTGTTTTTGGAAGAGACTTGATAAACAAGAAGGAACTAGATGAATGAAATAATTTATTTTGCACTCACTGTAGGTCTAAAGATAAGTTCTAAACATTTATCATTGCTGGAGGTAGAAATGACAATCTTGTGTTAGAGGAAATGGTCATTAAGTTACAGTTGGAAAGGAGAACACATCCAAGTCCATATTGGATTGCATGGTTGCAGTAGGACCGAAGGGCTTTGGTGAATGAGAAATTATTGATAAATTTTAAGATTGACGTATATAAGGATTACGTATTGTGTGATATCATAGCTATAGATATTTGTCACATGTTGTTAGATAGACCCTAGAAATTTAGTCAACGAGCGATTCATGATGACCACATTAACACTTATTCATTGTCAAAGGATTGTGTTTGACATAAGGTGAAGTGCCTGATGGATGGATGATAAAATGTATGCACCAATGCATGAATTTGTTTTGTTTATGGAAGAAAATTCTTAGAAGGTATGAGAACTGGGCATATGTCTTTTGCATTAATTCCTATAGTTTAAAAAGAGGATAATACTGAGGTACCTATAGAATTCCAATATTTTTTGAATGAGTTCCAAGGTATTATTTTTGATAATATACCTGAAGAATTGCCTTCAATAAGGAAATTCAATCTTTAGATGGACTTGATACCTAGAGAAATTTTTCCAAATAAGGTATCCCATAGATTGAATCCAACAAAAAATTAAGAGTTGGACAGAAAAGTACAAGAGCTATTGGGAAAAGGTTGATTAGGGAAATTTTGAGTCCATGTGAAGTACCTTCACTATTAGCTCCTAATAATTATGGGGAATGGAAAATGTGTACAGATTCCAAATCCATCAACAAGATTAATATCAAGTATAATTTTCCCTTGCCAAGGATGAACAACATCCTAGATTATTTGATTGGGGCTGAGTACTTCACAAAGATCAATCTGAAGAGTGGTTGCCACTAGATCCAAATTAGAGAGGAAGACAAATGGAAGAAAACTTTCAAAACTAAAGAAGGATTGTATGAGTGGTTACTCATGCCTTCTGTTCTAATCAATGCATCAAGCACATTCATGTAGCTCGTGAATGAGGTATTGAAATAATTTCTTGGTAATTTTGTTATTGTTTACTTGGATGAAACTCTGATTTTCAATAGGACATTAGATGACCATCTAATGCATATCCAATTTTTTTTGAAAAGATGAGGGAAGAAATGTTGTTAATCAACTTGAAGAAGTGTAGTTTTGTGAAATAGAAGTCAGTTTACCTAGTTAGGATTTATAATCTCAGCAGAGGGTCTTAAGATGGATCCAGAGAAGGTGCCATCATTGAATGGCCTAAACCAAGGAGTGTGATAGAGGTAAGATATTTTCATGCTCTAGATTTTTTTTACATGAATTTTATAAAATGATTCATTAGTATTTGTGCAGCCTTGATGGAAATAGTGAGAGGGGATAGAAAAGATTTTAAGTGAAGTAAAAGAGTAGTAAAGATTTTTAATTTGTTGAAGAAGAAATTTATGGAGCAACCTATTTTGGAACTCCCAAATTTTAGCAAAGTATTTTAGGTAGATTGTTATGCTAGTGGTAGCACCATTGGAGCTGTTTTGAGTTAGTAAGTTAATTTTTTTTCCTAATTTAGTGAAATTTTGAATGATGTGAAGAAGAAATATTTTTCTTATGATCAAGATTTATATGCTATAATTTAGGATTTGAAGAAACAGAGACATTGTTTGTTTCCAAAATAATTTTTTTTGTTTACTAATCATGAAGGTCTATAATATTTAAATAGTTAAGGGAGGTTGAATCAATGGCATTTGAAGTGGGTTGAATTTTTGCAAAGTTACACCTTTTTTCTTAAGCATAGGATTTGAAGATCGAACAAAGTTGTAAATGCCGTGAGGAAGAGGAAAATTTTGGTAACAAAAATGTAGATTGAATTCATTGGGTTCAAAAAACTCAAGAGTTTGTATCCCAAAGATCTTAATTTTGTATAGCCTTGCAAAGCTTGCATGGATCCTATTACCTTGGATAGGACAAGATGGTTGGATTTTACAATCCATTATGGTATTTTTTTTCGAAGGAATCAATTGTGCATTGCAAGGAGTTCCATGAGGGAGAACTTGATCTAGGAGAAACACATTCATGGATTAGTTGGACACTTTGGTTGGGATAAGAAAAAATTATATTGTTGGTGAATGCTACTATTGGTTGCAGTTGCAACAGGATTTGAAGAAATTGGTATAGAATTGTAGAACATTTCAAATGAAGAAAGGAACACACCAGAATACTAGGTTCTATCAGATGTTACTTGTACCAGAGAAGGTATGCAAGGACATCAACATGGATTTTTTTCTTGGTTTTTTGAGGACACAACATTGTCATGATTCCATATTTGTAGTGGTGGATAGATTTTTGCAAATGGAACACTTCATTCTATGTCATAAGTCAACTGATGCTATTCATAATGTAGAATTATATTTTAGAGAGGTGGTATGACTCCATTGTCTGCCTAAGAGCATAGTTTCAAATTGAGATACCAAGTTTGTAGGGTATTTCTTGATGACATTGTGGAATAAGTTGAAGACTGATTTGAATTTTATTTCACAACATAATCCATAGATAGATGAAAAAATGGAGGTGGTTAATAGGAGTTTAGGTAACTTGATGAGATGTTTGGTAGGTGAAAAACCCAAGGGATGGGATTTGATTTTACCAAAGGAGGAATTTTCTTACAAAAAATTTATCAACAAGAGGATTGGTAATCACCATTCTAGGGTTGAAATAAGAGAATTTGGGATTAAACACAGCCTAGATAATCTCCTCACTCTATGCAGAGAATGTCATTACAAATAGTTCAAGCTTGGGAGAAATTAAATTCTTTCTCTAGCATTCTATAATTCACTAGACTATCTCATTAGCATGGCATGGTGACTTTAAAGGATCCTTATGTCATTTACCTTCAACATGTTGATAGCGTTAGTAGGAGTAGTTACATGGTCACAAAAATATCACGTTAGAAGGAAGCTATTGTATTGGTGGGATGACCTGTTGGTTTTTTTCAAGTACACCTTAGGAAAACTCTAGAGGGTAGCCAACCTTCATGATCAAGGATCCTACAGATGAATGCTAACTTGACACATAAAGGGTTTTGAGCCTTTAACCCCTTCACTTTAGCCTCTCTGGGAATAGGGAGGGTATTTCCCAGTTGAGCTCACAAGAATCTTATCACAACGGTGAAAGTTCCTACACATATATGTTCCTTTCTCATAGAAATAAACATTATCCGGTAAAATTTTGGTTTACCTTTACACAAATAACTATCTATTTTCTAGGAACATGGTGTTATTTTAGACTTGCATCTCAAAATTGATAATTTTTTTTTTAATGTTGTCATCATTGCGATTCCATGACAAGGTACTCTGGGTGCTTCATTAAATTACATGAACATACATAGGATGGACTAGTGCCTCATCAATTGGGAACATATTCAAGTACATGATAGTTAGTAATGTATAAACCCTAAAATTATTGGCTTATTCTCATAATGCCTTACACCATGAAAACTCACAATTCCTAAAACATGACTTCTTATTAGAATTCTGAGCAATTTCATACAAACCTACAATTTCCGTCAAGTATTTTAATTAACCCCTGACACCAAAATAAGAAAAAAATTATACATTCTTGTAACCTTTGAAAGAAAAATGAAAAGACACTTAGTTTTCCATTTATAGTATTGTAATAATTGCTTATAGGAGAGCAGGTGCTTCACTTTTATAGAATTTCTTCAATATCATAAATCCATGCAAAACTATTTAAGAATATCATATATGAAACATAAACCCAATACAACACCCTAATATGTCCTATATACATTTTGTATTGCTTTAATATTCTGCATTATACCTAAGACATTTCTGGACCAAAAAAATGATGGCCCCTCTAACTATTGGCCTTGTCGTTGCACCAAAAGATCGCCTTGTCAATGTTTGATACAAACATCAGTTAAGATCCATGCGAGGTGGTTAAACCATATTGTGAAACCGAAGGGAGATGTTGGTGGTTAGTCCAACAATCCCCCCTTTTCATCACCTAAGGGTTTTGAACCCATAATCGACTTTGATACCAATTGTTGGCCTTGTCATTACACCAAAAGATCAACCTGTCAATGCCTGATAAAAGCATCAGTTAAGATCCATAGGAGGTGGATAATCCATTTTGTGAACCCGAAGGGATATGTTGGCAGTTAGTCCAATAATAACAAGCCTTGAAATCATTTTTATTAGGCTAAGGGAGAAATAAGGAAAGGGCTCATTACAGTTATATTTTTGATAATTTTGAGGTCATTTCACCTGATGGGGTTTCATTCCCATATTGTTATATTTTCACTTGCACATCACAAGAAATAAAAAGGAAAAAAGAGGTTCCAAACCATCATTCTAAGATTCCATGCATGCCTTCAAAAATACATCACCATCATAATCCACACATCACCAAAAAATGGGAGAAGTCACCATTAACATCAACAACCAAAAACCTTTTGAACAAGTCAGATCAGGAAACACATCATCGCACCCATGACCCAAGAACTACCAATCAAGACACATGGGTGTCACCTAGCCTTGTCATCCACTGGATGAACACCATCACCATGCCTTTTTACAGAGACTAGAGTTGCCACCACCACCTCCTCATCTGAGTTTATATATGGCACCAAAGAAATAGAATGATATACAACTCAAAACTAGACTTAAGAACCTAAGAAGAACATGCACCAGAGGTTGTTCTAAAAGAGACTACCTAGTCTCAATGGAAGCAAGGTGCAAGTGCCAAGTAAACCATGAGACTTTAGGTCATGAAGGATTAAGAAAAGACTAGGAAACAAACACAACCGGTCAACTCAAAAATAGAAATGTACGGGCCAAAAAGGGTGTAGATGTGAATAGCTTGTAAAATTTCAACCCTAGGGGAATGAATATATCTGTTTAATCATGGAAATTTAGTGGAACTAGGAAAATTTTAGGGTTTCCTCTAGTGGCTCCAATTGGGGATGTATGCCTCCCGTAGGCATGGAAATTTCTTAGAATCTTAGGTAGAAGTAGACCAGTTAGCCAAATCAATTAGTTCCTCACAATAACTTCAGTGCTTTCCTTGTACTCTTCTTATTCTTACAATGTTTGGTGGCCTCAAGACACCAAACAAAAGAACACTCAATTCTTACCTCTATCAAAAGCCTTGTCCAACTTCTCTTGGAATGGGAACACCCATGAGTTGAGAATTCTAGGATAACCTACATCATTCCAATTGGAATCTTCAATCCCATTTTGTACATTTCTTCAATCCTTGTCAACTTAAAAAACCCAAATCTCATTTGAGTGAGATGGAAAATTAAAACATTCATAATTCACCTAGTTGTTAATTTAGACATCACACTGAAAAACCTTCATACATGGCTTGTTGTATTCTAGACTCAACCTCTGTGATGTCAAAAGGAAATGATCCATATTCTATAACATATTATTTAAATCTGAGATGAATGTTGTCATTATGTGGTGGGAAAAAATCTATAATAAGATCCAAAACCTGAGGGGAGTCTGCATAAAATTCAAGTACATAATGATTTTGGTCAACAACATATGCTAGAGTAGGTGCATAGACACAAAACCCTACCATACTATAGTAGACATTTATTGAATCACCTTGAATGTCCTCCCCAGTAGTGGTACTATATGCAATATTATCTTCATAGGAAATAACATTCCCAACCTGATTCCATTCATGACTAGTGTTAATACCAATATTTTCATCACTACATCGCTCTGATGCTTGGGAAGCTAATTGATCCAAGTCAACAATCGTGAGGAAAAAATGAGAATAATTAATACCATCCTAGCTCTTAATTTTTTTCATCTCATTCACACTATCTCCAATACCTTTGCAAGGTACATCTTCCAAGAAATCATCAAAATTTGCAACAAATAATGGGTTATTCCTACACCAATAAGGATTATCTCCTGTTACATCATTTTTTGGTGAAGTTTCTTCATACAGGTGGTTGTGCCATATTATTATTGTACTTACATTCACCCCTATTTTTTGGTTATGTGGATCACAATCTTCCATGCCTTGAAAGTCATCATAATCCTCAAAAGAACAAAAAATAATCATCTTAGAGTCATCTTCATCACTTATGCTCAAAATTATGGATTCACACTTTGCAAACTCATCACATGAAGAAAATTATTTATCCTCAATCAATTGAATCCCATCAAGATCACAAAAATATCCCCTATATGAGGCCATAGACTCTATCTCCACTACATAAGATGATTTTTATCCAACATAACATTTCTCTGAATCAAATTCATAACCACATAAACTACTAGTTTTTGTATCATGATCTCTAGTCAGAATAGAGTGTGGAATCTTCCCTTGCTTATGTACATTTTCCATAGTATCTCAAGGATGAAAAATGTACACCACCTCATCATTCTTGTGTCATGTCTCAGGAGCCATGTCATTTACAGAAAAAAAAGAACATCATTAACCCATTCTTCATGCTTAGATACATCATCTTGTCATAACAGTAGATATTCTTGATCCTCTTGATAATGGGCCTCATTAGGAACACTAGTAACACTATGAGGTGACATTTTTCTATTATATTTATCTTGATCTCCCTTAATAACTCGTATCCAATCAATGACTTGGCTCAAGGCATGAGGTTTCAGCTCTTTTGGTATAAAATTCAATCCAGACTGATATAATTCACAAAACAAATCAATACATATTAGGGTACTAGGCCTAACATTTTCGGGGCATACCAAGCAAGGCATCAGCTAATGTAGAGAAAAGATATTTAGGGTACTCCCATTAATGCCTTTGTAGGTCACACAACCTCTTAATTTCAGTTGCATTGTTTTTCTTGGGTGCACATAGGTACACATTCCCCTTTAGCTGCATCATAATCTTCATGTGGTATTAATGATGGGCTTGGAAGAATAGGGATCTCATCCCTTGCCTTAATTCTATAGTGGTTGATCTGTCAACCATAGTATCATGAGGAGCACTCGAATACTCATAAAAAATATTAAAGCATCCATTCAACATTGAGTATTTCAAATTATTCTCAATGTCCATGGCAATATGATATGCTTGTTGTAATGTTGAGGGTTATTTATCTCTCAGCAAGTAACTCATATTTTTATCAAATTATTCCAAATATCCAACCACACACTCAACATCATTTTGTCTTATATATGTTTGGATCTCCCTTATTACCTTTGGAAAAACCTGAGATTAAAAGAGGCAACCAACTCATTGTCATCTTTTTCCATGTCAATAATTTTTTGCCTAACCAAGACTGGATCAATCCTATCTCCAAACTATTCCATGAATACTACTTTGAACTCTCTCCATGAATGTACTGAGGACATAGGAAAATAAGAGATCCAATCTCTAGAATATTCTTTTAAAGATTGAACAAACAATTTCATAACTACATTTTCGAAGGTTACCCCATAGTCTCTCATCACATCAAAACAATTATGCAGAAGTTGATTTTTTGACTCAATTTGCTCACCTTTAAATATTGGTATCTTATCCCTAATATAGTATGGTAAAAAATTTGGGTAGCCACAAATCCCACTAAAATCCAAGGCATTGTACCTTTCACTACTAAAACCTCCCTGATTTGATGAGGGGAAACCATTGTTCAAATTTATGTCAAGACATCTTGTTGTATATTGGCAAGCTTTGTCAAATATTTCACAAAGGTTATTCAAAATTATTTTACAAAATAAAAACTCAAGCCTCTTTCATAATAATTTATATTTTCCTCCTATAATAACATATAATTCTAAAATATTCATTTGGAAACATGCATAGTTCAACTACTCTTCCCTTAACTAGTGTTATTTCACTTAATTGGATATCATTTACACCTTGAAATAAAATAATTCTCACAACCTCTCTATTTATAGAATAATTTGAAAATACTTGGCCTTCCTACAACGTTCACCTAGCTTTGTCATTGAGCACACAGATCTAGAGCTTTAGTATATCCTTTGTCAGGTTCTTTAGTCAGAGTCACCACCTGCAATTGAGAGGAAAAAAATTTTCTTCAAATGAAGTTTCTTATCAAATCAACACATTCTGGTTCTAATTCCTTAGGAGAGTCACTTTTCGATCCTTTGAGTTCTATTATAGCCTAATTTTTGACCGGGTTCCATAATCTTTGAAAGTATGAACAAAGTTTCCAAACTATTTACACAATTTGACTCTATGATTCAAAGATATGCATTTGGAGAATGGAATTTTATCTCCAATAGAGTCGCCAATATTGTTGGTTTTTTCCTATTATACCTTAGGAAAACTCTAAAAGGTAGCCAACCTTCATCATCAGGGATCCTATCGATGAATGGCCAACTTGACAGGTAAAGGGTTTTGAGCCTTTAACCCCTACACTTTAGGCTCTATGGGACTAGGGAGGGTGTTTCCCTATTGAGTTCACAAGAATATTATCACAACAATGAACATTCCTACACAAATATGTTCCTTTCTCATACAAGAAAAAATTATCCAATAAAATTTGGCTAACCTTTACACAAATAACCATCTATTTGCTAGGGATAGGGTATTGTTTTAGACTTGCATCTCAAAATTGATCAAATTTGTTTTAATGTTGTCATCATTGTGAGTCCATGACAAGGTACTTTGGGCGCTTCATCAAATTACATGAACATACAGAGGATAGACCAGTGCCTCATCAATTGGAAACATAGTCTAGTACATGACAGTCAATAATGCATAATTCATGAAATGAATGGCTTATTCTCATAATTCCTTACACCATGAAAACTCACAATTCATAAAACATGACTTCTTATTAGAATCTTGAGTAGTTGATTACAAACCTACAATTCCCTTCAAGTATATTAATTAACCTCTTAATCCAAAAGAAGAACATAATTATACATTCAAGTAACCATTGAAAGACAAATGAAAAGATGCTTGGATTTCCATTTATAGTATTATAATAATTGCTTATAGGAGAGTAGATGTTTCATTTTTATAGATTTTCTTAAATATCATAAATTTATGTAAAACTATTTAAGAATACCATATATGAAACTCACACCCAAGAAAACACCCTAGCATTTCCTATATACATTTTGAATTGCTTTAGTATTTTACATTCTACCTAAGCCATTTCTAGACACAAAAAATGATGACCCGTGTAATAAGCCTTGAAATCCCTTTTATAAGGCTAATGGAGCAACAAGAAAAGGTATCATTATAGTTACATTTCTAATAATTTCAAGTTTATTTCGCCCCATGGGGTTTCATTTTCGAGCTGTTATATTTCCACTTGCACATCATGGGAAAGAAAAAATAAAAAAAAGGTGCTAAACATTAGTCGGAGATGCCATGCAATCCTTCCAAAAGGCATCAACATAGTAATCCAGACATCATAAAAAAATGGGAGAAGTCACCATCAACATCAGCAACCAAAATCCTTTTGAACCAGCTACGTCAAGAGACACATCATCACACCCATGACCCAAGCAATACCAATCAAGATACATGGATGTCACCTAGCTTTGTCAACTGCTAGAAGAACACCCTCACCAGGCCTTTTTACAGAGAGTGGAGTTGCAACCACCACCTTCTCATATAAGTCGGTATATGGCACTAGAGAAATAGGGCGATGCACAACTCATAACTCAATTTAAGAACCTAACAAGAACGTGCACCAAAGTTTGTTCTAAAATAGAATGCCTAGTCACAACAAGAAGCAAAGTGGAAGGGGTCGGTAGACCATGGGACTTCAGGTTATGAAGGATTAAGAAAATATGGGGGAACAGACTCAACTAGTCAACTCAAAAATAGAACCATAGGGGCCAAACAAGTGTGCAAACATGAATGTCTTGTAAAATCTCAACCCTAGAGCAATACCTATCAGGGTTTAATTGTGAAAATTTAATGGAATCAGGAAAATTTTAGGGGTTCCACCATGACTTTCTATATTCCCTTGACACCTCAATGAACTATAGAGGTTACTAATGAGCATCATTGGATAGACTCAAGAGTATTAGGTGGATAGAAATACAATTCCCTAAGATGGATTGATAAAGTGTATATCAGTAACATGATGATTTATTTCTTATAAGACTTGAAGTCTACTCAATGTCATGATGGTGGAAAGGTGGATGGAATTTCAGTAAGTCAATGGCAATGGAAAAATAAATTTTATGGAAACATTTGGCATGATAGCATTCGTTGATTTCACATCATTGTTGTGAATCAACATGGTTATTAGGTAAAGGATTTCGAAGGGGAGGTTGATCACCTAGCATGAATGAATATAAATGATGATTATTTGTAATGAGGTAACTTCTTGGGTGATCTCAATTTACATTGGTTGAAAGGGAAGTACTACGAAAATATGGAGAAAAAGAATAAAAATTAGTGAGGCCAAATTGAAGGGAAGTGTTGATACAAAAGAGTTAACTAGAGATAGGGACGAGGGATGAAAAATGTGAGATAGAGAAGCCAAGATTGAATGTTGGTTGACATATTTTATCAACTATATTTGATGTTTACAATCAATCAGCCCATGTAATTATGTGGATTTCTTTTTCCAATTTCAGAATAAATAAAATACCATTATTCTCTTTGCATTTTTGTTGAATAAACCTGAGTGGTTGTGGTGAGTCCTAGTCTCTAAGGAGAGTACCCTTCATCAAAATATGTAATTTGAATATAAGAGGGAGCTATTATAGGTCCATATCAACTTATATTAGGTTTCACACATGTTGCTTTGGGCATGAAGGAATTTGAATTTCAATTAGGTGTCGACAAGGCACATTTTGTATGTTTTGGGGCTACATCTAATTACGTTGGTCTAATTGATATTTATGATGGATTTTGATATATATAAAATGTTTCTTTGAGTTTGTGGATATTAAATTTAAATGTATATATGATATGAATACAATCAATGATAGAAAACTAAGTAGAGTTTAGGAAACAAGTTGTGAATGTAGAGTAGAGTAGAGATTCGTTATCCAAGTTAGATGAAGGGTATTAAGTCAATGTTTTGAGCTTCAAAGGAACTAAATCCAACATATGGTAGATGTATTTCGTATTATTTTAAATCTTGGTTGGGTAGCACCAACCTTCTTTCTATATTTCTTTTCTTTGTGAGCAGTGAGTTCACTTGGACAATGAGTTTACATGGTAGTGTGCCTTTATATAATATACTATAATCGGTTATAATATATTGTGTGTTAATCCTCACCGTGGTTTTTCCCATAATGATTTTTTTCACTTAAAATTCCCAATGTTATGTGTGTTATGGTTTGTTCATGCTTTTATTTCCTATAACTATTAAATATCATTTTTTAATTGGATGGTTAATTATTAAATGGTTTAATAGAATACTAATTCACCCTCACGCTCTCAGGTATCTGAGTTTTCAACACTTGTATTCTAGGAACATTTATTTAAAATACTAGAGAAACACAGTGAAATTAAAATTCACAAGTATTTGGTAAATGTATTAATAATATTTATTTAAATGACATTTTAATTAGTTAGATTTTGAATTTCCTATAACTAAATATTTTGCAAAAGTATTTTGATACATTCGTTGGAAATAGGAATTCATTTTTTTTATAGAGTACATGATAACAAGAAGTTAGTAGTATCACTCTAACATAGTAAAATTTAATGAATCTCTCATTTTGCACTCACCACTAAATAAGTGGAAGATTTTATTTATTTATTTTCTCACTACTTACCACAATCAATAAGTTATTGACACTCACCATTTAGTAATTGGAATAGTTTATTTACTTATTTTATAATTGCTTACCCCACTGAGTAAGTAGAACAATTTATTTAATTATTTTATCACTACTCACCCCACTAAATAAGTGGTTGAAACTCACCACTGCATAAGTGGAAGAGTTTATTTGTTTCTTTTATCCCTACTTATCCCACTAAATAGGTGGTTGGCACTTATCATTTAGTAAGTGGAAGAGTTTATTTATTGCTTTTATCACTACTTACCCCACTGAATAAGTGGTTGACACTCACCACTAAATAAGTTGAAGAGATTTTTTTTACTTTTCTTGATTTAAAATGTAACTACCTCAAAAGTGGATATGATGATTTCTTATGTCAATTTATATTAAAGGAAAGTTAAGAATTATATTATTTTATTTTATCACTAATATTCTACTAAAATATACTTTCATTGTATGGTCTCACCTCACCATCATGGACCTTAGTGATTTTAAAAAATGGTTTGATCCTTGCAATTGTTGCAATAAAATTTAGCATTAACACCTTTTGAGAGTCTGTTTAGTTTTAATTAGGGCTCCATCCATGACTCACTAAAGTGGCTAGTAGAAAACACAAAATTATCTATGGAATTTAGACCCTCGAAAGGGTTGTGTACCCACTCATGCAAGTTTTAATTTAATTTCACATTGTTAGTGAGGAAGTTAAATGTAAATAAATTATGTTGTTATTGACCATTGAATTATGTGGTAATTTAAGTTTTGTTATCAAATTATGAAGCCTTTGTGTGTTATGTAGGCAAGGCCATTAGAGATGAGCCCCTAAGGCATAGATCTAGCCCATAGGTCATATTCTCTTGCAATTACTTTGGAAATAATATTTTTTGGAGTTAGTCATGAGTTGGGGTCCAAATTTGGAAAATGGGTTGTATCCCTAGCTATGTGTTTTATAGATTTATTTTGATCTCAACTTGTATATATTATAAACTCAATTTTTTTTTGAAATTATTCTCTAATTTTTTCCATGGCTTGAGCTCACATTTTTTTTGAAGTGTTCTTCCAAGTAGTTTCATGCTCCGTGTCTAATAAATTTCATGCTAGATTATTGTATAATAGAATATTTGTAATTCAATAAAATTTCCTGATTAAGAGAAGGGCTAAAATCTCTACCATAAAGGTTAAGGTAAAATATTCTCTTTGTATACTCAAAAGGAATCTCGAAAGGATTTAATTGATTCCCTAAGGCTTTAGGATAAATTTTGAGGTAGGATTTAATATAGCTTATTGTTTATACACATACTCCTAAAGATGATTACCTTAGTGCACTTCTAATAGATGATTGTAGCCTTTAGAGAGTGACTCAGGACTCAAATGGTCTTGATAAGTCTAAGTAACTAGCTAGAGAATATCCCCATCCTTTATGGATATATTCATACCCCATTTTGGTATATTTCTACCTAATTCAAGGTAGATTCCTATTCTGGATGGATAGATTCCTAGCCCATATAGTTGGATTCCTATTCTAGATGGAAAAATGGCTATATTGTATGGATAGAAGTAACTAAGTATGTAATTGAATAAACACATAATAGAGACAATTAAAATATAGTTGTCAATTTTGGATAATACATCAAGTTATTACATGTGTAGCATCAGATCAAGGTTCAAAAGCTAGAGCTTGAGCCTATTACAACTTACTCAAATTGAGAATTATCTTAAGTCAAAGTTTACTAGTATGTGATAAATAAGTCTTAATTATGATGGAAGGCTTATATGTTGGGTGATTATTATGCATGAAATCTAACCTATTAGATCTTAAAAGAATCAAAATTAAGTATAGTAATTCACTCCCATTTTGAATTCATCTTTGGATTTTGATCTTCATTTTGACATTTTATGAACACTTGAAGTATTTATGTATACGATCTTTTGATTTATTATGAGATGTTAATTCATCTAATTTCGAGAATTTACATTTTTTATATAGAATTTGAGTTGATGTTATACACCACTGATGGAATGGTTACATTTACCTACCTTGGAATGGATATTTATTATACCTAATGTTATTTCAATATATAAATTCTTTTTTTCAAAATCTTAACTTGGTATCATGAACCTTTAAGAGTTTCTTTTCATTTTCATAAAGAAGATGTATAAATTGATCAATTAAGTGAAGTATTGACATACAAAAGAAACACATAAGTGGTAAATAATCTTGAAAGTTGAAGGTATAGAACTCTTAATAATAATATTGACCCAAACGGTTACATTTATCTTAATTAATTAGTGGCATGTGACTTGATAAATAGATAATTTATTTAGCCACAAGTGATAATTATCTTGGATATAATATTATTTCTACTAGTGTTCTAACCTTAAAAGAAGAGGAGTATAAATTTTTATTAGGAAATAGAGAATATATTAGTTGGTCAATATTTATAAAAGGGAAAGGATGGGGATCATAATAATATTTTGAAGGGTGAAACATATCCATCATTAAGATTAATAGGTATGCACCCTAAAAGAAATCCATTATATACAAATAAGTAAATAGTGAAAATAATTTAAGATGAATTATTAATATCATTCCAATTGTTTCATATGGTCTTGATTCATAGATTCCATGATTAAATTTTGAATCTTAGAATTTTATCTTGTCATGCTAACTAAGCATCTTATGAACCATGAGTATAATTTATAATAATGTGTATTAAGTTAAGATGTTAAAAAAAAAAAATTATATAGAAAAATAGAATATTCTTACATAATAACAAGAAGCGATCTTTCTATATTTTATAATTGTTGGCAACAAAGGGGTATAGAAATGAGAGGGGGGTGAATTAGTTGTCACAAAAATTAGACATATTAAACTTATTCTCATATCTGATAATTAAACATGAAAGAAAAAACTATCACCACATCAGAAACACACATAACACCAATATTTTTTGCATGGAAAGCCTGTTAGGGGAAAAACCATGGTGGAGGTTAATCCACAAGTTTATACTCTATTAAAAGTATAGAAAATGGGGAATACACATGCATTTGGGAAAACTCCTTAGAGCTTACTGCTTAAATACAAAAAGGATTACTACCCAAAGGAAGACACACTATCTTATAGTCACATTCGGATTCTTTCTTCTGATTCTCTTCTTCACACTTTACTTCTGCCTTTGAAAGATGGGTATGTGCAGGATCATCATGGAAAAAACAAGCCCTTAAGTGGCAATAAAATTTAGAAAATTAGAGTTAGGCAACTTGACATAAAAATTTGAATAGTTTATCTATATTATTTCAAAAATATGTAAGAATAGAATCTGTAGAAAATTGAAATTAGTTTCTAAACTACTAGATTTTTTATTTTATTTTTAAATCTATTTGTTGAAAATTTGAAATTTCAATACTGTAGTACTTAAATTTTAGGGAAAAAATAAGAAGTAGGTGTATGTCTAACCACCCTAACCACAATAAAATGATAATATTTTTTTATACGATTTTAAATATAAGTAGGGAACTCATGTCTTGATGTGATGCATAATTTTTTATAATATTTTTCCAAGTAAATAATTAATCATGAATTTTTTATTACAAATTTTTAAAAATATAGAAACTCGTATGTCTAACCAACTTAACTTGGTCAAAAATTCATGAAATTCATTTTTTAGTTATTTTAATCCTATAGTATGTGAAACATAGAATGTGATGCATGTTTCAGATTCAGAAAATGTGATATTGTTTGAAAGCTATAGATGTTTTTCAATCAACCTATCAATCAAGATTTTAGTCGTAATTCAAATAGAAAATGTATAATAATTATTTATTAAATTAAAAGTAAAAAATAATTTATATTGGTGGAAAGCTGAGAATCTCCTTTAAAAACACTTTTTGTTTCATCAATTTTGGGTTAAAAAAAGTTGTCATCCACATGGGTCGTCATATCACTTAGGGGTAAAAGCACAAAGTTGTATCACACTTTATAAAGGAAACAACCAATGTTGATCCAACTTTTAAACTTGAATCACTAAAAAGTAGCATATATGTTTTGAATTTTTGAATGATGTAAACTAGTAAAATATGTATTTTTTATAAGAAATTAAAAAATTATTTTAAACTAGTTTTTCATAAATTAACACTATAATTTAGTTGCTGATTAAATGCTGAAAAAATGAAGTTGCACGGGACGTCAAACTTTTTATAGTAATTTTTTTTTTTCTTCCAATTTTTTTGTGTGTATTTATAACTTGAAACTTTAGTGCATGGATATATTTTTTTCCAATTTTGATAAATATATATTTGTATATAAGTATTAAAATGTGCATGAATAAAAAACAATTGTTTCCATCAGATGTCAACATTCATCTTAAATATTTATCTAAAAAGGAAAAAAAATTATACCATCTTGAAATAGATTCTTTAATCTAGTGCATCATATTTTTTTCAATTTTTTTTAATAAGTTATAGTATGTTTCCTTGGCATGGTAATCAACCTAATATTTTGCTGATAACCTACTTTTAGTATAAATAAAAATAAAAATAATAATAACAATTAAACTATTAAAACAAATAAATATTTGAAAACTACACTTATGGATCTACAAAAGGGTATTTTTACATTTAAAAAAAATATATATTTACATGAGGAGGAGT
The DNA here is from genome assembly GCA_007115665.2 of Sequoiadendron giganteum. NCBI lineage: Eukaryota > Viridiplantae > Streptophyta > Pinopsida > Cupressales > Cupressaceae > Sequoiadendron > Sequoiadendron giganteum. Next base: position 408,749,369 of record CM021100.1, on the reverse strand, counting down.
TAATAAAACTTCAAGTTTTTCAAATTTTTTTTTTTTGGTAAATTGGACTCAAAGTGGTGCTCCATATATTTTTAGCGAGCAATTTTAGTTGAATAAATTGTGGAAGTATCTTGTAATACCCCTCTGTTTTGTTTCTTGTTCAAGTTGCTTTATGCTATGTTTGGTTGCAATTACTTTGATACTGGATACATTTTGTTATGATGTTTTGATCGTTACTATTGAGTGACAACTATTATTGTGAGATGTAGTTATCTGATTTTGTTTCACATGCATTATGGATTAATGATGTTGTAGAGTTAGCATGAGATATTATTATGAGATTATTAGAATTATGGTGGAAGTGCCAGTTTTGATGAGTGTATGGGTGAAAAGGATGAGTTCGCATCACTCGCTTTCGAGTGCCCTGCGAATCTGTAATTCCTGCTTCACGGTGTGTATTATATGCTGGATATATTGTATGATGTTGTTTACTTGGTTGCAGGATTGCAGGTACATGACATCGACTCCACCTGATTTCACAGGTTTGAGCGTGTCGATCCAACGGTTAAGTTGAACGGGAGATAGTAGCTAGGTAACATGTGTCAAGTCTACACCCTAGCCTTAGTGTGTCGTCAGTTGTGTGTGTCAAGTTATTGTCTGTCTTGCTTTGATGTTAGTTAATTCTGAAGCATTCTTGATTTGGAAATAGATATTTAGAATAATTGTATTTAAATCATGTTGATGGTTATTTAATTTAAATAATGCAATGTGGATAAAAGTTGATATTTAAATTACTTAATTATATTTAAATTATTTAATTAATTAAATTTAATCTAAGGGGGTTGAATTTAGTTATTAAATAATTAAATTAATTAATTAAACGTGATGCAAGAGAATGAAAGGAAATAAAAAAATTAAAATTAAATTTGGAATTTAATTTCAACGTGTGGGAATTAAATTAGAAATTGTAATTAAATGTTTATTTGGGAAATTGGTTGCAACTTTGGAAATTAATTTATTATTTGAAATTGTATTTTAAATTGAAAATGGGTTTTCGAAAAATGAAATTGAAATTGAAATTTGAAATTGAAATTGAAATATCTAATTTGCATGCAATGTTAATTAGGGTTGTAAAAATTGAAATTGAAATTGAAATATCTAATTTGCATGTAATGTGAATTAGGGTTGTATTAGGTATTTTTGATTTATAAAGTATACATATTTTAATTTTAGGGGAGAAAGTTTTTTTAGAAAAATACATTTTTACAGCAGGGAAGAAATTTTGGAAAATTTGCACAAGGGTTTGAAGAAAGTTTGATTGTAGAATTGATTGAAGGAAAAATTGTTTGCATTTGTTGGATTTTGGATTGGATTCATTGGAGGATTGAAGAAATTTTGGAAATCCTCGGAGGAGGCTTGCATCAGAAATTCATCTCTTCCTGTAGCTTCTTGTACCAGGTTTTCCTCTTTGTGTTTTGTTGTTTTTGATTATTTTTTTTAAAATAGTAATGATTAAAGATTTTTTTGTTAAATATGTTTTAGAAAATAGATTTGATATTAGAAGAAAAGAATTAAACAAATTTATAGCCTTTGCTTATGAAAATTTCTGAGTGAAAATTGTGAAAACCTTAGTTGAATTTAAATTATTTGGGGAAATCGATTTTGCTGTTATTGAAATCAAACATAGATATTGAACAATGCATTTAGAATGTTTTTAGAAAATGAAACCTTATGTTTATTATTAAAAAAACGGAATTTAAAATCTGCAGTATAGTTATATTTTTCATGGTAAAATGGTCTGGTTGCGTCACCTATAAATTCACTTACGCAAACCGGGTTGTCAGGAAATTTAAAGGGTTTTTGCATTTTAAAATTTTTTTATTCCTGTCACAAAATCGTAAATACCCAGATCGTAGTTTTTGAGTTATGCTTGAAACATGAGACTGCTGTTAAGTTATTTTCCCATGGCTGTTCTGAAAATAAAATAATAATAAATTGATATTTATAAATATTAATATTTTAGGTATTATTATTATAATATTAAAATATTATTTAATAATATTTTATTATAATTTATAATACTAAAGTATTATATTTATTTATATTATTTTAAACAAAATTTGTATATTAGATTAGTGGAATTAAAATTATAAACATATGGGGAAATTATTGTTTATTTTAAAATGACATGTTAAAGTTTAATTGAAGGAGTTAAATATTTGATTTAAAGAATGCATAATTGTGGAATTTAAATTCATGTGTAAAAGGTCGAATTATTAATTTGATTTAATTGAAAAAATATATTTATATTTTGGAAAATTAATGATAAGGGATATTTTATTTTGAATTAAACAATTTGATATTCTCTAAAGAATAGAAGATATGTTATTGATTAAATATATTTAAATATATTAATTTATATTTAGTATATATATTGAAGGTATATATCCGTTTGAGAGAATAAATAGTATTTTATATTATTTTATTATGTTGTTTGTAAATTGGGTATTATTAGTGTTCTAAAAGAAATGATTAGTATGTGTGGAAAATGGTTATACAAACAATATGTTATTATATTAAAGTGATTGAATGTTTTAAATAGAAAATTGAATGAGATGTAAGATTTGGTTGGGAAATGAAAAGAGTTTACTTGCATAGATTTGTGTGGATTTAAAAGTAAATTAAGAAGTTGTTTTATTGGTGAGGCAATCAATTATGTTATGTATTAATTTCTATTTAGATTAATTGAATCATTGTGATTGGATTATGAAAGAGATATGGATTTAGTATATCCAAAAGTAGTATCTTCCTCATGCTTATCTTAAAAGATTTAATTCTTTGTATTTAGTAAAGGGAAGTAAGTTTAATTATTTTAGATTTCCAATAATGAAAAGGGAAATAGGGGTTATGATTATTTTAGATGATCTAGTTATCGTCTTTTTGACTTTTTCAACACTACCTATTGAATGAATATGGATTTAGGAAATCCAAATATTAGATTTGATTAATGTCTTGAATGCTTTTGTTGCTATGTCGTCAAGTGGCATTGTTGGTTTTGGGAATTAGTGTTAGTCCTAAATTATGAGTCTTCCAGAAGAACTTAGAGGATAAGGGTTGCTGAATCTTTATGCCATCCTATTGTTTTCCCTTGGGTAGTGCATGGCGTCTTTTCAGTTTTACCTGGTTTTCACGAACAGGGATGTTTGCACCTCCTTGGTTTAGGAGCGGATTATGGGATCCATGTCTCCTTGTATGGAGTGACCTTGTTATGTGGTTTCATCTTGTTGCCTCCTATGAAAGGAGTGGACTATGTGTTGTTGCCTCCAAGATGTTTGGAGTGAGATCTTTTGTACCTCCTATGAAAAGAGCGGACTATGTGATTGTTGCCTCCAAGATGTTTTGAGTGAGTTTCTATTATTTGTATCCTCCTTGTGTTGGAGTGGATTATGATGCCTAGTTGGTATGCACTTGTGGTTCCCTTGGTGGATTGTTTGGGTGTGTGTTGTCGAATAGAAGAGTGGCTTCTGTTAGGTGCCAGAGCCCAAAGAGGTAAACTGGATAACATTCAAAAGTGATTTAAACAAGTGATAATTAAAATGATGTACTTAGAAGATTAGGATTAACTTCACATTAATCAAGATAATTTAATCCTCACTCATAGACACAAGGGCTCATTTAGACTTGGGATGAGTGAGAAGGCCTAGAATGGCAAGATCAACTATCTTATCCTTGCGAGAGGTAGTTGATTCCACATGAGTGAGTATGAGTGCCGGGATTCAGTTGAGGCTACCAGGATTACTTGTGCCGAAGCCTATGAAGAATGCCCAGAGGAGATCTCATGACAAACCTTGCGATGACACTCTATCTAGGACAACTGTTGTTAATTGTTTTATATGTATGGTTCTGTGAACATACTTGATCTACTTTATGTCTGGAAGCAATGTGACCTATGTCAGTGATGTTGGAGTTGTACTTGTATTGTACTTGATCTATACTTGTATTGTATTTGATTTGTACTTGTATTGTACTTGAGTTGTACTTGATTCATACTTGTATGGTGAATGAGTTGTACTTGTTAATTCATTTGGTGGGTTATAACAGTATGAGTCAATTTGAGTCTACCTTTGGTTAGAGGTAGTAGAATCTTGGTCCATGTTACTTTGTTACTATCTCCTAGCATGGGGGGTGGGCCTTCGGGTACCACATTGGTAGGGTGGAACATGCACCAAAACTGTTGGGTCCCCATCAATCTTCAGTACTTAGTGGCGAGACATCCAGATGGACAGCTCATGGTTCTTGTTGTAATTACTTGCATTGTAATATTTTAACTTGTATAAGTTATTTTATCCCTCTTATGTTTATGAGGTGGAAGTTTGTAATTGTAACCCTGAGTACTAGTGTCTCATTCTGGGAATGAGTGATGTGACTATTGGCTTAAGTTAATGTTTATGAGATTGTATCTTGGTTGATTATCTTATTATGTTATGTGGTATTCTTGTGATGTATGATGTTTATTTCATAAAGTTATAATGCTATGGTTATATGTAATATGTATGTGTGGGTTTAAGTAATCCTAACCTTGTAGCCTTAGAGGTTGTTGTTAATTAGTAAGTGAATGTGTATGTTAAATGCACTTTATAAAAAAAAATTGGTTCGCTTATGATGCTAATTGCAACTTTCTTTAAGGTTACTTGGCAGGGCATTACATATCTAACTTAGCTAGAATGAATCTTACTAGGTCATATGTTCTACCAAAATTGATTTTTAGTTAGAAATACTTAAATTCAGTTGTGCTGATATGTTGCTAAAAGTGTGACACAACTTTGTGCTTTTACCCTTAGATATCACCACTTTTTGGCCCATCAAGATCATGCACATACCCAGATATGAACTTTATTTGCACACAAAACTCACCCATCTTGCTTCTTTGGTATCACAAATAATATAAATAATCAATTGTATATGTTCACATCTAGGAAGAACATCAACTACATGTCAGCCAAAAAAAATATAAAATATGTATAAATTGTCGGCCCAAATTAATAAAAAATTATCAATATGAATCAACCATTATTGGCCAGAACATAGTAGGGACCAAAAAGAACATGTCTTAAAAATAAAACACCTTAAAAAAAATTCCTTGGAGATCCACAACATGCTACAATCACCTTGTCACCCATGAACATGAAAAACATGAACTCACAGTAGAAAATCACCAATGACAAGCACAACAATCAATTAAAACCAAAAAAATAGATAGATCATGATCTAGAAATATCCACAAGCATCATGAAACACCATAGTGGCATTCACAACAAGTCAAACTATCAGAATGGCATCATCTTCTTTTAGGAAAATCAACTAAAGAAATAGAACAACTATCAGAAGACAAATACTCATAACTTGATCAAATATTTACGCGAACCTTTGAAGCTTTCGGTGGATAACCTAGATATACTTGAAAAAAAATCCTTGAATCCACAACTTATCACCATCAATATTTTAAATTAGCTAACATACTGAACTTCACTACAACATCGATAACCTTCAAATTACCACTGACAAGATGCAACTTATTTTATTACAATTTTCTCAATATCCTCAACATATTTAGCATTAAAAACATTAATTCCAATAGTGTTGACATCAATAAAAACCACATCCAATAGGACCATGATAGATTTCAACTTTTTTTCCTTTATCTAAACCATCATTCTAATCATTTGAATCATATCCACAAGCTCTTGATAGTTTAAATGTGTCTTCATCAACCTTTACATTAGCACTTTCAATTACTTTCCTCAGTCTCTTATTGTAGGTGGAGGGAAAATGGGCAAGATCTAAAGACCCAACAATGTAGAATGCATTTCCTTAACACTAATACAATAGAGGAGAAGAGCATAAACTAGTTCAAATAGCTTTCTATAAGAATTACTTGACATGAATATAGCCAGTAAAATAAACAACAAAATTAAGCATTCATAGCTGACACAAGATATATGTGGAGAAACCTTTAAAGGTAAAAAACCCACCACACAAAGTCAATACAATTGTGTTACAATAACATAAATGGTTACATACAATATATAGTCTTCTCTAATCAACTCACATCAGCACTTGAAAAAAAATTTCACTGTTACAATGTTTTATCTAAAACATAGAGTTTGAATCAACTCTCTCTTACAATCACGTACTTCACTCACATAAGTCCTTCATTGCATTCAAGAATTCTCTATCAACCACCAATCACAAGGTACATCAAAAAGTGATACAGTCACACCAATGATCTGCCCATGTCGATCTTCCTGCATCGAGCCACCCAGGCATTAACGCCATCACCCAATACGGGTTCTACTTGCTAGCCAAAAATGACTTGCAATAAATGTTGTTGCTACAAATGGGTTTGGACAACCAATAATTTTCAACCTACCATGTGTTTGATTTGCACTCGCCTATCACTCCTGCCACTGAGTCCAACTTGGTCAATCATTGGTCCAAGCCCATCTGAGCTCCCTTTGTTCATACCGCTCCACAATCGAGTTGAGTTGACCCACCTATGGTAATTTGGTGAGCCTGGCCGAGCTCCCTCAAGCTTCCCCACACTACCACTTTGTCAGACCAAACCATCCATGGTATGTCGGTGTGGCCAACTGAGCCCATCCAAGAGTTGCCCATGTTACTAGATCACTAGCCAAGTCAGCCCATGGTAATGCGGTGAGCTCGATAGAGCTCACCCACAAACTTCACTGAGCTCATTTGCTAACTATCCTGCACTACCGCCATCAAGGTTGTCACTAGCCATGACAATGAGGTAACTAGCCAAGGTGACCCTTGGCAGTCAAACTGCTCTATCGCGGGGGTCGATAGACCACCCCACGGTAGGGAAATGAACATCAACTAGACCATTGGTGGTCTTACCATCATCACCATGATGAGTGGACCCACTACCCATGGTAAGGTGGTAGCACCCAAGAGGATCGTAGATGGTCACACTGCCACCACCCATAGTCAAGGGCTTAACCACCCGCGGAAAGGCAGTGACCAGCTCGACCAACTGACCAAAGGTAGTTGCATTCACCACAGTTAGGGATGAGATTGCGAGTATTAAATTGGTAACCACCACCCTTCTAGCGTGGTACCACCAGGGTAAGAACTAATTGCTGCGGTAAAGTGGTTAAGGCAGAGATGAGGCCAGATGCAGTATGGTGGTAAACAGTTGAAATAGCTAAATTTCACCAAGTCATGAAAATTAGAGGCTTCAAACTAGAAGTTGAGACATATTTTCTCAACAACCTCCCATTTGGAAAACACTTCCAGCTCCCCCATGAATTGAAAAATTATTGTTTGTCATAGCCCCCAAGGCCCATCGATTCTATGCACCATATAAACTTGTCTATGCTAATTGGCTTTGTCAAAGCATCTGCAACATTCTTCAAGGTGTCCACCTTTTCTAGAATGACCTTGTCATCTTCAACCATATCCCTTAGGAAATGATATTGCACATCAATGTGATTGGTCCTGGCATGAAAGGTCAGATTCTTTGCCAAACAAATGGCACTTTGACTCTCACAAAAAATAATGATCTGACCTACATTAAATCCAATGTCTGAACATAAACGCCTTAGCTATACAACCTCCTTACAGGCATGATTTGTATCCATGCACTCTACCTCTATCGTGGTTAAATCAACTATAGCCTGTCGCTTGCTCATCCAACTGATTGCTCCACCATTAAGCATGGAGGTTTATCCATTAGTGGATCACCTGCTGTCAATGTCCCCTGCCCAATCTAAATCAACATAACCATGAATGCTAAGAGTCCTCTATGATGCAACCAAACTACCATGGTAACACAAGGTGTATTCCCCTTCGAATACCTAAATACTCTCTTCACAACATCCCAATGTGATCTTCCCAGATTTTTCATAAATCGGCTAAGAACTTCCACTCCTTGGGCAATGTCTGGTCTTGTGTAGACCATAGCATACATCAAACTGCCAACAATAGTTGCATAATTCACACTTTTCATGTCCTCCATCTCAGTAGCATACTTTGGGCAGTCTTCAACAAATAGCTTAGTTCCATGCATGATTGGAACAAGAAGCTGCTTGCAATCATCCATGCTAAACCTCTCCAAAATAGTTTTCACATACTTTCTCTAACTGAGCCAAATATTTCTTCTTGTTTTGTCCTTGGTTATCTCCATTCCAAGAATGTACCTAGTTGCACCAAGATCTTTCATTTTGAACTTTGCAGACAACTGAGTTTTAAGATCAAAAATCATAGTCTTGCTATTTCCAATGAATATCATGTCATCCACATACAGGGTAATAACAAGCACACGATCATTCTTAGATTTATAATAAATACAATGATCAAATTTTGATCTCACAAATCCAATTGACAACACAAACGTGTCAAATGTCAAGTATCAGATTCTAGGAGATTATTTTAAACTATAGAGAGATTTATTTAACTTACAAACTAGATTTGGTTTACCTCTCTCAACAAAATTCTCAGGCTGGGACATGTAGATTTATTCTTCTAGCTCGCCATGGAGAAATGTTATCTTCACATCCATCTGTTCAATTTCAAAATCATATACAACTACCAATGATAATAGAAATCTGATTGATGTCAGATTTGCTACAAGGGAAAAATTCTCTCCATAATCAATTCCCTCAATTTGAGAAAATCCCTTTGCAACCAGCCTTGCCTTATACTTCTCAACAATGCCATCAAGGCATGTTTTATTTCTGAATATCCACTTATAGCCAGTAGGATTTCACCCTTTAGGAAGTGGTACCAAACTCCAGGTTTCATTCTTTTTCAAAGAATCCATCTCCTCATTCGTGGCTTACAGCCAAGAATTTGAATCAACCATGTTGATTGCTTCTTTCATAGTCCTAGCCTCATCAATGTTGGTTAATAAAGCATAGGCACAATTCAAATTTAATAGTGAAAAACCATACCTTTCAGGTTGCCTTTTTCCTCATGTAGATCTTTTTACAGGCTGAGGTTGTTCTTCATCATCAGAACTTTTAGAGCTGCTTGAGCTCTTAGTTTCAGGTACACCATGTAGCTCTTCCCTTTTAGGAGTTTGGGGAATCTCAACTGCATCCATTTCCTTGTCACTTTGATCTATCTCAAGTTGTTGATCACCTACTGAAGGTTTCATCTCATGAAATATCACCCTTCTATTGTACATAACCTTATCAGTAAGAGGGTTCCAAAGCTTGTACCCTTTCACACCAACTCCATAGCCGATGAGAATACATTTGACAACCTTGTTATAAAATTTAGATCTCTTTTCATTTGTCACATAAATATATGCCTCACATCCAAACACACAGACATGTCTGGGAGAGGGCTTCTTACCAGACCATGCTTCCAAAGGCGTTTTATCAACAAGAGTAGAGAAAGGAGATCTTTTTATTAGATAACATGTTGTAGCCACAACCTTAGCCCAGAACTTTTTCTCCAGACCAACACCACTTAGCATACTCCTTTCATTATCCATCAGCATCTTCAACCTTTCATCAACTTCGTTTTGCTATGGAGTGTAAGGCATTGTATTATGCCTTTTAATTCCATGATCAGTTCAATACCTTTCAAAATCTGCAAAACAAAATTCACCACCATTGTCTATCCTTAGACATTTAATTTTCCTTCCAGTCTGATTTGCTACCAAAGATTTAAATTCTTTAAACCGACTAAACAATTCTGATTTGCATTTAAGAAAGTATACAAATGCCCTTCTTGAATAGTCATCAATAAAAGAAACATAATATCTAGACTTTGATAATGAAGGAACATTAACTCGAACAAACACATTTGAATGAACATAATCCAGTATTTTAGAATATTTATGAGGACTAGAATAAAATGAAACACAATGTTTTCCTCCATAGATACAATGTTTGCAAAAGTCAAACTCAAGATTACAATTATCAAGCCCTTCTACAAGATTTTTATTATTCAAGGTTTTTTAACCTTTCTCACCTATGTCACCAGGTCTATGATGTTGTAGCATAGCCTTCTTAGCTGGGAGTTTTACCTCCATAGAATTTCCAGCCAGAGAAGTGTCTTCATATTTCTCTATATGTGTAGCATTGCATGACTCTACAGAGGCACTGTTATAAAGAATTGGACATCCATTGATCTTGTATAGAGTGCCATTACAAACACCCTTAGCTAGCACCATTGCACCTCTAGCCATTTTACATCACTTACTTGAAAAAGAAACTTCTACACCAACATCATTTAACTTATTAACACAGAGAAGATTTCAAGAAAGACCTGGTATGTGAAGTATGCCACCAATACCTTTGAATCTCCCACTAGGAAATTGAATTCTGACTCTTCCTCTACCAACTATCTCCAGCATTGAGTCATTTTCCAAGTACACCTTTCCACCATCATACTTCTCATATTTAGAGAACCATTCTCTATTGGACATTATGTGAAAAGATGCAACTAAGTCAACCAACTAGACATCATCTGATGCCTGAGTTGTCAAGGCTTCTACAATGAAGGTGTCTACATCAATTTGAGAAGATTCATTATTAGAAGCATTCTTCTTCTTCTTTTCCTTGTAGTTGTTTCTGATATGACCAAGTTGCCCACAATTCCAATATTTCACCTTGAAATTTTTACTAGGAGACTTCGATCTCCCTGCGGATTTGGATTTTGACTTCTTGTATTTCTTCTTCCCTTTCTCCTTTGGTTTACCTTGAATAGCAAGAGCCTCTTTGGCCATCTCAGAAGACTTCCTTCATGTTTTTTTAGAAAATAGTGAAGCAACTGCATAATCCATATTGAATACAGTGGTTGTGCTTCTAATAGCCATCACTAGATGATCCCAACTGTTAGGTAATGAACACAATAGGAGCATGCATCGATCCTCCCCTTTAATCTTTACACCTATAGATGCCAATTGAGTAAGACTAATGTTAAATGAGTTCGGATGGTCTATAATAGATGCACCTTCATCCATTTTCAAGGTGTACAACTTATTCCTTAGGAATAGCTTATTTACCATAGACTTTCCCTAATAAATATCACCAAGCTTCTTCCATAATGAAGTTGTAGACTCCTCCTCATGAAAGCTTAGGAGAATAGAATCATCTAGACTTAGTTTTAGTAGACCTCTTGCCTTTCTATCAGTAAGATCCCAAGCCTCTTGAGTTGTACTTTGTGGCTTAGTTCCAGACACTACACTCCAAAGGTCTCTATCCACCAACAAGTCTTCCATTTTGAGTTTCCACAACTCAAAGTTGCTGCCATTCAATTTTTCAATGTCTACTCTACCTAAAGTACTCTCCATCTCAAACTGAAACAAGTTTTAACAATGCAATACTCCCATTGAAATAGTATTAGCACAAAAAACTAAGCTTCCTCTCAAGGATAACACAATGGGCCAGGCTCTAATACCACTTGAAGGGAAAACAGGCAGGATCTAAGAACCCAATAGTGCGGAATACGTTCCCTTAACACTAATACAAAAGAGGAAAAGAGAATAAACTAGTTTAAATAGCTTTCTAAAATAATTATCTGAGATGAATACAACCAATAAAATAGACAACATAATTAAGCATTCACAGTTGACATAGGATATACATAGGAAAACCTTTATAGGTGAAAAACCCACCACACAAAGTTAAGAAAATTGTATTATAGTAGCATAAATTGTTACATACAATAGACTGTCTTCTCTGATCAACTCACAATAGTACTTCAAAAATGTTTTCACTATTACAATGTTTTGTCTAAAACATATAGTTTGAATCAACTCTCTCTTACAATCACGTACTCCACTCACATAAGTCCTTCATCACATTCAAGACTTCTCTATCAACTACCGATCACAAGGTACATCAAAATCTGATCCAATCGCACCAATGATCTACCCATGTCAATCTTCCTACATTGAGCCACCCAAGCATTAATGCCATCACCCAAAATGGGTCCTGCTTGCCAGCCAAAAGCGACCTGCAATAACTGTTGTTGCTACAAATGGCTTTGGCCAACCAAAAATAGTCAACCTACCATGTGTCTAATTTGCATTCGCTTATCGCTCCTACCACCGATTCCAACTCGGTCAACCATTGGTCCGAGTACATCCGAGCTCCCTTCATTCATACCGCTCCACCACCAAGCTAAGTCGACCCGACCCCGGTAATGTGGTGAGCTCGACCAACCTCCCTCAAGCTTCCCTGGGCTATTGCCGAGTCAGACCAACCCATCCACAGTATGACAGTTTGGCCAATCGAGCCCATCCAAAACTTGCCCGCGTTACCGGAGCACTTGCTAAGTCGGCCCATAGTAATGTGGCTAGCTCAACCGAGCTCACCCACAAACTTTACCAAGCTCATTTGCTAACCATCCCATGCTACCGCCATCAGGGTTGTCACTAGCTATAATAATGAGGTAACCGGCCAAGGTGACCACTACCAGTCAAACCGCGCTACCAAGGGGGTCGATAGACCACCCCACGATAGAGAGGTGACCATCAGCCAAATCGTTGGTGGTCTCACCGCAATCACCATAGTGAGTGGACCCACTACCCGTGGTAAGGTAGTAGCAACCAAGATGACCACAAATAGTCACACCGCCACCACCACAGTCAAGGGCTTAACCGCTCGTGGTAAGGTAGTGACCAGCTCGACTAACCAAGTGAAGGCAGCCACAGTCACTGTAGTTAGGGATGAGACCACTAGTGGTAAAGTGGTAACCACCACCCTTCCACTGTGGTACCACCAGGGTAAGAACTGAATTTTGTAGTAAATCGGTTAAGGTAGAGATGAGGCCAGGTGTGGTACGGTGGTAAATAGTTGAAACACCTGAATTTGACCAAGTCATGAAAAGTAGAGGCTTCAAGCTAGAAGTTGAGACAAATTTTCTCAACAGTAGCATTGGTAGGCTTTAATTTTAGTAGAATAACCAAGAAATATTCCTTCATTGCTTCTAGCATCAAACTTCCCTATATCTTCATCTATTTTGATATAACATTTTCTTGCAAAGATTTTGAAATATCTAATAATAGGCTTATGAAAAAACCATAGCTCAAAAGGGGTATTACCATTATCACCTTTGACATATACTTGGTTGAGAGTGTAAACGATATTACTCATAGCTTCTCTCTACTAGGTGTGAGGAAAATTTCCTTTCAGCATCATTGTCCTCACAGATTCTCTTATTGTTCTATTCTTCCTTTCAACAACTTCATTTTGCTGAGGGGTCCATGAGACAAATAATTGTATCTTTATCCCATGCTATGCACATAAAGAATTAAACTCACCAAAAGTGAATTAACCACCTATATCTGATCTCAGACATTTAATCTTAAGACCTGTCTTTGTCTCAACAATAGCCTTGAAAATCTTGAGTTTCTCTAGAGCTTCAGATTTTTCCCTTAAGAAAGTAACCCACATCAATCTAGAATAACCATCAATGAGAAACATCAAATACCTGTCACCTTATAAAATTTTGATTCTAGAAGGACCACACAAGTTACTATGCACAAGCTCCAATACTTCATTTAAACAATATTGTTTTCTTCTTAATGAGACTCTAGTTTGATTCCCTTACTTTCATATAGTGTTAGTAGGTTTTATCAACTTGGGAAGATCTCTCACTGCTTGGGTAGAACTTAGCTTGATAATATTTTCAAAGTTTACATGATACAATCTTCTATGCCACAGCTATCTTTCATCAACTTCAGCAATCAAACAACTTTTACCAGCAGTATTTAGACGAAATATATTATCTTTTATTTTTCTACTAGATGCAATCACATTTATAGAAATCCCCAGTATTTTACATTTCCCATCATTAAATTGAAGATTATATCCCTTTTCAACCATCTTTCCAACACTTAAAATATTATGCTTCAAACCTTCCATATATAAAACATCATCACTATTATTCTTACCATCAAAATAAATGGATCCTTTTCCATGTATTACACCAAATTTTTCATCACCAAATCTTACAATGCCACCATCATACTTTTCCAAACTCAAAAATTTACTTTTATCACCTATCATGTGATGAGAGCATCCACTATCAATCACGCATTCATATTTATCTTCAACTTGAGTAGCTAGAGATTTCTCCACATTCAGGCAACTAGTAGATTTAGTACGTATAGGATTACTTTACTTGATAGTAATAAATACAAACTCATCCTCAATTACATTCCATTTATCAGATTCATCATCTTTCACACCTTCATCAACATAAAAATAACACTTCTCTAGAATATGTTCTTGTTAGATCTTGGCTTAGGAACTCTGTCGGGACACCTTGAGGCAAAATGACCTATCGTATTGCAAGAAAATCTTATAAGAGGAAATTTCCCTTTATACTTACCTTCCAATTTGGCTACTCTCTTGACAAGAAGTGCTTCAATCTCTCTCATTTCCTACTCGTATTTGGACATTTTTCTAGAAATTTCTCCCAAATCATATATTTGCTTGCCCTTCTTGGATACAGTAGCTTTGAATGTAGATTCTATTTTAGGAAGAGATTCACCAAACTTACTTAACTCAAAAGTAGCAATCTTACCAATCAATATGTCTCTGGTTACATTTGTCACAATTTGGATCTCCTCAATACTAGCACTTTATGTTTGTATACAACAGGAAATGATCTAAGCACTTTAGCAACAATATTTTATTCTTCCAATTTTCCACTAGCACATTTCATACTAGACACAAGTTCATTCACTCTCTGCATAAAATAAGTAATGTTATCATCTTCACCCATTCTCAATGTTTCATATTTCCCTTTCAGGCTCTACAACTTAGCAATCTTCACATTTGTATCACCTTCAAGCAAAGTTTCCAACTTTTTCTAGATATGATAAGTAGTCTTCAAGTCTAGTACATTTGTCATTTTTAAATCAGTTAGAGCACTCAAAAATGCTTCCTTATCCCTCATATTGTACTCGGATTTCTTAATCTCAACTAAAATAGAAGGAGCATTATGAGGTATGGTATATATATTCTTTGTAATTGTCTAGTAGGATTCACCAATGCATCATAGATGACACTCCATTCAAGTCTTCCACATAGAGTAATTTTTTCCATCAAATTTTAGACTATCCTTCTTATATGTTGCCATCCCAAACCACCTCAATTGATCAAGCTTTTCCAGAGGAACCAACTCTGACACGAATTTTTGGCAACACAAAGATAGACAACTGATGGGGGGTGAATCAATTGTCACAAAAATTATACTTATTAAACTTATTCTTAGATTTGATAATTAAACATGAAAGAAAAAACCATCACCACATAAAAAACACACATAATACTAAGATTTTTGCATGGAAACTGTATTAGGGGAAAAAACATGGTGGAGGTTAATCCACAAGTTTATACTCTGTTAAAAGTATAGAAAATGGGGAATGGGCATGCATTTAGGCACACTCCCTAGAGCTCACTACTCAAATACAAAAAGGCTTATTGGCCAAAGGAAGACAAACTATCTTATATTCACATTCGGATTACATCCATTTGAGATATTTTTAACTAAAAATATAGCAACTACTAATTCCTTATTATAGTTCCGGTTAAGCACATGAACACACTTTCTTCTTCTCACTCTTCTTCACACTTTACTTTTGCATTTCAAAGATCTAAAATTTATTCACACACAATACTAGCACATCTCACTTCTTTCATATCACAAATAATATAAAAAATAAATTATATATATCCACATCTATGTGTTAGAAACCAAGATCACCTACATGCAATCACCTATCACACGCAAAAGACAAGCAAAACCAAAGAAGATGTTTTGTAAACCTCTAAGTAAAAATGCATTATTGAGAATAAATTATTACAAAGAGATCAATCCTTATGAAGGAGATTAGGAAACCCTAAAAGGAAAACCCTAAATGAAACCCTAGTGTGCACACTTAATAATTAATCAATTATTAATGTGCCTAAGTTTAGCTTAAGCAACTAAAGGAATAAGTGACTTAATTAATTAACCAACATGATATAATTAATTAAGTGTAATAACTTATTACTCTAACACCCCCTTTAAGATGAACTTAGGAAGAAGCTAAAACACTAGAAGAAGATGCATGCAAGCAAGGATGGGTCCCGACAACTAGGCTTGATTAGGTACCCATTTATAAATGAGATGACATGCTGCAAAGAAGCACTGAAAGAACACTTTAGAGTAACACTGGAACCATAATCTAGCAAATAGGGAAAGATACTTCTATCTACAAGAAACTATATCGGAATCATAATGATGCAACATCAGACTCGATTCCACGAAACACTTGAAAACTCCAAACGGGAACAACCTTGGAATCTATGAAGCAACAATCAATTATTGAAAGATGTATTACTGAAAATGAAGTGCAAAGATGCAAGTTGCACTCTCCCAACTGCCAAAACATCTAAGTAATCTCCAAAAAAACCATCAAGCCAAATCTGGATTAATGATAATCCTAGGATAGATATAGAACAAAGTAAATGGACAACAACATAGAGCTCCTCAATACCTTTCCAATGCCGCAAAGATAGCAAAAATCAGACATCGTGGCATAAAGTTATCAGCTTAGAAGAATAAAATATACATCTAAATTCAAACAGTGATAAATTTAGTAAAACATAAAAATACTATAAAATAAACCACACCACATGATAGTTCTCGGAACCAGCTTTCCGACAATATCTCGTTTGCTTGATTTCGATACCTTATGCCCAAGTTATGCCAAAAAGAAAAACCTGCTCGTTTAGGGAAAATTAGGGTTAGAAGGGCAAACAGGTCATAGGGCCACTGGTGTCACGCTGACATCATCATTTCACGAGAAGAAAATTGATGACCATCTCACCATCGCCGCAAAAATCCGGTCACCTGCAAAAAAAAATTCGGCCCCTGGTCACCTAGTATGATATAATTAATTAAGTGTGATAACTTATTACTCTAACACTAGGGATAACATCAAGTCCATGTCGGCCAAACAAAATATAAAATTTGTACAAATTGTCGACCCAAATTAATAAAAAAATATCAATGCGAATCAACCAATGTTGGCCAAAACATAGTAGGGAACCAAAACAACACATCTCAAACATGAAACAGCTTAAAAAAAATTCCTCGAAGATCCACAATATGCTATAATCACCCTGTCAGCCATGAAAATCAAAAACATGAAATCACAACAAAAAGTCACCAATCACAAGCACAACAATTAATGTGAACCAAGCAAATAGATAGAGAATGGTCTAGAAACATCCACGACTATCATGAAACACCATAGAGGAATTCACAACAACTCAGATTATCAAAATCACATCATCTTCTTTTAGGAACCAAAACAAAAGCAACAAAACAATGGTTAGAACATAGATACTCATAACTTGATCAAATCTTCATGCGAACCTCTCAAACTTTTGGTGGATAAACTAGATATACTTGACAGCAAAACCTTTAATCGACAACTTCTCACCATTAATATTTTGAACTAGCCAACATATGGAACTTCACTGTAACATCGACAACCTTCAACTTACCAATGACAACCTGAAACTTATTTTATTACATTTTCTCAATATCCTTGACATATACAACCTTAAATACACTAATTCCAATTGTTTTGACATCAATGACAACCAAATCCAACAATCTCCAACAATAATCTCATATCACATGTGTCTTAAGGATGTTAGTTCTAGAGAAATACTTTAATGATATATTTATATCAAGTAAATTAAGGTGAAGAGTTTTTGACCATAGTTATATTGAGAGTAATGTGTAGGATTTGAGAAAATACAACACCACAAACCCCGAAGATCAATCCTTATAAAAAGGAGATCATGCAAACCCTAATAAAACCCTAATAGGAAAAACCCTAATAGAAGCCCTAATAGGATAACATTTAATAATTAATATAATTATTAAATGTCACTTTATGCAAACTAACATGAAATCTTAAGAAGGGAATAAAGGTAACTTAATCAACATAATTAAGTTAAGACCTTTACTCTAACACACCCCCTTAAGATTAGCAACAATGCAGCTACAAAAAAATGCACGAAAGCGAAGGTAACTACAATGCAAGAAGGCAAACATGGGTCCCGACAACTAGGCCAAATCAGGTACCCAAATACAACCAAATCTATGTAAAGAGGAGAAATAGAGAAAACCTCATGGGAAAAAGCTCTACTCCAAAAAGAGATGCAAAAAGCCAAGAAGAAGAACATCATTGAAGCAGAAGAAGCTACAAACAACTGTTGAAAGATGACTGCCATGGTGCTAAAGAACCTCCGCTGAAGATAGGATGATCAGGAACAAGAAGACAACAATATGCATAAGTGCCCATACGACACTACTCGAATCGGATGGCAAACAAAGGCAAACACCTGGAATGAAGATATAGATGGCCCAAGAACCAATAGTCTGAAACACTGATCAATTGAGAATGGAAGATTCCTTCTAAGGAAAAACCAAGGAAGATTTAGCACGAACAATATAATAACCCCCCATAATGTTGAACTAGGAGAGCCTGATAGATCCGTTGAAATAATGTGAAACACCCTATAGTGCATGAAGGAGAAGAAACATCTGAAAGTGCGCAAGATAGCACCTGCAACTGAAAAACTGGTGTGCAAAACAAAGCACACATGCATGAGGCTGGAATCATTTGGATCCATGGTCATCATGGTGGGACACTCATCGGACAAAGGTGTGATGGAAAACAAAGGAAAACTACACAACCCCCATGGTATGGATTCAATTTCATCGTGGAGGGATACTCACCAGACAAAGATGTGATGGTAAAACAAAGGCAAACTACACAACCCCTCATGGCACTTTATAATAATAGTACAAGTACAAAATATGGCACAACCTTATGTGCAAAATCCCCAAAAGATGCATGTACAATAGTGTGGCACTTTATCTCAGTGTGTTTACATAAAAGATAGCTTACAAATGATGCTGAAAATGTCCTCAAAGGGAAAAATGTTGGAAATACATGAAAAACGGCCAAAAAAAAAGCATCCCATGCAAACAAAAAGTTTCCAAGAGCAAATATGTCTAGGTAATCCACAAGAGTGTGAAAACAAAAATAACTAAATAAACTATACCTAGAGTAAAATCTAGAAAAATAGAATGGATGAAACTGAAGAGCTCTGAAATATGGTTCCAACGCCACTGAGATTGCGAAAAATGAAGAAACTGATCAAAAGTTATGAGCTTGAGACTAAAAATAGCCCCTTTGTCTTTAACTGGCTATAGAATGCACCAACAAAAAAAATAAGTGATGGGACTCACACCACTGGAAAGATGAGAAAACCAGCTTTTCGACGATATCTTGTTTGCAAAAAAAGGATATCGTATGCCCAAGTTATGGCCTCCGGAATAAGTTAGCTCTAAAGAGGGAAAAAACCAACGTTGGGTTAAATTTGACGGTCATACGGCCGTCGCAGCAAAATGATTGGGTTAAATTTGATGGCCAAACGACTGTCACCATAAATGCACTATAGGGCATATACATGAAAAAATTGTTTTTTTAAATACTAAAAAAACAATAAAAAAACTATTACAAAAAAAATTTTAAAAAAAATTTATGGGGTGGCGGAGGCACGTGGGCCCACCCCCACCATACCCCTTGCAGCGCAGGGTACACTGCACTGGGTACTGTACCTGCGTAGTGTCCCAGGCCCACTGACATAAGCAAGCCGTTAAAAGGCTTTAAAACTTGCTTTTATATTTTTTTTTGATAAATAAATAAATAAAAAAACATTACAATGTTTTTTTCGAATAAAAATAAATTCGGAAAAAACAAATTTTTACTAGTATTTCCGAATTGCAGGTAGGGGACGGCTGTATGGCCATATCCTAAAAAGAATTTGCTTCAAATTTTGACTTTGTCCAAAATGGATGAATGAATAGTCGATTTAGGGGTTTTGGACTGCTGTGGATGCAATGGCAATGTCCATTTGAGCTGAAAATGCTTCAAAATTGCAGGTATGCCTTAGATCAAGAAAACAAACCCCAAACCCTTGAAGCTCCAAAAATCTTCAAAACAAGAACAGGAAGCAGCAGGTGTGGAGCTCTGATACCATGTAGGAGTTGAGAAAATACAACACCACAAACCCCGAAGATCACCTACATGCAAATAACCTGTCACAAAAGAAGAGATGGAGACAAACAAGCAAGGGTTATTTGAAAATTGAAAATGTATATATCAGAGAGAATGAGAGAATGAATTAATATTAAATACAATGGGATCAATCCTTATAAAAATGAGATCATGCAAACCCTAATAAAACCCTAATAGGAAAAACCCTAATAGAAGCCCTAATAGGATAACATTTAATAATTAATATAATTATTAAATGTCACTTTATGCAAACTAACGTGAAATATTAAGAAGGGAATAAAGGTAACTTAATCAACATAATTAAGTTAAGACCTTTACTCTAACATAATGAATATTCTACTTCATGACTATTTAAGGGATATTTTTATATGTTTTATGAATTAGTGAAGACACAAATGATAATTTCTAAAATTATTCTTATGGATTTCGAACATGGCCACTAATTGAGATTATTTAGGGGATTATTGATCTATGTTGACTAATGTTATGATATTAATGAAATATTGGTAAATTATGGAGATAGGAACCATAATATCATGAATTAGAAGGTAAATTTTTAAGATGATAGATATCTTAGTTAATTCATAAGCTTCCATGAAAATAGGTATGGAAACCTTATTAAGCCTTATATTTTGGTATAGTGATATGTTAAATTATATTAAATTATTGTTGATCATCATTTTGACACTCACATTTGAAACTTATGTGCATATGGATGATGTGTAATTTAAGGGGGGAGGATGTCACATCCCCATTTTTTAATGACTAATCAATTCAGACTTATTAGTGTTTATCAAAGTAAAACTTTTGATAGTAAAGATGGTTAAAATTCTTGGGAAACAAACAATTAATTAATTATTTTAATAAATAATGAATACTATACATATATGTGTAAAGTTTTAAGGAAAAATAAATAAATAAATATTATAGAGATTGATCTATTTCCCTAATCAGATGTAGTTTACATATTCTAATGTACATGCTAGACCACCCATGTGTTTATGCATGGTATCCCTCTAGATTCAATTGTTGGTATTTTCTTGGGAATGGATACATGTAAGGGAGAACACCAAGTTCCTTTCAAAGAATTGAATTTATTATGGAGAGGAACTAGAACACATGTAAGTTTAGAGAAGGCCTTATAATGTCAATTATTTTTTATTTTATATCAGCTTCTAAATTGAGTTTTAGGATACTTGATTCTCGTATGGTATTATAATTTCAATTTGAGAGAGCCTAATTAGAAGGATTATAACAAACCATATAAATGGGAAGGGTGTGATTATTTATTTCATTTTATTTTTATTGGCATCAAATTTGTGTTTTTTAATATGCTTTTCACTTTTATGTTTATTAAAATAAAATTAGATCATTTTTTATTCTAGCTTTAAAGGAATGAAATGTGATTGAAATTACTTTAATATTAAATCATTACTTCATCATTATGAATTATTCTATTCTTAGTTTTATATGTATGGAGTAATAGATGTGACCATTAATTGATCTCAATATTGCATATGTTAATTGGTTTTCATTTATTTTTGACATTTTAATGGAGGAAACACTGCATCAACCACATGGGAATATATGTTTAAATGGAGCATAACATATTGGAAAATATTTTATGTCCTATTAGATGATTGAGGAGGTAAGACAAGAGGTGAAATTATTTCAAATTTATTGAGTAAATCTTCAATAGGGGGAAGCGATAACTTCACCCTGGAAAAGATATAATAGGAGAGGTTTGATGACTTTTTAGGAACCATTTGGGCAGCTTGATCCTCTTAAGGGTGATACCAATTTTATCTTTGTGATCTACCTATTCAAATTATTTCCTAGAAGTCTATCAAGGGAACTAAAAATAACTATTTATACTCAAATCTATAAATCAAAATCTGGTCTTAAAATGGTGCATATCAAATTGATACTTTAAGGAAGAACAATAATGATGTCTCCCTATTTCAAATTTAGGAAAAAAGTATGTGAACCCAAAAGACATTCAAGATTATTTAATTTTATCCCATTAGATGCATAGGACAACTAAGAGAGGGGTGAATTAATTGTATAATTTAAACATTCAACTTGTACATCAATATATACTTTTTGTATTAGATAGAGAGAATCATCAACATTACAAGATATGATCTATAGTCTTACTAAATTTATCCCCCTACACAACCAATAGTAGTATCCCACCTTTTATAAAACCATATACTGCTTTAGACTATTACATTTCCAAGATACAAAAATACAATATATGCACCCTAAAGAACCAAAGAGGAATTTTTGCAACTAAAAGAGGTTTATTGTAAGCAATCTAGAACTGATTGTACACTAGACCTACAAAAAAACTAGTGACATGGCCTTCTACCCTATCTAGAATTGATTAAACTCTGAACCTACAATACGACCATAGTCATTTTCCTTGCACCCCAACTGAAACTAGGTACTATCCCTGCCATAACCATTAGCCTATTTGCAATCATATATCAAAATATAAGGAGAGAAACAGGATTATATTAGCCTTGTTGCAAACAACCTTGACCACAAAAACCACAAGTGTCTTGTTGATTAGGCAAAAATATCAAGGTAAACCCTCCTAGTGTTTCCCATTCCTATAGACCTCATGTTATCCAGAGCCTTTTTTTCTATATATTCATCATGATTAACTCCCTCCATCCTACTTCCTGTTGAGACTACACTTGTCTTTGAGCTCCCTCTAAAAATCCTTGAGGCCTTTTAATATGAAATATATGTGCAGATTCCCCTCTTACCGCATGTCCATACCTTGCTTCTTGTAGGTTGATTTCAACCGTTTTCCTTCCTAGAAACTTCCATAACTTGTCCTTTGATGTTGCAATTGTAATGTATACTTCCACAACCACATTGAATAGTTCATGAGTCTTTTACAAGACTTGGTAAGCACTCTCCTCTTCCTATTAAATAGTTCATCAATCTGAGCCTTCCAAATCAGCCATAAACTTTCTAAAGAGAAACAAAGCCAAAATAAAGAGAATTCTCTATTCATTTTAGTAGATCAAGTAATTTTTTCCCAAGATTGGAAAATTGTCATTTCTCCAAATGTTTATTTCTTGATAGAATAGTTTCCAAAACTTCCTTATCAAAGATGAAATAAAATAAAATATGAATAACAGACTCAAGCACTCTAAAAATGTTACAATTATTAATGTCATCATGTTTATCTTTGTAAGCTATATTTTGTAGTATTAGAAACCATTTGAAACAAGCTTTTTTTTCCTCTACTTCTTAAATTTCCAAAATATTTTTCCACTATTTGTTTTTTAAATTAACATTCTAAATTTTTTTAATATTCTTAGTGATGTTAACATGTTCAGTTAGGGTCTCATAATTATTTTTTCCTTGATTTTTTGAACCAATGTACCATCCTTCCATTTATATTGTAGATACTTCTGACTATATGATTCATCCTCTACTAGAAACTGTATGTTTGTGGGCTTCCCTTTTATGTGTCATTGAAGTATTTAATGCCTATTTGGTCCCAAGCCTTAGCTAATTAATCATGTAATAATGCTAGATGTTTCTACTTATGCTCGAAATTCCACTAGATTGATCTATACCCCCTGATAGTTACTATTCCCATCTTTGGTGAAGTGATAATTAGATAGGTTCATCTTCACCATTTCCCATGCATTCCAAATTGTCTTAAACACATTGGAGCTTGTTGGGGAGACAATGTGAGAGCTACTAAGAATATAATAGAGAGGGAGATATTTTCATGATTTACAGTATTTGTGGGTAGAACTCAAAATATTCTATCTCATAAGGACCTTCCCAGGTTCACTCCCCTCTAGAGCCCCAATAACCCATTTTTCTATAAGGGAAAATCCTTTCAACCTTAGGTCCTTGAGGCCAAGTACACCTCTTGCCTTGGAAAAAATGCACCATCCCATTTTACCGAGTGGTTTTTTCTATTTCCTTTACCATCTAACCATAATAACTTATTTATTTTCATTTACTAACCCCATTGATCTGGTAACAACTAAAAACCCATACTGAATCAAAATAAATGGTGTAGGAAGACATGGTCTTCTAGCAGATTTGCAACCTCCTAACAGAAGAAAAATATTATTTGTTCGATTTTTCCAACTTGTTTTCCATATTTTCTTTAACCTAGATCCACATTTATTTCAAGTTGGGCTCAATGGTGAAAGGAATCGCAAGGTATTTGACAATATTGTGAGGTCCACCCCACTGGAGGTTGTATTTTGATAGCCAGCTATGGGTACTATCTAACAATCCAATAATATAGGATTTTGTAAATACAATATTTCAACTAGAGGCTTGAAAAAAGATGTCAAGCTTAACCATTAACTTGGCTATATTCCCATCCTTCATTTGAACCAACAAATTCGTATCATCAGCAAAATGAGTGTTGATGAGCTCATTATTTTCTTGAAGAGTAATTAATTTTACCACTAGAGAATACTTACCTACCTTTAACATGCAATGCATTGCATCAGAAACAATCACAAACAAGGTCGATGTTATGGGGTATCCTTTCCTTATAGATATTTCTAAGGTAAATTTTTCCATGCAATTTCTATTCACATCTACCTAGGAAATTACATATTCAAATAGTGTTTTAACCATGTCACAAAATATTCCTAGAATTCCAAATGCATCCATGACCATTAGAACCAAGGACCATTCAATTATGTAATATGTCTTTTCAATGTCGAGCAAGATCATTGCAACTTCTTGAGTTGTCTTTTTGGCCCATTCCATGGCTTCCTAACAGGTTATTCGTTTCTCAAATATGTACCTTCCCTTTTTGAATATTGTTTGGGAGTTGTTGATAAAGGAGGGGAGTAAACTAGAAAATCTCTTCACAAGGATTTTTGCAAGATCTTATAGGATACATTAAGCAGGATTAATTTCCTTTAGTTTTTTACCGAAGACCAGTCCCCCTCCTTAAGCAAGAGTTTAATTATCCCTTCATTGATGTCCCTATTTAGGGAACCTTTTTCTAGTCCATATCTATGCACAATATAGAGGACATCAAAAGTCCATTCTATAAAGGTTTTATAGAACTTAATAGGTAAGCCATCTGCTCCTACTATTTTATTATCTTTTAGGGAGAGGATGGCTGTCCTAATTTCATCTTTTGAAATGCTCTTGGCAAGAAAATCAACATCATCTAAACTGATCTTCTTTGGAACAACCTTATTGATAAGGTTTTTATCTCTAACCAAACCCTTCTTGCCATAGTATGTGGTAAACAAGTTCTTATAGAATTGGAAAAACTGAACCCTTATATCTTCTTGACTTGTTATACTACACCATCGGCCCAAATATGATCAATTTTCCCGTTAACCTACCTTTCCTTTATGAACCTAAAAATGAATTTTGACCCCTTGTCCCTATTCTCTAACCAGTTCAACTTTGATCTCACCTTTAGATCTTTGACTTTGAAGGCATGTAGCCTTCTGAGTTCATTTTTGTCCAGACTCAAATTTTTATTCAATAAGGTATTGTTTGGATTTTCATGCAATTTAGAATTATCTTCAAGGAGATTCTCCTATAGGAAAAATTCCACCTTCCTCCTATCCATTTCCTTCTTTCTACCAATTCTCTAGAAGAGTGCTCTCCATCCTTTCACTTTTAGAACCCACCTGTCAATGACACTCAAGTCCTTATACATGCACTTTTTTATCTCCATTAGAGTTTTAATTGTACATGTTAGTTCATTATCTTTTAGGAGTCTGATATTGATGAGGAAATCATTCACTTGATCTTTCTAATTTTTCTTGGCCAATTTTCAGGCCAATCTTCACTCTAATTGTGTGGTGATCTGAAAGGGTTTATGTTGTAACTTCCACAATACATTTGTCCCTCATACGCACCACAAATAATAACTCCTTCTTGATATAGAACATGTCCAATCTGCTATAAATCCTCCTACCACCCTTTGGTATATTGCACTAGGTGAACTAGATGCTTGATAATTCCTTTTTCTTCCTTTCAATTTGATCAACCAATTTTATCTTAGATTTAGTTGATGCTATAAAAATATTTCATTTCCCTTCCATTCTAAGGACACCCCTCCCCACTTCTCTTCACTTCTTTCAACAAAATTAAAGTCCCCACCAAATATCTAGGTGATGAATTGTAGGCTATAGAGCTAGCTCCAAAGCCAACTCCTATCATTATACTCATTAGGAGCATAATAAGAAAAAAAATTGAATGATACCTCACCCCTCTTGAGGATGACTCAAACTTCATTGTTGTAGGGGATATGACTGATTCCACCAAAAACTAAGCCCACTCCTTAGTGAATATTATTGTAGTCCCCCCTTATCCTTTTTCATGTCTAGTAAAAAATTGATAGGCATCCCCTTAGATGAGCTTGAGAGAGGTTTCCAATGAAAACCCAATAGCCTTCACCTCTTGGAGTACAAGAACTTTTTCCTTTTTCCGATTGAATAAACTCATAACCACATGATTCCTATTAGGGTTTTCCAATCCCCTAAAATTACATGAGACATAGTTTAGTTTCATTCAACTTAGCTTTGACAAGAAGGATCCTAGCTACTCTTGAAGCTATTGGTGAACTTGGGGAGATTTCTCTCCATTTCTGCTCTTTTGGCAATGGGGATTGTAATTATCCCACCATTATTTTTCCTCTTTATCTTCCCATGGGGAAGGAACTCTTTGGACATTGTATGAACATGACTCAACCCTTTTATTTTCCTATATCTTATTTTCTTTATCACAACTATCTCCATGGGGTCCTCTTCCGCATATGTAGTATCCTTAGTCGATAATCCATCTATCTCCTTAGTAGTCTCTACTTCAAAGTGTTAAATTATCCCATCCAAAGATACCACTCCATTAAAAATTTTCATTGCCAAAAAATCATGGTCTCGGTTAGGGAACTCACTTTTGAGATCATGTACCAATATTTCATCCATAGATTCATTCCCATTTACCAAGTATATAGTAGTTAGGGAGGTGACTACCCCTTTATCCCCCACACTAGAAGGTTGATTCACCAAGATGGAGTTGTCCTTGTTTCCAATTATGTTCCTCTGAAACGCGAGAAAGGTAGGACCAAGGGTTTTCCCCTTAAATTCATTTTCCATTCTTTTGACATGTGAGGGAGTTTCATCCATATCCCCAATATAGAACTCTATAGTATTTTTTTTACACATTTTATTTGAGAGACATTTTTGAAACTAAATCCTAGGGTTTCTTCTTGGTTCATGTTATCCAGTTTTTCCTGCTCAGATTGAAGTGCATTTTTCTTAGTTTTTTGCAAAGTAAGATATTGTGCATTTTTTATCATTAAATAGAGAGGATTTTATCGAGGTCTAATTTATATGACCCCCATCTTTATTACTCATCATTGAATGAAGCCCTTCATTTTCCATGAACACTTGTGAATTAGGGTTTTCCAAGACATCATTTAGGTCTTATAGTTGAGTGATAATTCTACAAGAGGCCTCAACCAAATTTCCACTTAAGGAATTTAGACCTTCTATAGTTTCGAGGGGAGGGTTAAGTCTACACCCCAGAGAAACTTTCCCTTTTGTAGAGTTGTATTCATCAAGGAAATTTGTGCTAGTGTTATTTTTCCCCTTGGGTTAACAACAAAAAATTTCATCTTTATCAAAAGGAAATTTCTCCTTATGTGTCCCTCCCTTCAACACAAATAGAAAGGATTTAAATTTTTTAGGGTTTTAAGGTCACATGAAAATGTGCCATCTTTTAATTTGATTAGAAATTCATTTGGCATATCCACCCCTCATTAGATTGAGACCAAATTCCTAGCATCCAAGTGTGTAAGTATAGACTTGGTGTCATCAACCCTAATTATACCATCGTAGATTCCTAAAAGAAGAAAAATGAAATTCCAAAGCCTCAACAAATCCTTCTTAATTAAAATCCATTTAGGGATCGAAATAGCCAAGAATTCCTCATTTTTAGCCTCTAGAGTCCAATCAAGGGATTCAAACACTACCTTCCTAACTTGCCACAATTGCTTTCTAACCACCTCCTCTTGAGATTTTTTGGTGTTAAAAAATTAAAAATATCCTTTTTCATACCATTCTACATAAATAAAATTGAAACCCTAGTTTTCTCTCCAAGATATTTTGTAACCACTCATCCAAAAAATTTATTTCTAGCATTTTAAGAAACTCAACCACGGTGAAAAAATTGAATTTTAACCAATTTATCATCTTTGTAGAATTGGATCATCTAACACTACATTTAGAATTAGTAAATCTTTATTGGGAGAAGATGAGAAGCTCTTACCTGGTCTTCCTCCTTCATCCTACCTATCTTCTGAATTTTCCAACAAAAAATTGGCCCCTGAAAAAATGGAACACCCATTACCTACTACAATATCTTTAAATGACTTCGACTAAAGAATGTTTTGAGACCCACCTTCATCAAAATTAAATGGCCCATCAAGGGGTTCCATGTCTCCTCCCATCATTAACATATATCGAGGGGATTGCACATGCAATCATGTGTAAGCCTAGATTGAGGCAAGGAAATGGAATTACAATTGACCATGAATGCATCTGAAATTGAAGAGAATGACCTCCAAGGGAGAGGCCGTACTGCCAACAAGGCCCTTCCAACATGGAGGAGGACCAAAACTTCACAAGATCAGATTCTTCTTAGATCGTCCTCCAAAAATTGTATGTTATATTACCGACTTAATTATTTTTAGATCAAGATCTTTTCAAACCCTTTATTACCCATTAAACCCTTATCATACATTACAAAATGTAAACATGTGAAATACTAATAACACATATAAACACATAAGAATGTAAAATTTATGTGGAAAACCCTTGAAAAGAAAAAACACGATGAGGATTAGCTCACATACATATGAATTTTTGACACTAAATACATTTAGGGTCACTACCAAGGGCTCACTTCCTAGAAAATGAAGAAAGTGTTGTTATCAAAATGACTCACTATCTAAAAGAAAGAATCTGAATAAAAGAAGATAGTGACAAAGAGAATCATTATTTCAAGGAAATAATAGAAATCCACAACTCTAAATTTATGCCATTCACAACCTACTACCTCTAGTAACTACAAGCATAATGAAATATAGACATATTCATCTCATTACATCCAAAAGTCGTATGCATTTAGGCTCACATTGAAATCACCACACTTGATCCAATTCACATCTTTTGCACCTTACATAATTTTGACATAATAAATAAAACCTTCATCTTCCATTTATAATGTCCATTACCTTAATAATATCAATTAGGTCAGCCTTAAGGAAACACATGGACCTAAAAAATATAACAAAAAAAATATCAGCACCAAACACTTCAACAGTGGAGACAAGTGAAGGAATACCATACCAAGGGTTAACTAGGACACTAATCTACACCGAAATTCTTCTTATAACTTCTAAAAATGAAAAAAAATCCTTTAGAATTAGCACTAGCACACTAGGTTAGCTAAACTTGCACTAACACTAACAAGTTACTAAAAAAACTCCTCATTAGGTCTAGAAACATCTCACAAATAGAAAATAAAGACTGCGCAATATCCAAAAATATTCCACATCATTAGGATATTCAGACATACTACTAGAACCATCTAAAATTGAAGAAAACTTTCATTTTGTGCAACTAGACACACTAGAACAAACATACAACTCACTAAAAAACATTATCGAACACCTCAATACCTAAAATCTCAAGAGAAATAAAAAATACACATTCTAAGAATATTTTATAATCTACAAGACAAGAACCCTTACTATGGAGAAAGGTATAGGAAACCCATTTCTCCTAGATAAGCTATTTCATAGACGAACATACTGCTAAATACATCTTCTACTTCCATTCGATCTAGAACCTAAAAATCTAGATATAACACATTTAAAGAACTCTAGTTATCATTTCCAAATTGTATGAAAATTTCTTCAATTATGAAGAAATGTGGAGAAAAACACTAAGCACGCCTTTCTTACACTTTACTGTATTTTATTTAAATTTTCTCAAAAGATCTTGGAAACCAAGGGAATCAATTATATCACCAACACTGCAAAAACCTTCTAATAAAATCTACACCATTTGCAACATTTCACGTCAACCATAGTGCATCCATACTAGTAACTATATCATCAACATCAGTAGGTTCCAACAATTTTCCCCAACATAGGCCAAGCTACCAACAATCTCTACATCTATATTGGAAGTTGATAGAAATGAAAATACCAATGACATTGTATTGACAACTATGAAAAAAATAGAAATTCCAGTCTTCTAATAATCTCCCACTTTGTAATTGATCGCAATACCAACTATGAAAATCCATCAATAACAAAAGAAAACTTTAAAAAAAATTAATAGATAGTACTCCCCTTGATGGGCGTAACTCTCACTCTTCCTACTCTCATTATCCCTTTATTTTATGAGTTCTCAAGATCACACTCTCCCCTAGAACACCAAATCTCTATGTTTTTCATACAATATTCTCTCTTCACGGTCAATGGAAAAGGGAAACACCATAACCTTTAATATGTATGATTTTGATTTTTTATTCTCCACCTTTGACATGTGCATCACCAATTTTGGTTCTACCCTTTTGAAAAATATAAAAAGGGAAATATATACTAGAAACTTCTTGTCTCTCCACTACTCTTTCTCATCTACACTCTCCATGTACACATACCTTAAAGAAAACTCCAAAGGGAAACATTTTTAAAATAGCTCTCTTTCCTACACTCCCCATACACACTCACTTTTCTACACACTCCCCCCTAGGGGCACAAAATATGCTCCTTCTAACTACACTGATGGACAATACCACTACCTACTCCCTTTAAGAGGTAACATTCAACATTAGTACAAGACAAATAATGAATCCTTAATTCTTCCTGAATAGATGCACACACTTACGCATATAATTGAGATAAGGAGAGGAAATAACAACTAAATTATACCAAAGATGCTCACAAATAGCTTTAGGAAGAGACTTCATTAAAAATTTTGCACCCTGATTCTTATTAGGCACATACTCCAACTCCAGCTCATTATCTACAATTTCCTCTTATAAGAAGTGACACTAGATTGATAAATGTTTTGTTCTTGAATGCATTACATGGTTCCTTGAAATATTGATTACATGTATATTATCACATAATATATAAATAGGTCCATCGTATGATACTCTGATATCCTTCAATATTTTCTTCCTAGGTATGTGCAGGATCATCATAGAAAAAACATGCCTTTAAGTGGCAATCAATTTAGAAAAATCAGAGTCAGGAAACTTCACGTAAAAATTTGAATAATTTATCTATATTATTTTAAAAATATGTAACAATAGAATCTATAGCAAATTGAAAGTAGTTTCTAAACTACGAGGTTTATTTAAATATACATATATATTTATTTGATGAAAATTATAAATTTCAATGCAGTAGTACTTAAATATCAGGGAAAAAATAAGAAGTAGGTGTCTGTATAACCACCCTAACCACAAGAAAATGATAATATTTTCTTATAGTATTTTATATATAAGTAGAGGACTCATATCCCAATGTGATGCATATTTTTTTGTAATTTTTTTCCAAGTAAATAATTAATTATGAAATTTTTATTAAAATTTTTAAAAAATATAAAAATTTATATGTCTGACCACCTTAACCTAGATAAAACATCATGAAATTCAATTCATTTTTTTCAATCCTATAGTATGTGAAGCATAGAATGTGACACATGTTTCAGATTCAAAAAATGTGATATTGTTTGAAAGCTATAAATGTTTTTCAATCAGCCTATCAATCAAGACTTTAGTCATAATTCAAATAAAAAATGAATAATAATTATTTATTAAACAAAAAGTAAATCATAATTTATATTGATGGAAATTTGAGAATCTCCTTTAAAAACCCTTTTCGGTTCATCAATTTTGGGTTAAAAAAAAGACATCAGCCACATGAGTCATCATATCACTTACATATCGCCACTTTTTGGCCCATGATGATCCTACACATACTCTCCTCCATAATACTAATATATAAAAAGATGATATTGTACTAATATTTTCTACTTCTATAGTAGATAATGACACTAAATCTTGCTTCTTACTTAACCATGAAACAAACTTGTTTCAAAGAAAGAAAGCACCACCACATGTACTTATTTTATCATTTGTATTTCCTACCTAATATGCATATGTATATGTACTCAAAGGGAATTGAGTATCCTTTGGATAAAAAAAAAATATCATCTAAAGTGCCCTTGAAGTATCTAAATATCCTCTTTGTTTCTACATCATGAGATTCTTTGACCTTCTTGAAATATATTCATAAGACAAATTGAATGCATGCTTGTAGTAGTTAAGTACAATAGTCGACACATCATTTATCTATACTTTCTATAAACTATCTTTGGATATTCATCATTCTTGCTCAACTTACAATCAATAACCATAGGAGTACATAGTGGGTTGGAGCCCTCCATTGCAAACTTCAAAATTTCCTTAACATACTTTGACTATGAAATTAATATTCATTTCTTTCATAGACTAATTTGTAGCCCAAGGAGAAAATTCATCTCCCCACACATTATCATCGCGAACTCTTTATGCATATTCTCTACAAACCTCTTAAACATACCTTAATTTCTTCCAAAGATTATATCATCAAAATATACTACTACCATCAAGATTTATTCTCCTTGAACTTTGAAATACATATTTATATTTGTAGCACCTTTCCTAAATCCTTGTTGTAGTAAGTACATGTCTAACCTTGTATACCAAAATCGAGGAGTTCATTTGAGTCTATACAATGCTTTATTCAATCCTCAAAACACATAAACATCTTTTGATAACTGAAAACCTTATGGTTGTTCAATGTATACCTCATCTTCCAACTCACCATTAAAGAATGCATAGTTCGCATCCATTTGATATACATTAAAATATTTTTGTTACAAAAGAAAAAAAATCATGATAGCCTCCATTATTGCCATTAGAGAAAAATTTTCCTCAAAATATATAGATTCAACTTGTGAGTAGGCCTTGCCCACTAGTCTATCCTTATTTGTGACAACTATTCTATCCTCATTCAACTTTTACTGAAAACCCATTTATTTTCTACCATATTTTTATTTTTCGGTATTGGGACAAATTCCAAAGTTAAATTCTTCTCTATCTATTCAAATTCTTATTTCATAGCTTTAATACAATTTTTATCTTTACATGCCTCAGTCATAGTTTTATGTTCTACCTCTAAAAGTAAAAAAAAGTCTACCTATATTCTTCTATCATACAAACTTTTCTCTTTTTTAACACACATTTTATCTTATTTCCAATGATATGATCTTTAGAATGATACTTCTACACATACTTAAGATGCTTAAGGATCTTTCTGGGAGCTTCTTCCTCTTCAACTATATTTTATTTTCCTCTTTACTCATCATTTTATTCTTCACTACATGGGGATTCATCAATTTCATATCCTTCTATCAATATTGATCTTTTATGTGGAACATCATCCACTTTCAATTTCAACTATATTCTTTATTTTAGCACTGGTAGGGTTTTCTTTATGTATAGTATCCAAAGAAAATTCCTTCATCAAATATTGCAACAAACTTTCTTAAGTTCTCTTCATCTCCTTCGATATAAAATTTTATTCGTAGAAACTCTAAAATGTTTTAAAATAGGAAGTTTACCATAACATAAATCATACGTAGTTTTCAAAAAATTTACTTTTGCTTGACCTTTGTTATGAATATAGACCATGGTATGAATTTATTCTCTCCAATAGACATCTACTAGATGAGCTTCCTTCATCATTATCCTACTTTCTTCTTGAACTGTCATGTATTTCCTTTCATCAACTGTATTTTACTAAGGAGCTCTAGAGGATGATAAATGCGTTTTTATTCCATGATCTTCATAAAAAATGTTATACTCATTTCAAGTAAACTCACCACCTCTATCAAATCTCAAAAATTTGGTTTTGAAATTTATTTCATTTTGTACGATAAATTCAAATGCCTTAAAATTACCTATAGCTTTTGGTTTTTCTTTGAGAAATATCACCGAAGTCATTCTAGAAAAATCATCAGTCAATAACATTAAATACCTATCACCACACGAGCTCCTTATTTTGGTAGGCCCACATAGGTCTATGTGTT